>OY821757.1:28240119-29440119 GCA_963682095.1 Potentilla sterilis | reverse complement strand
TATAATTTAATATTAATTAATGTATTAATGCGTCTGGCTTTAGATGGCCGATGCATTTAGGCAGTTCTTCGGAGGCCGTCGTTCTAGATCTAGAGGTTCTGGAAATGCCGCCGGTTCCCCAGACTCCGAGAGGACGGCTAGCCAGCCTGAGAGGACCACCAGCCAGCCGCGGAGGAGTGTGGATGCAGCCCAGCCGCGGCGGAGTGTGAGTGCTCGGCACCAGACCCTTCTCCAGGCGGGGCGGCCGTCGAGCACTTCACTTCCGCATATCGGTCCCTCTGTGGCGCCGAGGTTTAGTCGGCAGCTGTTTCACGAGGAGATAGCTGCCGACGTTCCTCAGGTTCGTATGCCTGAGGTTCATCGGGAGCCGATGCCGAGTCCGACTCAGTCTGCTGGTGACTCGACTGAGGGGCCTACTCTCCCAAACCAGCTCTTCCTCCCCTACAACATTCCTGCGATACCCGAGGTCGACTATCAGGGTCGGCCCCAGTGGCCTGATATGCCTCAGTTCGTGAGTGCTGCGAAGGCATACCAGCAGCAGCCATGGGAGAGCCCTGACCTCCTGATTTCGGCGAGGAGAAAAGGAAAGTCGACGGCAACCGAATCATCGGGTTCAGGTAACATTCGATTTTATTAATTAAATGTTTTATTAAAATTAACGCACTAATATTTAATTTTATTAACCAATCGTCGTTTATGTGATAGGGACAGGCGCTAGCAGTTCAACCCAGAGGAATACCAGAGGTGTCATCAGTTTTGAGACGCTCAGGAGAACGGTTGAACGGAGCGGGAGGATCCAGATTGACGAAGCTCCTAATCAAGAGGTTGGGGCGAAAAAGAAACGCGACTACTCGGGTTGCGTGGGTGCACTCATTAGGGACAGAGTCCCTATGTTGTGGGCTCGGTGGGCTTATGTGCCCGAAGAAATCAAGATGGAGTTGAACAACGCCGCGTCGGTGAGTAAATAAAAAAATTTAATTTATTTATCGTAATATTTAAAATTTTTTGGTATTGTTATAATTATAAAACTAATAAAATATTATCTTTCAGACATACTTTGTGGTTGCGGAACACAAGCGGGGTTGGGCGGACTCCCAACAGAGCTCGAGGTACGTTGGGAATGTCTTATTTGATAATTTGAAATATTTTATGATATTAATCATATTTCTAATGCACTTTTGTTTTTTTCGTAGGTTCAAAGAGTGGAAGAACGAGCTCCGTTCCCACTATAACGAGTACGGCAACCGTGGTCGTATGGGTACTCCCAGAGAGTTCATGTTCAGGGAGTACGAGTGGCGTTGGTTGAAGACCGTAGTCTTCGACAACCCGGCTATGATAGTAAATACTAAACTTCACTATAAATGTTTATTTTATTAAAATTTTAATTATTAGTTTAAATATTTTATAATTATTTCAGTTATATTTTTTGATGCATTTTTCTAATATTTTATTATTTGTTTGAAGGAACGGTCTCGGATAAACTCGGAGAACCGCCGCCGTAACACAATCCTCCATCACGGCGGTTCAAGGCCGTTTGCACAATATCAGGAGGAGGCGCTCAGAGATCATCCTGATTGCAACCCCTACGTGGAGACGTTCAAGATCGCTTATCCACAAGCGACAGAAGATCTCGTAAGTCGTTCATTATGATTTTAAAATTTAAATTATTAATTTTACTTAACTATCCATTTGTTAGAATATTAATTTTTTTTCCCCGTCCAATTAGGAGCGGGTGACCCAGGCCGAACAAGAGGTGCTCGAGCAAATAGTTCGGGAGACACAACCGGACATCTCAGAGGCAGATATGGAAGAAGCCGTGCGCCGGGTCGACCGCACCAATATCCAAACGGCGGCGAGGATGTTCAACGCAGCCTTCCCACAGCAGTCCAACGAGTACTACTGCCGGGGTTTGGGAGGTTCTGGACAAGGGCTCCTGAAGACCACTAAGGGAGGTCAAAAGAAGGGAGGCGGGGAGACCCAACATATGAGGGGGGAAGTGCAGCGATTGGCCACAGAATTGGCGACCTCGTCCCAGACAGTAGAGGAGCTGCGCCGCAGACAACAGCAGTACCAGCAGTATCAGTTGGATATGGTCCGTTGGAATGCTGAGTGCGCCAGAATTCGGCAATACAACTACGACGGCCAGCAACAGTGGGTTTATGAGATGTTCGCGGCACAACAAGAAGGCCGTCCACCCCCGCTCCCGTTTCAGCAGTTAGTGGAGCCTCCAATACCTGAACTTCTCGAGTTCGGTCAGTAGGATGATGCGCCTGATGCTGTAGATGATATCCTAGACTTTAGTAGTTTAGGGGATAATTAGGGTTATATTTTATGTATATTGGAACGAATTTAATAAAAATGGTATTTAGACGTGTTTCTTGTTGGTGCAAATGCATGAATTGTTTTTGTGATTTGCAGCTTGCTTGGAATGGTAATTTAGAAAATAATTTAATTTTTTTTTCCCAAATGCAAGAATAGCCGACGATTTTTGCATTATTTCGTCGGCTATAACAAGTATAGCCGACGAATTTTACCAATTTTCGTCGGCTATAACTTGTATAGCCGACGAAAATTGCCTTATTTCGTCGGCTATAACTAATTACCTATTAAAATAGTAATATATTTCGAGGAAATAGCCGACGAAGTTTTAAATCGTCGGCTATAGTTAAAACACAATAGCCGACGAAATTTTATTAAATCGTCGGCTATAGTTAAAACACCATAGCCGACGAAATTTTATTAAATCGTCGGCCATACTTAAAACACCATAGCCGACGAACTTTTATTAAATCGTCGGCTATAGTTAAAACACCATAGCCGACGAACTTTTATTAAATCGTCGGCCATACTTAATGGATTTCGTCGGCCATACTCAAAAATACCCGACGAAATTCGTCGGCTATTTCACCCACGTTTGCCCGACGAATTTTTGGACTTGTCGGCCATACTTAACTATAGCCGACGAAATTTTTTTTTTCGTCGGCCATTGGTATTACCGACGGCGTATTACCGACGACTTATGGCCGACGAAATTTTCGTCGGCAGAGGGTATAGCCGACGAAAAAATGGAATGGCCGACGAAAAAATTTTCGTCGGCTATTCGGCCGTATCTGGTAGTGCACGAGGTACATCAAGTGATGAGACTAAGGACGTGAGATATTCAGCTTCGTTGTTTGGTCATTGTTTCGGTGTTTGGTGCTTCGAAGGAGACTTTTGGTCGATTGTATGGTTGATTATGCATGAAAAAACTTTTTAGGTTTGTAGTAGTGTTACAGGGCGTGAGAATTGAATACCTGAGGCGGATATAAAGAATGGTGCCCTTAAATGGTCATAGGAGGAAAAAAATTCAGCGACGATTATATTACTTTTCAAATACCATCAAAATTACACTACCAGAAAAAAGCCCTTTACCGACGAAAAAAAAAAACGGCCGACGACATACTATTTTCGTCGGCTATTCCCAAGAATGGCCGACGATTTTTTCTTTCGTCGTTAAAAATAAAAAATCGTCGGCTATACCACAAGAATGGCCGACGATTTTTTCTTTCGTCCCTAAAAAATATTTTTCGTCGACTATACCCCTAGAATGACCGACGAGTTAAAATTTTCGTCGCCTGTTCTCTTAAAGTATAGCCGACGAAAACTTTTGAAAGTTTGGCCGACGAAATTGGAATTTTCGTCTGCTATAAGTCTTTATATTTTCAGATCTGGACAGCAGCTGCTCATTTAAAAAAAAAACGAAAAAAAACGGGAGAAAGAGTGAAAAATCTGTGGGTATTGTTGAAATCCGTCCTCTCTTACATTGTGGAGCTATATATAGGTACATATATGTGTATATATGTCGATTTTGAGTTTTAGTGATTTTGATATAGTAAGTGATTTTTTATTTTGTTTTTGTTTTAGTGTTAGAATGTATGTATATATGTTGATTTTGAGTTGTAGTTGAGTTGATTTTAAGTTAGAGTTTAATTATGTGTTTTAATTTGATGTTATTTTAATTAGTGTTAAAATATATATATATATATATATATATATATATATATATGTTAATTAATGGTTGTTGATAGTGTAATGAACTTAAATAATGGTTGTTAATTAATGGTATATATATATATATATGAGTTGATGTTGATAATAATATATATTGTAATAAATATGTGTTAATTAATTTCTTATTAATTAAAGTTATACATATATATTATTATCAGGCTATATATGGATCGAGATAAGAGTTGGATTTCGCTTCCAAGGTATGACCGACGATACACTACAGGAGTTATGGATTTTTTGCAGTTCGTCGAGAAAAATGCAAACGGGAATGATTACCATTATTGCCCGTGCAAGAAATGTAAGTGTCGCAGTGATATGTGTCGATTTCCGATTAGGACAGTATGGGAGCACCTAAAGAGTAATGGGTTTTGGCCGAAGTACAAACGTTGGATATATCACGGTGAGCCATCATTAGATGGATCGCATGGCAGTTTTTTGAGGCGGACAGTAGTAGTACATCCAACGATCCAACAATGGCATTCGTCAACGACGTGTTTCCTTTTGAAAGAGGTGTACGTGCGAAACAATATATGCATGACCCGGTGCTGCCCTTCCCACAAGTTTTCAACACTGCTGCCTTTGACAAGTACAACAAACTGAGTGCATTGCAACAGACCCCTATGTCTTCAAGTTCTGAGAAGATAGTTCTTCAAAGTGTGATGGAGGTAATGAGGATTAAAGTCGAGACAAAATCGACTATCAGGCAAGTGGATGAATATCTACAGTACACTTCTTCGTTGTTGGAGGAGGGTCATCGTAATCCTACCAATCACCGTAAGGTCCGAAGTATCCTCAAAGATCTAGGGCTTTCCTACATTAAGATCCATGCATGCGAATTTGACTGCGTTCTCTTCTGGGGTAAAGATGCAGAAGGGAATGACCTTGCTAGCCTTGACGCATGTCCGATATGTCAGTCTGGCCGATATAAGTTGACGGGAGCAGGCAATAGGAAACCTGTGAAAGTGTTTCGGTATTTTCCATTGAGAGATAGGCTTGAGTGGTTGTACATGTCAGAAACCACCGCAAAAGCTATGAGATGGCACGGTGAGCGGGACGCGGGAGACGCAGATATCATGACACACATCTCTGACGGAGCGGCTTGGAATCATATAAACAATGAGTTTCCTCATTTTGCGTCAGATGTCAGAAACGTCAGGCTCGGGCTCTCAACCGACCGGTTCAACCCTTTCGGCACCATGAGTCTTTCATACAGTATATGGCCGGTGGTTTTGGTACCTTACAACCTTCCTCCGTGGATGTGCATGAAGAAGGAATATAATATGTTGACGTTGATTCCGGGGCCTGATTACCCAGGAAAATGTCTCGATGTGTATATGAGACCATTGATTGAAGAGCTTAAGGTATTGTGGGACGTTGGTCATCCCACTTTTGACAAGTACAAGGAGGAGACGTTCTAGATGCATGCCATGGTTATTGGTACCATTAGTGATTTTCCTGCTTATGGGATGTTGTCGGGCTGCGTTGTTAGGGGATACAAGGCTTGTCCAGAGTGCCTCAGCGATTATGGGAGCACCCCTCATTGCAACAAGATATGCAGAATGGGTCATCGTGTGTTCCTTCCGGCGGATCACCACTGGCGTTACGAGTCCGCCGCATTTGATGGAACCGAAGAACACGGTGGTCCTCCCAGAAGATGGACGGGAAGAGAAATTTTAGCAGTGCTTAATGAGTACGATTTTGGGCCCCTTAGCAATCATCCCGATATTGTAGCGGAAATACCTGAAAGACCTGAGGAGTACAAATTCTGGACACATAAGAGCATATTGTGGGAACTCCCGTACTGGTGTGAGTTGCTGATTCGTCACTTCGTAGACGTTATGCACATAGAAAAAAATGTTTCTGAAAGTGTGGTGGGCACAATGCTGAACTTGGAGGGAAAGACGAAAGACGGTCCTAAGGCTCGCACTGATCTGCAAAACATGAATATCAGAAAACAACTATGGTTGAAACAAGGGAAGAGAAAAATGCCTCAAGCTCCTTACACCGTCAAGCCTGAGCATAAATCAGAAATTTTCCATTGGATAAGTCGGGCCAAGTATCCTTCAGGCTTTGCTGGAAATATAGCCAAGTGTGTGAACAGACAATTCAACAATCTTTACGGGTTGAAAAGTCATGACAATCATATCCTGCTACAACGTCTCTTCCCTGTTTTCATTCGACCGTTCCTTCCCCGTCACGTTGTGGAGCCGTTAGTAGCGTTGGCAAGATTTTTCCAGAAGGTATGCACACGGGAAGTGAGAAAATCTGACCTCCGGGAAATGCAACAAGACATCGTTCATATCATGTGTAAATTTGAGATGATATTTCCTCCAAATTTTTTCGACATCATGCCTCACCTCGTGATCCATCTTCCTCGGCAGTTGTTGCTTACCGGCCCTGTGCACTTCACTTGGATGTATCCGATGGAAAGGTACGTATTTTATACCTTATGTTAATTTCCTCATCAATATATGTGATATAGTATTAATGTATTATCATAACACTTTAAAAACTTGATTTATAGGCAACTTGGACAATACGGTGATTTTGTCCAAAACAGATCCGCACCTGAAGGATGTATAGCTGAAGCATATATTGCGCACGAGTGCGTCACCTACATGAAGCTGTATTTAGGAGCATTACAGGAAAGCATACCGGAAGATGTACCTTCACAGTTCAATCTTTCCATACTCTCCGACGATGTTGTACTCGGTGGAAACATGCCAGTTTCCTACAAGTTGAAAGATTATGAGGTAGCTATTGCACATTGATGGGTACTAATCAACTGTCCAGAAGTTCAGTTTTGGAAGAACATGCATCTAAACTGTGATGGAGTAGCAGGTGATCTCGATTACCACAACCGGACATTCGTAGAGTATTTCGGCCGCTGGGTACGTAACTTTAACACTATTCTATACGTGTTTATATATTATTGTGTATAATTATTCATATTTATAGTTGATTCTGATGGTTGCAGATGGACCTTATTAAAAATGATAATCACCCAAATTGGTCGCACGAACTCAGACTTCTAGCGATGAGGCCGGTCTATTCAAAAGTTTATGCGACGTGCAAGGTGAATGGTGTGTTATTTCGATGTGAAGAGAGAGACCTCAGACTGAAAATACAAAATTCAGGGGTTATGGCACATGGTGGGGATGATGGAGTTGACTATTACGGTGTTCTCCATTCAGTTGTGGAACTGCATTATGGGGAAGGCATGAAAGTGCACATTTTCAAGTGTAGATGGTTTGACACACGGCCGCAGACCATGAAAACCGATCAATACGGCATAACTTTTGTGAACACTAGTACATCATGGTATGAGGATGACCCGTTCGTTTTAGCCACATGGGTGAAACAAGTGTTTTATCTTGATGATCTCGCCAAGGGGGACCCGTGGAAAGTAGTCAACACTATCCACCATCGCAACATTTACCGGGCGTCTACACTTGGAGTGGCTGAAGAGAACGAGGAAGGGGGCACCGCGTATCAAGAGCCCAACTCAAACGGTATTCCTGACTCCTCTTTTATTCGCCTAGACACGCCGGTGCGAATTCGACGTGAAGAGCCACTGCTTGTTGATGTTGATCCAAATGAAGAAACTAACGAGGACTCTAGTGGTGAGGAACGACATAGATTACCCCTATCGAGCAATTCAGAAACCGAAGAAGACTCATCCGATGATTCCGATTACAATCCGACGGATTAAGTAATTTAGATGGTGTAATCCTTTCATTTGTAATCCACGCATTTCTAATGAACGGGCGTGGGGATGAGCCTCCCAGCTAGGCTGGGTTCCAAACCCCTTAATAAAAAATTTGAAATATGTTGACTGCTGGGTTTCTGTTTTTTTTATGTTCAATTTTGGTTATATATGAACAGGACATATGGGTACGAGAGGTGTAACACAACTGATTTTTTTATTTTTTTCACAGAATAGTCGACGAAAAATGCATTATTTCGTCGGCTATACTAATTATAGCCGACGAAAAATGCGTGATTTCGTCAGCCAAAACTATATTGAAAAATACATATTTTATTTTAGACACAAAACGACAAAAGAATAGCCGACGAGTACTAGGTTTGATTTCGTCGGCTTGATTAAAAAAAAACAAAAAAAAACCACCTTCCATTTTCTATCACTATCGACAACCCATTGCTTCATCCTTCAAATGCAAATATGTCGTCAAATAAGATATGACCGAAATAATGAAATACGTCTACGGTTGAAAAATGACAAGATTCCGACAAAATCTGTGTGCCGAATGTTGCGGTTAACTGTTTTTTACTTCCGTTTTTCTATGGGTAGCCTGACGTTCGGTAAATATTTTGAGGAAAATATTTAAACGATTAGTTGCGTCTCATTGATTTGAAACTATTATCTGTTGAAGGTCAGGCCAGAAACCGTCATTTAGACAGGCCATTTACCATTTCTAAGCATTTAAAGGGTTGACTCACCCGGTTGACCGTCCCGATCGAGCCTTTAACGTTGTCAGATGTAGTTGGATTTTTTTTTTTCATACATGTATTTAATCTTAACAGTGATATCGACGGTTGGAATAGATTTTATAAACTTTTAGATTCAAAATCAGAACATATGCACTAATGTTCTTTAACTTGTTTACTAAGTGTTTAAGTGAATGTATAGTTTCAAATAGTTACTATACGTACACTCTTCAAATGTAAATATGTTGTCAAATAAGATATGACCGAAATAATGAAATACGTCTACGGTTGAAAAATGACAAGATTCCGACAAAATCTGTGTGCCGAATGTTGTGGTTAACTGTTTTTTACTTCCATTTTCCTATGGGTAGCCTGACGTTCGGTAAATATTTTGAGGAAAATTTTTAAACGATTACTTGCGTCTCATTGATTTGAAACTATTATCTGTTGAAGGTCAGGCCAGAAACCGTCGTCTAACTAGACTAATTTCCGTTTTAAAGCGTTTAGAGGTTTGACTTAGTGGTTTGACCAACAGTTTAGCCGACGAAAATTATATGTCGTCGGCTAAACTCTTGCGATCCGCTTATTGTCCGCCGTTGGATGGCTCAGATCCAACGGCTGCTGATTTTCCAAAACATAGCCGACGAAATATTTGAATTCGTCGGCTAAACTCTTGCGATCCGCGCCTTTTTATTGTCCGCCGTTGGATGGCGGAGATCAGACGGCTGCTGATCTCCTAAAGTATAGCCGATGATATTTAAAGCATAGCCAACGACATTCAAAGAATAGCCGACGATTTTAAAGATTTCGTTGGCTATTTTGAAGAATAGCCGACGAAATCTTTTTTAATCGTCGGCTATTCTTTCTGCTATAAATCAGAAACTCTCGAACCCTAGCTGACTTTTTCCTCTCCTCCTCCTCCTCCTCCTGCTGCTGCTGCTCCAATCTGCCGCTCTCCTGCTCCAATCCGCCGCGCTGCTCCTCCTCCTCCTCAAATCGGCGGCGCCACACTCCTCCAATTCCGGCCTCCCCCTCCTCCGATCTTCCTCCTTCCTCAAATCCTCCTCCAAGCCGGCTTCTTCCTCCTCCTCCTTCCCCTCCGCCTTCCCCTCCTCGTCCGACCTCCTTCCCCTCCTCCTCCGATTCGGTTAATTTTTTTTTTTCAATTTAGTTTAATTTTATAAATTGTTATATATTTAATTTTAATTATATAAATTGTTATATATTTGTTAATAAATTTAATTTTAACAAATTGTTATATATTTGTTATATATTTTATTTTAATTATATAAATTGTTATATAATAAATTGTTATATATTTGTTAATAAATTTAATTGTTATATATTTGTTATAATTTAGGTATATAAATTGTTATATATTTAATTTTAATTATATAAATTTTTATATAAATTGTTAGATATAAATTGTTAAATTAATTATATATATAAATTGGTAGTCTAATTATAACCATTTATATATTTTTGTTAATATATAAATGGTTATTTGTATTTATGTATATGTTAATAATGAAATATAGTTATATTTGTATATAAATAGTTATATTTAGGTTAATGGTTAGTATTATTTAAAATTAGTTAAAATTTAAATATTAATTTGTTAGTATGTTTTGAAATATGTTAGTATTATTGGTTATCTCTATATATTAAGCTAATTTGGCTTATGGAACTGTCATCTCCTATTTTCTCAAATTACCCTTGATATATTAAACTATATAAATAGAGAAATCATTTAGATAAAGGATAAAGAAGTAAAAGAGCAATATAAACCTCTTCGGAGGAGTTGTCTTCTCTCCTGTAAACTCACCCATAAACAACTGAAATAAAGAATAAACAAGAGAGAGACGCAGTTCCCCACGATCTCCATTGCTGAGGAAAACCGTCGGGCACGATCATGAAAGTTAATTGGGTACAAATTGTCCTCATTACAACTCTTCCCCTTTCAATTTACAGGAGAAACGCAGAGCAAAGCACCGTAAAATCAAAACAGGAGAAAGATTGCTATCGTTTGGGCTGAGGTATGATTGTATGAATTGATATCGTATGAATTGATTTCCATTCTCAATTGATAATTGGTATTTTCAATTTTGTGTTTCAATTTCCATTCTCAATTTGCTTGCTTAATTACTCAAGGGCATACTCATTGGTTTTGGTTACAGCAGCAACCAATCTGCAATGTCATACTCATTGGTTTTTTCTTCTTACTCTTTCGTGATTCAATTTCCATAAGTATAGAAAGAAGTTTGCTGGGATCCTTGGTTGATGGTTCCTTCATCTGGCGTTCCCAACTCATTTTATGGGTTTCTGCTGTTCTCTCTTCATTAAGGTAAGATTGCTTCAATTTCTGTTGTTTTACATGTTTAAAGTCACCAATGCATATAATTTTAACTTGACCATCGATAACAATGGAAGGCGTCAACAACTTTGGAGGTATATAGTACAGCAAAGGGAAATTAATTAACTGGTTTAGGATACAATTATTTACCTCTATTTGCCATTCTGCCATTTTCAGGCATACTTTGGTACTGATTTTTGTAATCCCAATCGTTAATAATTATAGCCTTTTGGTTCTAATTTGGGGACTCACACTATAGAAAGAAGTAGAAATTAATGTATGTCTTTGACTTAGGAAGAGAACAGGATAGAAAGCAAGCATCGATGGTAGAGAAAAGGGATTTCTTTTAACAAAGCAAGTGCAAGTCTGAATTGATTTGGTCTCAAGCCTCCTTACACAAAACATCTTACCAGATCTACTAATAGTTGTGTTGATGCCATATGCATCAAAACAATTTTTTTTTTAATGTACTCTCTCGCTCTCTTTTTTCCCCCGGTGCAGTATTGTTGATATCTTTTATCGGATCAAAGCCATATCACCATTGTTGCCGAGAAAGACCATGTATGAATTTTGTCGCTTTTGGTTTTGGTATTTAATTGTTTGTTTACTGCTCTGTTTATGGTGACTAAAAGTTATTATCTGTTTGATTAACTCTTTTTCCATCCGGGGTATTATATCAGAAAACATTGTGCCCCACGGCACTAATTGGGAATCAACTGTTGTAGTAACTCTTCTCCTAGGTACATGTTTAAGTCTATGTTTGAGTTTTTCTTTTGTATTTATGTCTGTACATTTAAGGCTGGATATTAAGATTTGCATTTGAATTTGGGAGAGATTGATCATGTGTTGAATAATGAAAATCACATGAATCTGAGAACTATTAAGTTCCTACGTTTTTGATTTTATTTTCAGTAATCTAGCTAAATTTGCATAGAAGTTTTGTTTTGTTTACACTGCTCATGGCTACATGTATAGTGTTGAATTCCAATTGTGGAGGAGACAAATCTGATTGGAAGGAAAAGAAAGAGAGGTCTTTGGCTTCCATCTTTTTTCTGAATTGTAACAAAAGAGGTGTGTTGTGTGTCACATCTTTGCCTCTGTTGGTCTTTTGCTTCATTATTCTACTTAATTGTGACCAACTAATTGCCCTACACTATTGTTCTTTTGCTTCATCTTTTTTCAATATCTTTGTATTTATTGCTCTAACTTCTTGCCTTCAGTATTGTAAAATCAAAATAGGCCACCAATGAATATAAACTATAACCGTGAAGTAATATTGCATCAGAATGATCAGATCATTGTCTTATTTTTCATTTAGTGATATTCACTTTAGTTTGGTTGATTTTTCTGTTAATTATTGCTGGAAAACTGTGTATATGTTCAGCGTATTTATCGAAAAATGTTTAAACGCACGCGCGAGCGCGGCCTTTTCGCACGCGCATCGCGCGTGCAGAAAGGCTAGTTATATTAATTAGAATTTGATATTTAATGTAATATAATTTAATATTAATTAATGTATTAATGCCTCAAGCTGCAGATGGCCGATGCATTGAGACAGTTATTCGGAGGCCGTCGTTCTAGATCTAGGGGTTCTGGAAGTTCTGCCGGTTCCGCAGAGTCCGACAGGACCCTTAGCCAGCCTGACATGACCACCACCCAGCCGCGGAGGAGTGTGGATTCATCCCAGCCGCGGAGGCCTGTGGATTCATCCCAGCCACGGAGGAGTGTGAGTTCTCTGCACCAGACCCTTCTCCAGGCGGGGCGGCCGTCGAGCAGTTCACGTCCTCCTGTCGGGCCAGATGCTCCGAGGTTCAGTAGGCAGCTATTTCAGGACGAGATAGCTGCAGACGTTCCTCAGGTCCGTATGCCTGAAGTTCATCGGGAGCCGATGACGAGTCCGACGACGTCTGCTGCTGACTCGACTGAGGGGCCTACTCTCCCAAATCAGCTTTACCTCCCGTACAACATTCCTGCGATACCCGAGGTCGACATTCGTGGGGTGCCCATATGGCCTGCTATGCCTCAGTACGTGAGTGTTGCGGAGACATACCATCAGCAGCCATTTGAGAACCCTGACCTCCTGATTTCGGCGAGGAGAAAAGGAAAGTCGATAGACGGGTCATCGAGTTCAGGTAACATTTGATTTTATTAATTAAATGTTTTATTAAAATTAACGCACTAATATTTAATTTTATTAACCAATCGTCGTTTATGTGATAGGGACAGCCGCTAGCAGTTCAACGAGGAATACGAGAGGTGTCATATGTTTTGACACGCTCAGGAGAACTGTTGCGCTCCGGGGGAAGATCCAGATCAACGAACCTCCAAATCAGGAGATTCAGGGGAAAAAACGCCGCGACTACACGGGTTGCGTGGGGGCACTGATTAGGGATAGAGTCCCTATGTTGTGGACACGGTGGGCTGATGTGCCCGAAGAGATCAAGAGGGAGGTGAACAATGCCGCGTCGATGAGTAATTTAAAAAATTTAATTTATTTATCGTAATATTTAATAATTTTCGCTATTGTTATAATTGTAAAACTAATAAAATATTATCTTTCAGGCATACTTCGAGATTGCCGAACACAAGCAAGATTGGGCGGACTCGATGCAGAACTTGAGGTACGTTGGGAATTCCTCGTCTTATAATTTGAAATATTTTATGATATTAATAATATTTCTAATGTACTTTTGTTTTTTCCGTAGGTTCAAAGAGTGGAAGAACGAGCTCCGTTCCCACTTTAACAAATACGACAACCGTGGTCGTATGGGTACTCCCAGAGAGTTCATGTTCAGGGAGTACGAGTGGTGTTGGTTGAAGACAGTAGACTTCAACAACCCACTTATGTAGGTAAATACTAAACTTAACTATAAATGTTTATTTTGTTAAAATTTTAATTATTAGTTTAATTATTTTATAATTATTACACTAATATTTTTTGATGCATTTTTCTAATATTTTATTATTTGTTTGAAGCAACGGTCTCGGATAAACTCTGCGAACCGCCGCCGTAACACAACCCCCCATCATGGTGGTTCTAGGTCATTTGCACAATATCAGGAGGAGGCGCTTAGAGATCAACTTGATAGCAACCCGTACGTGGAGACGTTTAAGATCGCTTATCCACAAGCGACAGAACAGCTCGTAAGTCGTTGATTACGATTTAAAAATTTTAATTATTAATTTTACTTAATTATAAATTTGTTAGAATATTAATTATTTTTTTTTTCCCGTTCAATTAGGAGAGGGTGAACCGGGCCGAAGAAGAGGTGTTCCAGCAAGTAGTTCGGGAGACACAACCGAACATTTCAGAGGCAGATCTGCAAGAAGCCCTGCGCCAGGTCGACCGATCGAATGTCCAAACGGCAGCGAGGATGTTCGACGCAGCCTTCCCACACTGGTCAAACCAATACTACTGCCGGGGTTTGGGAAGTTCTGGAATAGGGCTCCTGAAGACCACTAAGGGAGGTCAAAAGAAGGGAGGCGGGGAGAGCCAACAGATGAGGGGGGAAGTGCTGAGATTGGCCGCAAGATTGGGGATCGAGGCCCAGACATCACAGGAGTAACGCCGCAGAATACAGCAGTATCATTTGGATATGGCCAGTTGGCATGCTGAATGCGAGAGAATTCGGCAACACAACTACGCTAGCCAACAAAACTGGTGGTATGATATGTTCGCGACACAACAACAAGCCCTTGAACCCCCGCCCCCGTTTCAGCCGTTAGTTGAACCTCCAATGCCTCAACCTCCCGAGGATGATGAGCATGATGGAGAGCAGGATGCTGGGGATGACGTGGTGACTTTAGTGCTTTAGGTGATGATTAGGGTTATATTTTATGTATATTGAAATAAATTAAATAATAAGTCATTTAGACGTGTTTCTTGTTGGTGTAAATGCATGGATTGTCTTTGTGATTTGCAGGTTGCTTGGAATGGTAATTTAGAAATTAATTTAATTTTTTTTTCCCCAAAAATGTAAGAATAGCAGACGATATTGGCATTATTTCGTCGGCTATAAAAGATATAGCCGACGAAATTTACCAAATTTCGTCGGCTATAACTTTTATAACCGACGAAAATGACATTATTTCGTCGGCTATAACTAATAAATGCCTATTAAAATATTAATATATTCTGACGAAATAACTGACGAAATAGATGAAATCGTCGGCTATATTACAGAACAAATAGCCTACGAAATAGTTTACGATATCGTGATGGAGCTTGTTATCCAAGCACAAAGTACTTGCAAAACAACTTCATACACATAATACCCTTCTTTTGTCAATTGTAGTTAGGACAAGTAGGGATCGTTCTATCCGGGGAAATCAAGGGCATTTCAATCACACAAAATGTTGTACTTTAAAGGGGTGTTGTCGATTTTTATAATTAATTACCAACTGAATTTTACAAATTTAAATCCTAAATTATTATCTACAATTGATCATCACCTTTCACACAATCACTAAACACAAATCTCATTACACATGCAACGAAATTAAAACAAGTAATAGAGCAGCAAGCATAAAATCAGATTCTAGGTTAACTAAGTTCCAATTTAATTAGAGCCTTCGCGGAACATCTAATTATTCAAAACATCACAAGTATTTAGAATTAACTTCGCGTATAATCCTAAACATGGTACTAATCGGTTTAAGAACACTTCGCGTAGAAATTAAACACAATTAGCACATAAGCACAATATGTCGAATTGGAACATGTTAGCAGGTATGGCGTCACTCATCCCACATCGACATGTAAATTTCCAGAATTACTCGAGCCCTTAGATTAATACATATCAAAACATAACATGCGTATGAATCAATATATATTAAATCGGCATATGAATTTAATACCTAGATAACACTCATGGCCTTTCGAATGCATCTAGATATCTCCTTCGGTTGCACACGAATTAAGGAAATAAACCTAATTAATTCAAGAAAACAAATAAAATCCTACTGCCCATCATACATATTCAATCAAATCACATGCATAATTCGGTAATCAAACACAAAATAACCAAACATTTATTACAAAGATTCGGAAATCCCATGCATAATCAATAATACCGGAAATAAAACCAACAATCCAAACATATTTCATAGACAAAATAATGTTTAAATACAAAGAAACAAGAGCCATGAAATTACAATCCAAATTACAACCTTGATCAAGAGTTCGGCAAAGGATTGGTGTGATGATCGGATGGAATTTTGTGGAAGGGTGATGGATGGTTCGGCCTTGGTCCTTGGTAAGAATTTATGGAGATATTTTGGCAGAGGTTCGGCAAGTTTATGTGAGAGAGAGATGATGATTGTTCTGAAATTATGTTGTGGTATTTATAGAGGCAAGGGAGACAGCTAGGGTTTACAAAACCTAGTTTTTCTCAAACTTATCCTGCTGGCAGATTTGACCTTCGAGTGAAGATTATGGAATATCTTTCTCTAGAAAATAGATATTAAGGTGATTCCAGTTGGGTTGGAAACTAGACTCCCGCAGCTTTCTATCCATACAAGGTTCGAATTCTGATTCATTGTGAGCTGTCCGGGAGAGTCTGTGGAAATTGGATGACGTACACAGGAATTCTGCCGAATTTGATCAGGATTTGTTGCGATTTTCTTCCTCTATTTTCTGCCGAAAATTCCCAAGATAATGGCTGAATAATTGACCAATATCACTTTAGGTTTTCCATGAATTAATTCAGCCAAAAATCTTGCACAAAGGATGGAATTCAGTCCACATTCGTAAGCCAAATCCATGTAGAACTCGGTTTAGGTTTTCTTCTTTCGGCAGACTTGACCTTCGTGCATTCAAACTGGCATAACTTTTTTCTCAGGAAAGATTTTGCTACGATTCCAAGTTCCAGAGAAACTAGACTCGTAGAGCTTTCCAACGGCGTATGGCTCGTTCTCTGGTTACAAGCGATGTGTCCCACAGAAATTTGGGAATTCAGGACACAGTCCTAGGAAAATCCTGGTAGTCCCTGGATAGGTTTGCTCAAACTGCCAAGTTGCAGCCTTCATTTGGGTGACTTCCCGAACTCCGATTGATCTGAAATGTTGACACAATACACTTTAGCTTGCCAATTATATGCATACCAAATTTCATCAAATTTGGAAAAGGATAGATCAGTTTAGCACGAGCCTCAAAATCACGAAAAAGACATATTTTACTTTATTTCCAGATTTCTATACTTAGTCATTTTTCTGATTATTAAGCACACTTTCTCCAAAACTCTACCAACATGACACCAAACTAAATTATGACTCAATCTTACTCTAAATAGACATAACAAAGCATAAATAAGGGATAATACACATTAATAACGTCGCACATTGTGCTCTTATCATATCGTCGGCCATGCTCGAGAATAGCCGACGAATTTCGTAGGATATTTTGCCAAGGTTTGGTCGACAAAATTAATTTTTGTCGGTAATATCGTCGGCCATACTCGAGAATAGCCGACGATTTCGTTATTTTCGTCGGCCATTGGTATTACCGACGCCGTTTTTCCGACGAATTATAACCGACGAAAATTTCGTTGGCAGAAGGAATAGCCGACGAAAATTTGGCATAGTAGACGAAATTTTTTTCGTCGGCTATTCTCTCCGATCTGGTAATGACCAATGTTGCCTTGGTGGATAATTGATAAGAGGTTTGAGTCGGTATGATCAACTAGACCCATGGCTCGATCTGGATTTGGACACGCTGGGTAAGAATTCAATTGGAGGGCCGCAGATGCAGGTTCAAGTTCTCTATTTGGGTTAGCCCATTTGATGTCTTCCTCGAATAAGCCTAATGACCCAAGCATTAGCCACATCAGTCTCTCTGCAAGATTTTTCATTTCTTTCTCATATTCTTCAAACATGGTACTGCAAAATAAAGATATTTCATATTGTTACATGTAGTATTGTTAATATTTTAATGAACTACGAACATGATTCATATTCTTTCTACTTTCATTTCGATAAGAAAATTTCATCTTCATCTCTAACAATTGAGCATGTATCTACCCAAGAAAAAAAAAGGAAAAAAAAGGAAAAGAAAACAACAACAATATGCATGTATCTCAATTCAACATACATTAGGAGGAGCGTTCTAGAACTCACTGGTGAGCTTCTTAATACAAAGTTCACCACCCTTTAAATTAATTTTCGGATCGACAACTTAACCTTTCGGATTTTAACTCCCTATGACTAAATCACATTTGAAAATGTGCAGTAAAAAAATTGGTGATCGTTTGGGTATCGAAGTTGATCAAATTAACAGACGATCAGAATCTATTTAACTTGAACCGTTTGTGTACATAATTATTAAATACAGTTATGGATATCCAAACGATAACCAATTCGACTGAATATTGTCAGAAGTGATCTACTCATAAGGAACCAAAATCTTTTAAGATGTCGATGTGTGGCGGAAAATTTGGTTTAAAGGGTGGTAAGCTCTAGAGCGCTCCTCCAATTTCCTGAATCTAGAACTTAATTTTCTCCTCTCACCACCCGTTGTATTTTGAAGGCCTAGTAGGATTCAGATCTATACATCACTCAAAGTAGGTTAGTATTTTGAAAATTGCTAATAGATAGAATTTAAAACGAATGAATTTATCCTGTAAGAAATAAAATAACATCGACCAAAAATAATAAGATATGTGAATGTGATCAAGTACCAGACCTTGTTGTTGTCTTCAGGCCAAAGTTGACGGAAATGATCAAGTGGTGACCCGACAATAGTAAAGCCCTCAGACCACATGAGCTTTTCACAGAAGGCAGATATACGATGAAAGCCATAACCTGAAATGCCAGTTGGGGGACGTGCCGCTTTGAGCTTTTGCTCCATAGGTAGGGTGAAAAGGCAACGAGTAGCATATTCAATATCATCAATAAGTTTCTGTGCTACTCCATGGTTTGTAACTTGGAAAATACCCCAAGTTTTACATGCATGGCCTATGAGTTGAAGAGCATTTGGATCATTCAAATCGATGATGGGAACATACTCTATAATAGATGAATCGAGAGAAGGATACTCATTGATCTGTGCCCACTTGTATTGATATGGTAATTCATGCAATGAGCTAAAGTCATCAGGATGGTCTTGGTGGAGATAGAGAGGGTGAGATTCAAAGGCATCAGAGAGTTTTGATGACATAGTGAAAGAAATATTTGATTGACAAGAGACTAGAGGCATACAAGAAGACATAAGTGAGTCAGTTTTATATAGAGGATTATGAGGCTCTTCTGTTTAATTCAAGCCAACTCATAAATTGTTTTGCATCTAAAATGTTTTATGTTGCTTACAATTCATGAGATGTTCGCAGTAACAAAAACGTGGTTGTTCACTTTATCATTTGGCGGTTATTTAAGGAATTGTCTTG
This sequence comes from Potentilla sterilis, assembly GCA_963682095.1. Taxonomy (NCBI): domain Eukaryota; kingdom Viridiplantae; phylum Streptophyta; class Magnoliopsida; order Rosales; family Rosaceae; genus Potentilla; species Potentilla sterilis. The sequence continues at coordinate 29,420,889 of OY821757.1, read as the reverse complement.
TAATATATAAAGAATGGAAAAAGAATTATATTTGAATTTCTTTTGGGATAATATTTGTAACATTTTCCTTACATAGGTGAGTGAGTATTAATTACATTGGGGATTATAAGGCTCTGCTGTGTAATTTTTTATTTTTTTTTAATCGAAAGTCATCAAACTTTTATTCAGCAAACAGTATAAGGATAACACACCCATCGGGGCCGACCTATAAGAGCTATCCCTTATGACACACCAACAACTCATAAGTTTCTTACATTTTATGAGTTGTAAGGAAATTCAAATGACTATGTCTTTAACAAGAATTGTAAAAGACATTGGTTACATTTTATTGGATAGAGAGGTTTTATATACACTCCCTAAATTTCTTAATACACATTTCTACATTTTTTTGTTATTAAAGTTCCATCTATATCCTTTCTCATTAATAATAAATATAAATAAAATAAGAAATAAATGTTTAATATGTCAAATTTTTAATGAAAAGTTTTCCTATAGGCTTAAGAAATTAAATGTTTAAAAAGTCAAACTTTTAAATCGATGTCTCTTCAAATATGATTTTGAACGTCAATGACATCGAAATAATTGAAGAAATAGGAAACAATCAAATTGATTGAATTGTGAAAGTTCATATTTATCTTGTATGCATGAATACATCATCAATCACTTTGGTTGCATAACGACATTGGTACATTCACTACCAGAAAAAAGGGTTTTCCCGACGAAAAAAAAAAAAAAAAAAGGCCGACGACTAGAAATTTCGTTGGTAATTCCACAGAATAACCGACGATTTTATTTTTCGTCGGTAGAAGAACAAAATCGTCGGCCATAGTTTGGGAATAGCCGACGATCCTTTTTTTCGTTGGTATAAACAAAAATCGTCGGCTATATTCATATTTCAGTCTACGATTTAGGGTTTCCGTCAGCCTTTCTCTGAAACATTAGCCGACGAAAACTTTTAAAATTTTGGCCAACGAAATTGACATTTTCGTCGGCTATAAGTTTATATATTTTCAGATCTAGACAGCAGCTGCTCATTTAAAAAAAAACGAAAAAAAAAACGGGAGAAAGAGTGAAAAATCTGTGGGTATTGTTGAAATCCGTCCTCTCTTACATTGTGGAGCTATATATAGGTACGTATATGTGTATATATGTTGATTTTGAGTTTTAGTTGAGTTGATTCTGAGTTTTAGTGATTTTGATTTAGTAAGTGATTTTTTGTTTTGTTGTTGTTTTAGTGTTAGAATGTATGTATATATGTTGATTTTGAGTTGTAGTTGAGTTGATTTTAAGTTAGAGTTTAATTATGTGTTTTAATTTGATGTTATTTTAATTAGGAGATAATATATATATATATATATATGTGTGTGTGTGTGTGTGTGGAGTTTAATTATATATATATATATATATATATGTTAATTAATGGTTGTTGATAGTGTACTTAACTTAAATAATGGTTGATATATAGTGTAACTTAAATAATGGTTGTTAATGGTATATATATATATATATATGAGTTGATGTTGATAATAATATATATTGTAATGTAATTAATTATTAAGAATTTATATATATATATATATATATGTATGTGTTAATTAATTAATTTCTTATTAATTAAAGTTATATATATATATATATATATTATTTTCAGGCTATATATGGATCCGGATAAGAGTTGGATTTCGCTTCCAAGGCATGACCGACGATACACTACAGGAGTTGTGAATTTTTTGCAGTTCGTCAAGGAAAATGCAAACGGGAATGAATACCATTCTTGCCCGTGCAATAAATGTAGGTGTCGCAGTGATATGTGTCGATTTCTGATTAGGACAGTATGAGAGCACCTAAAGAGTAATAGGTTTTGGCCGAAGTACACAAGTTGGATATATCACGGTGAGCCATCATTAGATGGATCGGATGATCATGGGCAGTTTTTTGAGGCGGGCAGTAGTAGTACATCCAACGATCCAACAATGGCATTCGTCAACGACGTGTTTCCTTTTGAAAGCGGTGTACGTGGGGAACAATATATGCATGTCCCGGTGCAGCCCTTCCCACAAGTTGTCAACACTGCTACCTTTGACAAGTACAACAAACTGATTGCATTGCAACAGACCCCTGTGTCTTCAAGTTCTGAGAAGACAGTTCTTCAAAGTGTGATGGAGGTAATGAGGATTAAAGTCGAGACAAAATCGACTATCAGGCAAGTGGATGAATATCTACAGTACACTTCTTCGTTGTTGGAGGAGGGTCATCGTAATCCTACCAATCACCGTAAGGTCCGAAGTATCCTCAAAGATCTAGGGCTTTCCTACATTAAGATCCATGCATGCGCATTTGACTGCGTTCTCTTCTAGGGTAAAGATGCAGAAGGGAATGACCTTGCTAGCCTTGATGCATGTCCGATATGTCAGTCTGACCGATATAAGTTGACGGGAGCAGGCAATAGGAAACCTGTGAAAGTGCTTCGGTATTTTCCGTTGAGAGATAGGCTTGAGCGGTTGTGCATGTCACAAACCACCGCAAAAGCTATGAGATGGCACGGTGAGCGGGACGCGGGAGACGCAAATATCATGACACACATCTCTGACGGAGCGGCTTGGAAGCATATAAACAATGAGTTTCCTCATTTTGCGTCAGATGTCAGAAACGTCAGGTTCGGGCTCTCAACCGATGGGTTCAACCCTTTCGGCACCATGAGTCTTTCATACAGTATATGGCCGGTGGTTTTGGTACCTTACAACCTTCCTCCGTGGATGTGCATGAAGAAGGAATATAATATGTTGACGTTGTTGATTCCGGAGCTTGGTTACCCAGGAAAATGTCTCGATGTGTATAGGAAAGGCCTCGGCACCAGACCCTTCTCCAGGCGGGGCGGCCGTCGAGCAGTTCACGTCCCCCTCTCGGGCCAGATGCTCCGAGGTTCAGTAGGCAGCTATTTCAGGATGAGATAGTTCCAGACGTTCCTCAGGTCCGTATGCCTGAGGTTCATCGGGAGCCGATGACGAGTCCGGCGACGTCTGCTGCTGACTCGACTGAGGGGCCTACTCTCCCAAATCAGCTCTACTTCCCGTACAACATTCCTGCGATACCCGAGGTCGACTTTCGTGGTGTGCCCATATGGCCTGATATGCCTCAGTACGTGAGTGTTGCGGAGGCATACCATCAGCAGCCATTTGAGAGACCTGACCTCCTGATTTCGGCGAGGAGAAAAGGAAAGTCGACAGACGGGTCATCCAGTTCAGGTAACATTTGATTTTATTAATTAAATGTTTTATTAAAATTAACGCACTAATATTTAATTTTATTAACCAATCGTCGTTTATGTGATATGGACAGCCGCTAGCAGTTCAAGGCCGAATACGAGAGGTGTCATATGTTTTGACACGCTCAGGAGAACTGTTGACAGCAGGGAGAGGATTCAGATCAACGAACCCCCTAATCAGGAGGTTCAGGGGAAAAAACGCCGCGATTACGCGGGTTGCGTGGGGGCAATAATTAGGGATTGAGTCCCTATGTTGTGGACCTGGTGGGCTGATGTGCCGGAAGAAATTAAGAGGGAGGTTAACAACGCGGCGTCGGTGAGTAATTTAAAAAACTTAATTTCTTTATCGTAATATTTAATAATTTTCTGTATTGTTATAATTGTAAAACTAATAAAATATTATCTTTCAGGCATACTTCGAGATTGCCGAACACAAGCAGGGTTGGGCGGACGCGATACAGAACTCGAGGTACGTTGGGAATTCCTCATCTTATAATTTGAAATATTTTATGATATGAATAATATTTCTAATGCACTTTTGTTTTTTCCGTAGATTCAAAGAGTGGAAGAACGAGCTCCGTACCCATTTTAACGAATACGACAGACATGGTCGTATGGGTACTCCAAGAGAGTTCCTGTTCAGGGAGTACGAGTGGCGTTGGTTGAAGACAGTAGACTTCAACAACCCACTTATGCAGGTAAATACTAAACTAAACTATAAATGTTTATTTTGTTAATATTTTAATTATTAGTTTAATTATTTTATAATGTTTTTTTCTAATATTTTATTATTTGTTTGAAGGAACGGTCTCGCATAAACTCTGCGAACCGCCGCCGTAACACAACCCCCCATCATGCTGGTTCTAGGCCGTTTTCACAATATCAGGAGGAGGCGCTTAGAGATCATCCTGATAGCAACCCGTACGTGGAGACGTTTAAGAAGGCTTATCCACAAGCGACAGAACAGCTCGTAAGTCGTTGATTACGATTTTAAAATTTTAATTATTAATTTTACTTAATTATATATTTGTTAGAATATTAATTTTTTTTTTTCCGTTCAATTAGGAGAGGGTGAACTGGGCCGAAGCAGAAGTGTTGTAGGAAGTAGTTCGGGAGACACAACCGAACATTTCAGAGGCAGATCTACAAGAAGCCCTGCGCCAGGTCGACAGATCGAATGTTCAAATGGCAGCGAGGATGTTCGACGCAGCCTTCCCAGACCGGTCAAACCAATACTACTGCCGGGGTTTGGGAAGTTCTGGAATAGGGCTCCTGAAGACCACTAGGGGAGCTCAAAAGAAGGGAGGCGGGGACAGCCAACAGATGAGGGGGGAAATGCAGAGTTTGGTACAAGAAAATGCAAGATTGGCGGCCGAGTTCCAGAAATCACAGGAGCAACACCGCAGAACACAGCAGTATCATTTGGATATGTCTAGTTGGCATGCTGAATGCGAGGGAATTCGGCGACACAACTACGCCGGCCAACAAGACTGGTTGTATGCTATGTTCGCGGCACAACAACAAGGCCTTGAACCCCCGCCCCCGTTTCAGCCGTTAGTTGAACCTCCAATGCCTCAACTTCCCGAGTTCGTTCAGCAAGATGACGAGCATGATGGACAGCAGGATGCTGGGGATGACGTGGTGGACTTTAGTGCTTTAGGTGATGATTAGGGTTATATTTTATGTATATTGGAACAAATTAAATAATAAGTCATTTAGACGTGTTTCTTGTTGGTGTAAATGCATGGATTGTCATTGTGAATTGCAGGTTGCTTGGAATGGTAATTTAGAAATTAATTTAAGTTTTTTTTCCCAAAAATTAAGAATAGCCGACGATATTGGCTTTATTTCGTCGGCTATAAGTGCTATAGCCGACGATTTTTACCAAATTTCGTCGGCTATAACCGTTATAGTCGACGAAAATGACATTATTTCGTCGGCTATAACTAATTAATGCCTATTAAAATATTAATATATTCCGACGAAATAACCGACGAAATAGATGAAATCATCGGCTATATTTCAGAACAAATAGTCGACGAAATTTCGTCGGCTATAGTTTACAATATTGTCGGCCATACTCGAAAATATCTGACGAATTTCGTCGGATATTTTGCTAAGGTTTGGTATACAAAATTAATTTTCGTCGGTAAAATCGTCAACCATACTCGATAATAAATAGCCAATGATTTCGTTATTTTCGTCGGCCATTAGTTTTACCGACGGCCTTTTATCGACGAATTATAGCCGACGAAATTTTCTTCGGTAGAAGGAATAGCCGACGAAAATTTAGAATCGCCGACGAAATTTTTTTCGTCGGCTATTATGTCCGATCTGGTAGTGATTATATGCCGATTCTAGTATATAAATCATATAGACATTGACATATATCGAAGAATAACGAAGATAATTTTTTTAAAATTATTCGATCTTTACTCATGTGGAAAGAGAAAAGTAATTAAAAATTATCTTAGAAATAAGTGGTTAATTTTATTAGCAATCAATGATAAAATTAATTAAAATAAAAATAGTAAAGAAATGATAAAAATTTATGATGCATTCTTCGATATATTTGTAAAAGATTTTCTCATTTATTTATGACAAGGGCCATAGGTGGAAGTTTGATAATAAAATAGGACAAAACAATATAAAGAGTGTTGAAGGAAAAACGTATTATGTGCCTTCGTCAATGTAACTGACGATAGATAATTATGTAGTCATTATTGTCATTAATGTATTTCCTATTACCGTTGTAATACTCACCCTATATAAAGGGGATTATCAATGAAATGAGTAGACCAATTCCGATTATTCTACAACACGTTATCAGCACTTTGCTTTAGCCAGAAAAAAAAAAAGAGAAAAAAACCCTAGGTCTTTGTCTCTGAAAAAAAACCCCAGCAAAACACTTCTGCCGGAAAAGAAGACCTCCTCACCAGAAATCCCTTCTGCCGACAACCACTTTGTCGGCAACGATGACTTCTGGCGACAACTCGTCGTCGGAAAAGGAAGAAAAATCCAGGCTACCACTCTACCGAGGATAGGCTTGTCGGCAGAGCATAGCATCTCATCGGCACACCCAGAAATCTGCTCTGGGCACCTGCACCTCTCCAGATCGCCTCGCCGCCGTGCAGATCGGACTGCCCCAGCTCGGCCCGCCGCCGCTAGCTGCACCAGCAGCTGCCCTGCTCCTATGCCAGCCCACCTCCGATGACGACATCGATCCAGATCGGACCACATCCCGCGCCGACGACGCTGCCTCGCCTGGCTCGATCCAGCAGCCCAGACGACGCCAACCTCCGATCGGCCTCGACCCAGTCGCGGCGAAGACGTCTGCTCTCTCTGTGGCCCAGCCGAGCGCCGATGACGCCAGCCCAGCCGAGCGCCAGCCCAGCCGATTTGCTCACTCTCCGATCGGATCCAACCTCCGATTCGTCCGACGATCGGCCATCGCCGCTCGGCCTAGTTTCTGACTCGCCTCGATGCCCTCCGATCGCCGCTGCAACCCGGATCGTCCCCCCCCCACCGATCCAGTCGATCACCTGCATCGACCCCCCCCGATCCGGCCTCCTCCAGCGCCATCGACGCCGCTCCAGCAGCCCCGATCCGGTCCCCCTTCGTCCAGCAGCCCCGATCCGATCGCCAGCACAGCCAAGATCCGATCCCGCTTCTACCGACGACAACTCGTCGGGTAAGGCTGCCTCCCAGAAGTTCTACCGACAAAGCTTCGTCGGCAGAAGCTTGACCCGACCCGGTCTTGTTGGGCCTGACCCGGATCTGCTGACCCGACCCACGAAAAAAAAACAGAATTTTCTTTTTGGGATAAAAAATTTAAAGGTAATTTTTGAAATTACCGCACAGTAATTTATATTTACTTCACTGTGTGACTATTTACTTTATTACTATTTACTGTTTTACGAACTTAATGGTAAATGTGAAATTGCTTAATTTATATGATAAATGTGAAATATATATGATTAAAGTGACTAATCATATGAATATTGTTTTTATGTGGCATAACAATTACGATACGGCGATCAATACGTGACGATTACTTGGAGACGGAGATAAAGCAATCGCTTCATATGCAGTTTATTTGGCAAACTTACAAGTAATATTTATATTGACGCTCTGCTTTTATTATATTTTGTTTCAGTTATTTATATGATATAATGCTCTATTAAATGTGAAATTGCATTAGTATTTTATATAAATGTGAAACATGAAGCGTTATATGTTCATTTTATTAGTGTTAAATAATTGTTTTATTTAACATATTATTTAGTTTGAACACTGCTCTGATAATGTAATTTCATGAGCTTCGTAATATAAAGAAAAAGTGACAAACCTATAATGTGGAAAAGTATTTTCACGAAGCAAGAAAAATATGACCATTACAAATTTCTCTCTAGAGATCCAATTTTTATTTATTGAAAATTTTTCAACATGGATATCTTATTTATTGTGTAGAAAGCAACGATAATGGAATTTCATTAAACTTCACATGCAATGAAAATGGAAAAATCAAAATTTTATTGTGATAACGAAATTTCACGAAGCATCGGAGTTACCATAATGTATATTGGTTTATATTAGTCGTCGTGCATGTCATTTAGACTACGAGATTAATACATTATATTCTTCCTCTATTTTAAAGATGGTTTAACCATCACATTTTAGTTTTGACATATTGGACTCTGAAGAATTTGAGTACCAAATTCCCCTATTAAGCCGACTAAGGCTTGAGCATGGTATATTTATGCAAATTTCTTTATGTAAATAGCTAAATAAATAATTTCAATATCTTGAACGACAATGTAAGGTCTAAGAAAAAAATCCCTGAAATTTAATTATGCAAAGTAATGCAATCACCCTAAAACAAAGGGCAATGATGATGTAAGTTATGAGAAAACAAAGAGTAATGACGATGTAAGGTCTTAGACAAAGAAATTTCCTGAAACAAATTATGCAAAGTAATGCAACAACCCTAAACCAAAGGGTAATGACAATGTAAGGTATGAGAAAAAGAAATTTTCTGGAACACATTTTGCTAAGTAATGCAACAACCCTAAATCAAAAAACAATGACGATGTAAGGTCTTAGAAAAATATATATATATTCTTGAACAAATTGGGCAAAGTAATGCAACGACCCTAAAACAAAGGGTAATTACCATGGACGTAAAATTCATATAATCATCCAAAAGTAAGTGGAAACAATGTAACATTTAAAAGATGACATAGGGGACATGTCATGTGCAGTGAAGCACTCTGCCATTGTTGTAATTCAATGAACTATTGATACGTACATTATAAGCTAGCAAAGAATTAGCTACGACTTTCAATAAATATGAAAAATCATATGAGTACGCGGATTTTGGAAAAGTATCTTCAATATCCAACAGTAACATTGAAAATGAGTTTACAACTAAAAACATAATATCTGGGAAGAATATGTTAAATGACAAATCTCATCATTGCAGCTATTAAAAGAGCAAAAAGGATCTGGCTCAATCCAAGATAGACTTTGATTAGTCTACTTTAAAAATTTTAAGATATCCTTATAAAGGCCATTACGCCTAAATACGACTTTTGGTCCAAAATTAGACTTTTGGTCTTAAAATTTCTCTCTCTAAATTGGATAAGACTAAATGTAATCGTTGGCATGTTAATTTTTTGAATCTTCTCTAAAGGAATTGAGATTATTCAAATTTTATTCATAATACACATGATTCAATTTTCTACATCTAACTTTGCAAAGTATTGTATAAAGTAAAGCAACACATCATAATATAGGCATGAAACAAAGAACCGTGTGCAAAGAAACGCACAATGTAATCCCTAAAATAATAGTACTGAAGAACAGTAACACTATATCAATAGTATATGATAATGATTAGTATATCAAAGAAAGTGATAATGATCAGTATATATTTTCCTTTGGGATTCATAATACACCTGCCTAATTGGGATTACAATACCTTTTCATTACAATCCCCATCGATTTACTCTAAAGAACTTGAGTTACGTTTCGATGTATATATTGAGCATATGTCAAATTGACAATTTATGCGATAAAAGAAAATTGAATTTTGTTTTCCACATTATAAAGAAATTTACGCCACGATTTTTCATGTGAAAAAGATACAAGTGAGAATTCATTTGAGCTCCTTTGCATTACCTCTAAATGACTGCGAATGTAAACGAGTATTAGAGAAGATTATATGTCAACTTAGTAGGTTCTAAGTAACCGCTAATTAAATCCAACGTCATAAGAAAATGATCTTTTGGAATTCTGACATAGATTGGCTTTGATATGGTGATCCATACATTAAAGAAACTACTATGGACACCCATATTTTTGGATAAATAGAAGCAAACACCAGAAGAATATGGTTCACACACGAATCTGAGGACGATCAATGAACATTTTATCCTCAAATATTGTCATATAGGGTTGAAGACGTATGTTCAATTCCTAAATTCCGCCGCTCCCCCAATGTGGCATTATAATATATTTGATGCACAAGCATATGCATTTATACCTTATTATGCTTCTCCTATCCGTCATGATTTTATGGATAAAAGTACATCATTCAAAGCCTATTCGTTAAAGCAATTATGATTGAGATCATCATATGCAAAGGACACATGAGTTTCTCATTATGTTGTTATATTGAATCAAAAGAGGATTCAGTGGATCGATTCAACCAACTTGCGGACACCATAAATATTTTATGGTGTTGGTTGTTGTGTCGACACACTGGTCACGTGTCATGACACCATCCACAATTAAAATTTATGCTGCTTATGCTAGAAAGTCAAAGCACTTAGGCCGGGTTAATTTCCGTAGGTGTGATGATTTTATGGCTTATTATATGAGATTTGTAATGGACATCATATTCCTATATATAAAAACCCAATTGGTCTCACGGAAAACGACTACAGTAATAGTCTTAATATTGGTAAAGCACACCAATACTTCCGTTTTGGGTTATGCAATTTTTGCATGCAGCGTTACTTTTTCATCTATGGCCATCATCATTGAACCAATTTACACCATAGCTAGTGACTATGTGTGAGGATTTTAAAGGATTTCAAACGAACTTGTAATCCTTGAGCTCTTTTGGATTGACACGGATCTACAATCTTTGAGCTCCATTAAATGTTTTTATGTGCCAAAATTGCGCCGCCACAGCGCACAATGATGGGTCCATTGAGATGAATAAATATTTATGCTGGATATGAACTTCCAGCTATAGTCCGCTATGTCGAAACCTTGACAGGCGATCTCTTCACCGCTAGATTTGCGGAGTGTCACTTTGATGAGACAGTCTTCCCGTCGTTAGGGGGAGATAAGAACAAGCATGTTCAAGTGGAACGACAGGAATTGTCGTGGTTTGTCCCCACTGTGTCTCATCTCGATCCCCAAAAATCACACAAAGTAAGGTGTGTAGATATCTTATACATTAAAGTGACGAGATCATATAAACATGCTGCAAATATACCTGCAAGGATTGTGTTTTATCAAAAGGACATGGTACCACCCAAGAGGAATTGGGTATTGTACTGCCACCATGGATGGTGGCATGGTGACGCCATAAGTGGCATAAATGGTGTCACAGGCCGTGGCTCTCCAAGGAAGAGGGGGAGGCCACCTTAAGTTCGATACATACTTGTGTAAAGGAAGAAAACAAGTTTGGCACAACCTGATCTATTGATCAGTGATACTCAAATCCGTCTCATGAGAATATTTATGGATTGTGGTTATCATTGGGGGACGCCTCAAATGTTAGAACCAATCCTTAAAGTATAGAGATCTCTCTACAAACACATTACACTAGTGTACATGAGGACGTGGAATAATGAGTCTACTATCGAACCATACTTCGTTGAAAAATGTCAACTTAGTAAACTGGCCTAATGGAAAGAAGCGATCCAGTATAAACAAAGAGATAGGTCTTTTGGGCAGGTGACGCCGACACCGCAAATATAAACCCTATCAAATATATCTTTGTTAGAATGCGTAATGAGAATAAGAGTATGCAAACTCACCTTATGGCGCAAGGTCTCTCAAAAACGCACTGGAATCGACTACGAGGAGATATTCTCTCGTAATGGACTACGATGAGACAAACTCTCGTAATGGATGTCATTGCACTCCACTACCTTGTCAGTTTGGTAGTTTCCGAAAAACTGAACATGCAGCTTACGAAAAGTGATCAAAACATATATCTCTATGGGGATCTAAATTAAGAGATATACATGAGGATCCTAAACGGACTTGATCCACCCAAATCAAGTGACTCTAGATCACATGAGTACGTTTGCAAAAGAAATTGAAACGTTCACTAAAGTGACTACTTGATTGGAAAGGGATTGATGAATTATGCCCTTGCGTTTTCATTATGGATATATATATGAACTCTAAATGAAATAAGAGAAACTCAGTGTATTGTAAATCCTAAGTTGAGAATGAAAAAGATTTTGGGAATACACAGTCTTGAAATGGAACTCAAGGACTGTAATGATGGTGATCATCCATCAATCGGCTTAGGCACTCTAAAGAATAAAGTGAGACCTACAGATATTCCCATGATCAGTCGAAGTCTTTACTCTAACAATAGATCCGTTTTTCATCTAATGGAAGATGACGAAGAAGTATTGGGAAATGAAATTCCTATACAAGTGCAATGACGCATGATTGTACTTAAACATAATATGTAAGACTCGACCTCTCATTCGATGTAAATTTGTAAAGCTATGTCTAGCTATGCGCCTACGCAACGCAAATCGTTCTTTCATTAAAGATATGAAAGATTTGGGCTTATTCAATCTCTACATAGAATGTGACATGATAAAGAAATTATCCACGTCATAGCTAACTATGCGTAAAGAAAAACGCATTAAAGGTGAGATAAGAAAATCTGTTATCACAGATCAATTTCAAATCTCTTAATGGTTCACTCATACTCTAGACGAAGTTATGACTATTTTGTTATATGAAGGTCATACCACGAGTGAACCTGATGTTCAATATGAACCTATGCATTCAGTTCATGAACAACCTTATCCTCAAGATCAAAGTAAATCAAGTTGGATCTGAGGACGATGTGGCAAGATTTAGTTACTAAATCATTGCTCAAAGTCATATTTGGAAAAACATGTGAAAATGCATAACTATGCTAATGTTACTGAAGCTCCCTTGATCAAATGAAAGAATCAGGGAGAATCTCATGATTAATGTAAAAATCAGGGGGAGGTGCAGACATCAGGGGGAGTCTAGCACATACATGTTGTTTTCAAATGTAATAGGTGCGTTGCGCTCTTTTTGTCCTTCGACCAAAGTTTTATTTTCTCCCATTGGGTTTTTGTTACTTGGCAAGGTTTTTAATGAGGCAACACCACATGCACCATTCAATCTCTGACTCGGCACAAGGGGGAGTGTTGAAGGAAAAACGTATTATGTGCCTTCGTCAATGTAACTGACGATAGATAATTATGTAGTCATTATTGTCATTAATGTATTTCCTATTACCGTTGTAATACTCACCCTATATAAAGGGGATTATCAATGAAATGAGTAGACCAATTCCGATTATTCTACAACAAAGAGTGTGTATTAAGAAATTAATGGAGTGTGTATAAAATTTCTCTATTGGATAATATAAAGAATATTTTAGAGAGATGAGATGGAATGAGATATCTTTATTGATCAATAGGTTTCTCTATTTATAGAGGATTACATAGTACCTTTTAGACGGGTAACAGGAAACCTATGACTATGCAGAATAGTAAACCTAATACTACACGGAACTATGATTCCTATTTCTATATTGAATAGACCAAGGCAAACACATGAGAATTCCGTAAACACTCTTTCTTGTGCCGCGCGTTTATTGATAGTGCATATGGTGTTGCCTCGGTAAAAACCTTTCACTAAGTACCAGTAAAAACCCGTAGGAAAAATAAACTTTAGGAAAAGAAAACAGCACAACGCACCAACATGTGTGATAGACTCCTCCTAATGTATACATCTTCTCTTGATCATCACATTAATCAAAAGAGACACTATTTAGACATAAATGGTGCACACAATGTTGTCTCTTTAGAAACTTTACCAAGTAAAAAAATCTCATGGGTGAAAAATAACCTTGGTCGAAGGACAAAAAGAGTACAACACACCCTTCATATTTGAAAGTGACATGTAATGTGCCAGACTCTCCCGAATGTTTGCACCTCCCCCTGATTCTTTCGTTAATCATGAGAGTTTCGATAACTTTAGCATATCAATATTTGACATGTATTCCAAATATGGCCATCGGCAATGATTGAGTAAATCTTGCCGTATGTTCTCAAGTCTGATCAATTTCATTTTGATCTTGAAAAGAAGGCTGCTTGAGAACTCAGAATATAAGTTCACGCTGAAAATCAGATTCACACGCAACTTGACCATCGTGAACTTAAACAGTTATAACTTTGTCTAGGGACAAGAGATGGACAAACCGTAAGATAATCTGAAAACTACACAACCATAGGTTTTAAGCTATATATGACTCATAACCTAGTTCGTCCTGAGCTGATCACAAAGCTCTGTAGAAGTTAACTGATGTGCAATTCTCGGATAGATTCGTTCTACTTTACTAAAATAGCCATATCTCACTCAATATGACACATATGATTAAATGGTTGGTCTCTCTGGAAAGAGAACACACAGACCTTTCTAATGGTACCTATTTTACCATTTTCTAATGAGAGCACTGCCCTATAGATCCCGTCGAAGTTGACCTACAAAACTGAACCAATTTTCTTATTTCGCTTTTGGGATTTAATAAGCCCAATTCTTTCATACCATTAGAAAGAATGTGGTTGTTGACGAGTGCCGTAACCGGGGTAACAACACACGCAATCAAAACCCTACAATAGATCGTTAGTATAAAGCAAGTAGGGATGGTTCAGCCCGGGGATTAAGGGTACCTGACATGTAAAAGGTTAGAAACACATACATATTCACACATATTACACATATAAACAAACAAAGAAACTAAATTGGGGAATTCGAGATTGAATCGGTAGCAAGCTGTACTAAACTACTAGACACGAAAATAAATCCTAAGTTACTGTATACAAGTGATCATCATCTTTCGCACAAAGCATTTAGCACATAAGACTTTTTACCATGTAAATTTCGCACATGAGAAAGTAAGGAACAAGTATAGACACGTTTTAGACTCAATCAGTTTCGATTACAACTAGAGCCTACGAGGTCATCTAATCGTTGGATTACTTAAGTTATTAGAATTAACTACGAGTATAATCCTAAGATTATACTAACTGGTTTTACACGTTTAACATTTAAGCACAAGAATCACAATCGAAGACATGTAAACAAGCAAGGTTGTCAATCATCTTATTTAAGCATCCAAGTTATTTCTGCACAAACCCGTAGGCCTAGTAGAAACCGGTGGATCTTGATGTTATCTCCTCCTGCGAGCCCTGCTAACTAAGGGGAATCCGGGCGGACCGGTTTTCTCCTCTCCGATGCCTAAGTTAGTACCGTTGGAGCAAATAGATAGCTTAAGCGGGAATGATAAGTAGAGGGAGAGTTGAGTTACCTATTAATGAGGGTAATTGAAGCCCTTATATAGGTGGTCGATCGTGAGGTCTGGTCTTACTCTTCGATGTGGGACTGTTCCCTGTTCCCTTCTGTTCGTACGCAAAGGGGCAGCTCAGGTGACCTGTTCGGCAGGCTGGTGTCCCCGGCTCCCGGGCCCCCAGTCATAAGTTAGACTGCTGGGCCTCGGGTCCGGGTACTGGGGATCCTGCTCCGGGCCTCGGTCTGGCCCCGGGCATGCTAGATGCGGGTCTGTGGGCCTGTGTAGACCCTCTGTAGCTACTGTCAACAAGTCCCCCAAGTTCCCGGTCAAGTGCAATCTTGAATAGGGACTTAATATGTCTTGCTCCAGTCCCGCAGACCCGCAGGGTTACCGACCCAACGGTGCCTAGTCCCCCAAGTCCGTATTGAAGATTGGGCTTGGCCGGGCTTTCAAGCAGAAGGGTTGTTATGATGGTGCGTGGTGATGTGAGTAGCTATTAGTGATGACGTGTGGCAGTTATGAGTATGTGTCCATAATAATGATGGTGTTGTGCTAAAGTCTTTCCATGCCATGAGTATGGAACTGGGTGAAACCCGGACGAGTGCATGGGATGATGATGTGGCGTTGAAATCCGCCATGCGATGAATATGGAGCGGGGTGAAACCCGGACGAGTGCATGGGATGATGATGTGGCGTTGAAATCCGCCATGCGATGAATATGGAGCGGGGTGAAACCCGGACGAGTGCATGGGATGATGATGTGGCATTGAAATCCGCCATGCGATGAATATGGAGCGGGGTGAAACCCGGACGTGTGCATGGGATGATGATGTGGCGTTGAAATCCGCCATGCGATGAATATGGAGCGGGGTGAAACCCGGACGAGTGCATGGGATGATGATGTGGCGTGGAAATCCGCCATGCGATGAATATGGAGCGGGGTGAAACCCGGACGAGTGCATGGGATGATGATGTGGCGTTGAAATCCGCCATGCGATGAATATGGAGTGGGGTGAAACCCGGACGTGTGCATGGGATGATGATGTGGCGTTGAAATCCGCCATGCGATGAATATGGAGCGGGGTGAAACCCAGACGAGTGCATGGGATGATGATGTGGCGTTGAAATCCGCCATGCGATGAATATGGAGCGGGGTGAAACCCGGACGAGTGCATGGGATGATGATGTGGCGTTGAAATCCGCCATGCGATGAATATGGAGCGTAAGGACTCAACCGGTGGAGTGCCATGTTGGGACGAGTTCACCAGTAAAAAATTGCTGCCAACGGTGGAACAGGCCGGGGAGTATCCCGGTGGGGTGTTTAGGCCATGCCATGGCACCAATCCACACCCGCTGATTCGTCTCAGCTTGTGTTGGAGTAAGCGTGGGGTATTGTGCAGGGTTGCGAGCCTGCGGGAAGGCCTGATGGGTGCAAGCCAGCAGGTCCACCGATGGGGTGTTGCGGCCATGTTTAAGCGCCGGTCAACATCCGCTAGTTCTTCTCAGCTTGTGTTGGAATAAGCGTGAGGCTGTGCAGGGTTTCTAGCCTGCGGGGAGACTTGTTCTGTGTTAGAGAAACAATCTGCCTGGTGGGGTGGCGTGGAGATAACAAGTCCCGCCATGGATCCCTATATTTTTCACACCTTAGTATGATTCAGGGTTTCTAACCTGCTGGAAGAGTTTGCATGTGTTAGAGGAAACAATCTCCCGGGTTTATAAAGCCCATATGCTTGAAGCCTTGAGTTGTTGCTGGCTTGTCTGTGCCCGTAGGCGCGAAGAAAAGTGACTAGACCGATGGAGTGCCTTGGATCCAATGGAATGCTACATAACCGGTGGAATGCCTGTGAACTGGTAGAATGCCTGTGAACCGGTAGAATGCTTTTCCTTGATTTGAGGTTGGCTCTTGGGGAAGTGGGGGATGGTTCGTAACCCCTCGGTTATCTCCCCTATCTCCCTTAACTGCTGCTTGTAGGCGGGGCAGGTGGCTGACATGCACTGAAGGAGAAAGCCCATCAGTCCCATTAGCTATGATGGCGTGGGGATTTTATCGATGCTGGGACACGTGTCAGTAGGGAGCGATCTAAGATGGAGGGCCTGGATTCGCAGGCGTTTGACTTGCCCTGATTGAGTATTTTGGGGGGGTTACAGGGGTGCCTAGGGCATCAGACCTGTCTATAAAAAGGCCTCCTTTGTCTTCATTATTTACTGTTTTTGCTCTTTGCTCAGAGAGAAGAAGAGAAGGTTAGAGAGGAATCCGGCGAAAGTTCTGTGAAGGTACCCTTGCGCTATCCGTGCTTCAGGCGTTCTGGTTCTTACCCACGATTGCTCGGTGTTTTCCCAGGACTGACTTTCCTCGGTTTTTTTTTTCTTTGTTGGTTAAGGTTTTGCGGCGGGGGGGGGGGGGGGGGGGGGGGGGGGGGGGGGGTTCTGTCGCAACGGGTGAGTTGTTTTGAGCGGGGAATCTGCGGCAGATTTGGGGAGCAGCCTCAGAGAGCGCTGTTTTAGCTTGTCGCTGACCAGCGGTGGGGTTTTGTTTTCCTCCCCTAGGTTAAATGGCTTCTGGGAGCTCTGTTGGGACTTCCGAATCGGCCGACAGACGTCCTGTGGTGGAGGATGAGGAGAGGTTGGAAGATTGGCTTGCTTCGGTTTCCCCGGAGTCCGAAGTAGGTGCCCGCTCCCGGGGTGAGGTCTCCTCGTCCAGGTCTCTGGGGCATGAGAGCATCCCACACGGGGTACACTTTCCTGGTACTTCGCCCGTGAGTTACACTATCCGGATTGGGGAACGGGCTGTTGTGTGTGATGAATCGGAGGGTACCATGAGCCCGGCGGAGGTTGCCGCCTTCCGGGAGACGTGGAGCATCCCGGATGAGGTGAAATTACGGCCACTGAATCCCAGGGAATCGGCCTATAACCCGGAAGGGGGTTGGGTTGCTGTTCATGGAGACCAATTCCGTCATGGGTTCTCCCTTCCGCTGCCAGACTTTGTGCAGTACATGCTCAGCGCTCTGCACGCGTGTCCTGCGCAGCTTTCCGGAAACCAGTGGAGGCAGCTGCTGAGCCTTGGTTGTCTGTACGAGCTGTTCGGGATGAGCATGTAGAATATAAGTTCACGCTGAAAATCAGATTCATGCGCAACTTGACCATCGTGAACTTAAACAGTTATAACTTTGTCTAAGGACAAGAGATGGACAAACCGTAAGATAATCTGAAAAATACACAACCATAGGTTTTAAGCTATATATGACTCATAACCTAGTTCGTTCTGAGCTGATCACAAAGCTCTGTAGAAGTTAACTGGTGTGCAATTATCAGATAGATTCGTCCTACTTTACTAAAATAGCCATATCTCACTCAATATGACAGATATGATTAAATGGTTGGCCTCTCTGGAAAGGGAACACATAGACCTTTTTAATGGTACTAATTTTATCATATTCTAATGAGTGTGCTGCCCTATAGATCCCGTCGAAGTTGACCAACGAAACTGGACAGATTTTCTGATTTCGCTTTTGGGATTTAATAAGCCCAATTCTTTGATACCATTAGAAAGAATGTCTTTGCTGACGAGTGCCGTAACCGGAGTAACAACACACACAATCAAAACTTTACAAAATATAGTTAGTATAAAGTAAGTCGGGATCATTCAGTCCGGGGATTAAGGGTACCTGACATGTAAAAGGTTAGAAACACATACATATTCACACATATTACACATATAAACAAACAAAGAAACGAAAATGGGGAATTGGAGATTGAATTGGCAGCAAGCTGTACTAAACTACTAGACACGAAAATAAATCCTAAGTTACTATATACAAGTGATCATTATCTTTCACACAAAGCATTTAGCACATAAGACTCTTTACCATGTAAATTTCGCACATGAGAAAGTAAGGAACAAGTATAGACACGTTTTAGACTCAATCAGTTTCGATTACAACTATAGCCTATTTAGCACATAATGTTTGTAACATTTTCCTTACATAGGTGAGTGAGTATTAACTACATAGGTGAGTTATTAAACTTCCACCTACATCCTTTCTCATTAATAATAAAAACAAATAAGAAATTAATGTTTAATATGTCAAATTTTTAATGAAAAATTTTCCTATAGGCTTAAGAAATTAAATGTTTAATATGTCAAACATTTAAATCAATGTCTCTTCAAATATGATTTTGAGCGTCAATAACATAGAAATAATTGAAGAAATAGGAAACAATCAAACTAATTGAATTGTGAAATGTTATATTTATCTTGTATGCATGAATACATCATCAATCACTTTGGTTGCATAACGACATTGGTACATTATATACTGATTTTAGTATATAAATCATATAGACATTGACATATATCGAAGAACAAAGAAGATAATTTTTTTAAAATTATTCGATCTTTACTCATGTGTAAAGAGAAAAGTAATTAAAAATTATCTTATAAATATGTGGTCGATTTTATTAGCATTCAATGATACAATTAATTAAAATAAAAATAGTAAAGAAATAATAAAAATTTATGATGCATTTTGTAAAAGATTTTCTCATTTATTTATGACAAGAGACATAGGTGGAGAGGCCCAGCTGCTGAGAGCCTTGGCGATCTTGTCCAGGAAGGATGCGTTGACGGAGAGGTCGCGCTTCCCGGTGCTCGATCTGAGATTGCGCCGCGACTGGGGGGTGTTCTCGGAGAAACAGCTCAACCTAATTTGATACCTCTTGGTTGGAGAGCGAAGAAATCTGTGGAGTAGGAAGGAAGCGAGGAAGGAGGCTGTTGAGGCTGAGGCGATCGAGGAGGGGAAGGAGCAGCCGAGGACTTGACGGGAGAGTGTGAGAGGCCGGTGCTGGGGGAGGAACGAGAATCTGAGCTAGGGCTGAGGCTGAGAAGTAGGAGTGAGACTGTGAGAGTGTGAGAGGCAGGAGTGCAGGACTCGATCGAGGAGACGAGGATTGAGCTAGGGTTGAGGCTGATTTAACGGTTTGAGTTTTTTTTTTAGTTTTTAATTTTTTATGATATCAATGGCTGAGATTGACTCAAAAATATATATATATATATATATATATATATATATATATAATATAATTATTTTAACTCGAGTATACAACTTTTCGAAACAACTTTTTGAAATAACTATATAAAAGAAGTAAAATTTTGAAAACGCTATGAAATAGCATTTGATCGCTACAATGAACTACGGTGATGGTCAAAAATTCATTGAAATCCTACAAAATTAGTGCCCCGATCGATGCGGTCAACCTTATTTAAATTTATCTCTCTCTATGGGGAGCCATAGTATCGGGAGGTAAACGTTCTCAAATTTTCACATGGCTGATTACATCTTATTTATTTGAGAGTTTAATGTTTGGAAGAGTCAACGAAACAAGGTCATCTAAAGGTACGTAATAGCATTTTCGTTTGATAAGTTTTATAAAAATATGGTTGACCGTTTGGATCGAGCATCAAACGTTCACGAAACGAGTTGATTTTTCTACTCTACTCATATTTAACTATGACGATCACATTAGACGGTCAAAATTTTTATTTTGTAAATTTAGCTATTACAATGACAACATGCTTAATACTGCGGTATAACTTGATTAGTACATTATACTCAAATGTATACATTTTTGAAACAACTATATAAAAGAAGTCAAATTTTGAAAAATGATATGAAATTGAATTTGATCCTTATGATGAAATACGGTGATGGTAAAAAAATCACTTAAATCCGACAAAGTTAAAGCCCCGATCGATGCGGTCAATCTTATTTAAACTTATCTCTCTCTATGGGGAGCCATAGTATTGGGAGGTAAACGTTCCCAAATTTTTACATGGCTGATTACGTCTCATTTATTTGAGAGTTTAATGTTTGGAAGAGTCGACGAAATAAGGTCATCTAAATGTGTCTAATAGTGTTTTCGTGTGATAAGTTTTATGAAAATATGGTTGACCGTTTCAATCGAGCATCGAACGTTCACGAAACGAGTTGATTTTTCTATTCTACTCATATTTAACTATGCCGATCACATCAGACGGTCAAAATTTTCATTTTGTAAATTTAGCTATTACAATAACAACATACTTACTAATGCAGTATAATTTACTAAAAACATTGTGTGACGGGTGCCAATCAGACAACATATAAATATAAAGATATTGTCTGACGCCAGTTTTCACACAATGCTTCAATAAAAACCATTGTCTGAAGTCTCAGGTAGCGCAACTGTTAAAAGTATTGTTGCATAAATATTGAGACAACATAACTTCAAAAACATAATAATGAACATTGTCTAAAGCAATTGTCTGAAAAAAAAAATATAGACAATGCATGATAATTGACTAAAAGCATTGTGTGACGGGTGTTAATCAGACAACATATAAATTTAAAGATATTGTCTGACGTCCACTATCACACAATGGTTGAATAAAAACCATTGTCTGAATTCTCAGGTACCGCAATGTTAAAACACCACAGTAAACTGAAATTGTCTTTAATAAACTCACACAATGGTAACGTAAAATCTATTGTCTGAACGCGCCCTTCAGACAATAGTTATTTTTTTACCATTGTCTGATTTTTTCAAACAATGGTTTTTATCAGTACCATTGTCTGATGACTATTGTCCATTAAGGTTTTTAGCCTAGTCATTCCTTATTGGTAACAACGTTGGGGTTCAATAACCCTAATCATAGTGAGAAATTAATCCACTAAATTGGTGAATTTAGAAACCATTTTGGTGCCCAAATATAGATATCGGTGAAAAGGGGCAGTATGGTTTCTTTCTCAGCAGGACAGTGACTTTGCTGTCTTGTGATAGGCATAACTCTCTCCTCCAGAAACCTTTTGATGCGATTCTAAATTCTGTAGAAACTAGACTCTCATAGAGATTTTTGTGCATGTATGGTTCCTCTTCTAATTCCTTATGGTCCATCCTGGAGAAATTCTGGAATTTGGGTGATGTGCCCAAGAAAATACTGGAACTTCTGAATTTTTGCGATAACTTTTCCTTTTGTAGTCCTTGGCATCTTCTTTTGCTCCAATTGTTGTAACTCCTTGCATTGCTATACCATAGACATGTCTACTTCATATGAGAGAAGAAAAATTCATCAAATACAAAGTCGAAGCTTTATAGATCCAACGAAACATCTCTACAACTCCTTAAATCGGCTAAGGATAAATTTATGCATTTTTATCTTCACTTAGCACGATTTATATGTAACTCTATCAAATACTCATGACTCTATATTATGACTCGATTTTACACAAATAAGGGTTAAAGCAAAGTATAAACGAGGATAAAACAAGTTAAAAACCTCACATTTTATGCTCCTATCATTTGCACCATTCATTGGCGTTACGTGGGCGCAGAGCTACACCTAGCTTCACAATGAATGAGAGGTCAAGTCTTGTGCATAGTGTTAAGTACAATAATGCACCATTGTACTCATTTAAGGAATTTCCACTCCCAACACTTCTTTATCATCTTCCTTAAGATGAAACGGATATATCTCTTTAGAGTAAAGACATCGACTAATCATAGGAGTATTTGTAAGCCTTAGTTAATCCGTTAGAGTGCCTAAGACGATTGATGGATAAGCACCATCAGCATAGTCCACTACCATAAAAAAGCCCTTTACCGACGAAAAAAAAAAACGGCCGACGACATACTATATTCGTCGGCTATTCCCAAGAATGGCCGACGATATTGTCTTTCGTCGCTAAAAATAAAAAATCGTCGGCTATTCCACAAGAATGGCCGACGATTTTTTCTTTCGTCCCTAAAAAATATTTTTCGTCGGCTATACCCCTAGAATGACCGACGAGTTAAAATTTTCGTCGGCCTTTCTCTTAAAGTATAGCCGACGAAAACTTTAGAAAGTTTGGCCGACGAAATTGGATTTTTCGTCGGCTATAAGTCTTTATATTTTCAAATCTAGACAGCAGCTGCTCATTTAAAAAAAAACGAAAAAAAACGGGAGAAAGAGTGAAAAATCTGTGGGTATTGTTGAAATCCGTCCTCTCTTAAATTGTGGAGCTACATATAGGTACGTATATGTGTATATATGTTGATTTTGAGTTTTAGTTGAGTTGATTTTGAGTTTTAGTGATTTTGATATAGTAAGTGATTTTTTGTTTTGTTGTTGTTTTAGTGTTAGAATGTATGTATATATGTTGATTTTGAGTTGTAGTTGAGTTGATTTTAAGTTAGAGTTTAATTATGTGTTTTAATTTGATGTTATTTTAATTAGTGTTAAAATATATATATATATATATATATATATATATATGTTAATTAATGGTTGTTGATAGTGTAATGAACTTAAATAATGGTTGTTAATTAATGGCATATATATATATATGAGTTGATGTTGATAATAATATATATTGTAATATATATGTGTTAATTAATTTCTTATTAATTAAAGTTATACATATATATTATTATCAAGCTATATATATATGGATCGAGATAAGAGTTGGATTTAGCTTCCAAGGCATGACCGACGATACACTACAGGAGTTGTGGATTTTTTGCAGTTCGTCGAGGAAAATGCAAACGGGAATGAATACCATTATTACCCGTGCAAGAAATGTAAGTGTCGCAGTGATATGTGTCGATTTCCGATTAGGACAGTATGGGAGCACCTAAAGAGTAATGGGTTTTGGCCGAAGTACAAACGTTGGATATATCACGGTGAGACATCATTAGATGGATCGCATGATCATGGGCAGTTTTTTAAGGCGGGCAGTAGTAGGACATCCAACGATCCAACAATGGCATTCGTCAACGACGTGTTTCCTTTTGAAAGCAGTGTACGTGGGGAACAATATATGCATGACCCGGTGCAGCCTTTCCCACAAGTTGTCAACACTGCTGCCTTTGACAAGTACAACAAACTTATTGCATTGCAACAGACCCCTGTGTCTTCAAGTTCTGAGAAGACAGTTCTTCAAAGTGTGATGGAAGTAATGAGGATTAAAGTCGAGACAAAATCGAGCATCAGGCAAGTGGATGAATATCTACAGTACACTTCTTCGTTGTTGGAGGAGGGTCATCGTAATCCTACCAATCACCGTAAGGTCCGAAGTATCCTCAAAGATCTAGGGCTTTCCTACATTAAGATCCATGCATGTACATTTGACTGCGTTCTCTTCTGGGGTAAAGATGCAGAAGGGAATGACCTTGCTAGCCTTGACGCATGTCCGATATGTCAGTCTGACCGATATAAGTTGACGGGAGCAGGCAATAGGAAACCTGTGAAAGTGCTTCGGTATTTTCCGTTGAGAGATAGGCTTGAGTGGTTGTACATGTCAGAAACCACCGCAAAAGCTATGAGATGGCACGGTGAGCGGGACGCAGGAGACGCAGATATCATGACACACATCTCTGACGGAGCGGCTTGGAAGCATATAAACAATGAGTTTCCTCATTTTGCGTCAGATGTCAGAAACGTCAGGCTCGGGCTCTCAACCGACGGGTTCAACCCTTTCGGCACCATGAGTCTTTCATACAGTATATGGCCGGTGGTTTTGGTACCTTACAAGCTTCCTCCGTGGATGTGCATGAAGAAGGAATATAATATGTTGACGTTGTTGATTCCGGGGCCTGTTTACCCAGGGAAATGTCTCGATGTGTATATGAGACCATTGATTAAATAGCTTAAGGTATTGAGGGACGTTGGTCATCCCACTTTTGACAAGTACAAGAAGGAGACGTTCCAGATGCATGCCATGGTTATTGGTACCATCAGTGATTTTCCTGCTTATGGGATGTTGTCGGGCTGCGTTGTTAGGGGATACAAGGCTTGTCCAGAGTGCCTCAGCGATTATGGGAGCACCCCTCATTGCAACAAGATATGCAGAATGGGTCATCGTGTGTTCCTTCCGGCGGATCACCACTGGCGTTACGAGTCCGCCGCATTTGATGGAACCGAAGAACACGGTGGTCCTCCCAGAAGATGGACGGGAAGAGAAATTTTAGCAGTGCTTAATGAGTACGATTTTGGGCCCCTTAGCAATCATCCCGATATTGTAGCGGAAATACCTGAAAGACCTGAGGAGTACAAATTCTGGACACATAAGAGCATATTGTGGGAACTCCCGTACTGGTGTGAGTTGTTGATCCGTCACTTCCTAGACGTTATGCACATAGAAAAAAATATTTCTGAAAGTGTGGTGGGCACAACGCTGAACTTGGAGGGGAAGACGAAAGACGGTCCTAAGGCTCGCACTGATCTGCAAAACATGAATATCAGAAAACAACTATGGTTGAAACAAGGGAAGAGAAAAATGCCTCAATCTCCTTACACCGTCAAGCCTGAGCATAAATCAGAAATTTTCCATTGGATAAGTCGGGCCAAGTATCCTTCAGGCTTTGCTGGAAATATAGCCAAGTGTGTGAACAGACAATTCAACAATCTTTACGGGTTGAAAAGTCATGACAATCATATCCTGCTACAACGTCTCTTCCCTGTTTTCATTCGACCGTTCCTTCCCCGTCACGTTGTGGAGCCGTTAGTAGCGTTGGCAAGATTTTTCCAGAAGGTATGCACACGGGAAGTGAGAAAATCTGACCTCCGGGAAATGCAACAAGACATCGTTCATATCATGTGTAAATTTGAGATGATATTTTCTCCAAATTTTTTCGACATCATGCCTCACCTCGTGATCCATCTTCCTCGGCAGTTGTTGCTTACCGGTCCTGTGCACTTCACTTGGATGTATCCGATGGAAAGGTACGTATTTTATACCTTATGTTAATTTCCTCATCAATACATGTGATATAGTATTAATGTATTATCATAACACTTTAAAAACTTGATTTATAGGCAACTTGGACAATACGGTGATTTTGTCCAAAACAGATCCGCACCTGAAGGATGTATAGCTGAAGCATATATTGCGCACGAGTGCGTCACCTACATGAAGCTGTATTTAGGAGCGTTACAGGAAAGCATACCGGAAGATGTACCTTCACAGTTCATTCTTTCCATACTCTCCGACGATGTTGTACTCGGTGGAAACATGCCAGTTTCCTACAAGTTGAAAGATTATGAGGTAGCTATTGCACATTGATGGGTACTAATCAACTGTGATGGAGTAGCAGGTGATCTCGATTACCACAACCGGACATTCGTAGAGTATTTCGGCCGCTGGGTACGTAACTTTAACACTATTCTATACGTGTTTATATATTATTGTGTATAATTATTCATATTTATAGTTGATTCTGATGGTTGCAGATGGACCTTATTAAAAATGATAATCACCCAAATTGGTCGCACGAACTCAGACTTCTACCGATGAGGCCGGTCTATTCAAAAGTTTATGTGACGTGCAAGGTGAATGGTGTGTTATTTCGATGTGAAGAGAGAGACCTCAGACTGAAAACACAAAATTCAGGGGTTATGGCACATGGTGGGGATGATGGAGTTGACTATTACGGTGTTCTCCATTCAGTTGTGGAACTGCATTATGGGGAAGGCATGAAAGTGCACCTTTTCAAGTGTAGATGGTTTGACACACGGCCGCAGAGCATGAAAACCGATCAATACGGCATAACTTCTGTGAACACTAGTACATCATGGTATGAGGATGACCCGTTCGTTTTAGCCACATGGGTGAAACAAGTGTTTTATCTTGATGATCTCGCCAAGGGGGACCCGTGGAAAGTAGTCAACACTATCCACCATCGCAACATTTACCGGGCGTCTACACTTGGAGTGGCTGAAGAGAACGAGGAAGGAGGCACTGCGTATCAAGAGCCCAACTCAAACGGTATTCCTGACTCCTCTTTTATTCGCCTAGACACGCCGGTGCGAATTCGACGTGAAGAGCCACTGCTTGTTGATGTTGATCCAAATGAAGAAACTAACGAGGACTCTAGTGGTGAGGAACGACATAGATTACCCCTATCGAGCAATTCAGAAACCGAAGAAGACTCATCTGATGATTCCGATTACAATCCGACGGATTAAGTAATTTAGATGGTGTAATCCTTTCATTTGTAATCCACGCATTTCTAATGAACGGGCGTGGGGATGAGCCTCCCAGCTAGGCTGGGTTCCAAACCCCTTAATAAAAAATTTGAAATATGTTGACTGCTGGGTTTCTGTTTTTTTTATGTTCAATTTTGGTTATATATGAACAGGACATATGGGTACGAGAGGTGTAACACAACTGATTTTTTTATTTTTTTCACAGAATAGTCGACGAAAAATGCATTATTTCGTCGGCTATACTAATTATAGCCGACGAAAAATGCGTGATTTCGTCAGCCAAAACTATATTGAAAAATACATATTTTATTTTAGACACAAAACGACAAAAGAATAGCCGACGAGTACTAGGTTTGATTTTGTCGGCTTGATTAAAAAAAAGAACAAAAAAAAACCACCTTCCATTTTCTATCACTATCGACAACCCATTGCTTCATCCTTCAAATGCAAATGTGTCGTGAAATAAGATATGACCGAAATAATGAAATACGTCTACGGTTGAAAAATGACAAGATTGCGACAAAATCTGTGTGCCGAATGTTGCGGTTAACTGTTTTTTACTTCCGTTTTCCTATGGGTAGCCTCACGGTCGGTAAATATTTTGAGGAAAATTTTTATACGATTAGTTGCGTCTCATCGATTTGAAACTATTATCTGTTGAAGGTCAGGCCAAAAAACGTCATTTACACAGGCCAATTTCCGTTTTAATTTAAAGCGTTTAGAGGTTTGACTTCGTTGTTTGACCAAAGGTTTAGCCGACGAAATATTTGATTTCGTCGGCTAAACTCTTCCGATCCGCTTATTGTCCGCCGTTGGATGGTTCAGATCCAACGGCTGCTGATTGTCCAAAGCATAGCCGACGAAATATTTAAATTCGTCGGCTAAACTCTTGCGATCCGCGCCTTTTCATTTTCCGCCGTTGGATGGGGGAAATCGGACGGCTGCTGAGCGCCTAAAGTATAGCCGACGACATTCAAAGAATATCCGACGACATTCAAAGTATAGCCGACGATGTTAAAGATTTCGTCGGCTATAGTAAAGAATAGCCGACGAAATCTTTTTTAATCGTCGGCTATTCTATCGGGTATAAGTCCGGAAATGTCAAACCATAGCCTCCGTTTTGCTCTTTTCTTCCTCCTCCTCCGCAGCTGCTGCCGAACGACTCCTCTTCCAGATTCCGCCGCCGCCGCGCTGCTCCTCCTCCTTCTCTGATCCTCCATTCGGCTCCTCCTCCTCCTCCTCCTCCCCCGATTCGGTTATTTTTTTTTTAATTTAATTTAATTTTATAAATTGTTATATATTTAATTTTAATTTTATAAATTGTTAAATATTTGTTAATAAATTTAATTTTACGAAATTGTTATATATTTGTTATATATTTTATTTTAATTATATAAATTGTTATATATTTGTTATATATTTAATTTTAATTATATAAATTGTTATATATTTGTTAATAAATTTAATTGTTATATATTTGTTATTATTTAGGTATATAAATTGTTATATATTTAATTTTAATTATATAAATTGTTAAATTAATTATATATATAAATTGGTAGTCTAATTATATATATATTTTAATATTGAAATATAGTTATATTTGTATAAAAATAGTTATATTTAGGATAATGGTTAGTATTATTTAAAATTAGTTAAATTGTTATATATAAATTTGTTAGTATGTTTTGAAATATGTTAGTATTATTGGTTATTATATTAATTAGAATTTGTTATAAAATGTAATATAATTTAATATTAATTAATGTATTAATGCCTCAAGCTGCAGATGGCCGATGCATTCAGACAGTTGTTCGGGGGCCGTCGTTCCAGATATAGGGGTTCGGCAAATTCCGCCGGTTTGGCAGACTCCGACAGGACCCATAGCCAGCCTGAGAGGACCACCAGCCAGCCGCGGAGGAGTGTAGATTCATCCCAGACGCGGAGGACTGTGGATTCATCCCAGCCGCGGAGGAGTGTGAGTTCTCGGCACCAGACCCTTCTCCAGGCGGGGCGGCCGTCGAGCAGTTCACTTCCGCCTGTCAGGCCAGATGCTCCGAGGTTCAGTCGGCAGCTATTTCAGGACGAGATAGCTGCAGACGTTCCTCAGGTTCGTATGCCTGAGGTTCATCGGGAGCCGATGACGAGTCCGACGACGTCTGCTGCTGACTCGACTGAGGGTCCTACTCTCCCAAATCAGCTCTACCTCCCGTACAACATTCCTGCGATACCGGAGGTCGACTATCGTGGTGTGCCCATATGGCCTGATAGCCGACGATTTTTACCAATATTCGTCGGCTATAAATCTTATAGCCGACGAAAATGACATTATTTCGTCAGCTATAACTAATTAATGCCTATTAAAATATTAATATATTTCGACGAAATAACCGACGAAATAGATGAAATCGTCGGCTATATTTCAGAACAAATAGCCGACGAATTTCGTCGCTATAGTTTACGATATCGTCGGCCATACTCGAAAATACCCGACGAATTTCGTCGGATATTTTGCCAAGGTTTGGTCGATGAAATGATGTTTCGTCGGTAAAGTCGTCGGCCATACTCGCATATAGCCGACGATTTTGTTATTTTCGTCGGCCATTGGTATTACCGACGGCGTTTTTCCGACGAATTATAGCCGACGAAAATTTCGTCGGCAGAGGGTATAGCCGACGAAATTTTGTCATAGTCGACGAAAAAATTTTCGTCGGCTATTCTATCTGATCTGGTAGTGGTCCTCGAGTTCCTTCGAGACCGTGTCTTCCGAAGACCTTTTTCATTCTTAACTTCGGATTTTTGATACATAGTGATATCTCTTAGTTCCATCAAGAGTCTATGTAAATCTGGAATAAATACACAAGGGCGTAATTCACCATATCCGTTCCCAATCAAGTAGTCACTTAGTGAGCGTTTCAAATCTTTATGCAAACGCGCTCCGTGGTCTAAAGCCTCTTGATGCGGGATGAATGATGTCCATTTTGGACCTTTATATATATATATATATATATATATATATCTCTAGATTTAGATCCCCTAGAGCTATGTTGTGACCATATTTATAAGTTTCTTGTTCAGTTTTTCGAAAACTACCAAACTGACAAAGTAGTGGAATGCAATGACATCCATTACTAGAGCATATCTCATTGTAGTCGATACCAGGGCGTTTTGTGAGAGACCTTGCGCCACAAGGTGAGTCTAAACTCTTTTTCTCACTACGCTTTCTAACAAAGACATATTTGATAGGGTTTACACTTACGGTGTCGGCGTCACCTGCCCAAAGACCTATCTCTTTGTTTAAACTTAACCGCTTCTTTCCATAAGGCCAATTTACTACGTTGGTATTTTTAGCGAAGTATGGCTTGATATTAGACTCATTATTCCACGTCCTCATGTATACTAATGTAATTTGTAGAGATCTCATATTCTGAAGGATTGATCGAGGCGTCCCCCATTGATCATAATCCAGAACTATTTCATGAGAACGATTTGAGTATCATTGATATGTGGATCAAGTTGTGCCAAACTCACTTTCTTCATTGGTGAGTAGTTATCAAACCTAAGGGCCTCTTTCATTTCCTTGAGCAGCCATGAACTGTGACGTCATGTTGCCACTTATATGGCGTCACTATGCCACCATACATGGCGGTGGCGCAATGCCCAATTCCCTTTCGGTAGCGCCATGTTCTCTTGATAGAACATTAATCCTTGTAGGCATGTTTGCAGCAGATTTATATGATGTCGTCACTTTCTCGATATCCATGAATGAGTCAGGCATCGAATCTGTTACATTCTGGAGGTCGAGTATTTCACATTCACCTTGTGATATGTGAGGATCGTAATGAGACGGAGTGGGGACAAACCACGACAATTCACGTCTTTCCACTTGAACATTCTTGTTCTTATCTCCCCCTAACGACGAGAAGACTGTCTCATTTTAGTGACAATCCGCAAATATAGCAGTAAAGAGATCACCTGTCAAGGTTTCTACATAAGCTGACATAGTTGGAAATTCCTATCCAACATAAATACTTATTCATCGCGAAAATATCCATCATTGTGTGCTATGGCGACGCAATTTGGCATATCTAGTAGAGCTCAAGGATTGTAGATCCGTTTCAATCCTGGTGAGCTCAAGGATTGCAAGTCTCTTTGAATCCTTACACATATTTCACTACCTTTTAGTGAAAAGTTCAATGATGGTGGGCATAGGCGAATAAGTAATGCTGCATGCAGAAATTGCATAACCCTAACGGAAATACTTGTGCGCATTACCAAAATCAAGACCATCAACGTAGTCGTTTTCCGTGAGACCAATCGGGTTTGTATATGGATATGATGCCTGTTGACAGTAGTCACAGAGGGGCTACAGCAGGCCCACAGACCCGCAGCTAGTGTACCAGGGGCCGGCCCGAGGCCCGGGACCGGATCACCAGCACCCGGCCTCGGGGTCCAGCAGTCTATCCCGCTACCAAGGGCCCGGGGACCGGGGGCGCCTGCCTGCCAAAGAGGTCACCAAAGCTGCCCTTTGGTATGCAAACATAAGGAAACCAGTCCCACATCGAAGAGTAAGGCCAGACCTCACTCCTGGCCACCTATATAAGGGCCTCAACTACCCTCATTAATAGGTAACCGATCCTTCCTACCGCTTATATACGTGCTTAAGTTATATCTATTCCAACTATACTAACTTAGGCATCAGAGAGGAGAAGACCGGCCCGCCCGGTATTCCCTTAGTAAGCAGGTTTACGAGAGATTACGCTTGGATTCATCTGTCTCTACCAGGCCTACGGGTTTGTGCAGAAACAATTGGCGCCGTCTGTGGGAAGCTTTAGATAAGAAACCACGTAAGCACTATCGATGGCAGAGAATTCGGAAGCAAGACAGGAAAGGAATACCACCGAGGAGCAGCGTGTTGCACCAGTACAAACGCTTGTCTCCACCCCGGTCATTATGCGGGAGCAGCGCGGTGACCAGGGCGATCAGGAAGGCGGGAGCTGTGGGAGGCCGATCGGCACGCCGGGGCCACACCACGACAGCTCGCGCGGGAAAGGCCCGGCGGAGGACGACAGGCCAGTGCACCGGGGCTTTTCTCTGACGTTCTCGGATGATCCGAGTGACTGAGAGGAGAGCCCGCACTATAACAGTGACTGGGACACCACGTACAGCCCCGACCAGAGCAGTATGGCGGGGGAAATACGGGCGATGGCCACAGAGATCAGTCGCCTGCGTGAGGAGGGCGACCGGGATAGAGCCAAGTCCAACGCCCGGTATGAAGAAATGGAGGCGGTGAACGCTGCCCTGGTAGCCGCCCTGGAGAGAGGACAACAGCGCAATGACGCTATGGTCAGGACACAGGCACCCCCGCCAGTTCGATCTCAGCAGTTTGAAGAGGGGCAGTCATCGGGCGGTAGGCCCAGTGATCCCGGGCGAACAGATTCACCGGCCGGCACGGCCCCGCCAAAGAGCACGCCGACGCCTCGCCAGCCCCACACTTCGTTCGAGGATGAAGCCGTGACCCCGACTGCACGGGCATTGCAGATGCTCGCCGACACTGTGTCGGATTTAAAGGCCCAAATGGAGGCCAACGAGAGAAGAGCGGCACGGCCGATGGAAGGCGCAAGGTTCAACGAGCGCATGGGCCCTTTCTCGTACCAGTTTATGGAGTCGGGGAGGTCTGGTAACCAGAAGTCCCTCAAGCTCACCTACTCGGGGTCCAGCTGCCCGTACCAGCACCTGGATAGTTTTCGGTCCCAGACGTGCGCCAAGGGCTACTCTGATGCAGTATGCTGAAATATTTTCCAGGAAACTCTGTCTTGAGAGGCGCTCAGCTAGTTCTATGAGCTTCCGGCAAATTCAATCGAGGTCTTCGAACTGTTGGCCGACCGGTTTGTAGGCCGCTTCATCCTCCGGGTCGAGGGAGCCCCGACATCGACCATCCTTTTTAACTACATGCAAGCGCCCAGAGAGGAGCTGAGGAAGTTCGTCAACCGTTGGCAGACGGCGATGGCCGGGGTTCGGAACCTTGACAAAGGTATCGCCGAGATGGCGTTCAAGCAAGGGCTCCGGCCGAGAAAATTTTCCTACGCCGTACGGGTGGAACTCCCACAGGGGTATGACGAGTTAATGGCAATGGCCATCCGGCACGCCCAGGACGATCACGAGACGTACGGGCATCACCTGCTGAAGAGGAAGCGGGACGAGCAGCAGGAAGACCACCACTGGGAGGAGCACCCCCCACCCCGCCAAGAAGACAAGACCAGCCAGCGGACCGAGAACAGAGCCGGCACAGCAGAAATTAGGGGCAACGGCAGCAAAGGCCCTATCATGATAAACCCCAGGGCGAGCACAAGCCGGCGCAGTTCCGGCAAGAACGCCCCCTGGCAATCATGCCAGCACAACCGGCCTGTCAAGAGGTCTTCACCGCTCTCACCTCTTCATACGAGGACATTTTGCTCGAGAACGGGAGCATCATTCCCCCATCGCCCAGGAGAAAGTACCCGAAGGAGAAGCTTACCACGGCGCAAACGGGCAAGTACTGCTCCTATCATGATGAGGCTACTCATCGAACGAGCCAGTGCTGTGCTCTCAAGACAGCGGTGGAGGGTTTGATTAGTAACGGCGAGCTCCAACGGTATATAGGGGAAAGGAGAGCAGATCCCGACCGGGAGCAAGACCGGGGCTGGTAGACTCGCCAAGCCTCCAAGCGGTTAGTTTGGCATATCACCGGTTCAACCGCTGTAACATCACAAGACATATATAAAAAACTACTTTCAAGAAAAATTCCACCAGTTCCACCAATTCAAGTATATTCATAGTCAGGGGATAATACAAGCAGAAGCCGTTCCGGCAAGTTTACAAAAAAGAGCAAGGGCAAAATCCTAAGGAGCTACGCCTCCCCCCTCAGCGGGCAATCCGCCAGCCTCTCCGGATGAAGCAGCCGCGCCTTTAGCAATATGAGGTCCACCCTCCCCTTCTGGTTGCTCCTCCGCCGACTGCTCATGGATATCCTCATCAGCAACCTTTGGCATCCGGGAAGTGTCCAGCCACCCCTTCTCCGCTCATTCCGTGTACGCATCCGAGATGCCCGATTCCCTGGCCTTCTCCAGGAACTGATCGCTCTCGTGGTATTTGAGAACAACCCGCTCGTAGAGTTCCGGGTCCTCTTCCCAGGCTGCAGCGGCAGAGGTGGCGCGCACAGCGGCAGCTCCCACCTGGAGCTCGTCCACCTTGGCCTCCAGTTCGGCCCTCTCCTCCTCAGCCAGCTCCTTGTCCTTCTCCAGGCTCCGGACCTGCTCCTCCAGCTTGACCACCTGCTTCTTGGCCCTCTCCTCCAATCTGGCCTTTTCCCGCTCCTGCCGACACTTCTCTGCTTCCAACCGCTCTCGGGCTTCTGTCAGCTCCGCCACCTGCCTCTTCAGCTCCTCGCTTGGATCCGGCTGGTACAGATTGTACAGCAACTGCATAACAACAGAGAGCCAATTAAGCATGCAACAAAGGAAATGAGTTACGAGCGGTGCAATGGCACCAGGCAATTCTTACCTGCAGGACCGACTCCTTGAACTTTTGGCGCTTCCCGCCCGCTAAGGCTCCGGTGACCCCAGGTCTGTCCAGACCAAGGCCGGCCAAGTCTGCCTCCAGCTGCCAGGCGAGTGCACTCTCCGGGCTTCCCCTCTGTGCCTCCGCAGGCACAGGGCTACTCTGCCGGGCAGCGACAGCCTTTTCCCTAGCGGAACTCGGTGCACCGCTGGTTACCTTGAGCCGTTTGGCCAGATTCTCACCGGACGACCCGCCGGTCAGCGTCACCAGCTTGGAGGGAGGAACGTCCATGACCCTCCGCCTCTTCTCACCCTGGCCGTCCGACGAAGAAGATTGTGCGCCTAATCGGGTGACCCGGGTGACGAGCGGGACTGACCCCGGCCGGTGCAGAATCCGGCTCACTCCACCAGGAATCTTTAGTGGCCCCCCGGTAGTCTTGCCCTTGCTGAGTCCTGCCTTGGGCACAGCAGGGTGGCTCTTCACACGCCTCAGGAGATAGGCGTCGTCCTCAACATCCACGGCCCTCGGTTTGGGATGAACCGTAAGCCGACCGGACTCCTCGTCCACCGAGGTCCGTGAAACGGCCTCGCCTTTCTCCTTCAGCCTCGCGAGAAGGTCTTCACCGTCCATGCATAGGGTGGTGTCGGATTTGATGACCGCCCAGGAAGATGCACCTGCAGGACGAGCAAAGGTTAGTATTTAAAAGTTAGCAAAAGTGTCACAGCTAGGCCTTGCTACGCACCGGGATCTCGCCCGAGACAGCAATACTCCAACACTTCCCGCCGGATGAAGTTGTAAGAGCTCCGTTCGAGATCGTCCCAACATCCGAGTATGGTCGTGATCCTCTCCTGCTCCAACTCGGATAGCTCGAACGATTGATTCCCAGGGGGCTGGAAGGCACCAGGAACCCGGTACATCTTCCTCCTCTTCTGCCACTTCCCGCCCGCCATCACCACCTTCTTCCTCCAGCTGTTATCCACTCAAGAAGGCACATTGGTGATGATAGGTTGAAAGCACCGGGCGCTGAAGGACAGACAACCCCGGGACCCTCGCTTTTTCGAGTATGATAACCTGTACAGTGCCCGGAATTCGTTTCCCGTTGGCATACTCATCTCGGACAACTCGTACAGGCAGCCGAGGCTCAGCAGTCGCCTCCACTGGAGCCCTGGAAGCTGCGCGGGAGACACTTGCAGTGCACTGAGTATGTACTGCACGAAGTTTGGCAGCGGGAGCGAAAACCCTTGGCGAAACTGGTCTAGATGCACGGCAACCCAACCTGCCTCCGGGTTATGGAGTCGAGGAGGTCTGCTAACCAGAAGTCCCTCAAGCTCACCTACTCGGGGTCTAGCTGCCCGTACCAGCACCTGGATAGTTTCCGGTCCCAGACGTGCGCCAAGGGCTACTCCGATGCAGTATGTTGCAATATTTTCCAGGAAACTCTGTCTCGAGAGGCGCTCAGCTGGTTCTATGAGCTTCCGGCAAATTCAATCGAGGCCTTCGAACAGTTGGCCGACCGGTTTGTAGGTCGCTTCATCCTCCGGGTCGAGGGAGCCCGGACATCGACCATCCTTTTTAACTGCATGCAAGCGCCCGGAGAGGAGCTGAGGACGTTCGTCAACCGTTGGCAGACGGCGATGGCCAGGGTTCGAGAACCTTGACAAAGGTATCGCCGAGATGGCGTTCAAGCAAGGGCTCCGGCCGGGAAAATTTTCCTACGCCTCCGGGTGGAACTCCCGCAGGGGTATGACGAGTTAATGGCAATGGCCATCCGGCATGCCCCGGCCGATCACGAGACATATGGGCATCACCTGCTGAAGAGGAAGCGGGACGAGCAACAGGAAGACCACCACCGGGAGGAGCACCCCCCATCCCGCCAAGAAGACAAGACCAGCCACAGCGGACCGAGAACCGAGCCGCCCGACCGAGCCGGCCCAGCAGAAATTGGGGACAACAGCAGCAAAGGCCCTATCATGATAAACCCCAGGGCGAGCACAAGCCGGCGTAGTTCCGGCAAGTATGCTCCATGCCAATCATGCCAGCACAACCGGCCGGTCAAGAGGTCTTCACCGCTCTCACCTCTTCATACGAGGACATTTTGCTCGAGAACGGGAGCATCATTCTCCCATAGCCCAGGAGAAAGTACCCGAAGGGGAAGCTTACCACGGCGCAAATGGGCAAGTACTGCTCCTATCATGATGAGGCTACTCATCGAACGAGCCAGTGCTGTGCTCTCAAGACAGCGGTGGAGGGTTTGATTAGTAACGGCCAACTCCAACGGTATATAGGGGAAAGGAGAGCAGATCCCGATCGGGAGCAAGACCAGGGCTGGTAGACTCGCCAAGCCTCCAAGCGGTTAGTTTGGCATATCACCGGTTCAACCGCTGTAACATCACAAGACATATATGCAAACTACTTTCAAGAAAAATTCCACCGGTTCCACCAATTCAAGTATATTCATAGTCTGGGGATAATTCAAGGGCAAAATCCTAAGGAGCTACACCTCCCCCCTCAGCGGGCAATCCGCCAGCCTCTCTGGATGAAGCAGTCGCGCCTTCAGCAATCTGAGGTCCACCCTCCCCTTCCTGTTGCTCCTCCGCCAACTGCTCATGGATATCCGACTGCTCATGGATATCCTCATCAGAGGCCTTCGGCATCCGGGAAGTGTCCAGCCACCCTTTCTCCGCCCATTCCGTGTACGCATCCGAGATGCCCGATTAACTGGCCTTCTACAGGAACTGAAGGAACTGATCGCTCTCGTGGTATTTGAGAACAACCCTCTCGTAAAGTTCCAGGTCCTCTTCCCCGGCTGCAGCGGCAGAGGCGGCGCGCACAGCGGCAGCTCCCACCTGGAGCTCGTCCACCTTGGCCTCCAGTTCGACCCTCTCCTCCTCAGCCAACTCCTACTCCTTCTCCAGGCTCCGGACCTGCTCCTCCAGCTTGGCCACCTGTTTCTTGGCCCTTTCCTCCAATCTGGCCTTCTCCCACTCCAGCCGGGATTCTCTGCTTCCAACCGCTCTTGGGCTTCTGTCAGCTCGGCCACCTGCCTCTTCAGCTCCTCGCTCGGATCCGGCTGGTACAGATTGTACAACAACTGCATAACAACAGAGAGCCAATTAAGCAAGCAACAAAGGAAATGAGTTACGAGCGGTGCAATGGCACCAGGCAATTCTTACCTGCAGGACCGACTCCTTGAACTTTTGGCACTTCCCGCCCGCCAAGGCTCCGGTGACCCCAGTTCTGTCCAGACCAAGGCCGGCCAAGTCTGCCGCCAGCTGTCGGGCGAGTGCACTCTCCGGGCTTCCCCTCTGTGCCTCCGCAGGCACGGGGCTACTCTGCAGGGCAGCGGCAACCTTTTCCCCAGCGGAACTCGGTGCACCGCTGGATACCTTGAGCCGTTTGGCCAGATTCTCACCGGACGACCCGCCAGTCAGCGTCACCAGCGTGGAGGGAGGAACGTCCATGACCCTCCGCCTCTTCTCACCCTGGCCGTTCGACGAAGAAGATTGTGCGCCTAATCGGGTGACCCGGGTGACGAGCGGGACTGACCCCGGCCGGTGTGGAATCCGGCTCACTCCACCGGGAATCTTTAGTGGCCCCGCGGTAGTCTTGCCCTTGCCGGGTCCTGCCTTGGGCACAGCAGGGTGGCTCTTCACACGCCTCAGGACATAGGCGTCATCCTCAACATCCATGGCCCTCGGTTCGGGATGAACCGTAAGCCGACCGGACTCCTCGTCCACCGAGGTCCGCGAAACGGCCTCGCGAGAAGGTGTTCACTATCCATGGATAGGGTGGTGTCAGGTTTGATGACCGCTCGGGAAGATGCACCTGCAGGACGAGCAAAGGTTAGTATTTAAAAGTTAGCAAAAGTGTCACCGCTAGGACTTGCTACGCACCGGGATCTCGCCCGAGACAGCAATACTCCAACACTTCCCGCCGGATGAAGTTGTAAGAGCTC
This sequence comes from Potentilla sterilis, assembly GCA_963682095.1. Classification (NCBI taxonomy): domain Eukaryota; kingdom Viridiplantae; phylum Streptophyta; class Magnoliopsida; order Rosales; family Rosaceae; genus Potentilla; species Potentilla sterilis. The sequence continues at coordinate 29,382,536 of OY821757.1, read as the reverse complement.
CGTTCGAGATCGTCCCAACATCCGAGTATGGTCGTGATCCTCTCCTGCTCCAACTCGGATACCTCGAACGATTGATCCTCAGGGGACTGGAAGGCACCAGGAACCCGGTACATCTTCCTCCTCTTCTGCCACTTCCCGCCCTCCATCACCACATTCTTCCTCCAGCTGTTATCCACTCAAGAAGGCACATTGGTGATGATAGGTTGAAAGCACCGGGCGCTGAAGGACAGACAACCCCGGGACCCTCGCTTCTTCGAGTATGATAACCTGTACAGTGCCCGGAATTCGTTTACCGTTGGCATACTCATCACGGACAACTCGTACAGGTAGCCGAGGCTCAGCAGTCGCCTCCACTGGAGCCCTGGAAGCTACGCGGGAGACACTTGCAGTGCACTGAGTATGTACTGCACGAAGTCTGGCAGCGGGAGCGAAAACCCTTGGTGAAACTGGTCTAGATGCACGGCAACCCAACCTGCCTCCGGGTTACAGGCTGACTCTCCGGGCTTCAGTGGCCGTAGCGCCACCTCATTCGGGATACTCCACGTCTCTCGGAACATAGCAATCTCTCCGGGGTTCATGCTACCCTCCGGCTCATCGCACACCACGGCACCTTTCCCTCTCCCGATAGTGTAGCTCACGGGCGGAGCACCAGCAAGGCGCACCCCGTGCGGTATTTCCTCAGATCCTGAGGACTCGGAAGATGAAGCCCCGCTCCGGGAGCGGTCAGCGGCTTCAGACACCGGAGATTCCGAACCGATCCAGTCCTCCAGTGTCTCCTCATCGTCCACTACGGGACGCCTGCCGGCCGATTCGGAAGCCCCATCAGAACTTGTAGAAGAAATTTTTAACCTAAGGGGAAGAAAAACAAAACCCTAGCGCTGGTCACCAACAGGCTAGAACAGCACCCTCTGCGGCCCCTCCCCAAGTTTACCACAGACGCTGCGCTTAAAACAACTCAGTCGGCAACAGAGATCCCCTCCCCCCGCCGCAAACACACCGAAAAGAAAAACAAGAACAACACCAGGCAAAGAAAGCAAGAACTTACCGATTAGTATGCTCAACCGAGGAAAGTCCGTCCTGCGAAAGCAGCGAGCAATGGTAGGAAAAGAGTAAAAGAGCACTTGAGGCAACGGATGTCGCAGGGCACCTCCACAGAGCTTTCGCCGGATTTCTCTCTTTCTCTTATTCTCTCTGAGCAAGGAGAAAAACAGAACTTAAGAAGGCAGAGGAGGCCATTTTATAAGAGGTCCGGTGCCCTAGGCGCTTGTAATCCCCCCAAAACACGCAATCAGAGCAACTCAAACGCCCGCGAATCCAGACCCTCCATCTCAGACCGCTCCCTACCAGCACGTGTCCCAGCATTAGTAAACTTCCCACGCCATCATAGCTGATGGGACTGATGGACTTCCTCCTTAAATGCATGTCAGCCACTTGTCCCGCCTGCTGGCGACAGGTAAGGGAGTTAGGAGCGGGAACCGAGGCGTCAGGCCCCCCCCCCACTTTCCTAGGCTCCACGGCTGCATGGCATCTTCACTACCAGTCATCGGTTATGATCTTTCAACCGGCTTGAACCGCCTCGAGAGCATTGTTCCGGGTATGAGCCATCCATCCGGTACCATGGCAGTTCACGGTTAGGTATCATTCAACCGGCTGCATGGCATCTTCACTGCAAGTCACCGGTTATGATCTTTCAACCGGCTTGAACCGCCTCGAGAGCATTGTTCCGGGTATGAGCCATCCATCCGGTACCATGGCAGTTCACGGTTAGGTATCATTCAACCGGCTGCATGGCATCTTCACTGCAAGTCACCGGTTATGATCTTTCAACCAGCTTGAAGACCTCTCACCGGTTATGATTTTTCAACCGCCTCGAGAGCATTGTTCCGGGTATGAGCCATCCATCCGGTACCATGGCAGTTCACGGTTAGGTATCATTCAACCGGCTGCATGGCATCTCACCGGTTAGGTAACATTCAACCGACTCGAGACCATCTCACCGGTTATGATCATCCAACCGGCTCGAGAGCATTTTTCCGGGTACGAGATCCACCCGGCCCCATGGCATCTCACTGGGGGACTCGTCTCGATATGGCAGAACGCCCGGTTGAGATCCACCCGGCTGCATGGCATGACCCCGATTATGAGAACATTCGACCGGCATGGGCTTTATACACCCGGGTGAGTTTACATCTAACACATGTACTCTTGTCCAGCAGGATAAAAATCCTGCATCGCACTGAAATGCGATCAATGTGGGGCTCCACGGCGAGACTTGTCACCACAACGCCACCCCATTACCTCAACGCTTATTCCAACACAAGCTGAGAAGAACTAGCAAGTGTTGACCGGTGCCTCAGTAATATGGACTCGTCTCGATATGACAGAACGCCCGGTCGAGGTCCCATACTCTCCAACTCGTCTCGATATGGCAGAACGCCCGGTCGAGGTCTCATGCTCTCCAACTCGTCTCGATATGGCAGAACGCCCGGTCGAGGTCTAGTGCACAAGTTCACTTGGGGGACTCGTCTCGATATGGCAGAACGCCCGATCGAGGTCCCATACTCTCCGACTCGTCTCGATATGGCAGAACGCCCGGTCGAGGTCTAGTGCACAAGTTCACTTGGGGGACTCGTCTCGATATGGCAGAAAGCCCGGTCGAGATCCCATGCTCTCCGGCTCGCTCTGATATGGCAGAACGCGGGGTCCAGGTTCCATGCACAAATCTATTATATGACGGATTTCAACGCCCCATAATCATTCAATGCACACATCTATTGCATGGCGGATTTCAACGCCCCATAATCATTCCATGCACACATCTATTGCATGGCGGATTTCAACGCCCCACTATCATCTCATGCACTCTCCGGGTTTCACCCCGCTCCATGCTCATAGCACTACAACACTTGAGCACAGTACTACTTATATTGCAAACATACTCATAAATTGTTGCACATCATTGGTAACAGGTACTCACCTCGGTCACGCCCAATCTTCAACGCGGACTTGGGAGACTGGGCACCGTTGGGTTGGTAACCCTGCGGGTCTGCGGGACAAGGGCAAGACAGTTTAAGTCCCCATTCAAGATTGCACTTGACCGAGAACTTGGGGGACTTGTTGACAGTAGCCACAGAGGGGCTACAGCAGGCCCACAGACCCGCAACTAGTGTACCAGGGGCCGGCCCGAGGCCCGGGACCGGATCACCAGCACCCGGCCTCGGGGTCCAGCAGTCTATCCTGCTACCAGGGGCCTGGGGACCGGGGGCGCCTGCCTGCCAAAGAGGTCACCAAAGCTGCCCTTTGGTATGCAAACAGAAGGAAACCAGTCCCACATCGAAGAGTAAGGCCAAACCTCACTCCTGGCCACCTATATAAGGGCCTCAACTACCCTCATTAATAGGTAACTGATCCTTCCTACCGCTTATATACGTGCTTAAGTTATATCTATTCCAACTATACTAACTTAGGCATCGGAGAGGAGAAGACCGGCCCGCCCGGTATTCCCCTTAGTAAGCAGGTTTACGGGAGATCACGCTTGGATTCATCTGTCTCTACCAGGCCTACGGGTTTGTGCAGAAACAATAGGTAACCCTATCAATTAACTTTCTGGCATCGACTCGATCTAATATCAATTTTTATCGACTAACCTCTCTCTCTCTTTCTCCCTCCCTCATCTCGTCATTTCCGTAGATTTATAATTTTGTTTTTCTTTTTCATCATTTTTATCCTTACACTTTTTTCTTCTCCATAATATACATGTCTAGTTGATACACATATAGAACTAGTTAACTTGGAAAGATTCCATGTTAATTTTTTGTTTATTTACTTATGTATACATGTTTATGTTGATGAAGTGATTAATGATAAAAAGTTTGTTAAAATCTATAAGAATCCATAAAAGTTACTAATAGGTCAAGCAGAGAAGAACAGGAGGTACCAAACTGTCTTTTTTGATACATCAGGTACTAAAGTGTCCAACTTTGCATAATAGAGGTTGTCTGTTATTTGAATTACTATGTCTCAGTGTATTAAATTTAGTTATTTGGGAATTATAGTTGTAGGTTATTTTATGCGGTTTTAAATTATTATGTCTCAGTATATTCTAAGATTTTATCAAAGGATATGTAAGAGCATTTTCAATGGGCTCTTTATTAACTCCATTTTCTTTTGAATCAAAATGTCAACCATATTTTATTCAGTAAGCAGATTCAAAATAACACACCCATGAGGGCCGACAATAAGAGGATTAAGAGCTATCTCTTATGACTCTAAAAACTTAATACAACATAACATAACAGAAAACGACATGATGTTGAAGCTGTAGTAAACGGTTCCAACCACATCACACCGTTACTTTGACCAGATTCTAATTAAGCTAACTGCTAATATGTAGGCTATAAAGACTCAATCTAACCAACTCAGAATTCCTCCTTCAGTTTTCAGCCCGGTCCAATGTGAGACAAACCATATGAATAGGCCCACTCAATCCAACCCGAGCAAACCCTACTCTCACAACTGTTTTCGCCGCCGCCGTCGATCCCTTGCCATTTGCAAAACTGGCAAGACCATTGCCAGGATAACCAATAACATCATTGCCAGATCGATAGGTCACTGGATTTGACCCTTTCGCATCCCATCCCTCGTCGGAGAATGCAAATCTAGCCGACAAAAGATCTTTATTAACTCCTCAACTATTTTAGAGAGCATGCTTAGTTTTTTGCGAAAAATAGCTGCACCAAAGTCTTTATTTTAGCTTTGAGCTATCCCACTCTCCAAATATAAAGAGCGAGAAGCTAAAAACTAAACTATTCAAATTTAAAACATTCATATTAAGTAATTATATGCAATTTATAAATGCGTATAAATTGTTTTTTCTTTATTTAAAAAATAAAATAAATTCAAAACTAGTTAAAATAGATAGCATTGATGCAAGTGTATTTTTAGAGTGACTAGCTAAAATGACTTCTCAGCTATTTTGACTAAAATTTGACTCAAAAATAGCTAGCATTGCTGAAGATGCTTTAAGAACAACTTTAGCAATGCTAGCCATTTTGTTTTGTCAAATTTTAACTAAAATAGCTAAAATGTCATTTTGACTAGCTAGTTTATAAATATATCCGTATCAGTTCTCTCTATTTTAACTACTTTGAACTTATATTATTAATTAAATTTTAAAAAAATTACCTTAAATGCAGTTATATATTACATTGAATTATCTAAGGATTGTATTGTTGTAGGAGAAAAGGAATAGATGCAAAGCGTTGTTTTATTGATAGATAAGGAGGCCTTTATATAGGCATTACATCAAGTATCCCGAATAATCAGGGATTCCCTATCTACTAAAGATACTACATATCAAGTCTAATTAGGTCAAGACACACATAGGAAGTTACATAATTATCCTTCCTAGAACACTCCCCCTTGTGTCGCGTACCTAATGTGACAAGGTGGATAACATGTTGCCTCGCTAAAACCTTGCCAAGCAAAACAAAACCACTTGGGTAAAAAATAAAAAGCTTGGTCGAAGGGAAAAGAGCACAACGCACCAACTACAATTGAAGATTACATGTGATCGAGGTAGACTCCCCCTGATGTCTACAAGACAACTCCCCCTGATTGGTAACTCAATCTCGGAGTTTAGATTAATAGCGTATACAAACGCTCCTCACAAGCTTCAAAAGTAGGTGTGGCCAATGATCGAGTCATTGAATACGGCCACATTATCCTTGTATTAGACCAGCTATACTTAGCTTTACTTGGTCTTAAGGAAGAAGGTTGCTTAACAACTCAAAACTAAAGTTCGAGTTGAAAATCAGATTCACACGCAGCATGACCTTTGTGTACTTAAATAGTCCTAACTCCTTCGATACAGTAGGTATGAATGAACCGTAAAAAGTTCTGGAAATTATACACCCATATATTTCTAGTGATATAAAGTACACAACTTGGTTCGTCTGAAGATGACCACAAAGCTCTGTTGAAAGTGACTGATCTGCAAATTACCGGACAGATTCGTCCTACTTTCCTAAAACAGCCATAACTCACACAATATGATAGTTATGATCAAATGGTTGGTGTTCCTCGAAAGTAGACACATAGACCTTTCCAATGGTACCAATTTTACCATTTTACAATGAGTGATTTGTCTTGTAGGCCTCGGGGAAGTTGACGTACAGAACCAGGCAGATTCTGGAATTGCCTATTGATGTGTCTTTCATGATGGGATCGAATGAGCCTAAACCTTTCTCTCTTGAAATAAAGTACCGCCATATACCATGGCTATGCATGGGTGCATCTAGCCATTACCTTGGCTTTGTAATTTTATAGCGAATGAGATGTCGAGTCTAACATATTATGACAAGTACATGATTACGCACATGGTACTTAGATGGAGAGTTTCATCTCCCAAGACTTCTCGTCATATAGATGAAACGAGTCTTCTCAAGACATCGACTAATCATGAGATACATATAGGCTTTGGTTTAACGTCCATTAGATTGCCATAAGCAGATAGATGAACAAGTTCATCACTAACGGTTCTCACATTCGAGACCAAGTATTCCCATGATCCTTTCATTCTTAACGTCGGATTAGTGATATCTCACTCACAATTCATCTGGAGTTCACACGCAAATAGGCATGATTCTTTACATTTCATCTCCAATCAAGTCGCTCAACCGCGTTATACAATATCCAACCAGATGATTTGAACCCATATAGAGAACATCCTAATATGATAGCATACGCACTTCGAGGTTTTTGCTTACTTGACTTGGGTGAAAACTGATCCGTTCATGCTATTTATGTACATCTCTTTACTTAGTCCCAATAGAGATGATTCATAAGCTGCATGTTCAGTTTTTCGGAACTACCTAACTGATAAGGTAGTGGAGTGTGATATGACTCCATTACGAGAGCATATGTCATCGTAGTCGATTCCAGGGCGTTTGTGAGAGACCTTGCGCCACAAGGTGAGTCTAGGCTCTTTTTCTCACTACGCTTTCCATCAAAGATTATCGATAGGGTTTACACTTGCGGTGTCGGCATCACCTGACCAAGGACCTATCTCTTTGTTTAAACTGGATCGCATATCTTTCCGTGTAGGCCAAATCACAACGTTGGTATTTGCTTCAACGAAGTGAGTGTTCAATATCTAACTCATAGACCACGTACTCATGTACACTAGTGTAATTCGCATTTGTAGAGATCTCTATATGGATTGGCTTCTCATTAAGGCGTCCCCCAATGATGACCTTAATCCAGAAAATTCATGAGACGAATGAGTTGTCATTGATGCCAGGATCAAGTTGTGTCATACTCGCATTCAACGAGTGTATATCGAACTAAGTGCCCTCTCTACACTTCTTGTGAGAGTCACGGCCTAGTGACACTATCTACCACTATTGTGGAGTCACCATGTCACCATTTATGAATGACAATATGTCCATTGATTTGGACATTAATATTATGCAGTATTAAATGCATAGATGGTGCTTCCATTGACTTGGAAGAAGACTTGGGTGACGTTAATGTCATCCTTAAGCCTTGAGCATTGCTCATGACACTACCAAATATTCTTTTGGTAATCTTTGATCCCAATAGCTTCTTTACTCAAAAGAAATGATGTCCATGACTTACTTGCATATGGATCATCAAAACATATCCAAAATTCCGGACGATGTATAGAAGAGTCTACATGAGTCGCCGATACAAAGAATCTGAATCATAGTATACGTGAAATACATTCACAATATTGACTCATAAGTTGTGCGCATTTATTAGAAGCCATACATAATAAATTTCTTCAATTTTCACAATGAGTTTCAAGGTGATAAACGTTGGCACGAATATCTTTAAATAGTGAGCAAGGTTCGATTGCTTCTTTATGCATAGCTAGCATATGTGACTTTGAATCAGAATGTCATAAGACATTGAAACTTTTGAGCATGAGAATGCTCTATGATTATATGTGATGAACTAGTCATCATAGTCACAATGGATTTATAAAATCCATGAAGATTAGCTACACACTCAATGTCTCTATGATACATTCGTATATAAGAGTGTAGAGACAAGGTTTTATGCCAAGTCATATAAACCAGAATATATACTCAATTTCGATAGAGGGTGTTACATGGCGTGTAGTATCACAAGATAAAACATAGACATGCTTAAATGCGTAGTTAATACATTTGTTAACGCTAAAAAATAGAGCCAAAAAACAACCAAATGAGCCAACATCAATCTAAACCAAGTATCCAAGATCGAGGCCATGAACTAGCTATGCGAGGCCGAAGCCAAGCTAGAGTGGAAGCCAAGCCGAAGCAAGGCAAGGGAGGGCCTGGGTCAAGCATAGGCGCGTGCTAGGCTAGCCAAGGCCGAAGCCGAGATAGTGTACGGGCGGGCCGAGGCCGAGCAAATGTCAAGGCACGCCAAGGCCAAAACCAAGGCGTGTCGAGGCAAAAGCAAAGGCTTATGGGGTCGAGGCTTGATGTTGGAGTCGAGGTCATGCGAGTTGCCGATGGCTAGCTGAGGCCGAAGCTAAGGCTTACCGAGACATAAAGCAACGACCTGACAAGACCGATGTCATGCTAAAGAGCCAAAGGCATGCCGAGGCCGAAGCCCAGACGTGCCGGGGCAAGTGCATGGGCTTATAGGGCCGACATGGGCAGCGGGCCGGGCCGTGTGCAGGCCGACACCAGGGTCGAGGCTGGGGCGGGGCTAGGCAGGCGCGTGAGTGCCTCATTGTTTGGTTGTGGCGGAGCTGTTGTCCAAGTAGCGCGCAAGCCAAGCCAAGGCTGAAACCGAGGCTAGGCAAGGCGGGCTTTGGTGTGCGCAAGAGTGCCGAAGCAGAGGCCGGGCAATGCGCATGCATCCACGCATGTACGCAAGCATGTCTATTTGTTTCTTGACGAGCATAGGCTCGTTTATCTTTGTGATTTTCAGAGTTAACATCACCAATTAGATTGGTGAACTCAAATCAACATGCCATGTAAATGTGTAATGCAATTCATTGCATTCACATATACCTTTTTAGGGAATCGAACCATGTATGCATCAAAATGTCAACGGTTACATCGAGGTCTGGACCATAAAGAGTGTATCGACTAAGTAGCATTAGTCACACATGTGAGGTCTATGCCTTCACATAATAAACGGATTTGTAATCACTTTCACTATGAAATCGAAAAATCCGTAATCATGAGGATATACTCTCATCTTCTTCCATGTATCTCTTGTATACATTGACCATATGATTGCATTATTTACAATTAGTGAACCGATGTAGAACCATATCAATGACATGATTCTCTCTTTCTTTTTCAATGGCCATTTTCTCTCTTTTTTTCTGGGCGCATTTTGCGGTCAATGTTTCTTTTTCTCAAAAGAACAAGAGGGAAGGTATTGAATTTAGGTCGAGACCAAGATTATGATAACTCAATTCAATATCTTTTGTGACAACTTCCGTCACATATCGATGTTACAGCGACAATTTCCGTCGCACATCATGAGTTTGTCCCTTTGTGACTCCCTAAGGATCGCCACAAGCATCGACAATATTATGTCGGAATCGTGATAAATTAGTCACGAAGCGTTGTGGTTCACAGTGACATCACAGCCATAAGCACAACTTTAGACGGTAACATCACAGTTACCCCTTAAATACTGTGATACGCTGGGGTGGGTGGGGCCCCTTTGTTTCGTCCTGAAAAACACACAAGTTCCAACACATGTACACAAGTTTAAATAATTGAAATTGCGAAAAACGGGAACTTTTATAAAATCATACTTGCTAGTTCGCCAAATGAACTGCGTAGAAATATAAATTGCGCATGAGGACTCGGTTCTGATCCTTGTGCTAATTTGAGATGCTCTTCCATTTACGTGCAACGAAATAATCCTCGCAATTACATCGCGATGCGTCGTGCAATAAGTTTCATAAAAAATAAAAACATATGGTTAGTCATATTCACCATATTCAGGGCAGTAAAAGTAATAAAGAAATACTGCAGTAACTGTTTTAAGTCGTAGGGTAAAAACTTTTTATCTCAGGTAAATATTATTTACCGTTTTGTCTGGGTCGGATCGAAAGATCCAGTTTGAGCTGAACCGGGTCGAGTAGATCCGGGTCGAATCGCAGGGCTAGAGCTACTGTCGTGAGGATGGAACGACGGAGGACGACGGTGGGGCGTCGTCGAGCGGGCAGAAGTCGTCGTCGCGGAGCAGGACGACTGCCTCCATGGGTCGTCGGGGTCGCCTCCAGAGTGGGCATGGCTCGATGGGCTTGGGGCAGCCGAATTTAGCTTAGATAATCCATAATGTTATCATAAATTTCATGGAATTTTTCTAAGTCGTTTGGTTCTTGAAAACTCGAGCTCATTGAACATACAACACTCGCACGTCGACTGAGCTGCCTGTACTCAAACTACTGTAACTCTCCACATACATCAGAATCACAAACCATAAAATTCTACATAAAGTAGACAGAGAGAGCATTCGTTGATATATGCCTCATTTTCTGGTTCTTCCTGGATCAGTACAGTTTATTCCTCAAAGTATACTGTTGTGCAAAAGGTTGCTCCAGGTTTCAACTTTGTGAATTTCCCTTCAATCCTTTTTCCTCTTGTTTTGCTTCTTTTTCTCATCTTTGCCCTTCATACCTATAACACTCGAGCTCATTGAACATATAACACTCGCACGTCGACTGAGCTGCCTGTACTCAAACTACTGTAACATTCACCAGGCACGAGGGACACATCAATTTTAGAAATTTTACAATTTTGTAAACTTTCTTTAAAACTCAATACAAGTTGATATTCCTCATCGACTTGGTTCCCTCTACCATTTTTGTTCGACCAAGGGAAAGGCTGACTTAGCATAGGGGTTTGCTAAGGCCGCACGAGAGATCGAGTCGCAAAACTTAAGCTCGTGACAGTTGGTATCAGAGCTGTCCCGGCATTTGCGTTCGTGACGCCAAGCGCTCACACGGTGGTGCCCTCAGTGCGAGGGGCTCCGCGGGAGAAGAGTCGAGTAGGCAAGGGTCCGGATGTCCGCTCACGTCGCCTAGCGCTCGCACCTTGGTGGTGTCCTCAGAGGAGGGTCTTCGTGGAGAAGAAGACGAGTAGGCAAGGTTGAAGTTGGACGAGGTCTGGCATGGAGCATTGTTGGGCGATCCTTGGGAAGTCTCCTTTCGTCGCTCAGGCAGCGTGGTGCCGACGGATTGGCGCGTTGCCATGTACTAGGACGTACACCTTGTTTGGGTGGGGGAGAATGTCACGTCCCGATTCTTCGGGAGTGCTACTTGTGGGCGATGCTGGTGGGGTGGCTCCAGACGAGTGCGTGTGGGGAGTCCCTTCAGAGTTCAGGCAGGCCGACCCGGTTAAGTTTGGGGAGCTTATCGCTAGTCAAGGACTTGACGCTGATGGAGGGATTGGGTATCCCTACACACACTGGTCGGGGTCTGGAGCCGATCCCCTGATGAGCCCGTAGCAGGGCGAAACCAGTATGCGCCTCGGTTGATAAGGCTGGGTTCCAGGGGGCTGGGAGCGCCGCATGGGCCAAGTGTGGCAGCCGAACGGCTAGGCCCGTGACAGAACTGTCACGAGCTTAAGTTTTGCTACTGATCGCTCGTGCGGCCTTAGCAAACCCTTATGCTAAGTCAGTATTTCCCTTTGTCGAACAACCCCTAGGCTAGAACAAAAGTGGTAGAGGGAACGAAGTCGATGAGGAATATCAACTTTTATTGAGTTTTAAAGAAAGTTTACAAAATTGTAAAATTCCTAAAATTGATGTTTCCCTTGTGCCTAGCGAATGTCGCCCCGACAGCCTATATATAGACAGCCAACCTGCCCGAGAATTTTCTAGACGTATCCTACCCTAGAACTTTCTATACATCTCTAGTGTGTCCTAACACTATATGTACACGTATCCTAGAGGATTCTAGAATGGTCGAGGTTCCGGTAGAACCTGGCACTGCCCTGCGCAGCCCTGCACTGCCCTGCACAGTGCTGTGATGCCTTGCACAGCCCTGCGTTGCCCTGCAACGCCTTGCACTGCCCTGCACAGTGCTGCGCTGTGTTCCAGAGTTGCCTAGATCTCTCCGGAGATCTCCCCGATGCTCCGCAGCCTTCCGGAATCTTCCCTAATGGCATACAACCTTCTGGATTGTCCCTGATGCTCTGCATCCTTCTGAAATGTCCCCGATGGTCTCCAGCCTTCCGGTGCCGCCTAGAGATGTCTGGATCTTTCCGGAGATCTCTATGACATTCTCGCTCCCTTGAGAACGCCCTTGTATTCTCCAAAGATGCCCTTGAGCCATGCTTGACTCTGCGATGCTCAAGGGACTCGGCGGGTTGTGCCACGCAACCTCGCCTCTGCGCTGTGACGCCCTTGTCGCAACCTAGCAAACTGGCGGGTCGTGACATTCTCCCCCACCTATGCTCGCGACGCCCTCGTCGCGTCGTCAGAATATCGCTGGACCCATGACGCCCTCGGCTTGTCCTCGTCCTCGGACTCTCAGCTTGCTCGATCATCGGGCTGCCATCTCCACTTGACATCGATGCCCGATGAGAGACTCCCCTCGTTCGATCTTGCTTGTCTCACCGGTATGCTCTTAGCACACTGACGTGGAAGATCGGACGGATCCCCAACTTGGGCGGCAGTCGAAGCTTGTATGAAACCTTGCCCACACGTTCGGCAACTTCAAACGGCCCTTCGTACTCCCGTACAAAGCCTTGTTGTCCCTTCTCCAAGGTCTTGAACTGTCGTGACAAACGTTTCACGAGTACAAGGTCCCCTTCCTTGAACTCTCGTTGCCTCTTCCTCTTAACTGCCCGCTTCTGCCCACAACGCCCTCGTCGTGGTGTTGCGATGTTGCCGGACATCGTCCTCGTATTCCCGGAGTACACAGGACTCCCAACTCGTCCCGGCATCACACTGCCTGTTCCAATCGACAAGGCATTCCGTATGCGGCACCCCTGTGCCTCTGGCCGTCTCGTCCGTGAGTACTCCCTGCTCCCAGCGGACGCCATCCGCGAGCACCTACTTCTCCCAGCGGAAGTCTTGTGGAAAGCCGCTCGAGCTACCCCAGGTTGCTCGTGTGATGCCCCTGCATCTGCGGCTTGACCCTGTCCGTCGGGTCGAGTGACAAGGGATGTCGGCTGCTGCCCCAGCAGTCGTAACACCGACAACACCTTCAAGTCTTGTTGCGTGCCTCTCCTTAGTGGCACCACGCAAGCCTTGTCACCATCCATGATGCACAAGCTATTGGCGAACGGTATCGAAATTGCCTTGGCTTGCTCGTGGAAATCCATGCCCAGGACGAATTTGTCGTCATCCATCTGAACTATCGAGAAGTATAATTCCCCGGACCAAGCTCCCATGCTGGTCTTGACTCCTCAAACCGTACCATGAACGGGTCGTGCTGGTGAATTGACCGCCTTGACGGAGCCCTCTCCATCATTCCACCTAAGTCCCAGCCTTTTCGCTTTCTCTATTGCGATGAAGTTGTTCGTCGCACCCGTGTCAATCAATGCCGTGGTTGGCTTGCCTCCGATGACAAGGTCGACATAGAGTAACCCCTTACTCTGGACATTCAGTGTCGATCGCATCACGTTCAGCAGCTGCATGAACCCTATGCGTGCACCACCATTTCCGCCTTCGGTTTCTCCCTCACCTTGACTACTTAATACGAGTGCTCTCAACGCCTGTTTTTGTGGGCAGTCCCTCACCCAGTGTGGTCCGTCGCACAAGAAACAGCGGTTGTCCCTCGGCTTCAATGCGCTTGAGCTCCTTGCTTCGTTGCGCTTGCCCCTATCCTTACCCCTTGCCGAGTAATCACCTTGACGGGGTTCAACTTCGCGTGTGCCTTTGTCTACCCCACCTTTGTCATGGCTACTCTCCTTGTCCTTCGGCTTCACGACGGCCTCACTTAGACTAGTGTAGTCGATCAGGCTTTCAGCCACAGCTACGGCGATAGCAAGATCTTGCACTCCTCGTCGTCTTAGCTAGGTCTTGGCCCATGGTTGAAGGCCATCCATAAAGTTGAAGAGAGCATCCTTGTCGGACAAATCGGGGATCTCAAGCACTAAATTGGTGAACTCCGTGATGTAATCACCAATAGCCTTCGAGTGCTTGAGCCTTCGCAATCGAGCTCTCGCCTCATCCTCGGCATTCTCAGGATAGAATTGCCTTTTAAGCTCCCTTGTAAAGTCGTCGAAGGTAGTAATGGTGCACGTACCCATCTCGATATCTCCCCGCCTTCTTCTCCACCAAAGCATGGTGGTGTCGGTGAGATAGAGAGTTGCGGTTTTGATTTTAGCGTCCTCCTCGGTAACGCCCACCGCACCAAGGTACTGCTCCAGCCGCCATAAGAAGTTGTCCACCTCGCGAGCGTTACGCGATCCCCCAAAGCTTTCCGGCTTCGGCACCTCCACGTGCCTAGCCTCCGCGACACCCCTGGTACCTGCCCCCGTCGCCAATGCACGCTTGCAAAGGACCAAGTCCTCCCGCATCCCCTCGATGCGAGCAAGCATGACATTCGACTCCTCGTCGTGGACATGACGCATCTTGGCGAGTTCTCCCATGAACTCCTCGCGAACTTTCCCTATCTCGCCCCGCAAGGATCCTTCTAGCTTGAGCAACATGCCCTTGATCGCAGTATGGATGGCAGCGTCCTCTGCCTCTAAGCCTTACGCCCGTTGGCTTAGATCATCCACCTGGGCCCCCATGCCACTCACGACCTCCTCCACCTCGGATAGGCATGAGTCGAGTGCAGCTAGCAATTCCTTCGACCTCTCCCTTTGAGATGTCTGCGGGTTGGAGATGTCTTCGCGGCCACTCTCCTGCGCCACTCCCTCAACAGGCTCCGCCCGAGAGGTGTCACCCTTGGCACTCTCGGTATTCCTGGCAGTACCACCCTTCACCATTGTGTCGTATCGGATACAAGCTTAGCTTTGGTATCGGATACTGTATCGGACACCCTATCTGATACGGTATCGGATCGAGCGTGGCTCTGATACCAATTGTCACAGGCCTACCTGTTCGGCTGCCACACTTGGCACATGCGGGGCTCCCAGCCCCCTGGAAGTCAGCCTTATCAACCGAGGCGCATACTGGTTTTGCCCTGCCACGGGCTCATCAGGGAATCGGCTCCAGACCCCGACCAGTGTGTGTAGGGATACACAATCCCTCCATCAGCGTCAAGTCCTTGACTAGCGACAAGCTCCCCAAACTTAACCGGGTCAGCCTGCCTGAACTCTGAAGGGACTCCCCACACACACTTGTCTGAAGCCACCCCGCCAGCATCGCCCACGAGTGACACTCCCGAAGAATCGGGACGTGACAATATGCTCACTTAAGAAGATTGAAGTAGGGAACGAAATTCAGCCACATACCCACAAAACAAGGCTTTGTTGGGAGTAATCTAGAGCTCAGCGCCCAGTGACTAGTTCCAAGAGCAGGACACCAAAGGAAAATACATCAGTTTTCTCATCTACTATACCGTGCAATAGGAACTCAGGAGCAAGGTAGCTGTGATCGAATTCCGATAACAACATGAAATAAGGATTAAGGCTAGTCAAAATTTTCAAATGAAAAGTGAAGATAAAGAATGTACACAGGTTCTATACCTAAATGTGCCTTCAAATTTTGAAATTGTGTGGTGAGTCCAACTCTCTAGCAGCCATTTTGCAAGACCAAAGTCACAGATCTGTATAAAAGTAATTCATTCAACAAAGGCATTCAAGATTTTCAATTTGATCATTCAATTTGAGCAGCAGCAAAAGGCAGTTTGCACCCATTGTCATAGTACATGTCCATAAAATTCACAAATATGCCCTGTGCAGTTTTTGGGCGAAAGAACCTGCAAGTACGTTGTACTAGATAATTATCTGAAGAAAAAAGAAGCAGCTAGCTCTGAACTTGTATATTGGTTTAAATGCTCACCCAGTGCTCGAACCAGAAGGACCAATTGATGTTTGAAACATCAAATTCAAAGGATAAGCATCCGAGAGAGGATGACCATCTGTTTCGGGGGAAGTAAAATCATATTTCTTAATGCATGCACCCAGCTCTTCAGCTGAGAAACCGTCCAATTTTAAAAGCACTTCTATCAGCTCCATTGCCATTTCTGGACTAATGCTAACAACCGGGACGACAGGGCTCCAGTCCTTGGTCTTTGACAAAGTTGCAAGCTTCTTGTTATCTAACTGCAAACACATCCACACATACACCAAATAAAACTCCAATTCTCTCGAAACAAAAACCCGAAAACTTGAATGGATATATAAAATTACACATTACCAAGAGCACAACAGCTTGAGGAAGATAACGATAGATGTGATCACCATCATTCTTGGCCAGACTCCCAAGCTCCTTCATTTCTCAAGCAAATTCACACAGAAAACACAGATTCAAGCTTAAATTTCACCAAACCAAAATTCAAATCACAAACAAAACCGCACACATACAAAATCCAAATCCACGAATTCAAACTGGTTCTCCAAAATTAAAATTCAAATTAAGAGAGAGAGAGATCTCACCAGGTGAAGGCTGGGCCAGAAGAAGTGAAACGAGGAGATCTACAGGAGCAAATCGGTTTAACTCTACGCATACGCTTCTGTGTCTTCAGAGGCTGAGGCTGAGGCTGAACCGCTCCGATTTGCTGCTTTCTCTTCTCAATTTTCTCTCTCTATCTAGCTCACTGCGTCTCTCTCTCTCTCTGAAACAGAATCGATCACACTTCTCAAAGCCTCCCAAGGCTTTGCTATTTATACTCACGTTGGCGACGGTGCGGGTGGCGAGGATGTTAGCCTGGCGGACGTCATAATCTAACCACTCCATTTTCAGTAACGGATCAATTCCAAAACCGTTATAATGGCATATTTCGTAATTATATCATGTTTTTAGTTATTTGTTAATTAGTGTCTTTTTTTATAATCACCCCAAAGTTCAGGCTTTTTTTATAAATATACAAGAAAAGAAAGTAAAAATAATAGATAATGGTTTAGTTTATGTGATATATCTCCATCGTTAATTACTAGTAGATCTAACGGACATTAATCGGAGTATAATTTGGACTACAAAATAGGATGCCACGGATCCGCCCCTAATTGGTAACAGCACCATCAAAATAAATGGTTAAATATTTACCATTTTATGAATTTGGTAGTTTCATTTCCTTTGCTTTACAAAGTTGACCAAGCACATTCAAATTTTTTTCTTTTTAAATGCGGTCCAATCCGTCACCTGTTTAACGCCAATTTATAGAGTAATATTAGTCAAGATGATTAACTGTGCTAACTCGTTGAAACCACAAAGATATAATTACTGACTATTTTCGATAAATTCTACTACAAAAAAACATATATGAATTCAACCTGACATATCCACCCTGACAAGGAATAATTATATTTTACATATATGCATAGTATGCAAATGAGTTTTTTGTGTGTATCAAATAACTAGGAGAGTGTATGTAAAACTTTTCGTAAATTAATTTAATTAAATATATTGAAAAATTGAACAAGACATTTAATGAGAACCACTTTGGCTAACAGGAAATCATGTTATGGAATAAGAATTCATTTTATTCTCCATATAGGCTTATTTTGGTATTGAGGTGAAAAAACTCAAATATGGAAAAACTGTGTTTTAAATAAGCAACATGTCACCTGCTTTTTAAAATTGTGGTTTTTTCAACTAAATTTTATAAATAAGCACCTTATAAAAACTTACCAAATACATAATCAACTCATAATGATAATTATAAATGATTATTTACTCCAAAACTCGATATCAAAATAAGCCATAGAGGTATCGTTTAGTAAATTAGGTACTGGAAAGGAAATAAAAAATATGATTTGACAGGAAATAGAATCCCTCTTAATGCCTGAATTAATTGAATTACCTACTTAAGAGGTGGTATTCTATTCCATTCCCATCTTAAAAAAAAATGAAATTTCCTTTTAAATTTATATTTTCTTTCCTTATAAGTTGACGTCTTTAATTAGTAAATAATTGTTACTGAAAATTGTAATTGATTATTCTATTTTTCTGACCCAAACACAACAATAAAAATGAAAAGTTAATTCCAAACCTTAAATTTCAATAATCTTCCAAACACACGCATGGAAATACAAAAACCTATTCCATTTCAAATTAGTTTGGAAAGGAAAATAATTCTTTCGCCTATCTTAACATTCATGTCAATCAAACGGGGCCTTAATTAGAGAATGATGGAATTGAATGGTTCCTCTTGACAAACCCTATTTATACCAGATCAACATTTTCACCATTTCATAGTATCATCCTATAACACCCTATATACAATTAATATGGAGTCTCCACTAGGTTTTGTGCCAACCCTGTTCTTTTCTTCTTTGCTCTTCTTTGTGTTTACCCCTTCATCAACAATTGCATCGACTAAGATCGTCGAAACTGTATGCAACCAAACCATTAACAATTCAGAATGCTTGACAGCCCTAGAGTCAGATCCTCGGACTGCAACTGCATCCAACTACAAAGAGCTTGCTCCAATTGCTTTGGATTTAGCAATAACTAATGCCAAAAACAGCCAAGCTTTCGTGAACAATTTGAACAAAACCAATCCCAGCGAAGCCGTTAAACAGTGTGCAGATGCATACAGATTTGTGGTATTGGATTTCATAAGTGCCAAAAAGGAGCTGACAGAGGACCCTTTGTCGGCCAACTATGACATTACAATGGCTGTTGGTGACGATATCGGTAGCTGCGAAACTGCGTTGAAAGCTGGGGTTCAAGTTCCTGCAATATCTTCACTGAACCATCAAGTCTACTTGTATCGTAGCATAGGGATTATTATCACCAATAACCTTTGAAAGTTTGAATAGTTTTATTCCATTATATGCATGATGTTTCTGCGATTCGGGGATGAATCACAGTAAGAACTATTTTCAATTATTCCACCAAATGATAAGATTATAGATTCATTTTGAATATCTTTTTTATATGGTCTTGTGGTTCCTTCTTATTTGCTTTGGTTTTGACTCCAGAATGTTATTCTTAGGCCTCGTTTGGTTTCCTGAAAGGAAAGGAAAGTAGTTCATCCTCCTTTCCCACGGGAAGGGAACTTGAAGGGTTTCCGGAAAGGAAAAGGAAGTAGTTCATCCTCCTTTTCTACGGGAAGGGAACTTGAAGGGGAAGTGAGATTTCGTTTTCTGTGTTTTGGTAACATAAAGAAAGTTAGCAGGAAAGTTGTAAAAAAAAATGTGTAATTAATGTAATAAAATAATAGTTGTGAGTAAATAAAAGAACTGAGGAGGGAATTAGTTGGTTCCTTAGGTTTATGGAATGAACTATTTTCCTTCTCATTTTCTCTTAATGTAGAAAAGTTGTTTATTTCCTTTGTGCATACCAAATAAGATAAAAGAATGAACTTCTTTTCCCAAACTCTCAATTCCGCCAAACAAACGAAGCCTTAGAGCATTTCCAACAGCTCTTGTATAAATTTTCTATTATAGAGGAAGAAATCACAAAATCTCTAAAATAAAAAGGGTTCAACTCCAACAGGTCTTCTATTTTATCATACAAAATTAAATATTTTCTTGTATAATTTAATGAATTTATATAAATATTATATATTTATTTGAATCAAATAAAATTAAATATTTTTCTTTGTTCACTTCTTTCCTTTTTTGAGAAGAGAGAGTGAATTCTAAAAGACAAGCAATAAAGTTTAGAGATTTGTTAATAAAGTATACAAATTTCTAATTAGGTACCTAGCTCGTTCTATCGCGAGACAAGCGCTTAATCAAACTTAGTTTTCTTCATCCTTGTTCAGCGGCGAGCTTTGCGCCGTCGTCAGATGGGACACTGATGACCCGTTATGGTCTGAGATAGAGGTGGGGAGAGGGAGATTAAGGCTGTGGTCGTCTCTGGTGCGCCCTTGATGGTGTGTTCGGTGACGCAGCATTGTGACATCGTTCAGAGGTTATATGGAGATGCAAGGTCCTGGTGCTGCTCGGATCAAACCGGATGGCCTGTATTGGGGTTTGGGTCTTCTTGATCTAAATTGGAGACGAGCTTTTCTGGTGTTGACGGCTGGTGTCCATGGCGTTTCGGGTCGTGGTTATGGTAGAGGACTTTGAGCGAGTCTGCTTGGATCTTTCTATGGATGTGGCGGCGCTCCTCTATGATGCGCTAGGAGGGCGAAGGACGGGTGCGGCTTTCGGCGGGTCTGTGGTGTCTGCATTGGCGGCGGCCATTGAGTGGTGGTGCTGGTCTGAGTTAGCAGTCAAGGTCTCCTAGAGTTGTGATTAGGCTTTATTCTTGGGCCCATGCATAATTTTTATTTTTTTGTCAAATAATGCTTACCTTTAGGTGAGTGTAATGGGTTTTGGCCCTGTGTCGCTTGTTCTTTAGTTAGTACACGTTTAACCTAATTGCACCAGTATTGATGTACACCATAAGGGTCTCTAGGCGGATATACTGATGGGTTAAATTTGTATTTTCTTTCTTCAAGGTGTAGGAGTCTTAGGAGTTTTTGTATCAGAGTTTAATTATCTCCCGCTTGACCAGGCGTATTGGGATTGCATTGGAGGATTGTCTCCTGCATGACCGTTGGTAGTGTATGCTTCGGCCGGTATGGGCAACTTGCCCAATGGAATATATTCCATCTCTCTAAAAAAAAAGTATACAAATTTTTAGAATTCTATAGATATAGAGATTTTCCATTTTTTTTGTCACATTTTGTATTATAGAGATTGGTTTACAAGAGCTGTTGGAGCAAAAAAAATAGTGTTTTTCTTGTAAAATATAAAAAATTCAAATTTTACAAGAACTGTTGGACATACTCTTAGATAGATTTATGCTGAGAAACGATTTTAATTATGAACAAAAGATGGCATAAAGACGACTGGAAGATGTATAAGAGCATTTAAATTTACATTGCAGATTACGAACAAAACGTGGAATTGATCAATTTTTAAGTTTTGAGAAATATCTTACGAACACGTTTCCACTCTAATTTCATTCTTAGAAGAAAACAATATGGATATGAAAACGAACATCAAACTTTTCACATATATACTTGTGTGCTCCACAAATGGCTTTTATATATTGTTTCATGCGCTTTAATTCATCTTCTTGTAATGATATGTTGTTGGATCCAACTCCTCTAAAGTGAGGAGAGTGTAAATTTACTTCAATTTCGTAAAATCTGATCTCTCTAATTAAGAAAAATGATTTGGGCCTTATTATGAAAATAATTTGGGACGTAAATTTACTTCATTTTCATAAAATCTAATTTATCTAATAAAAATTCATCCTTTATTCAATAAAAGAAATTTTCGTCCAAGGAGGAAATATATCTAATTCGGCCAAAAGAATTTCAATGGAGATTTTCTATTTTGATTTTTTTTTTATCAAATTTTGATAGAGAATATGGAATATATAGTAATTCCAACTCATTAATGTAAGAAAAATTGATACATTAAAATGTCAAAATTAAACTAAGATTGGCAAAGATGGAAAAAAAATTATTAAATATTGTTGACATCCATCGCCAGTAGCTCGTCATACCCCTGCGGGAGTTCCACCCGTACGGCGTAGGAAAATTTTCCTGGCCGGAGCCCTTGTTTGAACGCCATCTCGGCGATACCCTTGTCGAGGTTCCGAACCCCGGCCGTCGCCGTCTGCCAGCGGTTGACAAACGTCCTCAGCTCCTCGCCAGGTGGCGCATGCAGTTGAAGAGGATGGTCGATATCCGGGCTCCCTCGACCCGGAGGATGAAGCGGCCTACGAACCGATTGGCCAGCTGCTCGAATGCCTCGATGGAGTTTGCCGGAAGCTCATAGAACCAGCTGAGCGCCTCTCCAGACAGGGTTTCCTGGAAAATGTTGCAGCATACTGCATCGGAATAGCCCTTGGCGCACGTCTGGGACCGGAAACTGTCCAGATGCTAGTACGGGCAGCCGGATCCTAAGTACGTGAGCTTTAGGGATTTCTGGTTACCAGACCTCCCTGATTCCAGAACCCGGTGCGAGAAAGGGCCCATGCGCTCTTTGAATTGCGCGCCTTCCATCGGCCGCGCCGCTCTTCTCTCGTTGGCCTCCATTTGGGCCTTCAGATCCGACACAGTGTCGGTGAGTATCTGCAATGCCCGTGCAGTCGGGGTCATGACTTCATCCTCGAATGAAGCGTGTGGCTGTCGGCGTGTTCTTTGGTGGGGCCTTGCCGGCCGGGGACTCCCCTCGCTCGGGGTCGCTGGGCCTTCCGCCCGATGACTGTCCCGCTTCAAACCGCTGAGATCGGCCATGCTTGGGTGCATGTGCCCTGGTCATAGCGTTGTTGCGCTGCTGTCCTCTCTCCAGGGCGGCTACCAGGGCAGCGTTCACCGCCTCCATTTCCTCATACCGGGCATTGGATTTTGCTCTATCCCGGTCGCCCTCCTCGAGCAGGCGGCCGACTTCCTCCGCCATCGCCTGTATCTCCCCCGCCATATCGTGCCGGTCGGGGCTGTACGTGGTGTCCCGGTCACTGCCACCGAGCGGGCTCTCCTCCCTGTCGCTCGGATCGTCCGAGAACGTCAGCGAAAAGCCCCGGTGTGCTGGCTGGTCGTCCTTCGCAGGGCCTTTCCCGCGCAAGCTATCATGGTATGGCCCCAGCGTGCCGGTCGGCCTCCCACAGCTCCCGTCTTCCTGGTTGCCCTGGTCGCTGCGCTGCTCTCGCGCGACGATCGGGGTGGAGATGAGCGCTTGTCCTGGTGCAACACGCTGCTCCTCGGTGGCATTTCTTTCCTGGCCTGCTTCTGAGCTTTCTGCCATTGGTAATGCTTACATGGTTTTTTATCCACGCTTCCCACAGACGACGCCAATTGTTCGTACCTAAAACCCGTAAGCCTGGTAGAGACAGATGAATCCAAGCGTGACCTCCTGTAAACCTGCTTACTAAGGGGAATACCGGGCGGGCCGGTTTTCTCCTCTCTGATGCCTAAGTTAGTACAGTTGGGATGAATAGATAACTTAAGCACGTATGATAAGCGGGTGGAGAGATCAGTTACCTATTAATGAGGGTAGTTGATGCCCTTATGTAGGTGGCCGGGCGTGAGGTCTGGCCTCACTCTTTGATGTGGGACTGGTTTCCTTCTGTTTGCACACCAAAGGGCAGTTCTGGTCACCTCTTTGGCAGGCTGGCGCCCCCGGTCCCCGGGCCCCTGGTAGTAAGGCAGACTGCTGGACCTCGGGTCCGAGTGCTGACAGTCCGGTCCCGGGCCCTGGGCCGGCCCCGGGGATACTGGCTGCGGGTCTGTGGGCCTGTTGTAGCCCCTCTGTGGCCATGAAACGTACGGGCAGCACCTGCTGAAAAGAAAGCGGGACGAGCAGCAGGAGGACCACCCCCGGGAGGAGCACTCCCCTCCCGGCCAGGAAGACAAGGCCAGCCAGAAGAGGGAGAACCGGGGTACCCGACCGAGCCGACCCAGCAGAAATTGGGGGCAACGGCAGCAGAGGCCCTATCATGACAAACCCCAGGGCGAGCACAAGCCGGCGCAGTACCAGCAAGAAAGCCCCCTGGAAATCATGCCAGCAGAACGTCAAGAGGTCTTCACCACCCTAACCTCTTCCTACGAGAACATCTTGCAAGAAAACGGGAACATCATTCCCCCACCGCCGAGGAGAAAGTACCGAAAGGGGAAGCTTACCCCGGAGCAAACGGGCAAATACTGCTCATATCACGATGAAGCTACTCATCTGACGAACAAGTGCTTCGCTCTCAAGACAGCGGTGGAGGGCCTGATTAGCAACGGCCAGCTCCAGGGATATAAAGAAAAAAGCAGAGCAGATCCCGACCGGGAGTAGGGCCAGGGCTGGTAGGCACGCCCAAACCTCCAAGCAGTTAGTTTGGCATATTATCGGTTTAACCGCTGTAACATCATGAGATATGTATGCCAACTATTTTGAGAAAATCTCCACCGGTTTCACCAGTACAAATGTATTTATATCCAAGGAGTAATACAAACAAAAACCGTTCCAGCGGGTTTACAAAAAAGGAGCAAAGCAAAAATCTTAAGGAGCCGCCCTTCCCCCCTCAGCGGACATTCCACCAGCTTCTCCAGATGAAGCCGCAGCAGCTTCTCCAGCAGTTTGAGGCCCGCCTTCACCTTCCAGTTGCTCCTCGCCTTCACCTTCCAGTTGCTCCTCGCCTACCGACTGCTCATGGATATCTTACTGCTCGTGGATATTCTCATCAGCTCCGGCCTTCGGCATTCGGGCGGTATCCAGGTACCCCTTCACTTCCCACTCCACGTAGGCATTTGCGATGCCCGATTCCCTGACTTTCTCCAGGAACTTAAGGAACTGATCGCTCTCATGATACCTGAGGACAACCCGCTGGTAAAGCTCCGGGTCCTCTTCTCCAGCCGCAGCAGCAGCGGCGGCGCGCACAGCGGCAGCTCCCACCTGGAGCTCATCCACTTTGGCCTCCAGCTCGGCCCTCTCCTTTTCAGCTAACTCCTTCTCCTCCTCGAGGCTCCTGACCTGCTCTTCCAGCTTGGCCACCTGCTTCTTGGCCCTCTCCTCCAGTTTGACCTTCTCCCGCTCCAGCCTGGACTTCTCTGCTTCCAGACGCTCTCGGGCTTCTGTCAGAACGGCCACCTGCCTCTTCAGCTCCGGGAGCTCCTCGCTCGGATCCGGCTGGTACAGATTGTACAACAACTACACAACAACAGGGAGCCAATTAGGCAAGCAGCAGAGGTAACGAGTTATGAGCGGTGCAATGGCACCAAGGAATTCTTACCCGGAGGACCGACTCCTTGCACTTTTGACGGTTCTCCCCCGCCAAGGCTCCGGTGACCCCAGGCCTGTCCAGACCAAGGCCAGCCACATCTGCCGCCAGCTTCCGGACGAAGGGACTCTCCAGACTCCCCCTCTGTCCCTCCGTAGGAGCGGGGCTACTCTGCTGACCAGCAGAGTTTGGAGCAGCAGCAGCCTTGTACCCAGCGGAACTCGACGCACCATTGGCCACCTTGAGCCGCTTCGCCAAGTTCTCACCTGACGACCGGCCGGTCAGCGTCACCAGCGCGGAGGGAGGAACGTCCATGACCCTCCACCTCTTCTCACCCTGGCCGTCCGGTGAAGAAGATTGTGCGCCTGGCCGGGTGACCCTGGTGACGAGCGGGACTGATCCCGGCCGGTACGGAATCCGGTTCACCCCACCAGGAATCTTTGGTGGCCCCCCGGTGGTCTTGCCCTTCCCAGGCCCCGCCTTGGGCGCAGCAGGGTGACTCTTCACACGCCTCAGAATATAGGCGTCGTCCTCAACGTCCATGGCCCTCGGTTCGGCATGAACGGTAAGCCGACCGGACTCTTCATCCACCGAGGTCCGTGAAACGGCCTCCCCTTTCTCCTTCAGCTTCAAGAGAAGGTCTTCACCGTCCATGGATAAGGTATTGTCGGGTTTTGATGACCGCCCCGGAAGATGCACCTGCAGGACAAGCAAAAGGTTAGTGTTTAAAAATCGGTCAGCAGAAATGCCACCGCTAAACCTTGCTACGCACTAGGATCTCGCCTGAGACAGCAGTACTCCAACACTTCCCGCCGAATGAAGTTATAGGAGCTTCGTTCAAAGTCGTCCCAGCATCCGAGTATAGTCGTAATCCTTTCCCGCTCCAACTCGGATAGTTCGAACGACTGATCGCCAATAGGCTGGAAGGCACCAGGAACCCGGTACATCTTCCTCCTCTTCTGCCACTTCCCACCCGCCATCACCACATTTTTCCTCCAACCATTATCCAACCAAGAAGGCAGATGGGTGATGATAGGCTGGAAACACTGGGCGCTAAAGGTCAGACAACCTCGGGACCCTCGCTTCTTCGAGAAGGATATCATGTACAGTGCCCGGAACTCGTTCACCGTTGGCATGCTCATACCGGACAACTCGTACAGGCAACCGAGGCTCAGCAGCCGCCTCCACTGGTTCCCGGGAAGCTGCGCGAGAGACACTTGCAGGGCACTGAGCATGTACTGCACGAAATCTGGCAGCGGGAGAGAAAACCCATGGCGAAATTGGTCTAAGTGCACGGCAACCCAACCCGCCTCCGGGTTACAGGCCGATTCTCCGGGATTCAGCGGCCGTAACGCCACCTCATCGGGGATACTCCACGTCTCCCGGAAGGCGGCAATCTCTTCAGGGTTCATACTACCCTCCGGCTCATCGCACTCCATGGCCTGTTTCCCACTCCCGATGGTATAGCCCACGGGCGGAGTGCCAGAAAAACGCACCCCGTGCGGGATTTCCTCAGATCCCGAGGACCCGGAAGACGAAACCTCGCCCTGGGAGCGATCAGCGGCTTCGGCCTCCGGGGATTCCGAACTTAGCCAATCCTCCAGTCTCTCTTCATCGTCCACGACGAGACGCCTGTCGGCCGATTCGGAAGTCCCATCAGAGCTTGCAGAAGCCATTTAAACCTAAGGGGAAGAAAACAAAACCCCACCACTGGTCAGCAACATGCTAGAACAACGCCCTCTGCGGCTTCTCCCCAAGATTACCGCAGCCGCCCCACCCAAAAACAATTCACTGTCGGCGACAGAGCCCCCCCCCCCCCCCCCCCCCCCCCCCTCCCTCGCCGCAAAACGCCAAAAAAGAAAAACACCAGGCAAAGAAAGCAAGACTTACCGATTACTATGCACAACCGAGGAAAGTCCGTCCTACGCAAACACCGAGCAATGGTAGGCAAAGAACAAGAATGCTTGAGGCAACGGATGTCGCGGGGCACCTCCACAAAGCTTTCGCCGTATTCCTCTCTAACCTTCTCTTCTTCTCTCTAAGCCAAAGAACAAAACAGAACTTATGAAGGAAGGGGAGGCATTTTTATCGAGGGGTCCGATGCCCTAGGCGCTTGTAATCCCCCCAAATACGCAATCAGGACAACTCAAACGCCTGCGAATCCAGGCCCTCCATCTTAGATCGCTCCCTACTGGCACGTGTCCCAGTATTGGTAAACTTCCCACGCCATCATAACTGACGAGACTGATGGGCTTCCTCCTTAAATGCATGTCAGTCACTTGTCTTACTTACGAGTGACAGGTCAGGGAGGTAGGAGTGGGAACCGAGGTATCAAGCCCCCCCACTTCCCCAGGAGCTATGGCAGTTCACCAGTTAGGTATAATTCAACTGGCTGCATGGCATCTCCACGATAGCTCACCGGTTATGATTTTCCAACCGGCTCGAAGGCTCCTCACCGGTCATGATCTTCCAACCGGCGCCATGGCAGTTCACCGGTTAGGTATAATTCAACCGGCTGCATGGCATCTCCACGACAACTCACCGGTTATGATTTTCCAACCGGCTCGAAGGCTCCTCATCGGTCATGATCTTCCAACCGGCGCCATGGCAGTTCACCGGTTAGGTATAATTCAACCAGCTGTATGGCATCTCCACGACAGCTCACCGGTTATGATTTTCCAACCGGCTCGAAGGCTCCTCACCGGTTATGATCTTCCAACCGGCTCCATGGCAGTTCACCGGTTAGGTATCATTCAACCGGCTGCATGGCTCTATGGCAGTTCATCGGTTAGGTATAATTCAACCGGCTGCATGGCATCTCATCGGTTAGGTAACATTCAACCGGCTCGAGAGCATTTCACCGGTTACGAGACATCCAACCGGCTCCATGGCATGACACCGGTTATGAGAACATTCAACCGGCATGGGCTTTATACACCCGGGTGAGTTTACATCTAACACATGTACTCTTGTCCAGCAGGATAAAACCCTGCATCGCACTGAACTGCGATCAATGTGGGGCTCCATGGCGAGACTTGTCACCTCAACGCCACCCCACCGGGCAGATTGTTTCTCTAACACAGAACAAGTCTCCCCGCAGGCTAACAAATCTGCACATTACCTCAACGCTTATTCCAACACAAGCTGAGAAGAACTAGCCAGTGTTAAACGGTGCTTCAACATGGCCGCAACACCCACCGGGGCACCTGTTGGCTTATTCCACGCTCCAACAGGCCTCCCCGCCAGCTAGCAGTCTTACCCCATGCTTATCCCAACACAAGCTGGGCCGAACTTGGGGGACTCGTTCCGATGGCAGAACGCCCGGACGAGATCCCATGCACTCCGACTCGTTTAGATGGCAGAACGCCCGGACGAGATCCCATGCACTCCGACTCGTTCTAATGGCAGAACGCCCGGACGAGATCCCATGCACTCCGGGTTTCGCCCCGCTCCATATCTATTGCATGGCGGATTTCAACGCCCCATTATCATCCCATGCACTCTCCGGGTTTCGCCCCGCTCTATATATATTGCATGGCGGATTTCAACGCCCCATTATCATCCCATGCACTCTCCGGGTTTCGCCCCGCTCCATATATATTGCATGGCGGATTTCAACGCCCCATTATCATCTCATGCACTCTCCGGGTTTTACCCCACTCCATGCTCATGGCACGACAATACTTGAGCACAATATCATTTGTATTGCAAGCATACTCATAACTGTCGCACATCATCATTAACAGGTACTCACCATGCCTCCTCTGACCGAACGCCCGGTCACGCCCAATCTTCAATACGGACTTGGGGGACTGGGCACCGTTGGGTTGGTAACCCTGCGGGTCTGCGGGACAAGAGCAAGACATTAAGTCCCCATTCAAGATTGCACTTGACCGGGAACTTGGGGGACTTGTTGACAGTAGCCACAGAGGGGCTACAACAGGCCCACAGACCCGCAGCCAGTATCCCCGGGACCGGACCGTCAGCACCCGGACCCGGGGTCCAGCAGTCTACCTTACGACCAGGGGCCCGGGGACCGGGGGCGCCAGCCTGCCAAAGAGGTGACCAGAGCTGCCCTTTGGTGTGCAAACAGAAGGAAACTAGTTCCACATCGAAGAGTGAGGCCAGACCTCACGCCCGGCCACCTATATAAGGGCCTCAACTACCCTCATTAATAGGTAACTGATCTCTCCACCTGCTTATCATACGTGCTTAAGTTATCTATTCATCCCAACTGTACTAACTTAGGCATCGGAGAGGAGAAGACCGGCCCACCCGGTATTCATCCCCTTAGTAAGCAGGTTTATAGGAAGTCACGCTTGGAATCATCTGTCTCTACCAGGCCTACGGGTTTTAGGTACGAACAAATATCGTAACTGTAACCCATAAATAAATCTACGGACAAATTACTAGCTACTCCTTATACTTGTAGTATTTCGACAGTTTAGTTCTCGTGCTTTTAATTTCAACCGATCACTCCTTGTGCTCCTAATTTTCTACCAATTGGTCCATTTCACCCAAAATGATTGTTTACCATTTTTCAACTTACACAAATGCCCTTAGGTGTTGTCTTATTATTTTTCTTCTTTTTTACTTTCTCTTCTTCAAAACCAAAACCGAGAGAAGACCCAAAATATCTGGGTTTATGATTGTCGATCTTCAATCCAAGAATTGAAATATCTGGGTTTATGATTGTCGATCTTCAATCCAAGAATTGTCTGTTGACAGTAGATATGGTGCACCGCCAAGCATATCCAACGACCTCGTATACCGGCCAACTGGCGCAATGGGTCCCGACTCCGGCATGCATCGGGTAGGCCATTGTGGAAGATCACCGGTGCCGCATCCGGAAGGCGTGCCCCCGGGCTCCAGAAGTAGCTTCGTGAGTAGGAAAAGTGGGTTTGTGTCCCACATCAGAAATATGTAAAAGGGAGGGAGCCTTCCTTCCTTATAAATAGAAGGCTTCCTCCTAGATATCTGATCTCTTGGAATCCTTAGTATTCCACATTTGTAACGCCCCAATGGCTTATTAGCCGATGATAGTGAATTCTAAGTGGTCGTAGGCATGCCCGCCGTAGGCATGGTAAGCCACTATACATCCTTGTGTTATTCTATCTTTATTGTGCTTTTGTTAGAGTCTCCGGATTCTGACAGATTCATTGTCGATCTTCTTTTTTACAATTGTAAACTTATTGCAATTGGGAAAAAAAATAATATGCAAACTAATTTGATACCTACTGCTAACAAAATCAAATAACATCATCATAGTCACAATGAAATAAAATTTTATCAAATCTTTATCATATCAATTTAAATCAAAATGAGATTAAAATAATTCTCATCATCATCTTTAGCATTAACAACACTCTCTAAGCTCCCACGAATGAAACTATATAAATAATTACAATTTCCTATAATTAAGCTACAAACAACACTATTACACAAGACTTAATTTTTTTTTTAGTCAATAAGGCTCAAACTTAATTGAGCTACTTAGCCTTCCATAGTCGGTTGTGTATTCTTCGGTTATGATTTTGAAAAAAAAGGGAAAATAAAAAGAAAAATAATAAAACAACACCTAAGGACATTTGAGGAAATTAGAAAATAGTTAACAACTATTTTGGACAGAATATACCAATTGGTCGAAAATTGAGACTACGACGAGTGATCAGTTGAAATTAAAAACACGAGAACTAAACTGTCGAGACTCTAAAAGTATAAGAAGTGACAAATATTTTGTCCTAAATCTAATTTAGTCATGTAAGGTGACAAAATCATCTTGATGAAAAAAATTTGGTATGATTGCTAGCTACATTATTACTAATGAATTAACGAAATGTGGTATATAGGCATTTCCATCAAACAGGTACGAAATAATCTCTAATCAATCGATCTTGATTGAGTTTTAATTAAATTTGGGAATGATATGATTGTCTTTTTATGGGACAATAACCACTAGCCTAGATTTTGAAACTTTTGTTCTACTAGCAAAATAAGATTTAAAAAATTCCTATCAACCTGAAAAAGATGATTATACCCTTAATCAATTAAATAAATCTAAAATCGACATTTATTAGAATAATAAAGGGTTGACTGTTGACCGGTGACCGATACCAGATTCCGGCGACCGTTGACCCCTTACAAACCTCATATTACCCCCCAATTGACCCCTAGTTCCCCCCCCCCCCCCCCCCCAATAGACCCCTACTGCCCCACAATAGACCCCTATTGTCTCCCAATAAAGTCTTACTACTCCTCAATAGACCCCTACTGCTCCCCAATAAGACCCATTATTGGCCCCCAATAGACCACCTACTATCCCCAGTATAATTGTCCCCCAATAGACCTCTACTGCCCAATGAATTATCCCCCAATGAATTATCTTTGCTGACCATCTTGTTTAACGAGATCTCAATTCTCAAGATGTCTATCAATCGGAAGAAACATGAAATCAGTACCCCGAAAACAAACGCAGTAACAGGGTACTCATGGTGAAACTTATACATGCCATAAAGATGCATCTTCTAACCAAACAAAACGTCCATTTTTCACAGAACAATAAAATGAAGTAGTTATCATAACGCATACCGGAAAATAAAAATTAGCTGCTGATAGGAGTACAAAGTGCTACGTTCTTAGTATGTTTATACCTACATTTATGCTTTGCTTAACCCTTATTTGTCTAAGATTGAGTCATAATACAAGGGTAGAGTACTTTGGTAGAGTTATCATAGAATTGTGCTAATTATAGGGAAAAATACATAAATTCAACAAAGTGCTAAAAGTGAAAAAGAGACTTAGTCGAATCGGAGTCTTAAAATGTATCGTTGATTCTGTAAAGTCTCGACCTTGTCTTTTATGAATTTAACTTCTCTGATTTTTTGTAGATGCATTGAAGATTCAGCAATGGAAGGAGTTACAACAATTAGACCAAGGAAAGATGCCAAGAATTGCAAGAGAATCCGGACGCGGAATCAGTAAATTCCTGTGCACATTAGCCAACTTCCATAATTTCTCCAGAATAGATCATTTGGAACCAAGATGCGTACCATATATGCAAAGAAAGCTCTCTGAGTCTAATTTCTACAGAATTTAGAATCACATCAATAGCTATTTTCTGGAGGAAGTTATACTCGAATCAAGACGCAAAGGTCAAACCTACCTAGAAGGAAAACAGAGCATCAGAAGCCTGACTTGCAGCCTGCCGAGACGCGTGCACACTGACACTCGCGCTGCCAAGCCGTGTCCGATCATGACATGCCCATATCCGATATGTGTTTAGACGTATCCGACACGAAACATGACGTATCTCAGGCGTATCCAAGACGTATCCACGTATTCGTGTTGAAGTTTGTCGAGGTCATGCCCGTATTGGATACGCCATCCGATACGTTGTCAAGAAATGCCGATGTTGACACTCACGTTGTCAAGAAGTTTTTGTGCAGCTGTGCAGTAGCCATGCTGCATATGCCGATACCACTGCTGAAGATCATGCGCACCAAGCCGCGCCAGCCATTCGATACGCTGCCGATAGAAGCTTCCAAGAGCCTCACTGCCGTGTAGGGCTGGGCGCGGGCCGGGCCGAGCCTAAAATTCTCAAAGCCCGACCCAAAACCTGACACCCTCGGTCTGAGCCGAGCCGGGCTTTTTCTAAGATGAGGACCGACCCGAGCCCGAGCCCGACGGGCCGAGTCGGGCTTTCGGGTTTTTTCGGGCTTGGAGGAGAGGCGATCGGAGAGCCGAGCAACTGGGGGCTGAGCAAACTGAGGCGAGGAGGAGGAGGTAGGGGAGCGCCGCGAGGGGAGGGCCAGAGACCTGGAGTTGGCTGGGGGCTGTGCGGAGAGAAGGAGATCGGCGATGCGGTCGGAGGAGAGGCGAGGTCGTCGTCGGGCCTGAGACGAGCGAAGGGGGGGTTGTTGAAAGCAGAGTAAGAGGGGGTGGGGGGGATGAGTGTAGAGGGTTTTCTGAGAGTGGGGAGAGAGAAGGATGAGAGTAGAGGAAGAGGGTGGGGATGACAGTGGGGGGGGGGGGGGGGGGGGGATTGCGGCTGACAGAAACAAAAATGGTTTTGTAGAGATAGGGTTTAGTATTTGGGCCTGAGCTGAGGGGCTGAATTGATTTTGGGTAGTTGGGTTTCGGGCCGGGCCGAGCTTTCGGTCCCAGAAAAAATAGGGCCCGAGCTCGGACCGGGCTTGGTACTTTCGGGCCGGTCCTTCATCGGGCCGGTCTTTTAAAATACTGGGCTCGGCTCGGACCGAAAATTTTTCGGGCTTTCGGGCCGGGCTTTCGGTCTTCCGGGCCCAAACGCCCAGCCCTACTGCCATGCGTTGCGCTGTGCGTATCCTGCTGAGAAGCCTGCCAGTATCCGACACTGCACTGAAGCTGCCACGAGCCTTGCATTATGCCGAGGAGCTTCCCATAGATTTCTCAAAGGCTGCAAAGATACAATGCGGATCCAAAGAGGCTGCAAAGAAGAGAAAACATGTGAAGTACATAGAGAATACGTGTGAAGACCAAGTCGATCAAGTCCAGCAGCCACAAAGAGAAGCAAATCCTTAGGGGAAAAGAAAGACAATATTCAGCAATATATCAAAGTTAATTCGGCTAAGGAATCCTAGAAGAACAAGAAGAGGAAATCAAACCATAATAGCAAGGAAAACCTTTTTCCTTTGCCGATTCACACAAGAATTCTTTGAAGAATTTTCAAGCAGCCCTTCTCCTATAAATAGAGGTCGGCACCCCTCTCAAAACTTGTCACATCTTTTAGCCAAAACACGAGTCACAAGCTCTACCAAGTATTCTACCCTTAGTCCTACATAAGAAAATAAGCCGAAAACTCTTTCCACCACCATCCTAAAAATCCATTCTGAATCCCATAATCCTCCATCCGATCAACACAAGTTGTTGCCCTAAAGGTGTCTAAATGTGTGATCCACTCCCTTCGGCTTGTATTTTTATGGTTTTATGCTTTTATTTCTATGTAAAACATTTGTTCTTTTGGTATTCGTTTGTATGTCTATGTATGAATGATTTGTCTATTTGGTTTTGCATGTTTAACATAGTTGTAAAATTTCGTAACTTGGTTTTATTTGTTATCTCTAAGTGTCGAAATTTATTTGTTCTAATAAGATAAAACATGCAAACATAATTTGTATAAATCGTAGGTAGTCTTTAGGGAAGCATGTTCACAATTTAATTCTTTTCTCAACTTGGTTAGTTTCTTGATTTCGTGTGCACTTAGAAATTGATGTCTAGGGGCAGCTGTATGGCCATGGTTGTTATCTAGGTTGAGGTTTCATCTCTCGTAGTAACATAGGTTAAGTCGAATGTGTCATTGTCTTGATCTTTGTTGTTGCATTAGGAGTAGAGTATTTCATTGAAACTTGCGTGTCTATGCATGATGAGTGACGCCATACATGTTAATATGTTTCCGACTAAAAAGACTTTTGTGCTTAATTGCTTTGCATGTTTGTTTTCGACGTTTGTGTTCTCAAATATGTTTAGTATAAATCTTTAGGAATCGGCTTTAATAGAAAATCTTAAAGTATTTAAGAAGTCTTAATCGGTTAGTGAAACCTTAAAGAAGCTAATTAGGTTGGAACTCAGTTGAGTCTAGGATATTTTGTTGCATGCTTACCGAGAGTCTTACTTGTGATTTTCTATGTGTTATGATAGTTTTTGATGAGTGCTTTGTGTGAAAGATGTCGACCAATTGTATATAGTAACTTAGGTTTATTTTCTTGTCTTTTACATTTTATACCGTAGCTTTTAAATCAAATCTAAAACCCCCATGTTTGAAAACATATGTAAATCTGTATATAAACTAGTGTGACATTGTTTGTATATATGTGTTATTTCTCTAACATTCTTATATTTCAGGTACCTTTAATCCCCGGCTAAAACGATCTCTACTTATTGCTATACTACTAACGTTTCTTGTAGGGTTATTATTTACGTGCCGCTTCGGCGACTCGTCAGCTGCGCAACCTGTAGTGTAAATTTAGCATGGGGATTAAGCTTCACTTCTACTACTCACACCAAAAAATTAATGTACATTCTACTCCCTCGACATTATTTTAAGTCTCTGGTAAATGACATTCTGCGTCCCAACCCTTGAAATGAACATCCAACACACAGACTCAGAGAGCACCTAATGCATGCAATCTCAAACGTCATTTAAACATACAAGCTACTCATCATTGACATGCATCATGGAGTAACATGATCGACTTCTACTTCAGTGGCATTTTTCGTTATCAATTCGTCTGGCGCAATTTCCCGGCTCCCAATTATCGGATGTTCTTTTTCCGTTGATCAAGAACATATATCTGATACTTGGTTATAATAAATAAGGGTTGCAGCACCTCCAATTTGATTCTTGGACGTGAACAGCTTGCATATCGCCTTTAAAATTTCCTGGACTTCGTTTTACAGTCGATCAGCTAAAAAAAGTGCAGCTACGCCCGACTCTTATGCAACTTTGGGTCACTCATTAGCATAAAAGCATGTTAGAGAAGCAACCTGTATACCAGGATTTAGTGCGAGTCAACATATAAGATGGCCACAAAGTAGCTTATAGTTTTGTAAGTGTTGCCCTAGCAGAACAAGAATCCAATGCAAAAACGAGAGTCTAAGGAAAGCTAGAGATACCCGTTGTAATATGTATCAGTAACTAGATACGCAATCTAAGTTATCAAAAAACTTAACTATAAATGGCTGCGTCAGTTATCATGAGATAAAGGCCTCAGATGAACTCCTCTCCAATAGGAATATTGTGAAGTGTGTAAGCTAGTCTTTTCAAGTGAAAGAAGCGGAATTTGTTGATCGATTGCATTAGTACAAGCACAGGAATCTGATCTTAAGATAGTGCACACATGAATAAATTACCAGGACACTGCTTCTAAAATTAAGACCACAAAATGATACAATTCAAATTCATGTTCCAATTATTTACCAATAATCTTCACATGAGCAGATGCCTGTTCCCTGAAGTAGTAAGGCCACAATCTCACCAGTATTCCCTGCCTAATCTTTGTCAGTTCACTGCTTTAGGAACTCTGTAATAGCAAATTCTCAAGTCAGATACCCTTACAACGGACAAGGCTACCAAATCGGACACAAGTATTACAAGCATATGTGGATTGGAAAGGACTAGGACTGAGGAACTTTGGTATTTTAGTGTCATAGAAATGAGTATGGTTTACCAAGACAAAGGGTTACAGCCATGATTAAACTATATAAAATTGTCAACCTAGGGCTCATTATACCTTTCATACACCAAAGAAAGCCACTTAGTGTAACCAATAAACCATACACCCCAGTACTACACAAATTGACCATACTCGCGCGGCAATAAAATGACTTCTGATTTTTTGCCATTAAACCGGGCAACCTGTAGTTTAACTCGGCCATGGCTTGATAGCTTTTTCTTCAAGAATGAACCCTCACTAGTCTATACCGTGGCATAGAGTTCACTTCTGAGAATCACACAACCCTGGCATCCAACTCATTTGCTTACAGATATTAGAAAAACAAAGAATCAGCTTCAACGGGTTACGCAGACGTGTGATCACGGAAAAGAATCTGATATGAAAAATGGCCACGACACTATCCCCTTCCTTCATTCCCGAAACAATTACAAACACACCTTCCTATTCTGTGGGAAATAAATAGAAACAAGCATCTCACAAAAAAAAATAAAGTCATGTACGTTTTACACCTACAGGGAATAAATTCTACTCCCTTGACATAATTTTAAGTCTCTGGTCAATGGCATTTTCCGTTGCAACCCCAAACGCTGGAAATCAACATCCAACACTCACAGATCACCAAATGCATGCCATCTCAAACATCAATTACACAAACTACTCATCATTGACGTGCATCCTGCGGAGTGACATGACTTCTACTTTCAGTGATGTTTTCGTTAGCAAGGACATCTGGTGCGATTTCCCAGCTCCCACTCCTCCTTCCCCAACTCGAGTGTCTGGCATCAGCTCGAATGGTTGAAGCACGGTGATCTGAACCAAGAACAGAGTCTGCCTCCGAGGTATTTTGCGGCCCGTTGCTCCCTCTACTGCGTATGTCCTCGTCGATCTCTTCAATATTTCGACGCTGTGAGATCTTCAACAGATCTTCACCAATATCCAAATCGTCCTCTACCTTTGACCGTGGATCCCCACCCGAATCATCCGGTTCTGCTTCCCGTGCAGTGGGTAAAGGGGGAGGCCTTTGCACTTCCTCTTCAACATAAGCCCGAAAGTTATTCCGTGAGGGTTTCAGTTCTGTGCAAAATACTTCAAGAAAGTTATTTGCACAACCACGGTTGTAAACATTGACCCTGTTGTCCGCTCTGTACCTGAAGTTTTCATAAGTAGTCTGCAAAAGTAGAAATGGTGTTATTAGTATGAAATAAATGTGTGGTATACTAAGAAAAGAGTCAAACAGAGTATTGAGCTATTAAACCTTTTGGGGCTCATAAAACTTTTCATACACCTAAGAAAGCCACTTAAGAAAACGCAAAAGAAGAGAACCACTTAAAGCAACCACAAATCCCCACAAGTAAATGGTATTGGCAGGTTCCTGTGGTCCTGTTCCCTTTCTCCCTTCTCTACATTTTTATGATATTGGGTTGGTGGAATGATATCAACCGAGCACAAATCTATGTAGGTCAGTAAAATGTCCACACTATTCATCAAAAGGTATAATGTAGAGATTATATTTAGTACATGGTGCATTAGCTAATTGTACACTAGCATTGTATAATAAAGAATAATTTGTGTTCTGGGTGTCATACAAAAATTGCAAGAGACAGTGCAGAACTATTTACTGCAGGCCTGCTTTGTATCACTTCAATCATATCCAAAATGCACACTTTTTAGTAGAATGGTATTATTTAGCTGTCTGATCCATCGGATATTATGTACTTCAACCATCTGTCCTCACTAGTTGCAGTTACTTCCAACAATAGTTATGTGCTAACAAATGCTACCCTTGTCAATTTCATCAAGACCATGTGAGACCCTTAAGAAATTCGTACTACCCTTAATGGCCCTGATACTTTATTGACCATTTTACTAG
This sequence comes from Potentilla sterilis, assembly GCA_963682095.1. NCBI lineage: Eukaryota > Viridiplantae > Streptophyta > Magnoliopsida > Rosales > Rosaceae > Potentilla > Potentilla sterilis. Next base: position 29,344,697 of record OY821757.1, on the reverse strand, counting down.
AACTAGATATGAAGTCCATCCTTTTACTAAAATATGATTAAATAGATCCAACAAGAGTAATATAGATAGCAATGCATGCTAACCAAACAAATATACCAAGAAGAAGATGTCTGACCTGATTTGTACCAATAAGGTACAGATGGAAGCCAGTTAATCCACCAACAAACCAAAGAGAAATGAAACAATAGGCCATTAGTATCACTGACACAGGAGATTCTTTCATTGCCTTCCAAACCGTCCCATGATGATCATCCATCAAAATCTTTATGTATAGAGCAGATATTGAAAACACGTAGATACAGAGAAGAGTTGCCGAAGAGACGAACATAAAGAAGTAACGATAGTTGCACTGCATACACAGCAGGCAATTAGATTTCTAGTGCAAATGCCAACTTGAGAAAGGAAGCAAGAATAAGTACAAACAAAAATATAAGGATTACTCTTATGAAATTCAAAAAACACTATTATGAGTAATACAAATCACACAGCCAAAATCTTGAAAGGTAGGTACCTGGCCAATGCATTGACCCACCCAAGGGCAGTGGTGATCAAAGCGCTCCACACAATTGTTGCAGATAGAACAATGAGAACAACGAGGAGGGCGATATAGCATACAAGTGTCACAATACTTCACTCTCACAGGAAGCCCATTGACCATCACTTCTTTTGTTCTAGGAAATTGAAGGCTTGGCGTTTGTCTCCCACTGACACTGCCACTCACTGAAGAATCATAACGAAAATCTTCCTCAGGTGGATGTGAATTTCGAGGAATAATTCCAGGGTCCCGGGCTGAAGTAAGAAAAAGAAGCACCAACACCTATCAAGATCAACTAAAGAATTAATTTATGCCATAATCTAGAGAAGATTAAATAGAGACAGCAGTTAAAAAAAACACTCAAACATACATACAATATGAATAAGAAAGCTAATAAAGAACCACGGAAGAAAAAAGCAATTAATTTTCTTTACAGTATTCAGAGGTTGATGAACCATAATCTGAAAGTGAATGTTAGTCCTAACTTCAATTACAATAAATTACATTCCAAAAATACATGATTTTGAACCATTGCCTATAATCAATGGAGAAAGAATTCGTCTAGCATGGGTGTAACTGGCAAGATATAAATAAAGTTGTATCAACCGAGTATCCTTTCTAAGAAAGTAAAACAGTGCATATAGTCTTCATAATTTTATATATATATATATATATATATATATATATATAAAGGATAAACAGAAAGACATATCAACTCCTTACAGTTTGAATATAACAAACTGTAACAATGAAATAAGATCACTTAACATGAAATGTATACACCACTGCACAACACCACCTACACGTATCACATATTAATTAATAATGCTCATACGAGATTCCATTTGAAATTTTGGAGAACTATTAACAGTAAATTCCGGACAAATGGAAGAAACACCGGGATAATCCATAAACAGTCTTAACATTCTACTGCAAGGTGCTTAGGAGATCAGATGCCTATTCATGACCATAATATCATGTGCATGAGGACTTATCAAGCACATGGTCTTAATGTTTAGTTTTGAAACTATAAGATCTCATAATGATGACTCCAAATAATTATAGAGGCCAAGGGGACATACATATATAGTAAATACAATCACTACCACCAGAATGGCGTATCCTGCATTATATGATGGAAATTCATGACGAAGATGCCACGCGACAAATATGCAAAAGATGATAACTGGAGCAATGATCAACAGCAATGTGACAAGCAGTGACCTGGCATCTGGCCCAAATATCAACCTTCCGCCTAAGATGAACTTCTGCAAAGGATAGATAGGAAGGAACGTAAATATTAAATCAATATATCACAAGAGAAAGATAATCATATATCTATAACAAAGTGAGACATAAAAAACTACACTAGAAAAATTTAGAATATAGCCAAGCTCATTGCATCAAGTAGACCCGTGTACAATTTTTTCTATCATCTAATTCAAATGCAAACCATCAAGCTATATTAGAGTCCATAAAGACTTTTAAACCACATCATAAAAATGCAAACTAAGGAGCCCATTAACACATTCAGGTACAAGTAAAACTATTTATTAGAATGCACTTCTACTCATGGGGTCCTTCAACCAGACATTTTAACCAAAATCAGTCGCAAAATCAGTCCCAAATCAGAAAGAGGAAAAGAGTTTATTGTCATAGCAAGTATTACAATTGCCGACAAATGGTCATATTCTCAAATGCCCATTCACCAAACAATCACTTGCTCTAAACCATGTTTGCAGTTTCACCCATATGTCAAGACGGACAACTTTACAATCGGAAAGAAGAAAATCCAAATGACGGCGCCCATCCTCCCAAAAACTGACCCATCTGACACCGCAAGCATTGTCTCACAATAAAGAAAATTTGGTCTCCTCGAGGACCACACCTCCACTCACCCTGCCTCATTTCCAACTACTGTCAGCACCATCAAGCTTGACAACCATCATTCTGCCAAACCCCAATAACCATAATTTTAATATCAGCCCCTTTTCACTCCCTAAGATCCATTCACAAGAACCCTCACTCAATCTAGCAGACCTCAAATATACTTCCTAAATCTTAAAGCTACCATATCAGGTCTGTATTTACCTTTTTGGGATGTTACCATATCATGTCAGTAGGCAGGAAGGATAGCTAACATTTTTTATTTCTTATTTTAGGCTTCCAATGTAACACCTTACCATAATGGTTCTTTATTTATTTTGTATTAATTACGTCGTCTACCACTTGTCTCTCCTTTCTCTCGTTTTATTCTTAGAATAGAATCACTCAATTTAGACCATATGAACACCGCCCGGTATCCGGCAATTAAAATTCTATATTACTTCAATCACATGCATCTAATACCCGCACCAACATAGAATACCAGAAATTACTGCCAGAGAAAATAAGTCTGATAGAGGGTATGCGACTGGTGCAAAAGCTCAAACATATAAAAACTCCTTTGTACTTTCATATTTATTGAAGAGAAAATCCACCTGGCAATGGGTGGAGCGGTCTGAGGTATGGTGATGCAAGACAACAGAATGGGTGGAGTGGCCTAAAAATTTGTATATTGTGATACAAGGCTGCAATACCCGATGTGGGATATATATACTCAAAAAAATAGCTCACTTAAGTCAAAACATTCCAGAAGGTTCTATATTTTAATTAGTCAATCCATGAGCAATTTTGCATATTCACTACCAGCAATATAATGCAACAGTTATTTGAAGTCTCTTCAACTAACTAGGATGGACCAACTCCACTAGTAAATTGGAAGTCTTTTAAATGGCATAAGAAACTTGTAAGCCTCCCTCAGTTATTTGTAGACGTGTAGAGCCAATATATATGTGTATATGATCATATATTAGGATCACAAACTAACAGTTAAAGGAAATTTCAAAGTTCAACATCTCCATAGAATAAAAAGTATTTTAAAATTCTGGCATGAACGTAGATTCTAAAGGGTTAGCTGGCCAGCAACAGTCTAAACAAAAAATACCTATAATGCATACAAGATAACTTAAACACTCTACATATCCATTGTACCGTAAGCCTTAACCCAGCTCTCTCCATCTACATTCATTTCACGTATCCTCAGCCATAGAAAGCAGTCTAGGTCCTTGCTTTTGGGCTCTATTTTCCTACGACCACATACTCCATCAATTCATCTGCACCTCATTCTCACTACTTAAATATAAATCTTGTAAGCAACACTTCACATTTGGCCAAACTCTACCCTACTTCATAATGGAAACACTCCACAAACAATGCTGTACAACAATATTTACCCCACAAGATCTGATCATCATAAAGACCATACGCACAACCGAAAAGAAATGATGCAAGATACAATCAAAACTGTCCTCACCTAGCCCACACGCAAGCGTTCATATAATTTCCTAACAACCACATTGCAAATACAAGCGTAAATTACAGTCTAAAGTTTCAAACTTTACTACTTAGAACACTCCAGACAACACAGTACGGAACCCCTTTAAGCCAAAGCCAACTATTCAATTGACAAAGACTCTACATTTCCTTTACTACCGCTTCTCGGCAAACCAACAGTTACATAAGCCCAAAATTAACAACAAAGCACAATAAAAGGAAACCACAGCAAACAAACAAACTATGCCATAAGAGTGTAAGCAGCCAAAAAAAAACAAACAAACAGACCCAGAAACCAATACAACTCCAACTCTATCACTACCCAATAAACTTCAAAACCCTTAAATTTCGATCCAATTTCACAAACCCACTTAAATTCAACAAAACCCCACTTAAATTCCCCCAAAACCCAACAAATCCAAACCCATGCCCTAAAGAAAATAGAACCCTAGGAGGGAGAGAGAGAGAGAGAGAGGGGGGGGGGGGGGGGGGGGGGGGGGGGGGGGGGGGGCATACATTACTTCCTTTCCAGACTTGGTAGACGCGCTTTGCCATGAGAAAACAGCAACGCGCTTGACTTAGGCTGGAACAGAGTCGAAGATTTGGAACTTTTGGGCGTTCATTGCATTACCAAAACCCCCAAAAACCCAAAAATGACACCCAACCCTCAACCCTCACACTGTTGCTGATTGAATTTAAAAATTGGGAAAAGCGGAATTGAAAATGGAAATGAAAAAGATGAGAGAGATAAGATGGTGATGATTGGGGAAGAGAGATGGCGGTTTGAAATTTCGGAAATTATTTGGAGGACTGTAAGGTTTTCTGGGTTGTGGAAATGAACTGTTTTGAAATGTTTGATCGGACAAGTGATAAACAACTTTTACGTTTCACGTTTTTTTTCTTTTATATTTTTTTGTTAAATTTCACGTTTTTTTTTCTTTTATATTTTTCGTTTATTTAACAAGTTTACGAAAATGTAACTGAAATTTAATTTATTTTTTTTGTAAATTACTAATGTGCCCCTTAATCGGTTTTTAAGCATTAAAAACTGTGGTTTATGTTGGGGTTTAAGCATTTTCAAAATTAGCCACCAGTCCACCACGTCAGCGAAAGATGGTGGGACCCAGCTCAGAATGGGGGACATCATAAAAATTATTCTCGGTGCGGCCAGAGAGGAGCAAACTAACTAAGGTCATCTCCTATGGGAGGTCTTATACCCTAAAATTTTAGGGTCCTAAGTATTTTTGATCTCCAATAGTGAAAAATTGGAGTCCTATACCCTAACATTATAAGACCTGGTCTCATTCCAAGTCTCAAAATGAGACTTTGTTTGAGACGGGTGCTATAAACAGAGGAGAGAGGAGAAGAGAACGTGGTCTGACAGAGGAGAGAGGAATGACTGAGAAGAGACGCGGGTGAGAGAGAGAGAGTGTATCTACCCAGACGCGCTAGACGACAAAAGAAGAAGGGCTGCATCGTTGCGCGGCTGAAGAGGAGAGGGCAGCAGACAGCTGCTGCAGTGGGTCCCGCGCACCTGCAGTCAGAAGGGCTGCATCGTTGCGCAGCTGAAGAGGAGAGGGCAGCAGACAGCTGCTGCAGTGGGTCCCGCGCGTCTGCAGTCAAACCACGTGGGTCGGCCTTGCCCCCCTGCACCCCCAATTGTCAACTCGATCAAACGGCCACAATTCAATCTTCTTCTAATCCAACGGCCTCAATTCATCCCTGAATTTTTTTATTTTTTTATTTTCTTAAATGAATTTTTGATCTGACGGTTGAAGATAAAGGTTTCAGATTAATCGATGGTTGTAATTTAAACTAACTTTAATTTTATATATAACGGTAATAAAAGTGACGAAAAAAATAATTAATTTTTTTTAAAAAAATTTCTACCCGCTGCTACAGTAGATGTACATTTCTTCTATAAATACCAACCCAAAATTTCATTCATTCCACACCATTTCTTACATCCTTTCAAACATTCTTTCCTCCCCATCATTTTTATTCACATAGCAAAATTTGATTTTTCTTTTTTGCACCATGGGTCCAAAGAAAGGGGCACAAAAACTACGGGCACCACGATTGGAAAATTTTAGTGAGGAGGAAGATAAGGCTTTGTGCATCGCCGTGGTGAGTATTGGTGAAGACGTCACCATTGGTACTAATCAATCGAGCGAAACCTTGTGGGATCGTATATATGAGTATTTTGAAGGTATCAAGCCACCCAATGCATCGAAGCGAACCCCTTCAAGTATTGAATCTCGATGGAAGAAGATCAATCCCGCATGCATGAGATGACGCCAAGCATTAAACCAAGCCATCGCGGATCATAAGAGTGGCGTAAATGATCTTGATGATGTAAGTATTTTTATTCGTCATAGTTAAAATATAGTATTAATTATTCCAAGTCGCTTAAAATATAGTTAAAATAAATAACCACTATTATATTTATTACAATTGTTTGTAGATAAGGAATGCCAAGTCAAATTACTTCGGTGATTCCCATGGAGAGCATTTTGGATTTTTGTATTGTTGGGATATCTTGAAAGATACATCAAAAATTTCAAATCCGCTATCAATGGAAGGGGATAACACAAATTATGAGACGTCTATCAACTTGGATGATAACGATTCACCTGGAAGTGGAGCAACTCCAAGCGTGCCACCTAGAGCTAGGCAAGATCGTCAAAATGGGACAAAAAGCGGCCAAGGCGGCAAAAAAGAAAAGTAATCAAGAGCTTTCAATGAGTATTCATAATCAAATGAAAAGACTTGCCGATCAAAATGCAGAGATTATGCACGAAGGGAACACATTTACCAAGAGGCTATGGCGACTCAACAAAGGGAGGAAGATGCTCGCACAATGGCGGTAGATCCTAAATATATTCACCTTGTAAAAGAGGGTATTGGGAGAGAAAGAAAAAAATGATACTTGAGCGAGAGGAAGTGGAGGCACAAAATTCATCTAGGCGGTCATTCCGTACCCCTCAAGCGTCTATACCTCTTCATGGCGGATCAAGTTCTTCCCCATATTGTAGGCTCGATCAAACGGAGTGGTATCCTAATAATGATTGTTTCTGCCTAAACCCGGGGGCCTGGTAGATACAGATGAATCCAACTTGATCTCCTGCAAACCTGCTTACTAAGGGGAATACCGGGAGAGCCGGCCTTCTCCTCTCCGATGCCTAAGTCAGTATAGTTGGAATATATATAACTTGAGCACGTATGTAAGCGGTGAGAGAGATAAGTTACCTATTAATGAGGGTAGTTGGGGCCCTTATATAGGTGGCTGGGGGTGAGGGCTGGCCTCACCCTTCGATGTGGGACGGGTTCCCTTCGAAGGGTAGTTCTGGTGACCTATTTGGCAGGCAGGCGCCCCCGGTCCCAGGGTCCCTGGCAGCCGGATAGACTCCTGGACCCCGAGGCCGGGTACTGGTGGTTCGGTCTTGGGCCTCGGGCCGGGCCCTGGTGCACTTGCTGCGGGTCTGTGGGCCTGGTGTAGCCCCTCTGCGGCTACTGTCAACAAGTCCCCCAAGTTCCCGGTCAAGTGCAATCTTGAATGGGGACTTAAATCTGTCTTGCTCTTGTCCCGCAGACCCGCAGGGTTACCAACCCAACGGTGCCCAGTCCCCCAAGTCCGCGTTGAAGATTGGGCGTGACCGGGGTGAGTACCTGTTTACCGATGGCAAGCAACAGTTTATAAGTACGTTTGTAATATGAGTAGTACTGTGCTCAAGTGTTGTGGTGCTATGAACATGGTGTGGGGTGAAACCCGGAGAGTGTATGAGATGATGCCATGATGCCATGCAATAGATGTGTGCATGGAATGATAATGGAGCGTTGAAATCCGCCATGCATTAGATGTGTGCATGAAATCTCGACCGGGCACTCTGCCATATCGGTACGGAGTGGAGTTCACTGGGCCACTACCGGGCGTTCTGCCATATCGGTACGGAGCGGAGTTCACTGGGCCACTACCGGGCCGTCTGCCATATCGGTATGGAGCGGAGTTCACTGGTCTGCCATATCGGTACGGAGCGGAGTTCATGGGACTTCGACCGGGCGTTCTGCCATATCGAGACGAGTCCAAGAGTATGGGACCTCGACCGAGCGTTCTGCCATATCGAGACGAGTCCATATTGCTAGGCTGCGGGGAGATTACCCCTGTGTTGCGGGCTGTTTGAAGCGTCGGTGAACACTTGCTAGTTCTTCTCAGCTTGTGTTGAATAAGCGTTGAGGTAAGGGGCGGGGGGGGGGGGGGGGGGGGGGGGGTGGCGTTGAGGTGACAAGGCTCGCCGTGCAGCCCCACGTTGATCGCGGTTCAATGCGATGCAGGGTTTTTATCCTGCTGGACAAGAGTACATGGGTTAGATGTAAACTCACCCGGGTGTATAAAGCCCATGCCGGTCGAATGTTCTCATGACCGGGGTCGTGCCATGGAACCGGGCGGGACTCGACCGGGCGTCCTGCCATATCGAGACGAGTCCCCCAGTGAAATGCCATGGGGCCAGGTGGACCGCGTTCCCGGAAAATGCTCTCGAGCCGGTTGGATGTTTCGTAACCGGTGGATGGATCTCAACCGGGCGTCCTGCCATATCGAGACGAGTCCCCCAAGAGAGATGCAGCTAGGTGGACTCGACCGGGCGTTCTGCCATATCGAGACGAGTCCCCCAGTGACATGCAGCGAAGAAGCCATGCAGCCGGTTGAAAGATCATAACCGCGAACTGCCATGTTGCCGGGCGGATGGCTCATACCCGGAACGATGCTCTCGAAGCGGTTGAAAAATCATAACCGGTGAGAGGTCTTCAAGCCAGTTGAGAGATCATAACCGGTGAGATGCAGCTGGGTGGACGTCGACCGGGCGTCCTGCCATATCGAGACGAGTCCCCCAGTGACATGCAGCGAAGAAGCCATGCAGCCGGTTGAAAGATCATAACCGCGAACTACCATGGTGCCGGGCGGATGGCTCATACCCGGAACGATGCTCTCGAAGCGGTTGAAAAATCATAACCGGTGAGAGGTCTTCAAGCCGGTTGAAAGATCATAACCGGTGAGATGCAGCTGGGTGGACGTCGACCGGGCATCCTGCCATATCGAGACGAGTCCCCCAGTCACATGCAGCGAAGAAGCCATGCAGCCGGTTGAAAGATCATAACCGCGAACTACCATGGTGCCGGGCGGATGGCTCATACCTGGAACGATGCTCTCGAAGCGGTTGAAAAATCATAACCGGTGAGAGGTCTTCAAGCCGGTTGAAAGATCATAACCGGTGAGATGCAGCTGGGTGGACGTCGACCGGGCGTCCTGCCATATCGAGACGAGTCCCCCAGTGACATGAAGCGAAGAAGCCATGCAGCCGGTTGAAAGATCATAACCGCGAACTGCCATGGTGCCGGGCGGATGGCTCATACCCGGAACGATGCTCTTGAAGCGGTTGAAAAATCATAACCGGTGAGAGGTCTTCAAGCCTAGGGAAGTGGAGGGGGGCCTGACGCCTTGGTTCCCGCTCCTAACTACCCTGTCGCCAGCGTGCGAGACAAGTGGCTGACATGCATTTAAGGAGGAAGTCCATCAGTCCCGTCAGTTATGATGGCATGGGCAGTTTACCAATGCTGGGACACGTGCCGGTAGGGAGCGGTCTTGAGATGGAGGGCCTGGATTCACAGGCGTTTGAGTTACCCTGATTGCGTGTTTGGCGGGATTTATAAGCGCCTAGGGCACCGGTCCCCTCTATAAATAGGCCTCTTCTGCTCTCCTTTCTACTTTTGCTTCTTGCTTTAGAGAAACTAAGAGAAAGAGAGAAATCCGGCAGAAGCTCTGAGCCCCTTACCCCACGAGATTCGTTTTCTCGAGCGCTCCCTACTCTCTTCCTACCATTGCTCGCTGCTTTCGCAGGGCGGACTGTCCTCGGTTGAGCATATTAATCGGTAAGTTTGTTGATTTCTTTGCCCCGGTGTTGTTCTTGTTTTGGTTTTGTTGTTTTGCGGCGGGGGGGGGGGGGGAGGGATCTCTGTCGCTGACTGAATTGCTCTGCGGCAAACTTGAGGAGAGGCCGTTGAAGGCGCTGTTGTAGCCTGTTGCTGACGGGCGCTAGGGTTTTGTTTTCTTCCCCTAGGCTAGGATGTCTTCTTCAAGTTCTGACCGAGCTTCCGAATCGGCTGCCCCTCGTGGACGATGCGGAGAGGCTGGAGGACTGGCTTGGTTCGGAATCCCCGGAGACGGAAGTCGCTGACTGCTCCGGGAGCAGGGCTTCTTCTCCGGCCTTGTCTTCGTCTTCCAGGGCTGAATCCTCGGAGACTGAAATACCGCACGGGGTGCGCCTTGCGGGTGCCCCGGCCGTGAGCTACACCATTGGCAGAGGGAAGGGTGTCGTGGTGTGCGATGAACCAGAGGATAGCATGACCCCTGAGGAGATTACAGCGTTCCGGGAAACGTGGGGTATCCCGGATGAGGTTCTGCTGTGGCCCCTGAATCCTGGAGAGTCAGCCTGCAACCCGGAGGCAGGTTGGGTTGCCGTGCATCAGGACCAGTTCCGGCGTGGATTCTCGCTCCCGCTGCCGGATTACGTGCAATACATGCTCAGTGCACTGCAGGTGTCGCCAGCGCAGCTTCCTAGGCTTCAGTGGAGGCGACTACTGAGCCTCGGCTGCCTATATGAGCTGTCCGGAATGAGTATGCCAACGGTAAACGAATTCCGGTCCTTGTACAGGTTGTCCTACTCCAGGAAGCAAGGGTCCCGGGGTTGCCTGTCCTTCAACGCCCGGAACTATCAACCGATCATCACCAATATGCCTACATGGGTAGACAATAGCTGAAGAAAGAAGGTGGTGATGGTGGGCGGGAGGTGGCAGGCGAGGAGGAAGATGTACCGGGTTCCTGGCGCCTTCCAACCCATTGGCGACCAGTCGTTCGAGCTATCCGATCTGGAGCATGAGAGGATCTCGACCATACTCGGATGTTGGGACAATCTGGAACGGAGTTCCTTCAACTTTATCCGGCGAGAAGTGCTGGAATACTGCCAACTCGGACGGGGTCCCGGTGCGTAGCAGGCCTTAGCGGTGATACTTGTGCTAGTTCTGGCAAAATGCTAACTGTTCGCTTTCCTTGCAGGTGCATCTTCCCGGGCGGTCATCAAGCCCGAAACCACTCTCTCAATGGACGGGGAAGACCTTCTTAACAAGCTGAAGGAGAAAGGCGAGACCGTCTCGCGGACTTCGGTGGACGAGGAGTCCGACCGGCTCACAACTCATCCGGAACCGAGGGTCATGGATGTTGATGACGGCGCCTACATCCTGAGGCGGGTGCGGTGCCCGGAAAGGGCAAGACTACCTGGGGGCCAGCGAGGATTCCCGGTGGAGTGAGCAGGATCCCCAGTCGGCCGGTGTCTGTGCCGCACGTGGCACGTGTCGCCCGGGTAGGCGCACGATCTTCTCCGGAAGGCCGGGGAGAGAAGTAGAGGGGCGGGGACATTCCTTCCTCCGCACTGGTGACGCTCACCGGTGGGTCGTCACGGGAGAACCTGGCCAAACGGTTCAGGGTAACCAGCGGTGCACAACCTACCTCTGCTGGGGAGAAGGCTGCCGCTCCCTGGCAGAGTAGTCCCGCGCCTGCGGAGGCACCGAGGGGAAGCCCGGACAGTGCAATCGTCCGGCAAGTGGCGGCGAACTTGGCCGGCCTTGGTCTGGACAGACCCGGGGTTGCTGGATCCCTGGCGGGCGGGAACCGCCCAAAATGCAAGGAATCCGTCCTCCGGGTAAGCACTAACTGGTGCCACTACACTACTTGTAGGTTGTTTCTCTTACTGCCCGATTAACTGTTTCTGTTGTTGTGCAGCTACTGTACAATCTGTACCAACCAGACGCGAGCGATGAACTGTCGGAGCTGAAGAGGCAGATAGCTGCTTTATCGGAGGCCCGACAGCGCCTGGAGGTGGAGAAGTCCCGCTCGGATCGGGAGAAGGCCAGATCGGAGGAGAGGACCAAGAAGCTGGAGGAGCAGAACCGGAGCCTGGAGAAGGAGAGGGCCGAGCTGGAGGCCAAGGTAGATGAGCTCTAGGTGGGAGCCACCGCTCTGCGCGCTGCTGCCGCCGCTGCTGCCGGGGAAGAGGGCCCAGGGCAATTTGAGCGGTTCGTTCTCCGATACCGAGAGAGCGACGAGTTCCTGGAGTTCCTGGAGAAGGCCAGGGAAGAGGGCATCTCGGATGCGTACACGGAATGGGTGGGGAAGGGGTGGTTGGACACTTCCCTGATGCCGGTTGCTGCTGAAGGAGATATCCATGAGCAGTCGGACATTCCTCAGCAGCCGGTGGAGGGGCAGCCGGAAGAAGTGATTCGCTCGGACTTGGATTCTTTTACCAACGGTACCCAGTCTCCCCAAGCTAGAGTCAGCGCCGGAACTGAGGTCAACGACGAGGGTACAACAGGAGAGGCCGGCGGATTGCCTGCTGAGGGTGGAGTCGTGGCTCCTTAGGATTTTCCTTGCTCCTCCTTGTAATCTTTTCGGAACGGTTACTGCTTGTGTACTTGCTTGATTATGAATATACTTGAACTGGCGGAGCCGGTAGAATTTTCTCAAAAGTAGCTTGCATATATTTGTGATATTCTTTACAACGGTAGAACCGGTGATATGCCAAACTAACCGCTCGGAGATTTGGCGGGTTCACCAGGCCTGGATATTCTCCCAGTCGGGGTCTGCTCTTCTTTCCCCCACGTACCGCTGGAGCTGGCCGTCATTAATCAAGCCCTGCACCGCTGTCTTGAGAGCATAGCACTGGCTTGTCCGATGAGTAGCCTCATCATGATAGGAGCAGTACTTGCCCGTCTGCGCCGTTGTAAGTTTCCCCTTCGGGTGCCTTCTCTTGGGCGGTGGGGGGATGACGCTCCCGTTCTCAAGTAAAATATCCTCGTAGGAAGTGGTGAGAGCGGTGAAGACTTCTTGACCGGCCGGTGGTGCTGGCATGATCGCCAGGGGACGTTCTTGGCGGTACGGCACCGGCTTGTGCTCGCTCTGGGGCTTGTCAGGATAAGGTCTCTGCTGCCTTTGTGGCCAGTTTCTATTGGGCGGGCTCGGCCGGGCGGCGCGGTTTTCGGTCCTCTGACTGGGCTTGTCCTCTCGACTGGGCGGGGGGTTCTCTTCCCGGGGATGGTCTTCCTGCTGCTCATCCCGCTTCCTCTTCAGCAGGTGGTGCCCATACGTCTCGTGATCGGCCTGAGCATGCCGGATGGCCATTGCCATCAACTCATCATACCCCTGCGGGAGTTCTACCCGGACGGCGTAGGAAAACTTCCCTGGCTGGAGCCCCTGCTTAAACGCCATCTCGGCGATGCCCTTGTCTAGGTTCCGAACCCCGACCGTTGCCGTCTGCCAACGGTTCACAAAGGTCCTCAGTTCCTCCCCGGGTGCTTGCATACAGTTGAAGAGGATGGTCGACGTCCGGGCTCCCTTGACTCGGAGGATGAAGCGGCCTACGAACCGGTCGGCTAACTGCTCGAATGCCTCGATCGAGTTCGCCGGAAGCTCGTAGAACCAATTGAGCGCCTCTCCAGACAGAGTCTCCTGGAAGATGTTGCAGCATACTGCATCAGAGTAGCCCTTGGCGCAAGTCTGGGACCGGAAACTGTCCAGATACTGGTACGGGCAGCCGGACCCTGAATAGGTGAGCTTGAGGGACTTCTGGTTGCCAGACCTTCCCGATTCTATGACCCGGTGCGAGAAAGGGCCCAGACGCTCATTAAACCGAGCGCCCTCCATCGGCCGCGCAGCTCTTCTCTCGTTGGCCTCCATTTGGGCCTTCAAGTCCGACATAGTCGGCTAACATCTGCAATGCCCGTGCTGTCGGGGTCTCAACTTCATCCACAGACGAAGTGTGGAGCTGCCGGGAGGTTGGCGCGCTCTTCGGCGGACCTGCACCGCCCGGTGATCTTGCTCGCTCGGCATCACGGGGTCGACCGCCCGATGACTGCCCTGCCTCGTACTGCTGAGGTTGGGCTGGCGGGGCTGCCGCTTGCGCCCTGTCCATAACGTCGCTGCGTTGTTGTCCTCTCTCTAAGGCGGCTACCAGGGCAGCGTTCACTGATTCCATCTCTTCGTACCGGGCGTTGGACTTGGCTCTGTCCCTGTCGCCCTCCTCTCTTAGACAATTGACCTCCGCGGCCATTGCCCGTATCTTTCCCGCCATACCGCTCTGGTCGGGACTGTACGTAGTGTCCCGGTCACTGTCACAGAGCGGGCTTTCAGATCGGTCGCTCGACTCATCCGAGAATGTCAAGGAGAAGCCCCGGAGCACTGGACTGTCTCCATCCTCTGCCGGGCCTTTCCCGCGCGAGCCGTCGTGGTGTCCTGGTCCCGGCATGCCGGACGGCCTACCACAGTCTCCTCCTCCCTGACCGTTGCCCCGGGCGCCATGCGGCTCCCGCGTGACGACCGGGGTGGAGGCGAGCGCTTGCACTAACGCAACACGCCCCTCCTCGGTGGTACCTCTTTCTTGCCTTGCTTCCGAACTCTCGGCCATGGTTGATGCTTACACGGTTTCTTGTTCAAGTTTCCCACAGACGGCGCCAATTGTTTCTGCCTAAACCCGGGGGCCTGGTAGATACAGATGAATCCAACTTGATCTCCTGCAAACCTGCTTACTAAGGGGAATACCGGGCGGGCCGGCCTTCTCCTCTCCGATGCCTAAGTCAGTATAGTTGGAATATATATAACTTGAGCACGTATGTAAGCGGTGAGAGAGATAAGTTACCTATTAATGAGGGTAGTTGGGGCCCTTATATAGGTGGCTGGGGGTGAGGGCTGGCCTCACCCTTCGATGTGGGACGGGTTCCCTTTGAAGGGTAGTTCTGGTGACCTCTTTGGCAGGCAGGCGCCCCTGGTCCCAGGGTCCCTGGCAGCCGGATAGACTGCTGGACCCCGAGGCAGGGTGCTAGTGGTTCGGTCCTAGGCCTCGGGCCGGGTCTTGGTGCACTTGCTGCGGGTCTGTGGGCCTGGTGTAGCCCCTCTGCGGCTACTGTCAACAATGATGAAGCGTGAGGGTTACAGAATCTCATTTATGATGTATTCTAGTTTAATTAATTATGTGTTTAAATTAAGAGCTTTATGTATTCTAGATTAATTAATTATGTTTTAAATCATGTCGATCGTACAGTGTCCGATTGTGAATAATGCATACGGAGTCCAAAATTCAATTTTTTTTCAAATTAATAATATATTTATTTATCATATACAATAATAGTTTACAAATATAAATTATTATTAATTACAACACAAAAAAAAAATCAAATATATAAATATAAGACTTTTAGTTAAAACCTTACCATTGGAGATGGTTGAAGTCTTATATGAATAATGTTCAAATGAGGTCTTATAATAAGTATGAGACCCCATTATAAGACTTCATGGTTGGAGATACCCTAAAAGAGAATATTTTGTTTTATTTTGACTGTTGTTTTTGTTTGACCTTTCTTTGGGGATTTTGAGGTATATTATTCTGAACTATGAGATCCCCGGTCAATTATTCAACCCAAAACTATTTTCTTTAGAAAAAGACTCTTTTTTAAAAAAAAATAAAAAATTTGCATTCGAGGCTTTTTCATCCTAAATGTATAGTTTCACCCTTTTTATGTTGTGACGCTCCACCCCAATGCTATCGCGGTGGGGATTAATGAATGTGTCACTTCACTACTAATAAGATTTCGCATAACCAACAAAACACAGTAGAATATGTATGTTCAAGAAAAACATTTTAGGCGTCCAATTAGCCATTCAACAATCAAGATGACTAGACTAAACCTCAAACTCTTTTATAAACGGTGATCGTAATTTTGGGACGCTATAATAATTTTAAAAGTGGATATCCTTATATTTTTTGTTAAAATGCGTCAAAAAAGTTTCACACAAAATATCTTTATATGTTGCTTTTGTCCCTTAAAATAATTTTTTGTCTCTATCAACAGATTCAGTGAAAGAAGTAAAAGTGGAGTTTGATGGTGAAAAGTCTCTTCCAAGAAGGTTTGAAAAGTAAAAGAATAGAAATTTGGCTGGAGCGCAAACTAGAAGTTGCAACCAATGCAAAAGTTGATGCTGAAGCCAAGAGAGGAAGTTGACATCTTCAAAGCACAAAAGAAAATCAAGTAAAAGAATTGTACTCGTGCTTAGGCAGTTAAGGTTTAGGTTTTGGACATATGTTTAGGCTCGTGTACATTAGTGGTGGATTGACAAATAACAATTATGAATTTGTGTGTCGGAATCCAAAGTGCATACTTTGCGATTCTGGCAACTGTGTGGTTAGAAACAGGTCGAGACTACAAGTATGTGTTGTCTGAAAACAAAAATACACCAAAAGTGTGTGGTTTAGTTTTTCAAAAACAACACAAACAATAGAAACTCTTAGACAACAAAAATATGTAACTTAAATGCCAACACCACAACAGAAGCTAAAGTTAAATGAACTCTAAATCATATAACAACCAATTAAATTATGTGTTGTTAACAAGCTGGGAAAACTACATGTAGCCTTTTACATTTAGACAACTAATATATGTCACTATAAAGAAGCTGAAACGACGTAAGCTTTATTATAAGCAAAAAACAAAATAAAAAATTACACTTGTTTATAATTTAAATTAATGATCTCCTTGCAACGTATATGTGTCCAGTGAAATTCATTTAGACAACATAATGATGTCGCTAGGAGGTATACAAATTATCCAATTAACCAAAAACCTCTTGTGGTTAGGCTCGTAACGCAACAAAAATATGTTGTCTGAAAATCATCAGACAACATAAGACGACATAACTTTTTTGTCGTCTGATAGCCACACCCACATCAGGCTAATTGACAACATTTAGATTTTCATTCAGACAACACAACAATCAGGTTGCCTGAAGCACTTTGTGGAGTGTGAAGATTCAAGAACTCAATTTGCATTTTACCTATCCGCAGTGACCTAAAAGTAGTCTTGATGGCTAAGAGTGTTTTTTCTTTCTTCCTTGAAGACAACAAAGAATTGGCAATCTTAATTCATCTGCAGAGGTATGATCGGAGTGCTAAAGCACCCATACTGCGCCATGAGAGGAACCTCTAAAACTGGGAAGTGGGAACCCATCAACCCTCCCTTCGCTAGCTACAAGCATTATTTAGGCAAATGGGGACTTTACATTTGCATTATTATTCCATGTCTATTTAGAAAAAAAAATAAAAAATTATTTTCTTTTTGTTAGTCGGTAGGCACGATGACACAGTGTAGACTAGCAAACACAAGAACAGTCCAGGCGTTTCATCATTGTGTCATTTCTTTTGTTAATTAAAAGGTTGAGTATGTTTCTCTTCTACTTAAATATCCACCCCACATACGAACTTAATTAAGACCTCGTTGATTAGTTGTTCAAAGTGCTTTTAACGACTTCGGTGAACTGCCATTGGAAGTGCTTTTAGGCTTTTTGCTAACTAAAATTGATTCTTCAGAGGGCCTTAATCATTCTGGTGGGAGTGTCAAGTTTGTGTGACAAGACTAGAACTTCACAGATATCCTTGGACCTTTGTTTGTCCTCGCTATCCCCTTGATTTTCTTTCTTGCCTCTATTTGTCTTTGGATCATTGGATACCATTCTTGATGTCCGAAACTCTCCCTTACAGCTTCCAGAGAAGCATAGGACCTGCAGTAGGCTAATTTAGCCATAATCATCAGTTTACGGAATTGTTAATCACATAAAATAATGTATGGCGCAATTAGTATGTAGTATTCAAGATTAGGTCCAGTTTGTGACACATTTCTTTTCGCGACACTATTAGGCAGCAGAATCACTTGTTGCATCAATGAACATCACTTGAGTAGTGTAAAAAGGCAATGTTTGTAATGAGATAATATTGTAATAATGTACATAAGCGAGATTAAAATGCGTAACGGCTTTGCAGATGGGATCTTCATCATCATATTGATGCATCAATGTGCCACAATCAGTTCGGTTTTTCCAACTTGTTGAACCAGGGTCCCTGAAATAGATCAGAAACCTGTAAATCAAAGGATATGGAGTCCCAAACAAAAGGCTTGTTAACTTATACTCTTTTGAAGAATTTAACAAGTGACTAATTTGATGCATAGAAGAAATTGCATACCTTTAAGTAGGGAGGGAATCATACAGCGCAACAATACCTCCTGCTACTTGGTTGTGATCTGCTGTGCAATTTTATCCCAGTCTGACGAGAAGGGGTAGCTTTAGCCACTTTTTTTTGCTACAAAAGAAACATGTTCATGGTAAATCTCTCAAATTTTCATAAATTTTTTTCAATTATATATCTGCATCAAGTACAAAGAGATAGATAGTCTCAGTAAAATCATCTACATGATTAGACGCTGAGGTAAATGTACCTATTACATAAAAGAGCTCATTGACATTCTGTGCAGTTTTTGCAGATGTCTCAAGAAACACCAAACCATTTTCTATAGCATATTGTTCACCTTCCTGCAGCAAAATGTGTCCAAGGTCAAATTTCTTGAATTAACAACATCAAAGTAGAAAACTTATCTGAGATGCAAATTTACAGTTTTCACCTACCTCAGACCCTACTTTTCTCTTTTCTTCCAAGTCGGCCTTGTTTCCGGCCAAGAACATAATTAAAGTTGGATTTGCTGATATCAAACAAAAAGTAAAATAAAATTACGTGAGACAGTAATATTAAAGAACATTGGTCACTGAAATTACATCAAACTTCCAAATGTACCTTGTCTTTGCAATTCAAAAACCCACTTCTTTGCTTTTACAAATGACTCCTGCAGCCAAAAACAATATGCATTGAACAAATAGCAGATGGAAAAGTATATAACTCATATTGCAGATCACTAATGACTCTTGTATCATTTGACACATAAAGTCTAAGCAACTCATATTGCAGATGATCAAAATTTGACAGATAAAGTTATGGATTTACAATGAGCATGTGACAGGTGCTCATTCTGTTTTCAAAGCTTATTTATCATGGATGCTAAAGTCCTTCCTTCAAGAGTTTAGAAAACAAAATAACTTCACGTCAATCTCATATGGTCTGCAGATTACCTGTAATGGAACCATTGAAGGTACTTTCTAATGTTGAAATTGATAGCCTAATGTAGTAATGTTCCATGACAATTATAACATGAACATGCAAAAAATCCAGTAACGAAGAACATCTGAACCTCAATTTGGAAGTTGATCACTTACCATGCTTGTGATATCATAGACCACAATAGCTGCAGCAGCGCCACGGTAATACATAGGAGCCAGGCTATGGTAACATTCCTGACCTGCCGTGTCCCATATATCAAATTTTATGGTGGCTTCATTCAATGACAAAACCTGAGTGAAGAAAGCTGCTCCAATTGTTGATTCCTGCATCTTACACATGTTAGAAGCAATGAACCATACTATATTGCTGATGCTCAAGAACATGAAGGAACAATGAAACATATATATGGTAACAAAGACTGATAATAAAAGTAACCTGGTAATGCACATCCTTTAACATATTTAACAAAGCTAATGCACATTGTTGTCTCCAGTTACAATCAGTCTTACCCCAATTACAAACACAAATATTGGGGAACCACACAAAAGCCTCAATTCCAGAGGAATGGACTTCTATTAGTTTCTAACGCCTCAAGTGAAGTCATGGCATTCACTAACTAATACACCACTGAGGAAACTAAACATAAGAATGCACATATAGGAGTATAGTACGATGTCAAAAAAGACCATTCAGCTGTGGAACACAAGGAAAATCAGATAAAAATTGGGTCATTTTGCAGTTTATCGTTCTAAATAATGTAAAAAAGATAGAAAAATACTACTTAACCTTATGTAAAGTGTTCCAATGCTACACTGTTGATAATCAAACAAACAATAAGTCAGAAGATGTAGAACAAAACTAGATAGCCAAAACCTGTCAAGCTAAAATAAAAAAAAAAAAAAAAAAAAAAAAAACTCCTTCGGCTATACTCCTTACAAAAGCTGATAAGTAACCAATCAAAAGTAACTGCCTTGGTATAACTAGAAATTTGACAAAGTATCTCATAAACTGAGACAACTGAACATAATAAATCTGTTATTTCTACGTTATGACGGTTATGTGGAAAGATGCCAACTCTATTCGAGTGAATAGCCCCATGCTTGAATCTGGTGCTACTTCCAAATACCCTGATATTTCCAAAATCAACTACAGCTCCGTAATTCTCTCCCAAGCTAAATATAAAAGGCCAAATTGTACAGATGAGAGACTTAGACATGTTTATTGGATTAAAAAAAATTAAGAAACACAGAGGCAACTCTGTTGACATAAGAAGAAAAGGGGCTTCAAAACAAATAGTAATACACTTCCAAGGAACCAATACAAAAACCCATTAGTTTTTAACTAGAATAACAAAACCAGCTTTGCTTTGCCAAAACTTCAAAAACCGAAAATCATATAATCTCTTTAAAAATTAAATCACTTCACTACATATTCTAAAATCTAAACAAACCCTATTGGGAACGGAGCTAAATTCATATTTCTACGTGGGTGCATGTTTTAGCGCCGCTGATATCTCTCAAGTTGCCTATCTCTTCAGGCTGAGCCCCTCTAAGGCTCTAACTTGTTCAACAAACCCCTCTGCTATCCACAACCGAACTAGCCTTTTCGACTTAATTGTGTGATCTTCTGGAAAAATGCAGAAAGATAAGAAGCAGTGCTTGAGTTGGTAAGGTAGATCCTTGAAGCTTAGCATCAAAATGCTCTTCACTACTTCAAGTGTCGGATTATTGCTGAGCTCCCAACTCATGCCATTGTAAACTTTCTTCCACTCGGATAGAAATCTTTTGGTTGACATGAGAGAACCCAAAGCCACAAGTCCTAGAGGTAAGCCTTCACATTTTTCCACAAGCTCCCTAGCTATGAGCTGAAGCTCTGGTGGACAAGACTCGTCACTCGCACTAGAGAATGCTTTTTTGGAGAAAAGATCCCAAGCCTCATTTGTTTTAAGAGGTTCAACCTGATGAACATGACTTTCAACTCCAAATGCCAAAGAAGCTATGTCTTTGTTCCGAGTTGTTAGCATGATCCGGCTACCATGAGTTCCATTGGGAAGTGCAACATCTATGGATCTCCAAAGATTTATGTCCCAAACATCATCTAGGATAATCATATACCTCCTTGGCTGCAAGTAGCTAGTGGACTAGCATTTCCACTAAATGTCTGTAACTCATGTTGCTCAAGTTTTGAGGAACGTCTATTTGTGCCGCTGCAAATAGTTCATTGATCATGACTCGAAACAGATCTTCAACAGTATAACTTTGTGAGACTGTAATCCAAGTGCAGCAATCGAAATGTTGCTGTACAGTTTGATTGTTGAAGGTGCTTGCAACTAAGGTCGTTTTTCCCGAACCCCCCATTCCTACAACTGAAACCACAGTTCTTTGAGAATGGCTAGACAACAACCATCCAACTAACTTCTTCTTAGCATCTGTGATCCCCACAAGATCATCATCTCTCAAGAAAAGAGACTTTGACCCAGTTCACATCGTGGTGGGAAGAACTGCCTTCCATGCGGCATGCGCACAGAACCATAACGCCGGTTTCTCTCTGGAATACCTTTGATTGTTTTTATGATCTTCTGAAATTTCGTAGCAATCCGATGTCTTTCCCAAATGTTCTGTGGAAGGCGAAGTTTCTTGCAAAAGGCTCTTGTGAAACTTCTGCGCTTGTTTGTCTGATACGTGAACTCATCGATGATGTCTTCAACGTCAATGGAGACGTCTCTCACATTTGCCATTCATGTTTTTTCGACTTCATTGAGAGCTCCCTTCCTTTCTGCATCCTCCAAGAAGGCTTTCACGGTTAATAGCTCAAGCTTGACTTCACGTAGCTCATCATGAGCTCGTTCTAGCAATGACACTTCACTTTCAAGAAATGATACCGTACTATTTTGCCAATCAGAAGGTCTATTACAGGTGAAGCCAGTCTGATGTTTTTCTTTCTTATACTCTGGATTCAACTGCAATTTCGAAATAATATGCACAACTGCAGATCTATCGTTCACATCTCTGGAGGTTCAATACTGCAAAAAAAACACTCTTAAAACTTTCGCACCTGTAGTCCTTTGGTAGGCAACGCACTTCTAGATATCACAAGAAGACTGACCAGAAAAAGATACTAGCCAGTAGCTCGGTTCCAAATAGCTAGAACACCATGATTACTGGTGCTGAAAAGCTGGGTTTCACATATGTTGACAAAAGCTGCAAGTAGTATAGCACTTCATCTTTTTCTATTTTTTTTTTTTTTTTCTTTAATAAGAAACAAAAATAAATAAACATAGAAACCACTAAGAAATAGAGAAAAGATGTCAGAAATACTGTTGTCGAAAAATGAAGAAGTTAGAAGTAGAAGCAGATAGAGTGCTCAAGGAGAGACCATTATCATAAGACACGATTACCAGCTTTGCAAAGGGGCGTCAACTATGAAACTTAACTGCAAATGCTCGAATACATTAACTTCAAAGGAATAAACAAGAAGTGTGAGTTTTTTGGTGATGGATCTTAGAGGAGCTCGATATACTGAGGGGGATCCAAGATTTTATATTACAAACACAGAAACAATATAAAACTAAAATACATGGAAAACAGTGGAGGTTCTATTTGCAGGTCTCAGCTTGCCTTTTATCTGTTGGAGAAAGACATAAACAAGTATCTTTGTTCAGCAAACCAAACTGGAAATGTGGAAATTTCTGAGTTCCACCTAAAATGATGCAAAATCTGGTAGTTAGGGGAGTCAAACATTTGTTAATGAGTCTGCCAAATTTTTAGTTATAGGTTTTAGCCAGCTCGTACAAAAAATTATGTAATTATTTCCAGACTAAAATTTTATAATTTCTAGGGAAAAAAAAAGGCATATAGACATTTTTTCTTTTCTTTGGTAAAGCATAATAGGACAAAAAGTAAAGGGATGAGAATTACAAGATTTTGCGAAGGTTAGTTGACCTCAGCTTTTGTAATCAATTGACAAAATATTCAAAACTGATGAATTGAAAAAATAAGTAAAACTATAACAGAAAAAAATTATTCCTTGGGTGAGGTTCAAAATTTTATAAATTTAATCAAGCAACAAAATGGAGGATTAGAAAATGAACAATGGCAGAAGTACTTAACATAAAGAAAAAGTATAGCAAAAAGAGTCAAATATCTCTTACATTTACGAATGGCTGACTTTAAATGTTTGTGGCAACATTCTTTGTGTGGAAAAAAAATGAAACAACAGAAAAGTAAAAAGAAAAAATGAGAGCTACATCTTCCAGAACACTATCACGGAACACCAAATTCTGTATTTTATATACAAGTTTTGCATAGACTGGTTACAACTATGAAAGAGCAAAAAACTAAAGAGAGAGAGCCTCACAAATTTCCAGCTTGTCTGGAAGATTCACTTCCCACTACATGTCTACACAACTAAGAAGCGTTTCAACCCTTGTGGCAATGGAGCTGGTGTGAGTTCCACGAGAACTGTATCCTCATCAGCATTGCCAATCCAGCCATGATATGGTCTACGCCTCTTGGATGGAAGAATGTCCTTAGAATCTAAAAAACAACAGCGCATTCATAAGCAATGGAATTGAGATTGTAGAAGTCTTGAATTTCTTCTCTGCTTAGAGGAAACAAGTCACGTATCAACCATGGAAAAGCTACTGGTGACTAGAACGTGACAATATAAACTGGCATAGTAGAAAAGTTGGATCTCTCTCCCTTCCGATGAATGAGGTATGGTTTAAACTATCTCTGCTTAGAGGAAACAAGTCACATATCAACTATGGAAAAGCTACTGGTGAGTAGAATGTGATAATATAAACTGGTATAGTAGAAAAGTTGGATCCCTCCCTTCCAGTGAAGGAAGTATGGGTATAAAGAGGATATGGCAATCAGCCTTAACTTTGCAGCTTAATGTGATCCACTTCATTTCTGGTGCTAATTGAGTTACGTGAAGAATTATGAGGAATAGAACTCTAGCAACCACCTAACTACATACAATGAATGGGTTTGTTCAATCCATCTAACATGTGAAAAACATTAATCATACTAATTGGTAACATATATGAATTTGATCATGAATAATTGAAAAACCAACTACCTGGGACTTTTGACTGTGCTGCAGAGTTCAGAGGTTGATCAGTCTGTGACTGCACAACCTCCATTGGTGTGCAGGTAGTTGAACTAACCCTGCTTGAGGGACGGATAAGAGCTGAAGTTTCAGCACCATGTTCCCTTCTTGCATGATCAAGTGGAGAAGCAATCTGGATTATCAAAGATGAACTAAATTATAGTTATATACAGTCATCGGATATGTGAACTGAAGGCTCAAACCAGCAGTATGAAAACTTTTATACAGTTACGAGTTATGTAAACAAGGTAAAGGTTGGGCTCAAACCAGCATTATAATTACTCTCATATGCATTCCTACAGTTGGATCAAAACCAAAACCCATTTAGATGGCTACAATTGGTAGGTGATTTCGAGTATGCTCTTCTCAAAATCTCAAGAAAATAATATTAAAAAAAAAAAAAAAAAGTGTGGAGTTGGAATCCCATTCTAACTAAGGATTCTTGTGGCTCCAGAGGACAGTTCTTAGAATCAATAGGTCTTCAAATCAATCATAGACTTTCTTATTAGATGATCATATTACTTCCCAAAAAAAACAAAATTCTTGATCAATGCAGGAACAACATCACGGTTCAAGAAGCCTTATGGAGAGAGGTTCTGCGATTGAAGTATGAAAGTAATATCATGCTTTGCAGGATCTGGGAAGAAGACCTATAAGCAAGTCCTAGACAATGTGAAAAATGAACCCTCTGCCTGGAACTACTGGCCACGGTTGGTAGGCCAAGTTTCATTTGAACATTCGAGTAAACAATTTCGGTATATGAAATGCTATGTGATGAGCCTGTCGGTCCTTCTATAACTACGGACAAGCCCATCAAAGAGATTTGATGAGAGAGGGTTTCTAGTACTTGGACAATGGATGCCTTGGTGTTAGACCGTCATAAAAAAATTATTGGCAAAGCCAGCTGTAGGCTACCAACATGAAGAAGTCATGTGGCAAAACTTATCCATCACTAACACGTAAGAAATGCTTCAAGCATTACGGAACCCAGCTACAAAGGATACCCATTCAAATCCATACAAACCAAAAGAAAAAACAAAGAAAAAGAAGCACCCATAACATATAAAGGTAACTAAAGCATAATATTACCTGCTTCTCAGGACCATCGTGTTGTTTTTCAAGAAGAGTATCGATAAGGACAGAATAAGAAGTGTCTTCAATAAAGACCCATCCGTCATCTCCTCCATAAACCTGAAAGTGAATCCTTTTGACATGTCAGGCTACCCAAAAGCAAAATATAATTTCTAGAAAATTAATTAATTAAAAAATAAAGAAAATGAGGGGAAAACCCCACTTCAAGTAATTCATCCACTGTATCACGGACTAGTTTCTCTGGAAAAGAAAGGTTAGCCATAGCCTTAATAGCTGCATCCAACTGAGGTTCACCTCTCTGCAAAATGAAGTTGATAAAAAGAGCAAAACAAATTGGTGAGAAAAAGGATGAGCACAAAAGTGTGAAAACGAATAAACAAATGAAGCAAGAGATGTAAATGTGATATAATGAGAAGGCAAAACCTTTCTGGTCCGACCTCTTCGAGCCATTTATAGGGTCAGCTGCGCTGCAGGCACTCTCTGAAACAAAGAACAATGACCAAGTAGTTACACTATACTTTTACTTGAAATGAAGAAAATACAAAGGGTTCAAGCAAGAAAAAAGTCATAAAACATAGTCAATATGACAAATAGTACAAACGGTAATGATTAGGTAATAAGGACAACATAACTCAAAAAATCAAAATTAGTCCATGGACTGCTAGTTATTTTTCTTTTCCTTTTTTTTTTTTTTTTTTTTTTGACACTCATGGTCTGTTATATTAGACTTTAGTAGTTAGAACATAACTCAAGACGTATCATTTTGCAACAGTCTTTGGTTTGTTTGGTTTCATTCTTCAACTTATTTAGCAACCTAGAGCAATACCAAGTAACAGAAAAGTCTAATAGAATTAATCCCTCTTCTCTTCTTAAGTCTACTTTTGTCATGCAATGAAGTGGTCAAAAACCGTAGTTCTCTAGCATAAGGTAACACATTGAGAGGTGAAAATTCTAAACTCTTCCAGTGTCAGTAATCCAGAAAGGAACAACCTGATGCCCGCAACAAATTCATCCATTGTCGACCCCCATCCACAGTGATTGTAAACAATAAGAATCCTCAAAATATATAGCAAACCATTATACAATAGTACAATGCATCTTTCTACAGGACTATATGAAATTTCCCTGGTGAGAAGAATATGAAATTTCTCTGTGAGAAGAATATGAAATTTCTACAGGACCATATTAATTTCATTTCGTTTCACTAAAATGAGTTCATTATATATATGATCCCACATACATAGATAATACTCCTGTCAAGTGTAATTGTGATGAACACTTTTTGCTCCAACATAGGAGTCGATTCGTAACCCCCTGACCTATCCGAATCCTAACCCAATATCCTTCCCTCCCTCACCATTTAGGCCAACCCCAAGGCCTTGGTTCCAAAGCTTAGAATGCTTACTACTATAAGAAAATGAAAAACTAAAATTTGAGCTAGTTTTCTTGACCTAATTCAATGTACAAGAGTAAGGGACGAAAACGTAAACAAAAATTCCAGAATCCAATCGAATCACATAAACCTTAAAACCCTAAACCCGAAACAAAGTAAAACCAAGCCAAAATCCACCAGAATTAACCAAGCGAATTCCAAATTTTCTATCAATTATCCAAAACAAGAAGCTATAGGTTAAATAACAGAGGTAAAAATCGCACCTTGAGAGCTGCGCTTGTGGATTTGAAGCGAACCTGGAAGAGATTTTCAGAGAGAGAGAGAGAGAGAGAGAGAGAGTGTATTTTAGCTACTGAAAATAAAGAGTGACAAACTAAGAAAATGGAAAATATAAAAGCATCCAAAACGACAGCGTTTAGAGTAACGTCACATAATACGACGTCGTTTTGGTATGCCAACTGACGCGGGAAAGACGAGGGCTCGAGAAAGAGAGACAGTGGTTGGTGTCCTCGCCCTCTATAAAAACGCCATAGAATTGTGAGCTTCAGCAACCTTTCAATTTCTCTGTCACGCTTATTTCTCTCATTGTATTCACAATTGCTATCAAGTTTTAGTTCTCTATTGTTTTGTTATGTTTTCTCACTTTCTGATCCTATCTTGAATATGTTGCGAACTCATGAAAAAAAAACAATGAAGGTGTTACTGTTGAAAAAATTATCAGATAATTAATCTAAGATATCGATGAATATCCCCCCATGGATTGATTATATAGAAGATTGTATCAAATCATTTTATACGTGGTCAAGTTATATGGCAGTTTGTCTCATTCGAATGTATTAAAAGTAGAAAATAATAATATGATTTTAGTTTAATGGTTTGATAATTTATTCTTCTCCATAGAGGAGGTATATATGGGGATACAAATCTACATCTACAAGGAAAATGTATACTAAGATTACACTAATTAATTTACCTATACATATAAGGAAAGTAAATATCTTAGAATATTCTACACTCCCCCTCAAGTTGGCCCATAGATGTCAATCATGCCCAACTTGTCAATTGAGTCATCAAATACTTTCTTTGACACTCATTTTGTAAGAACATCTGCCAACTGGTCTTCTGTATATACGAAAGGGAATCGAATGACTTTCCTGTCTAAGTTCTCCTCGATAAAGAATCGATCCACCTCCACATGCTTAGTTCGATCATGCTGAACCGGATTATGAGCAATTTCAATTGCTGACGTATTATCACAATGCAAGTCCGTAGGCTTATTAAGTTTGACACCTAAGTTCTTTAACACATTTCGGATCCATAACCATTCACACACGCCATGTGCCATACCTCGAAATTCTGCTTCTGCACTTGATCTAGCAACAACTTTTTGTTTCTTACTACGCCAAGTCACTAGATTTCCTCCAACAAATGTGAAGTATCCATATGTAGATCTCCTATCAGTCTTATCACCTGCCCAATCAGCATCTGTGTATCTCATGACTTCTAATTCATTATTCTTTTCAAACAACAAACCTTTTCCAGGTGCCTTCTTGAGATACTTCAGAATACGATATACTGCATCCATATGCTCTTCACTGAGACAATGCATAAATTGGCTAACCACACTCACAGCATAAGCAATATCAGGTCTAGTATGAGAAAAATAAATGAGTCTCCCTACTAGACGTTGGTACCTTCTTTTTTCTGTTGGAACCTGATTCGGATAGATGTCGAGGTTGTGATTCATCTCAATCGGTGTCTCAACTGGTTTACAGTCAAGCATCCATGTCTCAGCTAACAAGTCGAGTACATATTTACGCTGGGATAAAGAAATTCTTTTCTTATATCTTATAACTTCAATACCAAGAAAGTATTTCAATTGCCCAAGGTCTTTCATCTCAAACTTCTTCAAAAGATATTTCTGTAGGGCCTCCATCTCTTTAGGGTTATCTCCTGTGACAATCATATCATCAACATATAATATCAGGGCAGTAATCTTACCCTGACTATGCTTAATTAACAAAGTATTATCTGAGTTGCTCTGTCTGTAACCAAACACCTTCATTGATTTTGAAAATCTTCAAAACCAAGCTCTGTGATTGCTTTAAGCCATATAATGACTTCTTCAATTTGCAAACCTTGCCTACATCGTAAGACTTATTTTTGACTCCTGGTGGTACATCCATATAAACCTCTTCTTCTAAATTTCCATTGAGGAATGCATTCTTCACATCAAATTGGGGAAGAGGCCAATCTTTAGTTGCTGCTAGTGAGATCAATATTCGGACAGTGTTGATCTTCGCTACAGGTGCAAATGTCTCTTCATAATCAATTCCATAGCGTTGAGTGTATCCTTTGACAACCAATCTAGCTTTATATCTGTCAATACTCCCATCCGCTTTGAGTTTCACTGTATACACCCAACGACACTCCATAGTCTTCTTTCCAGGTGACATTGTCACAATGTTTCTGCACAAACCCTGGGGCCTGGTAGATACAGATGAATCCAACTTGATCTCCTGCAAACCTGCTTACTAAGGGGAATACCGGGCGGGCCGGCCTTCTCCTCTCCGATGCCTAAGTCAGTATAGTTGGAATATATAACTTGAGCACGTATGTAAGCGGTGAGAGAGATAAGTTACCTATTAATGAGGGTAGTTGAGGCCCTTATATAGGTGGCTGGGGGTGAGGGCTGGCCTCACCCTTCGATGTGGGACTGGTTCCCTTCAAAGGGCAGTTCTGGTGACCTCTTTGGCAGGCTGGCGCCCCCGGTCCCAGGGTCCCTGGCAGCCGGATAGACTGCTGGACCCCGAGGCCGGGTGCTGGTGGTTCGGTCCTGGGCCTCGGGCCGGGCCCTAGTGCACTTGCTGCGGGTCTTTGGGCCTGCTGTAGCCCCTCTGCGGCTACTGTCAACAAGTCCCCCAAGTTCCGATCCCGGTCAAGTGCAATCTTGAATGGGGACTTAAAGTCTGTCTTGCTCTTGTCCCGCAGACCCGCAGGGTTACCAACCCAACGGTGCACAGTCCCCCAAGTCCGGATTGAAGATTGGGCGTGACCGGGGGTTGGGCTGTGCTTGGTATGAGGAGGAGTTGACAGGACCTCGACCGGGCGTTCTGTCATATCGGTGCGAGGCGGAGTTCACGGGACCTCGACCGGGCGTTCTGCCATATCGAGACGAGTCCCGGATGAACTTGCAGTCTGGACCTCGACCGGGCGTCCTGCCATATCGGTGCGAGGCGGAGTTCACGGGACCTCGACCGGGCATTCTGCCATATCGAGACGAGTCCCCCAGAGTGCGCTAGCCTACGGGATGGCCTGTTGGTGCGTGGACTAAGCCAACAGGTACCCCGGAGAGTGTTACGGTTATGCTGAAGCACCGGTTAACACTTGCTAGTTCATCTCAGCTTTTGTTAAATAAGCGTTAAGGTAATGTGTAGGTTTGTTAGCTTGCGGGGAGACTTATTCTGTGTTAGAGAAACAATCTGCCCGGTGGAGTGGCGTTGAGATAACGAGTCTCGCCATGTATCCCCAAATGTATCACAGTTCAGTGTGATGCAGGGTTTTTATCCTGCTGGACAAGAGTACATGTGTTAGATGTAAACTCGCCCGGGTTTATAAAGCCCATGCGTTTGGAAGCCTTGAGTTGTTACTGGCTCGTTCCTGCCCGTAGGTGAAGGAAAATGACAACCGGTAGGATGCCTTGGGGCCGGCTGAGTGTCACATAACGGTTGATACCTAACCGTGAACTGCCATGGTACCGGACCATGAGCGGTGAGATGCAGTTGGGTGGACCTCGACCGGGCGTCCTGCCAAATCTAGACGAGTCCCCCAGAGAGATGTAGTGAAAATGCCATGCAGCCGGTTGAATGATACCTAACCGCGAACTGCCATGGTACCGGATGGATGGCGCATACCCGGAACGATGCTCTCAAAGCGGTTTGGGAAACCATGAGCGATAAGAGGTCTTGAAGCCGGTTGAAAGATCATAACCGGGGAAATGCTGCGGAGCCGGTTGGATATTGCATAACCGGACGCCTCGCTGACTTTCTGGGGAAGCGAGGGGAGTGGACGCCTCGCTGTGCGCTCCTATCTCCCCTAACTGCCGCTTGGAAGTGGGACAGGTGGCTGACATGCAATAAAGAGGAGAGCCCATCAGTCCCATCAGTTATGATGGCATGGGTTTCTTTATCGATGCTGGGACACGTGTCGGCAGGGGGCGGTCTGAGAAGGAGGGGATCCACGGCTGGGGTTGCCTCGCTTTTTTGTTGCCCTATTTATCATCCCCTCTGTTTTCCTCCTGTCGCATCTTGCTACTCTTTGCCTGTTGTTTGTCTGTGCTTCAGAGGTGAATTCTTTTGTTTAGGCTTTATGGCGTCTGGAAGATCTACGTATTCTGCCGGTGCAAACCGCGGGCCCATGCGGCATGAGCTGCTGGATGGTGATAGGGTGATTTTCTGTGATGAGCCAATCAGAAGCATGAATGATAAGGAGATCAGGGAGTTTCGGGCGAAGTGGGATATCGACAACTCTATTAAGCTTCGAGGCCTGCATCCCGGGGAACTGGCCTGTAATCCGGAACCGGGTTGGGTTGCCGTTTTCGACGATCAGTTTCTACACGGACTATCGCTGCCGCTGCCGTCATTTGTCTAGTACATGCTGAGCTCGATAAAGCTTTCCCCGGCCCAGCTTCCAAGCAACCAGTGGAGGCAGCTGCTTAGTCTCGGGTGTCTGTTCAGTTTGAGCTATATGGACTGGCCCACGGTTAATGAATTTCGGGCGCTGTACAAGATTTCCTACTGCAGAAAGGCCCAGTGCAGCGGTTGTGTGAATTTTGCCGCGCGGGACTTCGGTCCTGCCATTACTCATCTGCCGTCGACGGTTTCAGATGTCTGGAGGAGGTCGGTGGTGCTGGCCGGTGGCAGGTGGCAGCGTACTTGGAGGGGCTATTAGGTGCCCGGGGCTTATCAATCGATCGATCGATCGGGAACAGACGTACCGGTTGGTCGACTTGGAGAAGCAACGGATATACCGGCTGTTTACTTGCTGGGACCACCTGAGTCGGAGCTCCTATAATTTCATCCGGTGGAATGTGCTGGAGATATGCGGGATGGGGAGGAAACCTGGTAAGGTATCTTGCACTGTTTGTCTTTGCATGGTTGCTTGTATTCTAACTGCTCGGTTGATCGGTTTGTAGCTAATGCCCCCCGGCTCGCCGTTCGGAGCGAGGAGACTGTCGAACCGGACGAAGAGCTTGTGGCCCTGAGGTTGATGAAGATGGGGGAGGAGGCCGCGAAAACCGTTATTGATCCGGTTACCCAGAAGCGCAGGGTGCATGACAGGCCTGTGCCGCTCGTGTTTCCGTACTCTCACTATGGCAGGCGGCCTGGCGGTGAGAATAACTCCCCACTCCTTATCCGGGAAGTGCGCTCGGTGGCCCTGCCAGGTGCAGAACTTGTGGCGCGACTGATGGCGGTACGGACCTCGCGGGAGAGGGAAACGGTAGAGACGACCGGGTATCGTCGAAGCAGCCACGGCGAAGCTCCGCCGAAGAGGGCGAGGACGTTTGATGCCGGGGCGTCAAGCTCGGCTGCACCGATCGAGCGGGCAGTAGCTCCAGCCGTGGAAGTGGGCGGCCGAAGGAGTCAAGGACCGGAAGCCGATCGTAGTTCCGGGCGTGGCTTTGGTAGGTTCGTGGCATCTGCCATCGAAACCTTGGGACTTGATCGGGAGGGCCCTGGGACGGAACAACCGGGCGAGAGCAGGACGAAGCCCGTGGAACTAGCTCTTCGGGTAAGTGTTTCCTGTGCTTCCTTTTCCCTGGAGTGATACGAGCCAATGTTCCTTTGTTTACGTTTGGCAGCTAGCTTATAGCCTTTATGCCGCGGAGCCCAGAGGGGAGTCTGCTGCAGTTTTGGAGAGGCGGGTGGAGGAGCTGAGTGTGCAGGTGGACGTGGCGGAAGCCAAGCTTGTGGAGGAAAGAGAGGAGGTCGGTCGGTTGAGCGCCGAGCTTGTGCGGGAGAAAGAAGAAACCGCTCGGTTGTACCATGAACTCTCGCGGGAGAAGGAGGAGGCCGATCGACAGGCTGCTGCCCGGGGAGGGAGGATTGCGGAGCTGGAGGCGAGGGTTTTGGAGCTGCAGACCCAGGTTACAGTAGTCGCCCAGGGAAGGGAGAAGCTCACAGAATCCCAGCTTGCTGAGGTGGCCGATAAGGCTGTCGACGACTTCCGGGAGTCGGTGGAGCTTGAGGAGATGCTGGAGGAGGCCCGGTCAAAGGGCATAAGTGATGCCTATCTGGAGTGGAGGGAGAAAGGATGGCTTGATGCTGAGCGGATGGAGGCTGACATAGCCCTGATCGAGATGGTGGAGCAAGAGCAAGCTCTAAAAGGTGGCGGGCCAGGGATTGGGGGCTCCGGAGGCGCTAACTAGCTGTTTCTTTTGGGCTTGCCTATATGTGTGCCTTGTAACCAGCTTTATTGATGATGAACAAACTGTGTATTGCAATACTGATGCCAATTATACTATTGTCCCTTTATGAGCGATATTATTTAGGATAGAACCGCAGGTGCTGAATATTCCAGGGGCGGGTGGAATAGATGCCATCGGTATCTATAATGTGGAATGTTGCTGGGCCCACAACTGCGGTGATTTGGTAGGGTCCTTCCCACGTTGGTTCCAAGGCCAACGGTTTTTTCTGGATTTTCTTCATGACCCAGTCCCCCACTTGTAGCTTCCTTTCCCGGACCCTTCTGTCATAGTACCGGGCGACCTGCTGCTTGTAGGCTTGGTTTCGCATGTGTGCTTGGTCGCGCCGCTCTTCTATAAGGTCCAGGTTGAGCCATACACCCTCGGCGTTTGTTTCGGCGTCGTAATTCTCGACCCTGCCGCTGGGTATGCTGGTCTCCACAAGGAGTACCGCTTCGCTCCCAAATGCCATGCAGAACGGGGTCTCTCCTGTTGCCTCTGCTGCTGTTGTCCGGATGGCCCATAGTACCGCGGGGAGTTCCTCGGCCCAACATCCCTTCTTGGCATCCAGCTTCTTCTTGAGAAGGGTTTTGATAATCTTGTTGATCGCTTCTACCTGGCCGTTGGTCTGCGGGTGTGCCACTGAGGCAAACAACATCCGGGTCCCCATGGAAGCTGTGTACTGGATAAGATCGGCATTATTGAACTGTGTTCCATTATCCGTGACAATAGTCTGCGGTACCCCGAACCGGCAGTAGATGTTCTTCCATAGAAATTTTCTCACTCGCTCCTCGGTGATCTTTATCAGAGGTTCTGCCTCGACCCACTTAGTCTGATAGTCCACTGCTACGATGGCGTACTTGTATTGTCCCACAGCTATCGGGAAAGGGCCAATGATGTCTAATCCCCACTGTGCGAACGGCCATGGTGCTAACAGGATTGACAATGCGATTGTCGGGGCATGGGGTGCAGAGGCGTATATGTGGCACTTGTGACAGCCGCCTGTAATTTTTCTTGATGTTGCTGCCATATCTGGCCAGAAGTACCCCGCTCGGAGCGACTTGTGGGGTAATGACCTTGCGCCAGAGTGCTTACCGCACACTCCTTCGTGGATCTCTCGCATGATAGCCTCGCCTGCCTCCTTTGTCACACACCTCAGCTGGGGGAAGCTGTGCCCTCTTCGGTATAACTGGCCATTGAGGAGACCGTACCGGGCGCACCGGAGGTGTAGCCTCCTGGCCTCCACCGCATCCTGGGGGCTGGTTTTGTCAGTCAAATACTTGACTATTGGATCCATCCATCTCGGTGGCGCTTCTTCCACCGCAAATATCTCGGAGATGGTCTTGCTTATACTCGGCTTCTGGAGAGTTTCAATTTTAGCTCTCTGGTACTCTGGAGGGTAGTTTCCGGTTGCCAACCTTGCGAGGGCGTCCGCATGCCTATTTGCCTCTCGGGGAATGTGCTGGATCGTGGCGCCCTAGAACGGCTCAATCAGGGTTTTGGCCAAAGCCTGGTAGGAGGATAGCTGGGGTTCCTTGACCTCAAACAACCCGTTCATCTGGTTCACCGGCTCCGCTCCGCTTGCTCGTTACGGAGCCGTCGACGTAAAGCTTCCAGCCGTTGGGGAGGCCTGGTTCGATGTTTACGGTCCGTACTGCCTCGGTGTCCTCGTACTGGGTGGGGTGCGCTTCTGCCACCATTGGGGTGAGATCACATATGAAGTCCGCAGCTGCCTGTCCCTTGATGGCCGTTCGCGGGGCATAAGTGGTGTCGAATTCTCCCAGTTCAACTGCCCACCCCACGAGCCTACCGCTGGTGTCTGGTTTTTGCAGGATCTGCCGCAGAGGGTGATTGGTATATAAGGTGATGGAATGAGCCTGGAAATAGTGTCGGAGCTTCCTGGCACTAACAATCAAGGCCAGAGCTAATCTCTCTATGTCGGGGTACCGGCCCTCGGCTCCAGTAAGTCCCTTTCCCGCATAATATACCGGAAGCTCGAGCGTGCCCTCCTTCCTGACGAGAGCCGCGGAGACGGCTGTTTCGGATGCGGCTATATAGAGGTATAGCATCTCGCCCGGCACTGGTTTGCAGACAGATATGTCTTGATAGATTGTAATGCCGCTTCATGCTCCGCCGCCCAGTGGATTTTCCTGGTCTGTTGTGCCTTGAGCAGTTTGAAGAACGGGGCGCACTTATCGGTTAGGCGGGAGATGAATCTGGCCAGGGCGGCTAACCGGCCGGTCAGCATCTGGACCTGGTTTCTCTCCCCTGGCGTTTCCATATCTAGAATTGCCTGGACCTTCAGCGGGTTGTCTTCTATCCCTCGCTGGCTGATGATGTGGCCTAGGAACAGGCCCTCTGAAATCTCGAAAATACACTTCTTCGGGTTCAAGCGCATTCTGAATTTGAGCATCTTGCCGTTGACTACGGCCAAATCCCGGACGTGGGCCCCTGCAGTCAAGCTCTTGACCAGCATGTCATCTACGTAAACCTCTACGGTTTTACCCATTTCTTGCTCCAGCATTCGGTTCACCATTCGCTGGTAGGTGGCTCCGGCATTCTTTAGACCGTACGTCATCCTCTTATAACAGTAGGTACCTCAGTCGGTTGTGAATGATGTGTGTTCCTCATCATCCGAGTGCATCCTAATCTGATTGTACCCGGCGTAAGCGTCCATGAAGCTGAGCAGCTTAAAGCCGGACGTGGAATCTATAAGCTGATCAATCCGGGGGAGCGAGAAGCTGTCCTTTGGGCGCGCCCGGTTTAGGTTGGTGAAATCCACGCACATACGCCACTGGCCGGTTCCCTTCTTCGGCACCATGACCACGTTAGCGAGCCAGCGAGGGTACTGAACTTCCCGGAAGAAACCTATGCCCTTTAATTTCTGTATCTCTTCTCTGATCGCCTCATACTTTGCCGGGCTGAAGGTCCTCCTCTTTTGCCTCATCGGGAGAACGTTGGGCAATGAATTTAGCTTGTGGACGGCTATCTCCGGGGATATGTCTGGCATGTCCTCGTAGGACCATGCGAAGACCGAACTGTTGTCCCTGAGAAAGGCGATGAGCTCTTGCCTGACAACTAGATCGAGCTGCGTCCCTATCACTACATTTCGCTCCGGGTGGTCTTCCGAAATGCAGATTGCTTCGGTTTCTTCCACGGCCGAAGGTCGCTCTAGCTTTTCGGTGAATGCAGATCGCTTTACTCTGTTTGAACCGGTGTCATCACGGGGGTCAATACTCAGATCCGGCGCTGGCGCCTGCTGAGTGGCCGTGAAGACTTCGGTCCGCTTCCTCCCATGGGTCAGGGCCTCCGCATAATATTTACGGACGATCTTCTGGTCCCCGCGCAGGGTAATGACACCGGCCGGTGAAGGCATCTTCAACATCAGCATATGGCCGGCTATAAATGTCTTCAGTTTCCATAATCCTGGCCGACCGATTATGCCATTGTACGACGACAAGCAGTCTACAATGATGAATTCAAGGTGCTCCTTCCTTGTCCTGTCTCCCTCGCCGAAGATCAGTGGTAGGTAATCCGATCCCGAAGGCTGGACCACTTCGCCGGAGAAGCTTATAAGTGGCTCGTTATCCTGGGATAATTTATTTTTTCCTCTCTGCAGCCCTGTGTATGCGTCTCGGAACATCACATTGACAGAGGCTCCGGTATCGATCAGCATACGGCTGGTTATCCAGTGGTCTATTTGGACCGTGATGAGGAAGGGGTCGTTGTGCGGTTGGATCAGATCCTCCGGCTCTTCCCCCTCGTAGAAAGTAACCAACTTCCATCCGGTTTTGGCGGCTTGGCCGCTTCCTCCTCCGAATGCATACACCTCTTTCCCCCGGATCGATCTTAAGCACCGCTTCTTCGAGCTCCGGGTGAGCTGATCTATATGGCCCCCGCCATGTATCATGTTTATGCTTTCGTGCACCTCGATCCCTCCGGGTGGTCGGGTGCTTATGGTTCCTACTTGCATTGCTCCCGGCCGGTTCTCTCTTGGTTCTCCCGCGCGGGCTCGACCTCCTACGACCGTTCTCTGGGGTCTTGGATCGCCGGTCCTACGGGCTGGATCTTCGGGCTTTTCTGCCGGCATAATGGCTCGGGCCCGCAGTAGTCGTTCTACTGGCGCAGCCGCCGCTGGCTGTGCCGGTCGCACAAGTGGTGGTCTCCTCCCCGGCCGGGAACTGTTGTCACTGCTTCGTCGGGGTTGCCACTCCTCCCGTACCTCTGCTTTCCTGGTGGTTATAGGCGCACTGCTGCAATCTAGCCGCCCGGTCTTGCCCTCACGGGGAGGTGGCGACAGTAGGTCATCCGGTCTTCGCTTGGGTGCCTTATCCCCATATGTCTCGTGGTCTGCCTGAGCATGCCTGACGGCCACGGTCATCAGTTCATCGTATCCCAGCGGCTCCTGTACTCGCAAGCTGTACGAAAGTTCTCCGGGTCTTAACCCCTGCTTGAAGGCCATCCCCGCGAACTTCTTGTCCAGGTTTCTGACCCCGGCCGTGGCGATTTGCCACTGTTTAACGAAGGCGCATAGCGGTTCGTGGTCAGTCTGCATGCAATCAAAAAAGATCGATGATGTTTGGACTGCCTTGGCCCTGAGGACGAACCGGCCGACAAACTTATCAGCCAACTGCTCGAAAGTTTCGACTGAGTTCACTGGTAGTTCGTAGAACCAACTCAACGCCTCCCCCGAGAGCGTCTCTTGGAACACGTTGCAGCACGTGGCATCAGAATAGCCCCTTGTGCCCGTCTGCGACTTGAAACTGTCCAGGTGCTGATACGGGCAGCTCGTTCCCGAGTACGCCAGTTTTAGGGACCTTAGGCTACCAGACCTTCCTGATTTCCTAACCAGGCGCGGAAAAGGTCCAATACGCTCATTGAATCGTGCACTGTCCCGCGGTCGCCCTACTTTCTTCTCACTGGCGCCTAAACGGTCCTTCATGTCCGACACTGAGGCGGAGAGCGTTTCGAGCGTCCTTGCGGTAGAACTGTCTTGTTCGCTTGACGCCTGGCTCGTGCGGTACGGTAGCTCGACCGGACCGGAGTTTTTCAAAGCTTCCGAAAAGAAAGGTGTGGGCACATACACGGTCCTTCTTCTTCCCGTGGGCTGTCCCACTTCGAGGTGCGGGAACTCACTAACCTTCCTGGCGGGCCGTGACGCCGCCCGAGGAGTGCCCGGCTGGCCTCCTTTTCCTAGGGCCGCTAATAAGGCGGTGTTTACTGCTTCCAATTCCTGGCACCGGGCATCTGCCCTTAGCCGGTCTCGGCCGCCCTCTGCTCGCAACCGCTCGACTTCTGCCTTCATCTTCTTTATTTCCTCTCCCGCACCATACCGGTCGGGGTTCTCTGAATCTTGGCGATCGTGACTTCTGTCTTGGTCTGGAGAAGGGGCGAACCTCGCACCGACCTCAGCCTTTATATTACGGGCCGGGTCGGGGACCTAAATTCGCTCTGATCTTCCGTCTCGGTCGGGAGAAAGGACGAACCTCGCACCGACCTCAGCCCCTGTGTTTTGGGCCCGGTCGGGGATCTGAATTAGCTCCTTCAACCGTCCGGTGCCAGTTTTTATCTTCCTTCCTTCCATGGCTTCTGGACTGCGTATTTAACTATCTTTCAAAGGACCGATCGGGCTCTACTCCTTGGTAGAGCAATGCTAACTTTTCTCGTGGATCAAAAACCGTTCCCACAGTCGCGTATTTAACTATCTTTCAAAGGACCGATCGGGCTCTACTCCCTGGTAGAGCAATGCTAACTTTTCTCGTGGATCAAAAACTGTTCCCACAGACGGCGCCAATTGTTTCTGCACAAACCCTGGGGCCTGGTAGATACAGATGAATCCAACTTTTCTCCTGCAAACCTGCTTACTAAGGGGAATACCGGGCGGGCCGGTCTTCTCCTCTCCGATGCCTAAGTCAGTATAGTTGGAATATATAACTTGAGCACGTATGTAAGCGGTGAGAGAGATAAGTTACCTATTAATGAGGGTAGTTGGGGCCCTTATATAGGTGGCTGGGGGTGAGGGCTGGCCTCACCCTTCGATGTGGGACTGGTTCCCTTCAAAGGGCAGTTCTGGTGACTTCTTTGGCAGGCTGGCGCCCCCGGTCCCAGGGTCCCTGGCAGCCGGATAGACTGCTGGACCCCGAGGCCGGGTGCTGGTGGTTCGGTCCTGGCCTCGGGCCGGGCCCTGGTGCACTTGCTGCGGGTCTGTGGGCCTGCTGTAGCCCCTCTGCGGCTACTGTCAACACACAATATCCCAAGTTGAGTTTTTCTGCAAGGCTTCAAGTTATTCGTTCATCGCTTGTTTCCACTTGGGATCTGTCAATGCATCTTGTACACTACTTGGAATAGATACAGAAGATAATTAATCAACAACAAGTGCATGTGACCCAGCAACCTATGATTAGACATATAATTTGCTATATGATATTTTGCTTTGGTTTTGACATCTGGTTCATAGTGTTTCTTAGGAATACCCTTGGTGACCTTCTATGATTCCCTAGGTTCAATATAATTTCCCTCATATGGTTTATTTGAATTTGAATATACCTGAATAGGAGTATTCGCGGTTGATTCTTTAGTTTGGGAAAAAATACTGGAACCTGGAAAAATACTTGATGAAGAGACTAATCTGTCTTCAAAAATTTTTGGGTCTGGTAGTGGGCCAACGTGTGCCCCTTGTTCTGGAGACACAATATTGGACTGTAGTGTAGGATCAGAGGAGGCTTGGCTCAGCTCATGGCTCGGCTCGTCAGACACTTCACCCTCTTTTTCTTTTTCGACTTGGCTTGTGAAGGACGGAAGGAGAGGAGGTGTTGGGGAGACATGCTGGGCCCACTAGTCTGCACATTTTGGTCAGAAAGAGATGAGGGCGGCTCGGCTTCTG
Organism: Potentilla sterilis; assembly: GCA_963682095.1. Taxonomy (NCBI): domain Eukaryota; kingdom Viridiplantae; phylum Streptophyta; class Magnoliopsida; order Rosales; family Rosaceae; genus Potentilla; species Potentilla sterilis. The sequence continues at coordinate 29,304,806 of OY821757.1, read as the reverse complement.
AAGGACGGAAAGAGAAGAGATGTTGGGGTCCAGTAGCAGTAGTACAACTTTGGTCCTCATTATCAACTTCAAATTTTGACTCCAATGCTTCTAATTGCTCAAATTCTTCTAAATCAAACAAGAATTGTGAATTTCCTTCACAAGCTCTCTCCCTGTAAAGGGAATTCTCTGAAACTCCTCTTGAGATATAAGACTCAGATTCCCGAAAAGAAACGTTAAGTGAAGTATATATTGTGTCGGTGTCAGGTTCATAACATCTATACCCCTTCTGAAATTCTGCGTAGGCCACAAAAATATACTTTCTTGCACGATGATCAAGCTTAGTCCGTTGAGGTTTGGGAATATGAACATACACTGTGCAGCCAAATACACGAGGTTCCAAGTTAGACATAAATGGCGCCGAAAGAAGCTTGTGAAGTTGTTGTTGAGGGTTTTGAAACTCAATCACCCGAGAAGGAGTACGATTAATGAGATAGGCAGTAGATTTCACAGCTTCTCCCTAGCACTCACGAGGTACATTCATGCCAAATAATGAGGCACGAACAACTTCAACCAACTGTCGATTTTCCATTCTGCCAATCCATTCTGCTAAGGAGTATAAGAATTTGAAGTTTAATGTCGAATTCCATGAGATTGAGTAAATTCGTGCATAGGGCCATTAACATATTCTACACCATTATCAGATATTGTGTAGACATCATCTTGTGAAAGTCTTAGAACCTGGAACATACGTCGCTTTTGTTCTTCAAGAGAGATGCCCAAGTCATTCGGGTGCAGTCATCAATAAAAATGACGAAATAACGAGCGCCACATAGTGAATGGATTTTTGCAGGGCCCCATACATCGGAGTGGATCTTCATAAAAGGAACCGGACTTTTGTGCAGACTTGGTGAATATGAAACACGGTGACTCTTGGCCAGTTCACAAATGTCACAATAGAAATCTGAAACGTTGACACCAAAAAACAACTGAGGTTGCAACTTCTTGAGATAATGGAAATTGAGGTGGCCACCTAGGCGGCGATGCCATAGCCACACAGCTTCTCGACCACTCATGATTCCATGAACCTGATTAGCTTGGCCCAAAAGATGTTTATATTTTTCTCCAGTTTCTATTAGATCCAAATAGTATAATTTCCCCATTCGTACACCATAACCTAGAATCCTCCGGGTCAGAATGTCTTGAAACACACAGAATGATTGATAGAAGGTAACAATACATGCAAGGGCTAGAATGATTTGACCAACGGATATGAGATTATATGCTAGTGATGGAACAACTAACACAGATTCAAGGGTTAATGTATCAGATAAGATGACAGAACCTTCTCCAATAACTAGAGTTGGGGTACCATCAGCGGTAGATACAACATTTTGAGAGGAAGGTTTAACTCTGATCAAGAGACTTGGGTCATTTGTCATGTGGTCTGATGCCCCTGTATCAATGATCCAAGTATTATTGACAATAGTCTGACCGTTCACACTTGACTGTGCTACATTAGTGAAGGCATGAGATGAATCTTCGTCCTCTATAGTAGGCATGACAACTGCTGCTTGATTTTTGTGAGGTAGCATGGTGAAATCCCACCAATCTGGGTATCCAATTACTTCAAAACACCGTTGCTTGCTATGACCGAAATATCCATAGAGCGGGCACATTGTATTTGCTTATGATTTTGGTGTGCAAGATGTTCCGGTGAAATAATCAATTATGGTTGATATTATGTTCCATTGGATTTGATTTGCTTGAATATGCTTTGTGACAAGAGCACGTGGGCTGCTTTGTATGTGGGGATAAGGATGTGTTCTAGGGCTAGGGATGGGCCCGGGCCGAGATTCACCTGATCCCGGTCCTGTCCCGTGAGATTTTAGACGGGACGGGATTAGGCTTTTTGAAAAATGATCCCACAGGCCCGGGATCCCATACGGGATCGGGACGGGACCTGGACCAAACGGGATCCCGTGACCAAAACATAAGCGCAAAATGAAAATGATGTATAAGCCGACACTTATATCACAAAAGAACCAAGCCAAATAGCTTTTCAATAGCAATGAAAGTGACTCCAATTTTTACAGATTCAGCTCAAGTGATCAAAATTCAACCTGAACACAATAGTGTTCTAAGCAATACTTCATTCCTAATCAAATTCAATTCAATCATCAAACTGATTAAGCAATCACAATCTCAAGTCTACGTTTTCCACTATCTTCCAAATTCAAAGTCAAAAGAAATCAAATCAAACCAAATTCTGGGTTCAAGTACAACACAAACTCAAACACACAACAACCAAAGTACGAGTAAAGCGTACATTGCTGCCTTTCCAGTCCTTGTAACTTCTAACCAGTGCCGGCCCATTTTCGGAGGCAGAGGCCCGCTGATGTGGCTCCGATTACATTGGGGTTTCAGGGTGTCAAAGAAACCAAAACAGCAAAAAGTAGAAGGCAAAGTCAAACGAGGGTTGGTATTTAACGGGATGGAGGACTTGACGGGCTCCTCGTTGGATGAGCTCCAGGAGAAGAAGCCGAGACTGACGAAGCCGAGGCCGCCGGTGCTGGTGGCGGATCGAGAATCTAAGGATCGAGAATTTGGGGATCGAGAATCCTTGGCGGCGACTGTGACTTTGTGAGGGAGAGGTGAGGAGAGGTTGAGCGTCTGAAGGAGAGGTGAGGAGGGAGAGGGGATGAGAGGCTGAGAGTGAGGGGCAGAGAGAAAGAGCTGAGAGGACTCGAGGAGTGAGGCTGAGAGGATTTGAGAGCAACTGAGATAAGCTTCAATCTAACGGTTGATGTTTTTTTTAGTTTTTATGAATTATGATATCTAACGGCTGAGATAAACTCAAAAAATATATATAATATAATTATTTTAATTTTATATTTAATACGGGACGGGACGGGACGGGACGGGACGGGACGGGACGGGACGGGACGGGACGGGACGGGACGGGACTGGATTTATTTAGCTGATCCCGGTCCCGTCCCGTCGTTTTAAAACGGGATCGGGACGGGATGGGATATGCATTTTTCAAACTTGAATCCCGTCTCGGATCGAGACGGGATCGGAATTTCGGGACCAAATGCCCAGCCCTAATGTGTACTACGGCAGCTAATTAGTGAAGAAAACTTGCTGCAGAGAGAGAAGACTTGTGGCTTGTGGTGGTGCTAGCTGGGGCCCACGGCGTCAGAGAAAAGGGACAGAAGACGGAAGACAGAAGACAAAGGTCAGTCTACTGGAGCAGAAAACGCAGTGGCTTCTACAGCTTGGCTGGTCGTCCGCTCGGCTGGCTTCCTTGCAGTGGGTCAACAGGGACAACAACTTTTCCTGTGTGTTTTGGGTTGCCTGTTTTTTTTTTTGTGATGGTATATAGGGTTTGTGGTTTTTGGTTTGTGCTGGCTCTGATACCAAGTAGAAAATAATAATATGATTTTGGTTTAATGCTTTGATAATTTATTCTTCTCCATAGATGAGGTATATATGGGGATACAAACCTACATCTACAAGAAAAATATATACTAAGATTACACTAATTAATTTACCTATACATATAAGGAAAGTAAATATCCTAAAATATTCTACATTAAAGTGGGATTGTAGATTTGGTGAACAACTTGGGCACGATTGCGAGGTCCGGGACCAAGGAGTTTATGGAGGCATTGCAGTCTGGGGTGTCTGATGTGAGCATGATTGGACAGTTTGGTGTTGGTTTCTATTCTGCTTATCTTGTTGCTGAGAAAGTCGTCGTGACCACTAAGCACAATGATGACGAACAATACGTTTGGGAATCACAAGCTGGTGGTTTCTTTACTGTCACTAGAGATGTAAATGGAGAGCAGCTTGGCGGGGTTACCAAGATGACTCTCTTCCTTAAGGAGGATCAGGTAAACTACTAAATTGACTTAGTTGGTTTTCTATTTGAGAATTACAGATGATCGAATGGGTCAATTGACTCTTGTGTTATGTGATTGTGCAGCTGGAATATCTAGAGCAGAGAAGGATCAAGGACCTTGTAAAGAAGCACTCTGAATTCATCAGCTATCCCATTTATCTTTGGATAGAGAAGACTACTGAGAGAGATTAGCGATGATGAGGAAGACGAGGAAGCTAAGAAGGAAGAGGAAGGAGAAGTTGAGGAGGTTAACTAGGACAAGGAGAAAGAATCAAAGAATAAAAAGAAGATTAAGGAGGTTTCCCATGAGTGGGAGCTTACTAACAAGCAGAAACCCATCTGGTTGCGCAAGCCTGAGGAAATCACCAAAGATGAATATGCTGCGTTCTACAAGAGCTTGACCAATGACTGGGAGGAACACCTTGTTGTCAAGCATTTCTCTGTTGAAGGACAGCTTGAATTCAAAGCCATTTTGTTTGTCCCAAAGAGAGCTCCATTCGACCTGTTTGACACAAGGAAGAAGATGAATAACATTAAGTTGTATGTCAGGAGAGTGTTCATTACGGACAAATGTGAAGAGCTTATCCCAGAGTATCTTGGATTTGTTAAGGGTGTCGTGGACTCTGATGACTTGCCACTCAACATCTCTCGTGAGATGCTACAACAGAACAAAATTTTGAAGGTGATCAGGAAGAACTTAGTGAAAAAGTGCATTGAGATGTTTAGCGAGATTGCTGAGAACAAAGAGGATTACACCAAGTTTTATGAGGCATTCTCCAAGAATTTGAAATTGGGAATTCACGAAGACAGCCAGAACAGAGCCAAATTAGCTGACCTTCTCATATATCACTCCACCAAGAGCGGTGATGAACTGACAAGCTTGAAGGACTATGTAACCAGAATGAAAGAGGGTAAGAAGGACATTTTTTATATAACTGGGGAGAGCAAGAAGGCAGTGGAGAATTCTCCGTTCTTGGAGCACCTCAAGAAGAAGGGTTATGAAGTGCTTTTCATGGTGGATGCAATCGATGAGTATGCTGTGGGTCAGTTGAAGGAGTATGTGTTGGAAAAATGGGTTAAAAACCCTTTATGAAACTAAATTTAAATGGGTTAATTAAAGTGTGTTACACTTATAATTAATGAAAGATGAACTTGGATTTGGTATTCTTCATAATGAGGACTACACGATTATGTATTCATTTGTCTAATTTGGTTTTAGAATGAATGAAAAATTGTCATCCAAAGTTGGCTATTTGAAATGGGAAAAATAAAGTTTATCCCACATTGAAAAAAAGGGAAATGGCAAGAGTCTTTATATAGAATCCTCTTCCTATGAGGTATAGTTGTGTAAACACAAACTATACACTCTCATGCGCAGGGGCGGGGGTGCAAATTTCGGGCTGGAGCACCAAAAACTTGTGTGTGCCCACACGAATGCAACACTGATTTGGGCGTCCTTTTTGCACCCAGCCCGGATTCTTTTTTGACTCGTCGTTGTATCCTGAGAGACGAGCGCCAACAGACCTTTTGCACCCGTAGAGATGGCGTAGTTGTCATAAGGAGAGTGTGTGACACACACGACTCGACATTTCCTAATCCATCTTGAAATTCATTCGGTATTGGTTGAATATTTATTCATACCTTCTTGTTTATTTCTGAAATTTTAATTTCTAAATTCAAGTTAATATTTATCTCAATTTATATATGCAATATCATACCTTTATATTTTATAATCTTATGACAACTACCTGATATTGCTTATATAATTTGTGAATACTAGTTATCTTTGAGTTTCAATATTCTTACACTTGTGTGTGTGTTTCAGTTTGAGAAAAACATGACTAACGGAGAAAATTCCAATGCTATGAATGCTGGTAAGGGACCAGCTCAAGGGCCAACTATGCAAGCACCTGCCGCGCCTGTACCTGTCTCAGTTTCCCATGGGAAAAGCCTGAGAAGTTTAACGGGTTGCACTTCAAGAGATGGCAACAAAAGATGATATTCTATCTGACCACTCTTGGCCTGGCTAAGTTCCTGACTGAGAATGCTCCTGAGTTCAACGAAGGTGACCAAGATAATCAAGCAAAGATTGCTACTGTGAATGCATAGAATAGTTCTGACTATTTGTGCAGGAACTATATCATGAACGGTCTGGCTGACTCCTTGTACAATGTGTACATTAATATGGGAACGATCAAGGAGCTATGGGAATCCCTTGGAAAGAAGTATAAAAAAGAGGATGCCGGTGCCAAGAAATTTATCGTGGGCCGCTTCCTTGATTATAAGATGGTGGATTCTAAGACTGTGATGAGTCAATCTCATAAATCCAGCTGATCCTGCATGAGATTCATGTTGAAGGGATGGTGCTTGGTGAGAGCTTTCAAGTGGCTTGTGCTATTGAGAAGCTCCCGCCTGCTTGGAAAGACTTCAAGAACTACCTGAAGAACAAGCGAAAGGAAATGAGCATGGAAGATTTGGAGGTCAGGCTTCGTATAGAAGAAGACAACCGAGGATCTGAGAAGAAGACATGGGGCAGTGGGTATTCTACTAAGGCGAATGTCCTTGAACATGGCCAGAGTTCCAAGAACAAAAAGTTCAAGAATCAACGGTTCAAGCTAGGACCAAAATGTGGTGTCTCCAAGAAACAGAGGTTTGAAGGCAAGTGCTACAATTGTGACAAGGCTGGTCACAAGTCTGTTGATTGTAACAAACCAAGGAAGTTCAAGAAGAAGGAGGCCAACTTGATTGATGATGTCACTCAAGATGTTGCTGAGATGAATCTCTGTGCTATGATATCTGAGCTGAACATGGTGGATTCAAACCCCAAGGAATGGTGGATGGACACTGGAGCCACCAAACATGTCTGTGCTGACAAGAAGATGTTCTCCAACTTCGAACCATCTGAAGAAGGGAAGATTCTGTACATGGGGAATTCTGCCACCTCTGCTATCAAGGGGAAAGGGAAGGTGACTCTGAAGATGACCTCTGGGAAGGAGCTGACTCTGAACAATGTTCTGTATGTTTCAGAGATCCGGAAGAATCTGATTTCTGGTGCACTGCTGAACACTTATGAGTTCCGCATAGTGATAGAGTCTAATAAGCTTGTTTTGTCCAAGAATGGAATGTTTGTGGGTAAGGCTTATGTAACCGGTCGGATGATCAAAATGAATGTAATGACTATAGTCAAGAAAATGAATGAAGCTTCATCTTCCACCTATATTCTGGAGTCTTCCAATGTGTGGCATGGTAGACTAGGACATGTTAATTATGACACATTGCGGAAATTAATTAACATGGACCACTTACCAAAATTTCAAATTGACACAAAACATAAGTGTGAAACTTGTGTAGAGGCAAAATTAACGGGATCATCATTCCAAAAATGTTGAAAGAAATAACGAACTCCTTGATCTGATTCATTCAGATGTGTGTGATTTGAAATCAACACAATCAAGAGGCGGTAATAAGTACTTTATCACCTTTGTTGATGATAGTACGAAATACTGCTATGTGTATTTGATGAAAAGCAAAGATGAGGCTGTAGAGAAATTTGTGCTCTATAAGAATGAGGTTGAGAATCAACTCAACAAGAAAATAAAGGCACTGAGAAGTGACCGTGGAGGTGAGTATGAATCACCATTTGCTGATATTTGTGCTCAGCATGAGATTATACATCAAAGAATTGCACCTTACTCACCACAATCGAATGATGTGGCTGAACGGAAAAATCGTACCTTGAAGGATATGATGAATGACATGTTACTCAGTTCTGGGATGCCCCCCAACATGTGGGGAGACGCAATTCTCACGGCTAATTAGCTTTTAAATAAGGTGCCCAAAAAGAAAGAGGAGAAAACTCCATATGAATTATGGAAAGGAAGAAAACCATCCTATAAATACTTGCAGTATGGGGATGTTTAGCTAAGCTGAAAATTCCTAAACCCAAAAGGGTAAAGAATGGGCTTAAAACAGTTGATTGTATTTTTATTGGATATGCACATTACAGTTCGACTTATCGGTTTCTCGTGCATGAATCAAAAATTCTTGATATTCATAAGGACACGATACTGGAATCGAGAAATGCATCACTTTTTGAAAATGTATTTCCACGCAAGTCCATAGTTGAATCTAATTCTTCTAAACGGACACGTGAAGACAGTCAAACTGTTACTGACAACGATCATGATCAACAAACTGAGTCAGAGTCAGAGTCTGAGGTTAAGGTTGAACCTAAACGAAGTAAAAGGGCAAGGATAGAAAAATCTTTTGGTTCTGATTTTTTGACTCATATGGTTGAAGGTGAACCTCGTACGTTTAAAGAGGCAGTAAGCTCTACTGATAGTCCTTTGTGGAAAGATGCAATTAAGAGTGAAATTGACTCAATTTTGCAAAATCACACTTGGGAACTTGTGGATCTGCCACTTGGTTGTAAACCTTTGACGTCCAAGTGGATTTTCAAAAAGAAGTTGAAAGCAGATGGATCAATAGACAAGTACAAGGCAAGACATGTAATTAGAGGCTATAGGCAAAAGGAAGGTGTGGATTACTTTGACACCTATTCTCCTGTGATGAGAATAACTTCTATCAGGATGGTACGTGCAATTGTAGCTTTGTGCAATCTTGAAGTACATCAAATGGATGTGAAAACAGCATTTTTGAATGGAGATGTAGATGAAGAAATTTACATGAAGCAACCTAAGGGTTTCTCAACTCCTGGACAAGACATGAAAGTGTGCAAACTGGTAAAGTCATTATATGGCTTAAAACAAGCACCAAAGCAATGACATGAAAAATTTGACAACGCCATGATCACTAATGGTTTCAAAATCAATGAATGTGATAAGTGCGTATACGTCAAAGATACGGAAAACGGATATGTCATTTTGTGCCTATATGTGGATGATATGCTTATCGTCGGGAGCAATGATAAAATGATCAAATCCACTAAAGACATGTTAAACTCCAAATTTGACATGAAGGATATGAGACTTGTTGATGTGATCTTAAGGATAAAAATCACAAGAACATCAGAAGGACTCGTACTGGATCAAACACATTATGTGGACAATATCCTGGAGAAATTTGAGAATGAAGGATCTGGAATTGCCAGAACTACATTAGACATGACTCTGCATCTGTCGAATAATAAAGGATAAAGTGTTTCTCAATTAGAATATTCGAGTCATTGGAAGTCTAATATACTTAATGAGTTGTACAAGACCGAATATAGCTTATGCAGTGAGTAAGCTAAGCAGGTATACGAGTAATCCTGGAGCTATGCATTGGCAAACAATTGCAAGAGTACTAAAGTACTTAAGGTATACTCGTACCTATGGGCTGCACTACACAACATACCCAGCTGTTATAGAAGGATTCAGTTATGTAAATTGGATATTTGACATGAAAGATTCAAGGTCTACTAGTGGGTATGTATTCACCCTAAGAGGTGCAGCAGTGTCCTGTAAGTCCTCAAAGCAAACTATCATAACCAGATCCACGATGGAATCTGAATTTGTTGCACTAGACAAATGTGGGGAGGAAGCAGAATGGCTACGCCAATTCATAGAGGATAATCCTAGATGGACAAGACATCTGCCTGTAATTTGCATACATTGTGATAGTCAATATGTGATTGGCAGGGCACAGAGCAAGATGTACAATGGTAAGTCTAGACACATTCATCGAAGACATAACACCATCAAACAACTACTCTCTACTGGAGTTATCTCTATAGACTATGTGAGGTCTAAGGATAATATTGCGGATCCGCTAACCAAAGAGTTAAACAGAGAGTTGGTTGATAAATCATCGAGGGGAATGAGATTAAAGCCCATTGGAAAATAAATCTTTACAGTGAATACCCAACCTAGTAGACTGGAGATCATAAGAGCTAGGTTCAAATGCGAAAACTAAATTGTGGAGATGAAATTGGATCACTGTGGGGAGTACCCAAATCCATTCCTATGATGAAAAACAGTGATACCCGTAAGAGTTAGGTTAAGCCAAGCTTTTAATGATTCTTATGCGTCGGGTAAACCGAGCGGAGTAATGGGGGGGGGGGGGGTGGGGGGGTGCAAATTTCGGACTGGAGCACCAAAAACTTGTGTGTGCCCGCGCGACCTGCGGACACGAATGCAACACCGATTTGGGCTCCATAACGCATGCTCCTTTTTGCACCCAGCCCGGATTCTTTTTTGACTCTTCAGCTGCTACTAGAAAACCTGTTGATATTCCAGTAACATCAGCTATAATGCCTTGTTTTATGACCATTCAGTGGGATGTTCATGGCTATCGAGTTCCCTATATTCATTACTGATTTTAATAGACAATACCACTCCTCACACTATAAAAAGGGTCTCCTATTCCTCAGTCTAAACACACCAACATCAATCAGCTCTTCTCCTCTCAAAAGTTTTCTCTCTTCTGCTCTTGTGTTCCTTTTCTGGTGATAGAAAGAGGGTACTCTCTCCAGTTCGCATGCTTTCCTGTAGCAGTGCAGCCTCAGGAATTCGTTAGTCGTTGTATCCTGAGAGACGAGCGCCAACAGACATTTTGCACCCGTAGAGGCGACGTAGTTGTCTTAAGGAGAGTGTGTGACATACACGACTCGACTTTTCCTAATCCATCTTGAAACTCATTTGGTATTGGTTGAATATTTCTTCATCTTCTTGTTTATTTATGAAATTTTAATTTCTAAATTCAAGTTAATATTTATCTTAATTTATATATGCAATATCGTACCATTATATTTTACAGTATAATGGCAAGAAGTTGGTGTCTGCAACAAAGGAAGGACTGAAGCTTGAAGATGAAACTGAGGGAGAGAAGCAGAAGAGAGAGGAGAAGAAATCCTTTGAGAATCATTGCAAAACAATTAAGGACATTTTGGGAAATAGGATTGAGAAGGCTGTAGTATCTGACAGGATTGTGGACTCGCCTTGCTGCTTAGTGACTGGTGAATATAGTTGAATATAACACGATTTGGGAGAATAATTTTCTGATATGTATTCATCTCACATTGGAGGCTATATAAAGAGGATACAAGATGTACTACAACCCTACTTGCTTGGTACTACCATGTACTACATATACCGAATAGGTAAATACTAACTACCTAATTTACATTCCTAAATTACATGACTCACGTTAACACTCCCCCTCAAGTTGGCGCATACACATCAACCATGCCCAACTTGCTAAGTGAGTCATAAAAGACTTTCTTAGACACTTCTTTTGTGAGTACATCCGCAAGTTGATCTTCTGAAGAAACAAAAGGAAAACTAATGATCTTAGCATCTAACTTTTCCTTTATAATGTGACGCTCAACCTCCACATATTTAGTACGATCATGCTGAACTGGATTCTGTGATATATCAATAGCTGCTTTGTTGTCGCAATATAACCGCATCACATTTGGCAACTTAACACCCAAATCACGTAGCAGATTACTCAACCACAACAATTCACACACTCCATGAGCCATACCTCTATACTCAGCCTCAGCACTAGATTGAGCCACAACCTTCTGCTTCTTACTCTTCCATGTAACCAAATTACCTCCCACAAAGGTAAAATAACCTGATGTCGACATTCTATCTGTAATATTTCCAGCCCAATCTGCATCTATGAAACCACTAACCTCAATAATGTTGTTGTGTTTAGAGAACATTACTCCTCTTCCTGGAGCAGACTTCAATTATCTCAAAATCCTCACAACAGCATCCATGTGATCCACATTTGGATTATGCATGAAATGGCTCACTACACTTACTGCATATGCAATATCTGGTCTGGTATGTATCAAATAAATCAAGTGTCCAACTAACCTCTGATAACGAGTCTTGTCGGTAGACACTTGATCAGGATACTCTGCTAATCGATGATTCTGCTCAATAGGAGTGTCGATAGGTGTGCAATCTAACATACCTGTCTCTGTCAACTGATCAAGAATGTACTTCCTCTGGCACAAGTAGATCCTTCTCTCCCCCTTGCTACCTCAATCCCTAAGAAGTACTTGAGGTCACCTAAGTCCTTCATCTCGAACTCAGAAGCAAGCTGTCTCTGCAGTCTATCAATCCCTTATAGTATCATTACCAGTAATCACCATATCATCAACATAGATAATTAGGACTACTATCTTTCCTTGCTGATGCTTGAGAAACAAGGTATGATCAAAATTACTCTGCCTGTAACCAATCTTTCGCATGAACTGATAGAACCTCCCAAACTAGGCACGGGGTGACTGTTTGACACCATACAGTGACTTTCTTAATTTGCATACAAAATCACCAGTAGAAGTAGTTACATGCCCAGGAGGAAGACACATATACACTTCTTCGCTAATTCTCTATGAAGAACTGCATTCTTGACATCAAACTGTCGGAGTGGCCAGTTCAAACTAGCAGCAAACGAAAGAAGAACCCTTAGTATTCATTTTTACAACGAGAGCAAAAGTCTCATCATAATCAATACCATATGTCTAAGTAAATCCCTTTGCAACAAGGCGTGCTTTATACTGGCTCACTAATCCATCTGCGTTATGCTTCACAGTAAACACCCAACGACATCCCACAGCCTTCTTTCCATGTGGTGGAGATACAAGTTCCCAAGTATCATTCTTTTGCAATGTCTCCATCTCTTCCTCCATTGCTTTCCTCCACTTTGGATCTCCCAATGCATCATGCACTTTGTTAGGTACTGATACAGCAGATATTTTATTCACAAATGATTCATATGACTTTGATAATCTCCTAGTGGACATATAGTTGGCTACTAGATATTTTGATTTGGCTTGTAAACTAGGTTTATATCTTTTGGGGGGATGACCTCTAGTAGACCTGTTAGGTAACACATATTATTCACTATTAGGCTCACTACTACTAGGAACAGTGGAATGTCATACTTCAAATTATTGATCTTCTACAGCAGGGAGTTGTGGATCAGGGGTATGAGTGATGGCAAGAGGGGCAGATTGATCTTCTACAATAGTTGTGCTCTCAGCGATTGGTTCAATTCCTGGAACATGGATGTCTAAGGCCTCTATCTCTGGTTGAGCTTATGTTACTTCTGGTAGTGCTGGTACATGGATGTCTGAGGCATCTACCTCTGGTTGAGCTTCTGTCACTTCTGGTACTAAGGCTTCTACTTCTAGTTCCTCTCCCTCGCCATGATACAGCTCTTCAAAGTATGAATGCTCCCCCTGAAGGGCTGGATCATCCGTGGTAAAATAGCTCATGTCCTCAAAGAAAGTAACATCCATAGTGACATAGTATTTTCTAGTAGGTGGATGATAACACTTGTATCCCTTCTTATGACTTTCATAACCAGAAACACACACTTGATCGCCCGGGGATCTAATTTAGACGATCTCTGGCTCTTAGGAACATGAACAAAGGCCACACAACCAAAAACCCGGGCATGTATATTATGATAGAAAGGAAGAGAGACATGAGATGTAAGAACTTAAAACGGAAATTTTCCTTGAAGAACACTAGATGGAAGGCGATTGATAAGATAAGCAGAAGCTGCGATAGCATCACCCCAAAGATTCTCAGGCATATGGCCACTAAAAAGGATGGAACGAGCCATTTCAAGAAGATGCCGGTTTTTCCTTTCAGACACCCCATTATGCTCTGGTGTTCGTGGATAGGTTGTTTGATGAACAATCCCATGAGTTCTGAAAAACTGGTGAAAAACACGATTGACATATTCCCCTCCATTATCAGAACGAAGAACTTTAATAGTGCCATTATATTGTGTTTGGACCTGAGAATGAAAGGCTTGAAAAGCAGGGAAGACTTCATCTTTGGTTTTAAGAAGAGCAATCCATGTCAACATTGTGCAATCATCAATAAATGTCACATAATACCTCATAACCGTGACCGTAGGCTCTTTAGAAGGTCCCCAAACATCAGAATGAATTAATTCAAAAGGGATACTACTCTTGGAGGAACTCGGAGAATAGGTAGAACGATGGCTCTTAGCAAGAACACATGTTTCACAGCGCAATGAGGGCTCTTCCACACCAATAAACAGAGACGGCATGGATTTTTTCATAACATGAAAAGATGGATGCCCTAATCGACGATGCCATAATCAAATTTCACTAAGCTGATTCAAACTTGCAGTCAAAGCCGTGCGTGACGGTGCTCCTGGTTTCTCTCCCGCATATGTCTGATCCAGGTGAAACAATCTGCCCCTCAAGTCCCCCTACCAATTATCTCCCTAGTGAGAAGATCCTGAAAAATCACATACATGGGATAAAAGGTTACGGAGCATCGAGACTCAGTATTTAACTGGGGAACAAATATCAAATGGTGTGACAGGTCAGGTACATATAGAACATTGTGAAGGGTTAAACCATGGATTACACGGATTAACCCTATCTCTAACACAAGAAAAGCTTCACCATTGGCATTAGTGACATATGACACGGGTGGAGGAGACAAATCAGTAATATAATGAGAATTATCATAAGTCATATGATCCGAGGCACCAGAATCAATAATCCAAGTATCAGAACCAATAAAACTAGAAACTTTTAAAGACATACCGATCTTACCACATGCTGGAGTCGTATTAGTTATGAGAATATTACCATTGTTGCAGTATTGACCAACAACATGTAAAGATTTATGTGACAACTCAACACTCCAGCCATCCTTGCCATCGAACTCATAAACTGCATTCTTTGCATCTTTACTATGCACAAAATCAACGAAAGCATAACCCGGTGACTTTCTTGCAATTCATATTCTTCTGATAATTCCGAAGCCGCGAAACTCTTTTTCGAGTTCTCCTTCTGAAATTCAAGAGCCCAAATTTCCAATATACATGCGAGACATTCTTCCGAAACGGGTCGGATCTGATGGGTCGGACTAAAAACACGAAGCAGAAATCGGGTCGGATAGCAGGAACCGGGTTGGGCCGAGCAGAATCGGGTCGGATAGCAGGAAACGGGTCGCCTGAAACCGGGTCGGGTCTGAAACTGGGTAAACCGGGTCGGGTATGAAATCGGATCGGGTCTGAAAGTAAACCGGGTCGGGTAGGGCTGAAATTGGGTCAAACTCTTCCAATCCGATTTTCTTCTATAGATGAGGTGCCGGTGAGAGACGACGATGGGAAGATGAGGCGCCGGTGTGGAGGTTGCGCGGATCGGAGGGCATACGAGCGGCCTGGATCGAGCGGCAGGACTCGAGCGGCCTAGTTCTAGTGGCTGCCTGAGATGCGACTTGAGGACGATGCGAGGACAGCGGCTCGAGGACGACCTCAGGACGACGCGACGACGCTCCTGATCTGAGGACGACTAAAGCAGAAGCAAGGGGACCGATGAGCTGTTGTCGGCAAAAGTATGTAGTAAAACAATTGCTCTTCTTTCCCGACGAGGCTGTTGTCGGCAAAATATCTGGCTGATAAAACCGAACACCGGACAAAACACAAACGATCTGATTAGGAATAGATGAACAAACCCTAACAATGGGCACTACAAGGAAAAAAACCTTAGGCCACGAAATTTAAAAAAATTTGTCGCCTAAGATAGCTTAGGAGACGAAAAACTTTCCTCACCTAAGAAAAAATTTTCGTCGCCTAAGAACAGTTTTAGGCGACGAATTATTATTTTCGTGGTCTAAGACAAAAACCTACCGACGAAAAAAATATTCGTCGTCCATGTATCTTAGACCACGAAAAAAGAAGTCGTCACCTAAGATTTGTACTTAGGAGACGAAAATTGAAAATTCGTCGCCTAAGAAAAAATCTTAGACGACGAACTTTTTTTTTCGTGGTCTAAGAAATGACGAGCACGACGAATTTTTTTTCGTCGGTAGGTTTTCTTCTTAGACGACGAAAATTAATTTTCGTCGCCTAAGATCTTTACTTAGATGAAGAAAAAATTAATTTTCGTCGCCTAAGTATTTAACTTAGGCGAGGAAAGTATTATTTCGTCACCTAAGAAAACACAAAGACGCCGACGAAAATTTGTCGTTAGAGTTATTTTCTAAGACGACGAAATATCGGTTTTCGTCGCCTAAGATTTACACTTAGGCGAGGAAACTATTTTTCGTCGCCTAAGTAAATCCATACTATTTATACTTTTCAATGCGGTCAACCTTATTTAAACTTATCTCTCTCTATGAGAAGCCATAGTATCGGGATGTAAAAATTTCCAAATTTTTACATGGATAATTACGTCTCATCTATATGAGAGTTTAATGTTTGGAAAAGTCGACCAAACAAGGTCATCTAAATGTACGAAATAGCGTTTTCGTGTGATAAGTTTTATGAAAATATGGTTGACCGATTCGATCGAGCATCGAACGTTCACGAAACGAGTTAATTTTTATACTCTACTCATATTTAACTATAACGATCATATCTGACGGTTAAAATTTTTATTTTGTGAATTTAGCCATTATAATGACAACATGTTTACTAATGCGGTATAACTTGATTAGTAGATTTACTCAAGTGTACAACTTTTCGAAACAACTATATAGAAGAAGTCAAATTTTGAAAAATGCTGTGAAATAGCATTTAATCATTATGATGAAATACAGTGATGGTAAAAAAATCACTTAAATCCAACAAAGTTAGAGCCCCGATCAATGCGGTCAACCTTATTTAAACTTATCTCTCTCTATGGGGAGGCATAATATCGGGAGGTAAAAGTTTCCAAATTTTTACATGGATAATTACATCTCATGTATATGAGAGTTTAATGTTAGGAAGAATCCACCAAACAAGGTCATTTAAAGGTACGTAATACCTTTTTCATGTGATAAGTTTTATGAAAATATGGTTGACCGTTTCGATCGAGTATTGAACGCTCATGAAACGAGTTGGTTTTTATACTCTACTCATATTTAACTACAACGATTACATCAGACGGTCAAAATTTTCATTTTGTGAATTTAGCCATTATAATGACAACATATTTACTAATGCGGTATAACTTGATTAGTAGATTATACTGAAGTGTACAACTTTTCGAAACAACTATATAAAAAAAGTCAAATTTTAGAAAACGCTATGAAATAGCATTTGATCGTTATGATGAAATACGGTGATGGTAAAAAAATCACTTAAATCCGACAAACTTAGAGCCCCGATCGATAGGGCCCTAACGATGACGATTCCAATGATGACTTCACTGATATGATTGAAGATGCAAGCGATACAGACGATGACGATTATGATGGAGAACCATGATGATTTAAATTATGTATTTTTAATTCAATAAATTTGTTTGTGATGTATAATTACAATTATAAAATGGTGTGTACGTATGTACTTATTTCGACTTTTAATATATGCCTTGTACCAGCCATTCGGGGCCCACAATATCTGTTAATTAATATATATATATATATATATATATATATATATATATATATATTTGGGGTCCGAGTCGACCAAATGCACCTATAAACTCGTCGCAAAATTTTAAACACATTAAAATTAAGCCGGCAATTGATTTTAAAAAAAATTATTTTTACTTAGACCACGAAATAATTATTTTCGTCGCCTAAGTGTATACTTAGACGACGAAATTGTTTATTTCGTCGTCTAAGTAATAACTTAGGCAACGAATTAAAAAGTTTCGTCGTCTACGTTTTACACTTAGGTGACGAAAATGATTTTTCCGTGGTCTAAGTGAAAATAATTTTTCAAATTGGCGGCTTTATTTTCCGCCAATAAATTTTGCCAAAATTTGAAATTATTTTTACTTAGACCACGAAATAACAATTTTCATAGCCTAAGTGCGTAGTTAGACGACGAAATTATTTATTTCGTCATCTAAGTACTCACTTAGGCCACGAAAATTATTATTTCGTGGTCTAAGTAAAAATAATTTCAAATTTTGACAAAATTTATTGGCGGAAAATAAAGTCGCCAATTTGAAAAATTATTTTTACTTAGACCACGAATTAAGTGATTTCGTCGCCTAAGTTCATATCTTAGGAGAGGAAACATGATATTTCGTCGGCTAAGTAAACAAATTATACCTACTCGGGCAATCCCCAACTCTATCTATCTCATCTCTCTAATCCCAAATTCTTCCATTTTTCCTCCGCCCTAGCCTTCTGGCCCCCGCCCCAACCCCCGCCTCGGTCTCTTCCCAGCCTTCGCCCCCGCCTCCGTCCCCATCTCCGCCCCCGCCTCCGCCTTCTGGTAACCGCCCCAACCCCCGCCTCGGTCCCTTCTCTAGTCTTCGTCTCAGAGCCGTCCCTGTCGCCTCCCTGTCGCTCCCGTTCTCCTCAGGTAAGTCTTTGTTTCTGGCTTTCAAGGTTTCGTTTCGTTTTGAAACAGTGAGATTGAAAGTTTGTGTCGTTTTCTGTTAGGTAGTGGAAGTTAGTGCAAGCTGCTGTTCGCATTTTGGTTACAACAGCTCAACTCGTGAGTTCCTTCTTTTATAGACTAAAGTTTTGTACTTTGTTGTTTTTGGAAATGTTTGTCTCTATCTTTTTTGTTTGGATTGGGAAAATTTGAGAAAAAGACAAGGTGCTAGTCTGTAAAATGTTTCTGCTATTGATGATTGGTGTTAGGTTTGAATTGACTGCAGTAATTGAAGGATGAGATGATTTTAGCTGGTACTATGCTTGAAATGTTTGAGTTATAATAGTTGGCATTTGTCAAAGGTTACATCTTTATGCCCGTGAAACCACAAAAGGAACTCCGATCCTCCTCTGTTAAGTATTACAGGGTTATGTGGAATGCCCATGTCTTTTGAGCAAACTTGTGGATTACCCATTGGGTAAAGCCAATTTTTGGTATATGTTTTGCTGAGCTTTTAGACAATGTAGATTAGATTGGTAATGTGGAACTGTGTCTGCAAATTTGGAGTCTGTAAATATGCCGAGTTTGTAGATTGCTGATAATAGTGACCATAACATATGGCAATTCTTGTTATAAGATTGCATATAGTTTCTACTTGCTTTGTAAATTGAGGCATGATTTAAGTATGTACCGACACTATTGTTCTTGGTCGAATACTAATGATTGTTGAATCAAATGCAGCTTACATGCCGCATCTGAGTATCCTTTACGCAGATCTGAGCGATGAAGACAAGAAAAAAGCTCAAGAGAAAGCCAGCATTCTGGATGAGAGCAGCACTAGTCTGAGCTTCCCTGTTACTCGCCTTGCTTTGTACAAAACCGATACTGAAGATAAAACTCTTAAATCTTGGGAGAAGATTGCTGAATGCACACTCCAACCCAATTAGGTTTCTCAGTCTTGATGTTTGTTTTCCACTTATAATGAAACTCTCTCCGAATGGCCCTGTCTACTCTGATGTGTGACTTTGAAGTTCTTAATGTAATGTCAAAGACTCAAAGCTGTCACTAACAAGTTTAGCAAACAAATCAACATCTGCCTGGGGCTTAGAAGCTCGAGTACCTTTGCATATTAATTGTTGTTCGATTTAATATTAAGTATCAAATATTTTAATTTGTATGTACAAATTTATTAGTATTAAGTATTTGATTTGTATTAATAAATTTTTTAATATATTAATTAATATTTTGTCTCAATTTCGGTAATTTTTTTTAATATAAATTCTTACTTAGGCGGCGAAACAATCATTTTCCTCGTCTAAGTGATTTACTTAGACGACGAATATATTATTTTCGTCGACTAAGTAAATAACTTAGGCGACGAAAAATGATTTTTCGTCGACTAAGTGATTTACTTAGGCGACGAAAATTCTATGTTTCGTCGACTAAGTAAATCACTTAGTCGACGAAACAATCATTTTTCGTCGCCTAAGTTATTTACTTAGTCGACGAAACTATAATTTTTCGTCGTCTAAGTAAGTCCATAGCCGACGAAAAACATCGACTTCTAAGAATTTTTTTCGTCACCAATCCTTCGTAGACGACGAATTTTATTCCTCGTCTAAGTACTTTCTTAGGCGACGTAATTTATAATTTTCGTCGTCTACTTGCTTAGGCCACAAACTTTAGACGGCGAAACTTAGGTGACGAAAATTTCCTCACCTAAGTTCTTAGGAGACGAAAATTACTCTTAGGTGACGAAAATTTTTCGTCGCCTAAGATTTCCATTGTTGTAGTGGGGGTTTAGTTGGAAGAAGACAAACTAACTTCACACGTCTAACAGAGAACCAACGTCAGACGAAGAATTGCAGCTGAAAATAAAGAGACAAAGTCCTTTCGGTTCTTTGTTCTGATACCAAGTTGAATATAACACGATTTGGGAGAATAATTTTCTGATATGTATTCATCTCACATTAGAGACTATATAAAGAGAATACAAGATGTACTACAACCCTACTTGCTTGGTACTACCATGTACTACATATACCGAATAGGTAAGTACTAACTACCTAATTTACATTCCTAAATTATATGACTCACTCTAACAAATATGGCTGGACTGCGAATAAAGAGAGGATCATGAAGGCGCAGGCTCTGAGGGACAACATCATGGGAGCCTACATGTCTAAGCAAGAAGACAATGGAAATCAATCCTGATAATGGAATCATGGAGGAGTTAAGGAAGGGAGCCGAGGCTGATAAGAATAACAAATCTGTCAAGGACCTTGTGCTGCTGCTGCTCGAAACCGCCCTCTTGACTTCTGGATTCAGCTTGGATGATCCCAACACTTTCGCGGCAAGAATCAACAGGATGTTGAAGCTGGGTCTCAGCATTGATGAGGATGAGACAGCAGCTGAGGATGTGGATATGCCTGCTTTGGAGGACGATGCTGCTGAAGAGAGCAAGATGGAGGAGGTTGACCAAGGTTCTAATTTCTGAGTTTGTTCAAAGTTCAAAATGTGATTGTTAGTATTAGTTCTGTCATGAGTCTGTTGGTCTTCTTCTTTTCTAGTTTTTCTGTACTGGGGCATTACTCTAAACTCTGAACTATGTTCCAAATTCAAAGTATATTTTGCACCTCTGTCAATTGAAGTTCTTTCTTCCATTTAGTTATCCGAGCCATTGAGTTTTGTTAATTCCTACATCTGTTACATATCGCTGGACATTGCTTGCATATATTTTCTCAATTGCTGCTCTTTGACTCTCTGTACCTTTACTCCTTTACTAGTTCTGTGCACACATGCCTCTTTCACTAGTTCCCAATTTATGGCACATATATATCATGTCCATATATTCATGTACACCATAATGAAATACTAATATCTCCCAGCCAAAGACCACACACAAACATTTTGTATTCAAGTCACGTTCTTGTTTTTGGCTCAATATATATCTCATTTACAAGCAATATAAACAACTAATATCATTCACCATCCCACAATTAACCCACAAAACAAACAAAAAAAGCATGCTAATTCACGTCGGAAGGTCATTTAACTGTTGAGTCACATCTTTCATTTGGGGCCTCTGCCTAGAAGACTCATGAGCACATTCACCCGCAATTTCAAAATACCTCTTGACATTGCTTTCATCCAAATCCTCCCTAGATATACTTGAATCCACCATCTCCATTTGCCGGTTATTTGCCACCATTTTCCTCGCCCATTCCACCAACCCCATCTCTTTTCCGTCAAACACGCTCGGCAAATTAGGCCGTCTCCCCGTCGCAACCTCCAGCATCAAAATCCCGAAACTAAACACATCCGCCTTGACGGTCGCCACCGTGAACCCTTCTTTGTACTCGGGTGGCATGTACCCCATGGTACCCGCGAACTGCGTCGACACATGGGACCGTGATGTGTCGATGCTCCTCGCGAGCCCGAAATCCGCAATGTGTGCCTCATAGTCCCTATTCAACAGCACATTGCTAGCCTTGATATCCCTATGAATTATAGGCTTCTCCAACCCATGCAAATACGCCAACCCATTCGCCACGCCCCTAACGACCTTATTCCTCGTTTTCCAAGATAACGGTAATTTAAACCCGGTCGTGTCATCGTAGCCGTCCAAATCCGTTGACGACGAGTCGTGAAGCCAACGGTCCAGATTCCCCCTCTCCATAAACTCATAAATCAATATCCTATCGGCGCCGGAGACACAGTAGCCGAGAATCTTAACGAGGTTGGGGTGCCGGAGCTTACCTAGGGTTTCCATCTCGGCCTGAAACTCTCGAAACCCCTGGAAGGCGTCTGGATCGAGCTTCTTGATGGCGACCTTGAGGCCGTGGGAGAGCTGGGCTTTGTAGACGAGGCCGAAGCCGCCGTCGCCGACGACGAGGTCCTTGTTGAAGTTCTTGGTGGCCTTGACGACTTCTTCCATGGAGACCTTCAGGGAGGGGTCGAAGGAGGCGCTCTCGTCGACGGTGACGTAGTCGAGCCGGGCCGGGTTGTTGTTGTTGTTGCGACGGACGGCGGTGGTGCGTCGGGAGCGGGTTGACTTTGACTTGGCGCCCTTGAAGAGGATGTAGACGACGGCGAAGATTACTGTGATGGCGAAGAAGCTTCCGGTGGCGACGAGGACCGCCTGGAAGGTCTTGTCCATGGCCATATGGTTGAGATCAAAGCAAAGATTGAAGGAAGAGAATTAGGGTGTTGGTGTTTTTGGGAGTCAAAGAATGGTGGTTTAGTTGAGAACGGAGTTCGGTGGTTTTGGAATATAGAATTGATAAAGGAGGGAGACAGGAAGTGATGAAGGGGGTGGATTTTCGTAGAAGATGGGGTGGAGTTTGACCGGGTCTGAGAAACAGTATATCAAGTCGTTGTGATCAGTAAACCAGTGGAAGGCGCCCCCACGCGCCAGGAATATTGGTTTTCTTAACGTCTCCATCGATCTCCAGGTAGTTTTTACTGAGTTGATCATCCGGCAACTTCCAGAGTAAAAATTTTGAATGCTTGGTATTGGTAAACTTACACCCCCATGATGGGTTAATTTTGTACATTGTTATCTTACTGATCTTGCTGCAATTGTTTCCTGGCTTACAAGTTTTGTCATGAATCATGATGAACCTTGGTTAGATTGTCCAAACGATTTATTTGCATCTATGAGCTCGTCTTGGAATGAGCTGGGTTTTATTACTTATTTAATATGAACAACTAATCAACGAGGTCTTAATTAAGTTTCGTATGTGGGGTGGAGATTTAAATAGAAGAAAAACATAAAAGATTTAGGAAAATTCACTAATTGTGTCTCAACTCTTATGACCCGGTCAGTTTAATACCCGATTTTTAAAATTGATCAAATTGATACATGAACTTGTGTTTTGCCATCAACGAGATGCCCCCATCTAATTTCTGTTACAATACCGTTAATTTATTGACTTGGTTTAGACATGGGTCCCACAAAAATAGCAAATGAAGTCATTTTACTGAAATCAAAATTTTCATACTCATTTTTTGTTCTTTTTGCTTCAGTTTGTCTCTCTAGAAAAAACTCCTCAAATCCACAACCTGCTCAATCTGGTGGCGATCTTTATTTGAGACCCACGTCTGACCCACGTCTATCTTTTATTGAGACCCACGTCAATAAATTGTTGACAGAAATTGGACGGGGCACCTCATTGATGGCAAAACACAAGTTCATGTATCAATTTGATCAATTTTAAAAGTCAAGTATCAAACTGACCGGGTCACAAGAGTTGAGGCATTATTGGTGAATTTCTTCCAAAATAAATGACACCATGATGGAAACGCCTTAACTGTTCTTGTGTTTTCTAATTATCTACATTGTTTCATTGTGCCTACCGACTAAGAGCAACTTTAAAAATATGTATGTATCACAGTTTTAGCTAAAATAACTAAAATGTTAATTTGGCTAGCCAGTTTAAAAATATGTCCGTATCAGAGTTATTTCTATTTTAACTATTTTGAACTTATATTATTAATTAATTTTTTTTTTTAAAAATACCTTAATTACGGTTATATATTACATAGAATCATCTTAAATTATAGAGAGTTTCATCTTGCTTTCCATATTTAGGAGCGAGATAGCTAAAAGTTAAAATGGCTAGCTACTTAGAGCATCTTTAGCAGACTCTCTATTTTGACTCTTTAGCTATTTTAGAGAGACTGTTTAGTTTTTTTTTTTATCAAAATTAGAAGCTCCACCAGACTCCTAAGTGGCTAGCCATTTTAACTCTTAGCTATGTCGCTCCTAAATATAGAGAGCGAGATGAGACTCTCTATAATTTAATTAGAAAATGTCCATTTAATACTAATTTGGCCCCCTTATTACCCATTCCAATGACCATCTTATTTTTCTCCCCTGTTGAACATAAGGTAACAACTCTATTGCCCATTTGAACAAATCTTTTTCAACCCTAGTACAATTTTAATTTTTTTCTTCCTTTTTTGTCATTTTGTCTTATCTAACAGATTTTTGAATTATAATGTGCTGAGAAAGTGGAAGATAAAGAAACTTTGCTGAAATGTCACCCAACTCCACCGGCCTCCCATGGCCGGTCGCCGGATTCCGGTCACCAAATTTTTTTCACCGGAAATTTTTTTTTTCCTCCGGATTTTTTTTTAAATTATTATTATTTTTTTATTATAGTCAGGTTCCGGTCAATATTACTTTAGTCACCGGATTCCAGTCACTTGACTCAAGTTACTGAGGGTCAGTAATGTGATTACTGGGGGTCAGTAATAGATTAGTGAGTGTCTTTAATGTGATTACTGGGGGTCAGTAATTGATTACTGAGGGTCAGTAATCACAGTAATGTGATTACTGAGGGTCGGTAATCGTTTACTGAGGGTCAGTAATCGATTACTGAGGTTCAGTAATGTGATTACTGAGGGTCAGTAATGTGATTACTGAGAGTCAGTAATGTGATTACTGAGGGTCAGTAATCGATTACTGAGGTTCAGTAATTTGATTACTGAGGGTCAGTTTTTTTTTTTGAATATGAATGATAATCCTTTTGTTTTTGTTCCTTTACAGATTAGACAAGTGAAAACAGCAAAGAGCAAACAGAAGCAACATTTTGAAAGAACAGAAACCTAATTAAAGCACCCAGAAATTTACTCGCTGAGATTTTCTTTTAGCCAAGAGAAAAAAAAAAAGAAAAAAAACCCTAGTTTTTTTTTCTTTCCTCTGCCGCCGCTAGCCTCGCTAGCAGCAGCCCCGCAACCACCCAGCCTAGCATCGCTAGGCCTTAACCAACCAGATTCTCACCCCAGCCTTGGCCGACGACGCTCCAGCCGGACCCGAGGCCATCAATCCCTGCATCCCTCTGTCAACTCAGTCCCAGATTGATCTGGGCACCCATCGATCTCGACCTCGATTTGCCCGGACCCAGACGAACCCAGAGCGAAGCACCAAGCAACTCGCTGGCTCACCGCCATTGTTCTGATTCCTGCCCAGGCCAACGCCTCGACCCAGCAGCCCGGTGCTCTCGACCCAGCCGATCGGCGTCTGCTCCTCCACACAGTAGCCCAAGGTCGACGACACGCCCGCTATAGTCCAGATCGGACCTTGATCCGAAGCCTTTAGACGCGGATCGCTGCCCCTCGACCTCGATGACAAAGCCCATCATCGCCCCTCGACGACGAAGCCCGCTACAGTCTAGATTTGGACACCCATCGCTGCTCTCCCCCGATCCGGCGGAGGAGGAGGAACAGGTGGCAGATCGGCGTCTGCGGAAGTGGGCGGCGGTGGCGGAGGAGCTCGGCCTGGGGCGAGAGGCGAAGGAGTCGCGAGAGGTGATGCGGGCGGAGGAGGAGCAAGAGGCAGTGAGGGTGGTGGCTTCAGGGCAGCGTCGTCCAGATCAATGTCGAGGCAGGGGCAGGTCGGCTTCGTCGAGGTTGGCGTCGATGCAGGTCGGCTTTTGTCCTAGGTTCCCACTCTAGTGCCTCTGCTCATATTCAGAGGGAGAGAGAGGATATTATGGTTTAGTATAGGGTAGTTAGTTATTTTTGCCAAGATTCATTGGACTGGGTAGGTAACATTGGAATGAGCAAGTTTTACCCCATTTTTGTGCAGATGGTCATTTTCCCTAATTTAATACATTCATTTTAGATGATTCTATGTAATATATAACTGCATTTAAGGTAATTTGTTTTGTAAATTTAATTAGTAATATAAGTTCAAAGTAGTTAAAATAGAGAGAACTGATACGGACATATTTCTAAACTAGCTAGCCAAAAAGACATTTTAGCTATTTTAGTTAAAATTTGACAAAAAAATGGCTAGCATTGCTAAAATTACTCTTAGGAGTCTGGTGCAGCTCTTAATTTTGATAAAAAAATAAAAACTAAATAGACTCTAAAATAGCTAATTAGTCAAGATAAAGAGTCTGCTAAAGTTACTATAACAAAAAGAAAATAATCTTTAGCAAATGTAAAGTCCCCATTGGCCTTAATAATATTTCTAGCTAGCGAAGGGAGGGTTGATGGGTTCCCACTTCCCAGTTTTAGAGGTTGCCCTCATGGCGTGCTTTAGCACTCCGATCATATCTAGCAGATGAATTAAGGTAGCCAATTCTTTGTTGTCTTCAACGAAGAAAAAAAAACATTCGTAGCCATCACGACAACTATTTCGACAACCACAAGGGGATTCCTATATTCGAAAGTCACCCAAGCCGACTACTTTTAGGTCATTGCAGATAGGTAAAATGCAAATTGAGTTCTTCAATCTTCACACCCCACAAAGTGCTTCAGGCAACCTAAGTGTTGTGTTGTCTGAATGAAAATCTAAATGTTGTCTACTAGCCTGATGTGGGTGTGGCTATCAGACGACAGAAAAGTTATGTCATTTTATGTTGTTTGATGATTTTCAGACTAACCACAAGAGTTTTTGGTTAATTGGGTAATTTGTACGCTTTCTAGCGACATCATTATGTTGTCTAAATGAATTTTACTCGACACATATACGTTGCAAGGAGATCGTTTAAATTACAAATGAATGTAATTTTTTATTTTGTTTTTTTGCTATAACAAAGTTTATGTCGTTTCAGCTTCTTTATAGTGATATATTTGTTGTTTGAATGTAAAAGGCTACATGACACGTTTACTAATTTGGAATGGAATTGAGAATCGATTCATTTCTGGATAAGAGAATTCTAACGTTTACTAACACATCTAGTAGCAAAAAAACACATCAATGACTTGGAATGGTGTGGGTCCCACCTCCACTTCAGGAATCGATTCCTGACAAACTCCATAACTTGATACCCAAGGGAGAAGGTGGAAATCAGATTCAAGCGTACATCCGCTATTTTTGTTACCAAAACTATCCTCACGTAATTTCAGTATATTCAAATTATTGTAATTAATAGGAGTATTTTGATAAAGGTATTTTAGTAATCAGACTAATTTAATTATGATTTCATTCCAAATAAGTAAACGTATCAGTAGTTTTCCTAGCTTGTTACAGTTTAACAACACATAATTTGTTGTTATATGATTTAGAGTTCATTTAATTTTAGCTTTTGTTTTGGTGTTGGCATCTAGATTACATATTTTTGCTGTCTAAGAGTTTCTATTGTTTGTATTGTTTTTGTGCAACTAAACCATACATTTTTGGTGTGCTCTTATTTTCAGACAACACATATTTGTAGTCTCGACTTGTTTCTAACCACACGGTTGTCAAAATCGCAAAGTATGCACTTTGGACTCCGACACAAAAATTCATTAATTGTAATTTCCGTCAATCCACTACTAATGTACACAATTACACGTCTAAACATATGTCCAAAACCTAAACCTTAACTACCTGAGCACAAGTACAATTCCTTTACTTGATTCTCTTTTGTGCTTTGAAGATGTCAACTTCCTCTCTTGGCTTTAGCATCAACTTTTGCATTGGTTGCAACTTCTAGTTTGCGCTCCCAAAAATTGTGCCCCAGCCAAACTTCTAGTCATTTTCTTTTTAAACTCGATCTTCTTGGAAGAGGTTTTTCATCATCAAAGTCCACTCTCACTTCTTTCACTGAGTTTGATAAAAGATACAAAGATTGCTTTAAGGGGCAGAAATAGTAGATAAAAATATTATGTGTGAAACTTCAAAATTAGTACCAAAAATTTATTGTAGCGCCAAATGATTCTGAACACCGTTTATTATAGTCTAGTGTTCTTTATTGTTGAATCACTTGAATGGCCACCAGAGTCTCAAAGTGACCATATGGTGTAGCCCGCCATAAAAGGATCAATGGAAGGATATACACTACAACAGTGGAAATCTTAGGCGACGAAAAATTTTCGTCACCTAAGAGGGCTTTTCATCACCCAAGTACTTAGATGACGAAATTTTCGTCGCCTAAGTTTCGTCGTCTAAAAGTGGTCGTCTAAGTAAGTAGGCGACGAAACTTTAACTATTTCGTCGTCTAAGAGACAACTTAGACGACGAAAAAGATTTGTCTTCTAAGTACACTGGTGACGAAAAAACTTCTTAGAGGACGACCTTTTTCGTCGGCTCTACACTCACTTAGGCGACGATTAGATTGTTTCGTCGCCTAAGTAATACACTTAGAAGACGATAAAAATATTCTTTCGTCGCCTAAGTAAGTCACTTAGACGACGAATTCGATTTATTTCGTCGCCTAAGTAAGACAGTTAGTCAACGAATTTCTTATCTTCGTTTTTAAAAGTGGCTTACTTAGGCGACGAAATAATATGTGTCGTCGCCTTAGTTGTTCAATATAATATTTTTTTTCCTTTTAATTAAAATACTTAGTCGACGAAATCTTTGAGTTCGTCGGCGTAGTGGGACACTTAGGCGACAAAATAATATATTTCGTCGGCTTAGTGGTCCACTTAGGCGACACAATATTTATTCTTCGTCGCCTAAGTGGTTTAATTTAAAAAAAAAAATTAAATTGGGACAAAATATAATTAATATATTAAAAAATTTATTCATACAAATTAAATACTTAATATTAATAAATTTGTTCATACAAACAAAAACGCTAGATAAAAGAAATTAATCGAACAACAAAAGAATGTATGGGAGGGGAGGAGCCTGCTAGAGCTAGCTAGCTACTTTTGGGTCGACTGAAGACTTTTAAACGTGTTGAACTGTTATTCCAACCGACTAAGACCCTCTTGACCATCTTGGGCCTTCTCTTTGGCCAGTCGTGTCTCCTCCTCAAGTTTGGCGATTCGTTCATTGGCTTGTCGGACCCGTTCATTGGCCTGTCGTGCCTCCTCCTCTGCATGTGTCATACGGTCTCTAGCCTCTCGGGCCTCCTCCTCCGCCCGTCTGATACGCTTCGCATTTGAAGACCAACAGCGTGCAATGGAACTCTCCCCTGCAGATGATTGGGAGGAGCTGACACCGAAGGTTACTCCTCCTAGCCCCCGAATCTCATTGTTGTTTCGCGGTCCTAGTGCGTTTACAAGCACTCTGGCCTGAACCGGCTCGTCGAAATAGTGAATGATATGATCTTCCAGAACGTCTGGGTGCTCCTGCCTCACCTTAGTCATCACCTTATCGAACTCGGCTCTGATCTTTTTCTGCATTTGAAAATGAAGTGCATTAACATCTTTAATCACATAAAAACAGTGTCAGATGATGAATTTAAACATAATAGGAAACTTACTATATTTTCTGCCGCTTTCGGGTGCTCAGGAGAGTACACCATCTCATAATTCTTCACCAACGCCATTGGTTCACCCTTTTCCTTCAACTCGAGCGCTGTATAGATAAAAGGCTTTGAACCGGACCGATGGTGCAGTGTCTTCTTCGCCCGGTTGATTGTGTTGGCAGCCGATCGTCTCTGTAGAAGTTTAATTACATTTGGGACAAATAGGCATTCAAACAAAACAAAAATCACGAATGTTTACATTTCAAAGCGCAGACTAATATTAGAAATTGTATACCTTGAACCCATCGCTCTGGAAGTGTTCAAGCAGCCAAGCCCAATCGGCCTTCCTATTTTTGAACTCTTTTGGGACTTCGCCAGGGTTGTCAATCCTAAGCCTGTTGAGCTTGCTCTTGAAGGTTGTACAGGTCTTGGCGGCATGCTTGTAAACCCACTCTACCATCTTCTGATCATCCCAAGGGCTGTCATAAACAAGCTGTTACAAAAAAATAAAATGGAATTAATATGGAAACTCACTTAGGTATCGAAAAATAAAATATTATAAATTATAGTTATTTTCTTCTTACGTCGAGTTCATTAGAAAGCTTCTTTTGGTCATCCTCCTCCAGGTCCCACCAACCAGTAGTAGTCATGGGAATGCTGTCCCAAATGATATGGCCGATATCATGAGTCAGCCAGCTGTTCTGTGTACTGGTCTTTGGTCTGTGCAAGAACTGATCATCCATGACGATTTTCACCTTCTCTCCGTGCTGGACCCAGTACTGATAGGCCTTTAACCCTTTGACCAACCCCCGTTTGCGTTTGGGAGGAGGTGCTACCAAAATAATAACAATTTTATTAGGGAGTAATAAGACATTTATAACTAAATAACTTAATTAAAAGTGTTGGATTATCTTTACCTCCATCAGGCCGACGACGAGATGTGCGCCGACTACTGATCTCTTGTGTAGGGTCGTCTTCGGTTTGAGGTGTGGTCTGAGACGATGGAGGGGCTGAAGTATCTTCCACTGGAAACAGGGGGGGGGGGGGGGGGGGGGGGGAGGTGCGGATCCGCTCACAGACGCGACAGTAGTTGGCTGCAACGAACTCCCTTCTGAGGCATTTGACCTGTAAAAGCGGTCAAATACCTCCTGCCTCTTCTTCATCTTCCCATGAGTCGGCGACATATTTTTCCTATCAAAAAACACAAATTATATCACAAACACTCTCATTCTGCATGTTATTAAGTTGATGTTGAATATGGCTCCCCAATAGGAATATGCATCTATTCATGAATCATTAGCAAGCACAAGGGACACATAGTAGCTACCAGCAATGATATAAGCACATTGCTAATGGAAAACAGTATGTGAGACATAAAAGATTGGACTAAAGATTGGATTCATATATAATTACATAATGTGAGGGCTCTAGAAAGACAGGTGACATGGGGTGGTCTATTCTCATGTCTCAATCTTCCAATACATATTTAACCAGCCTTAAACATAATTAACCTATCACTAGAGCCATATACAGGAGAAGCTTCCAATACAAATAAACTCAAAAATATATAATCCAACATCATTACAGGATTTAATGATTACAGGATAATAGTGATTACAGGATCTATCACTTTCACTATCAAATATATAATCCAACATCATTATAGGATATATATAATCACCATTTTCTGTGTTCCAAATGTTTATCCAAACTCAATAGTAAAAGAGAGAGTGTAACCTATCATTGAGATTCTTTGATTATGAGACAGTGCCTCCTTAATTATAGATAAGATTTAGACCAAAGAAGAGGCATATGTTCTTAACTCAAACCAGCACGTACAGTCCTAAAATTAAGTGTGCGCAACAGTAAGCTACGAAAATGATTATGCTGATAATCGATCGAGCAGTGGTTTCTGACTTTAGTGAGTGAACTAGCTACTGATATATTTGTCTTAGTCTGCATCTTACAGCTGGTCAAATGTTCACAGAAAAGGGTGATTATATATATCCAACATCTATAATCTATCACTTTCACTATCTGCAGGGTGTATAATCCAACATCATCACAGACAAAAACATAATTTAAATAATCATGCTTCTCCATCATAATCGTCATCGTCTGTATCATCATCTGCATCTTCAATCATATCAGTGAAGTCATCATTGGAATCCTCATCATCGTCTGATTCCTCATCATCCTCGTCATTAATGAAGTCGTCATTGACTCTGTTTTGAGATGTAGATGCATTTGGGACTGCAATGAATTCATCAGCAGTGACGAAATGTAAGCAGTTGTTGTCGCGAATAGCGTCTACATTATGGATTTGAGAAGGCGAATGCTCTTGATATGGTTCATCAGTGTCGTCGTCATCTTCATCACCATGTTCTACGGCCCCTTCAATTGTAGACGCACTCCATATATTCCTATGTGACATCGGGTTAACCACTTTCCAAAACCCACCAGCCTTAGGATCATCAAGATAAAACACTTGTTTTGCCATGCTGGCAAGAATGAAAGGCTCATTTTCATACCAGCTTGTGTCTGTATTCAATGATAACATGCCGTAATCCATCTTTGTATTCCTAGGATCAGTATTGAACCATCTACACTTGAACAAGATAACGTTCATATTTCCATATACTCGTTCGACAACGGCGAGTAGCACTCCGTAGTAGGTTGAGTCGTCACCATCTACCATGACCCCGTAATTTTGCGTTTTGCGGTTTACATCTCGTTGAAGTGTCACAAACTTGACGCCGTTGACAAAACACATCGCTCGCACACTGTGGGAAATTGGCGTTCTAGCCAAATGATGCAATTCTGCCAAATACCAATCACTCTTCTGTTTTCAGAGATTTTCCACCTGCCAAGTTGTGATAAATTATATAAATTAAACCCTAAACCCAGAATACTAATATTGAAATAGAGATATTCTAACCCAAAAAATAGAGCGATGACGTACCCATTTGCGAAAGTAATAAGGAAATGTTCTTTTGTGCGTCTCTTTCGGCTATAGGTCTCTACGATTTCCTTCAATGAGCCCTAAATGCTCACGCATGAAATATTGTGCTTCGTCACAGTGTTGTAATACGCACCAATGAGCTTCAATTAGCTCAGTATCTGTCAATCTTTGTGAACTTGGTAAGTTACCAAACGGACGTACAACACTAGAAACGACTGAAAGATTGAACTATGGTACTGTAGAGGTCGCTGTAGAAGATTCTGCTTCGAAACTGTTACGGAGATATAAGTTGCAGTATGTTACACATTCATGTGCAAAGTATGACTCCGCTATCGATCCTTCAGGGTGACTCTTGCTTTTACATAACTGTTTGTCTTGAAACAGTTGACTAAAATTACATAGTTATTAGTGAAGTACATATATAAGACAATATAACAATGAATGGGGAAATACGAATAATAAATAGTACCTTTCTTGGCGATACATCCAGGTGGTCTGAACTGGACCAGTAAGCAGTACTTGATCTGGAAGATGGATCATCAGATGAATCATACTGTCAAAGAAAGTAGGGGGAAAAATCCTTTCCAATTTGCACAAAATGTAGATGATGTCTTCTTTGCGAATGAGAATATCTGTGTTCTTCAGCTCTTTAGCGCATAACTTCTGAAAGAACCTACACAACGCTATTATAGGTTCCACCACATCTTGATGCAAATAGGGACGGATAACCACTGGAATAAGACGTTGCAGCAAAACATGACAGTCATGACTCTTCAATCCGTTAAACGTATTCAGCCCCAAGTTAATGCACCGAGATATATTTCCTGCATACCCATGAGGATACTTTACTCCTTTAAACCATATGACAACTTGCTTCTTGAAAGCCGGTTAAACTGTGTAAGGTGCAACATGTATGATCATCCCTAATGCCGTTTTCACTGGCCACAAGTATTCTCGTATTTTCTTTTCCTTGAGATATTGACGTGCTTTCACAGTGTCCTTACTCTTTCCTTTAATATCAAGAATTGTTCCCACAAGGCTGTCACTTACTCCCTTTTCTATGTGCATGACATCTAGGGTGTGCCTAAGAATGAATTTCGACCAATAAGGCAAATCATAGAATCTACTCTTGTGTGTAAAACACTTGTACTCGTCAGGGCGTTTCGGAACTGGTATAGATAAATCACCGCTCAACACGCCGAAATCAAAAGAGTTCAACTTCTCTAAAATTTCATCACCACTCTAGGGACGGGGTTTAGAACGAAGCTCTATTTTTCCGTCAAATTCTAGCTTGTCAAATCGCCACGGGTTGTTAGCTGGAAGCCATCTACGGTGACCCAAGTAACACACCTTCCCAGGGCACCAAACAGAATGGACTTCGTTCAAGCAAACAAGACAAGCTTTGTACCCTTTATTGGCCTGAGACGACAACATCCCGTAACCAGGAAAATCACTTATGGTAAACATCATAATTGCTCTCATCACGAATGATCTTCCACTGTGCCTGTCAAAAGTAAGAGCTCCATTTTCCCATAAATCTAACAGCTCGTCGATCAAAGGTTGCAGATACACATCCAGACACTTTTCTGGAGACTTTGGACCGAAAATTAACAGAGACATCATACTAAACTCTTTCTTCATACACATCCATGGAGGCAAGTTGTACAACACAAGAATAACAGGCCATGTACTATGACTCAAACTCATATTTCCATGGGGATTGAATCCATCTGAGGCAAGCCCAAGTCTTACATTTCGAACATCTCTTGCAAAATCATGGAATGATCTGTCAAAAGACTTCCAGGCCTCGCCATCTGCAGGGTGTCTGAGAGTATCATCATCTGTCATTCTCTCTCCATGCCATCTCATTTCTTTTGCTGTGTGTAAAGACATGTAAAGACGCTTCAATCTAGGAATTAAAGGGAAATGACGAAGCACCTTCATAGGAACACTATTTTCCTTAACTGTGCCTTGCTCCCACCTCGACGCATGGCATATGGGACATTTATCAAGCTTGGCTTTATCTTTTTAAAACAAAACACAGTTATTCTTGCAGGCGTGGATTTTGTTATAATTGAGACCGAGATCGCCCAATATCTTGTGTACCTTGTAATAACTATCAGGTTGATAGTTAGGAACAAGAAGAGTTTTCTTCAAATGCTTTAGGAGACTATCAAAAGAGTCATTTGTCCACCTATTCTTGACTTTCAACTCCATCAGTGAGATGATGGTCCCTAAAACAGTGTTATGACTACCCTCGAATAATGGGATCTGCACTTGAGCAAGGAGTCTAATATACTTATCATAATCACCATTGTCAACAAGAGGAATTGTGCCATCCTCAAATACTGCCTCTTGGAATTCCTCTTCCTCGCATACTGGAGCAAATGTAGGAAAAGTGTCATGTAGAATGTTCATAGCCGGGTCTTCATAAGGCTCGAAAGCACCACTAGATGTCCGGTCATGGTATCCCGCTTGGATTTCGGCAACTATAGGTTCATAATCTGCTGCTTCACCTCCTTTACTCCATGTTGTATAATTCTGCATAATACCTATGTTACACAGGTGATCGTAGATTTTGACTATCGTCTTGCACTTAGTATTCATACAACTTAAGCAGGGACACCTGTGTGTTTTATTTCCTCCACCATGTTCACGTACAAAATTTATAAAACATCCTACTCTTGTTGGTATTCAATGCTCCCCCTTGGGTACTGCATCCAACTCTTGTCTCTATCAATCAATCACCTGTCATATATATATATATATATAAGAGAACAATAAATAATCACAAATTAACTAATAAACAATTTATATGCATGATTCTTCTCGACCTTATGCCTCCGGTTAGGGTCCTAATCCCATTCAGGAGCACAAGACTTTGTTTCATAGTTTGTATAGGTCTTGTGTATTCGTTTTTAGTCGTAGGAAAATTTCGGCAGCATCTCCCCACAGTTCCTCAAGTGCACGAATATCTATATACCTAGTATGCACTCGAAGAACAGTGTTGGGAGACCCCGTCGAAATATATACCCACGACCGCAAACAAATACACAAGATCTATACAAACTGTGAAACAAAGTCCTCTGCCCCCAAACTGTCCAAAAATGGGACAATTCAAGAATCATATGCTGATTCTCGAACGAGATTTCTAAAGATATAAATGCATGTACATCAGTGAATAAAAGAATGATTTATTCTTTCATTCACCGCTAATTATATATAAATCATATAACAATGATTTTCTTAAAATAATAACAACTATTAATTAAATTAATTAAGGCATTTAAAATATATATATATATATATATAATTAAAAAATTTCACAAAAACCTACAATTAATTGAGTATGTATATATGGATCAACAAAAGCAATAGTACTATCACCTCACTATATACACACACAGCAAATTAAATAGAAATATTTCAATGGAAAAAATTGAATTTTTGTTGAAAAAGATGAAGAAAGAGATCATACCAAGTTAAAAATCGATGGGTAGTAGTGGTTAAGGCTTAGGAAGACCCAATTTGAAGCTTTTCATATCCAAAAATGAAAATCGGTGGAAAAATTTTGGGGGAGGAAAAATTTTCTGATTTTTTCCTTTTCTTCCCGATCTGGAAAACCAGTCCAGTATGTATAGTCTGGATTCACTTAGGCGACGAAAAAAGATCCTTCCTCGCCTAAGAGTTTAACTTAGGCGACGAAAACATCCACTTTTGTCTCCTAAGTTAACTACTAACGTGACGAAAAAATTATTTCGTCGTCGTAGAGAAGAAACTTAACGACAAATTGTCGTCGGGGTTTTTATATTTTCTTAGGCGACGAAAACATATTTTCGTCTCCTAAGTGGAAATGTAGGCGACGAATACGACAAATTTCGTCACCTAAGTAAAGATCTTAGGAGACGAACAAAAATTTCGTCGCCTAAGAAAATAAGTAGACGACGTAAGTATTTTCGTCGTCAGATTCTTCTCTTACACGACGAAAGATTTTATTCGTCATCTAAGAATCTACTTAGGCGACGAAACTTCCTTATTAGAGGATGAATTTATATTCGTCGCCTAAGACTTCTTAGGAGACGAAAAATTTTAAGTTTCGACGACTAAGGTTTTTTTTTTTCTTGTAGTGATAGACATCGGATTCATGTGCACATTGAAATAAAACAATAGGATAACTCAATTATTCTCCTAAAATTTTCATACAATGCAAATTTGCAAGTTATTGTGAGCCGTAAGCTCATTTTTTTCATCACAAACAACTCAAAATTAGCTCAATTGGTACTAGGCTGAAATGTGAACTTATTGGTATAAAAAAAAGGAGTATATATTGACCATACTATAAAATCATAGTAAGGGTACTTTTTTTTTTTTACTTTTTGTGGGCTAATAGTATGTTAAAAAAAAAATTCCGATCGCTGAATTTTTTCGGTAAACAACTCTTATTAGGTTTTCAATTTCAAATAACATGAATGTAGAAGAAACCGATTCAATAATATTGAAGCTAAATGTAGAAGAAACCATTCTAAAATATATGTAAACAAATGAGGGGTTTTGAATTTACAAATATGATTACCCAAAATTAATTTATAATTAAAATAATAATCATAAATAACGAATACCAACAATTACCGACAAATGTTGGAAAGGATAAGGAAAGTTGAATTTGTTGAAATCGAGTCGTGTGTATCACACACTTTTCTTAAGACAATTACGCCGCCTCTATCGGTGCAAAATGACTTCTTAGCGTTCGTCTCCCAGGATACAACGACCTTTCGAGCTGTTGTGGCTGCACTACTATAAGAACACCTACGAACTGCTAGTAATTTCTATCTATCACCAGAAGAAACGACACAAGAGAGAAAGAAGTGTGTTTCTATTGTTTGATATTGTTTTTGATGATATTGGACAAATGAATAAGTCGCTCTTTATATAGGGGGAAATGAGGCTAGTACTTTAATTGCCATGAATTCAGAAATGAATTTCATATCATAAGTTATACCCGTTACATAATGAATTCAGAAATGAATTTCAATTCATATGTCATAACTATTTTCTCAATGAATTCCATTTCATACGTTACAACAGTTACACAATGAATTCGTTAGTTACAGAATTCAATCTCATTAAACATGTCATTACAGTATTTAATCTCATTGAATCTGTAGTTACAAAACTCAAAGTGGTTCTGTTGTTATACATTCCAGAATTTAAGTAGTGAGCATGTTTTGGATGACAATTTTTTATTCACATCATAACCAATTTAAGCAGATAATTACATGAATTTGTAACCCTCATACTGTAGAATACAAATTCATATTTTATCATTAACCAATATTAAGTGCGTCCACTTAAATTTTTCTTATTAAATTAGTTAAAATAAATGGTGGTTTTCACCATTTTCCAACAATATCGTGTCTGAATAACAATGCGATTCATGAAAGACATTAGAGAACAATATTCTTCAATATTGGTTTGTTATGACTTCTAGATATTTAAAGGAAATTGAAATTCCCACCCCTAGAATTGAAATCCCCACCCCTTATTTTGTAGACTTCCAAAAATACCCTCTTTCACTAATTCTGATTTTTTTTTTTTTAAAAAAAAAACTTAAAAGCCTACTATTTATTTGCTTACTAAAACCTAATTACCTACCTATTCTAAGAGCTAGCCTTCAACATGCCAAATTCACGTAACGACCTTCTGTCTAAACGGTTACTTAACTGGCGGAATCACTGTTGTTCTTATCCTGGACAGTTCCTTAAGTTCTAGCAAAACAGATAAATAAGGCTTCACAAGTTCTAGCTAAGCAGTAAACTTGTCCTTATGCGTCGGCAACTAATATTCCATCATATTGTTGACGTTATGTAGCTCTTCATCATGAAAAGATGCTCCTAAAGCAGAGCATTCTCCTTCTTCTTCAGCTTCTATGTCTGAGTCATAGGGCATTGTATGCTTATATTCTTTTTCAACTTTCTCCATCCACTTGGTGGTGGCCAGTGTTCTCTCTATCTCTTGCTTTTCTAAAGCTTTGAAAAAGTCACAATTATCTGGAGAGGGATGATTATAGCTCGTGACCATTATTTTTTCTCCACTAGCCAGAAGAGTGGTGTACTGGTCTTTTTAGACTAATTTCTTTATGAGGTTTATCGCCATTGCCTTCATCCATGATAAACTCTGGTTTGGAGATCCATTGCTCATGGAAGATTTGTTTCCTTGAGTACAACCTTGGACTATTCTCACATAATGGTATGGAGAGATGTAACTCTTCTGTCCTGCTTCAGTAGTCCATTCTAGAGGGGTTGAGATAAATTTAAGCCTCAAAATGCATCCTTCCGGTCTGATGTTTTTAACGGCTTCATAAATTTTCTCAAGAAAACCTTCTAGGTCTTTGTTAGTTTTTGTCCACAGGTTACGAACAAAATCATTTTCTACTATCCATAGCTTGTGCTTCTGGGGATGTTCTGCTTGAACATCATCAAGTAACTCCCATAATAGGGACCTACCACTACTGATAGAGTTGGCTGGAGAACTTTCCTATTTTTAAAATCTCCTAAGATATTATGAAAACGGAACCATTCCAATTCGGATAAAGCCATTACTGGGATTTTTGCACTTTCAGAATTTTTAAGATAAGGAATTTTGATGGAATTTTCAGGCTCTTGCTCCCTTTTCTTCATACTGTGATTGGACAGTTCTTCAGTTAAGGCTTCCAAGGCTTGAAGCACAAGAGCTTCATTCTGATTTCTAGAGGCAGTTAGGAGATTATCCATAATAATCTTCTGATTAGAATGCAGAATTTTACTAGTTCTGAAAACCGGCTTTTCGTAAATTCTCATCTGGTGGTTGAATATCATGGTCATTCCTGTTACTACCGGTTGTTTTTTCTTGTAGGCTGCTAGCCTGTCATAACTTGGTTTTTCTGTTTGAAAAGGTCTAGTTGGCTTTCTTGGGATTCTATCACAGGTGCTTTCATTTCTGAGATGTTGTAAAAACTCGTCTAAGAGTTTTTTCTCATTTTCACCATAAGTCTCATCTTGTGAGGATGTTCTAGACTGATTGTTTTGATATTCATTCCTTGCAAAGCCAGCATTTACAGGGCTTTGTTTCTCTCGAAGAATTTTGCCTTGGTGGCTTTTTCTTAAATAATCTCTTTCTAGGAGATGCTTTTTTCTTGTTTCGTTCAAAACTTTTCCTAAACTTATACTTCTTTTTAGAAGTAAAGTTACGGTTGTATTTCTTGTTTCTGAACTTGCTTTTATTTTTCCGATCAGTGTGGATATGGCATCCCCACTGTGTTGGGGTATCTAATATTTTTTGACACATGTTCTCAACTCCTCTAAGTTGTTTTTTGGTAGTTCTAGATTTTTAATTTTCTGTGCATTGTTTCCTTAAGAGATCTCTCACTCTTTCTGCTATTCCTCCAACAGTAAAGTACTGGAGAGGATTTTCTTCAAGAGACTGTGCTACAACATTATTCCAGGGTTCTAGTAGTTTTATGTAATATGTTTTGACAAGATCATCATTTTCTAAATCTCTGATCGTGCAGAAATAATTCTGGAATTCATTGGTATATTCCTCAAAATATCTCATATTGCAAATACTCAATTTTTTAATATTTGCTCTTGCTCTTTCTTTAGACTGCTCACTATGTCCCGTTATATCTCCACGAAATTGTGCATATATGGGAATAGCAAAATCTAATGGATGATTAGTCTGAGCTAGCTTGTTTGCCCAATCAGCCCATTTATAGCTTCTCTTAAAGGAATTATACAATTTCTAGGCTATTCCTGTTAAGGTCGACTCATAGTAAACATGAGCTTCTTCATAGGCATATTTGGACAGGATTAACTCTTGGGTTAGCTTCAAGCTTGCAACCCAGTCATCATTGGTTTTTCTTTTGTCTCCTACACTATTTAGATTTAGATAGACACCTCTTTTTGAGATTGCTTGTCCCCATTTTGGTTCTGTAGGAATGTACTTCTGAGAGGTCCGCTCTCCATACTTTCCTGTAGGCACTTGTCCTTTAGGAAGTTTGATCTTTTCTTCTTTAATGATCTTAGTGGGATTATTGGTGATGTTTTGAATGATAGTATGCCCTTCTTGGGGTACCGATTGGTTATTACTTGTTTCTGCCTCCATAAACGTTGTACCTGATTCTTCTGTGGCAGCCTGATACGGCAGTATTTTTCTCTTATTTTTTCCAGTCTGGATTAAAGAAATTTTCTTTATAATTTCTTCTAGCCTTCTAGGGAATCACAAGTCTCTGCTTGTGCATATAGCTCTTTTAGTCCTTCTATCTTGAGAATTCTTATCGGTCTTTTTGAATCTTCTTCTTCAAAAGATTCTTCAGGAACTGCTCCTGAAATGCTTGTCTGTTCATAATTAGCAAAAGAATGCCTATGAAACTGAAGACTTATTTTTCCTCCCATATCTTCATATATAGACGCATTCGAGCTTTGTATTTGTCTCTCAGGAGGTGCTAAGTTCCATTCCCTTGGAAATGTTACTTCATGTCATTTGGTGGCATGTTTTTGCTGAGAATTGTTTCTCGGATTTGTGAGGACAGATGTAGTAATGCCAGGGCTGTTAAGGAATCTAGTGTTTGGCGTTACGTTAGAACTCATTAACTTATAATAAATTCTATAATCCACCGCTAATTCCATCATGCCTTGCTTCATGGTAATCCCATCTAATCTGATTCTCAATCTCAAACAGTGGGCTGCATCACTCAGATGAGTGGTGATGTTTGGGAAAACATTAAAGTATGCAACCTGGTTGCATAGTGAGGCTTCAACTGTTCCTAACAGACTCTTCTTGAAATCTGTTATTCTGTCATCTTGTAAGATGCACAGGACTGAACAATCTATCCCGTCTCTTGCTAAGAGTTTTATTGATACTTGAACAGCACCAATATGCATGTATGAATATTTTTTCTGGAAGGTTTCACTTACTTCCTTTTGAGTGATTAATCTTATATCTGTTTCTCCACCGGTTGCTGGAACTGTTAGTTCTAATATCTTGAATCTATGAGAGTCCAAGATAAAAGATCATTTCTTGTAGATCTCATTGAATATGAATCTAGACGCGGATGCTTCTCTTACACTAGATTCAATTTCATTATACTCAAATTCTTGAGCATTTATGAGTTGTACTGGTGGTACAACATGTTTCTTACTGAGTATTCTACTCAGCATTTTTAGGTCCCTTTTGGGAGTTTTGAATACTTTCCATTCAAGTAATTTAGGTTCACTAAATTTGAACTCACTTTCTACCTTTGGAAAAAGTATTATAATCTTACTAGCCAAGGTTTGTGCTAGTGTTTCTTCGTTGATACTTTCAACGTTAGAATTTTCTTTCATTTTTTCTACACTTTTTTGTAGATTTGAGATTCTTGCTTTTACTTCTTGAAACTGTTCTTCTATATCTTTTCCGATTTCTTGAAAAAAAGTATTGCTGTAATTTTACTGATGTATTATTGCTTCTACGTTTTCAGCATGTTTTTCTGTAGGAAGATAAAGACTTATAGCCTTTACGTCTTACTGTTTTTCTTTTTGTTCTACTCTTTGCTTCATCCTATCCTGGAGATAAGGGTTTCTAAAAGTCTTTTCAAATTTTCTTGAGTTTCTCTTAATTCAGCTGTTTGCTGATGGATGTTGTTAGCAAGAATCTCTGTTCTTACTAATTTCTTTTCAATATCTGAAAGATATTGTTTTTCTTTAAGGTAATCTAGCTTGACTTCAAGCTTTGATAACCTTGTTGGTATTTCTCCGAGTTGATTAATTTTAAGATTAACTCTTTCGAGTTGTTCTGTTGCTTTCTCAGAAGTTTTATTTCTAGACAGATGATCTAGAAATTCAACTATGCTTGGTCTAGAAGGATCAAGTTCTTCTACTCCTATCTCTTTTTGGAGATGAATATGTTCGTCGTATAGAGTGTTTAAACTCTACAGGCGTATTCAATGGAGTATTGGTTTTCTTGGATGTGTCTTGAGTGGAAACACAGATTCCACTTATCACTTTCTTTCTCAATACAATAGGATTGATAGTTCTTATGCTTTGGTTCTCTTTTGTTGGCTAAGAGGAGCCAACTTTGTGGCATAAGTTTTTTTTTTTACCTGTTTTTGAGCAAAACAGCCTCTGATACCAACTGGGTGGATCTAACCAGCGGTACTAACCGCGGCTCAAAATTTCAAGGGGTTCTTATTCTTGTTCCCAAGTTTGTTCAAGGTCTGAAATCTGTCTTTCTAAAATATGGATACCTTGTGTAAATCTAAAATTTATCTCCCAATATCTTTGTCTATGTCTAGGAAGTCTTTCTCTGAAGGTTTTTAATTTTTTCAATTTTTCTTTTTTGTCTTTTAATTCTTTTTCAGTTAATCTGATATTTTCTAAATAAATTAACCGCTGAGACGAAATATTTTATGATTAAAATTAGTTGTTTACTTTCGAGTATAGAAGATGAAATATATATATATGCAGTATGCCAAACAAACAATTTCATGGGCCCACCACGCTCCGTCAAAAAGAAAATAGCACAATATTAACAGATAATTGCTAATTTAAAAGAAAATAAAGAGAAAGGGTATTTTGGTCTTTTCACCTAGGAAAAAGTTGAAAAGGGGTGTTGTATGTAAAAATGGGGGGTGGTGTTTTCATATACTTATTTAAAAGGTCTTCTTGTTAGAGGAATGCCAAAACTTCTGTTGTCTCATTTCTGATCCAAAATCTGAGTACCTTTATGTTTATTCTGATCAAGATCGCTTACGCTTACGCTTACTAAGCGAGTAGGACACGAGGGCTTTCCTAGTTCCATGCAACTAGGGCAACAAAGAAAGACGAAGGAGTAGGAAGTGTCTTTGTGATAAGAAAGCGTAGGTGTGCAAATGTAGCTACCTGTGCAAGCTAGGG
This sequence comes from Potentilla sterilis, assembly GCA_963682095.1. Lineage (NCBI taxonomy): Eukaryota > Viridiplantae > Streptophyta > Magnoliopsida > Rosales > Rosaceae > Potentilla > Potentilla sterilis. The sequence continues at coordinate 29,261,645 of OY821757.1, read as the reverse complement.
AGAGAATCCGTGGAGTTCTCAAATTAGAAGGTCAATTACAGAAGTTGGTTTGTATTAGAAGTTGATTAACAAATGGGAGCCCGTAAGATTGAGCTATGAAATCTATAATTCAAGTCCAAATTGATCGAATACAGTAATGGAAAAGTCCGTAATGGTCGACCTCGAACAGTTGCCCGTTACGGTTGGTTTTATATAACGTTGAACGCCACCTTTCACTCCAGCTTTGGCAGTTGCCAGGTTACCAAGGAAGAACAACATGTCCAAAATTATGTTACAGTAACACTGGCGGTGATTCTGGTATGAGTTCTTTTTTTTTTTAACAAAATTCTGGTATGAGTTCAAAAGAATAGATTAAAGTCATCAAACTATAATGCTAAAGAAAACAAAATCCTAGAAGCAAAAAACATCAACAAAACAGACCATTATATATATTTTACAAAGAAGACTCGAAGAAAGCCAAAGAATTTTCAACTCCAAGTCTCACAGACTATAGTAATACACAGATAGAGAATTGCATGTAAATGAATTTAGGTCGCCCGATCATAAGTAAAATATAGTGAAGAATTAATATTATTCCACTTTTCTTCTACATTGCTGTGATCGGAATTCTAGTTGATGTCTTCACCGATTGAAAAAAAATTCTACCAAGGAAGCATATATATATATATATATACATATTGTTCTATATAGAAAAGAAACAGAAAAAACTAGTCTAGGCTGCTACAAGATCCTCCTCCTCATCTTACAACAGAAAGATGTACGAATATTATGGACAAGCATTAGTTATATCAAGTATTGACAGTCACTTGACTAAACAGAATAAGTTACTAAGAGATTCATTATGCAATCTAATCCTTTGTTAAGTCTTGTAACGTTTATAAGATGAAGGGACTTGATAATTGCCTTAATTATATGGCTGTTACAGTAATGTGTTTAATAATCATTATAGAGCTAGAACTCAAAGGGTTGTTGATGGGATAACCGTTGAGATACCTCGACTAGTATAAAAGGAGGTCCCTGCAAAAACTATTGTGTGTGAATCAAGTACTCTTCCCATTGAGAGTTCACTTAAGCATTATGTAGAAGCCCTCCTATTGCATCAGTCCACATTCATTCATCTCCTCGAAGCAATGGCTTCACAAGGTTGGTACAATTGTTAAATATTGGTTATTGTTGCAGGAGAAACAATATAGATGCAAAGCGTTACTTTATTGATAGATAAGGAGACCTTTATATAGGCATTACATCAAGTATCCCAAGTAATCAGGGATTCCCTATCTACTAAGGTAACTACTATTCTAGTCTGATTAGGTCAAGACACACAACGGAAGTTACGGAATTAACCTTCCTTGAACACTCTCCCTTGTGTCGCGTACCTAATGTGACACGGTGCATAACATGTTGCCTCGCTAAAACCTTGCCAAGCAAAACAAAACCTCTTGGGTAAAAATAAAAAGCTTGGTCGAAGGAAAAAGAGCACAACGCACCAACTACAATTGAAGATTACATGTGAGGTAGACTCCCCCTGATGTCTACAAGACAACTCCCCCTGATTGGTAACTCAATCTTGGAGTTCAGATTAATGGCGTATACAAACGCTCCTCACAAGCTTCAAAAGTAGGTGTGGCCAATGATCGAGTCATTGAATATGGCCACATTATCCTTGTATTAGACCAGCTACACTTAGCTTTACTTGGTCTTAAGGAAGAAGGTTGCTTAACAACTCAAAACTAGAGTTCGCGTTGAAAATCAGATTCACGCGCAGCATGACCTTTGTGTACTTAAATAGTCATAACTCTTTCGATACAGTAGGTATGAACAAACCGTAAAAAGTTCTGGAAACTAGACACCCATATCTTTCCAGTGGTATAAAGTACACAACGTGGTTCTTTCTGAGCTGATCACAAAGCTCTGTCAAAGGTGACTGATCTGCAAATTACCGGACAGATTCGTCCTACTTTGCTAAAACACCCATAACTCACTCAATATGATAGCTATAATCAAATGGTTAGTGTCTCTGGAAATTAGACACATAGAGCTTTCCAACGGTACTAAGTTTACCATTTTCCGATGAGTGAGCTGTCATGTAGGTCATGGGGAAGTTGATGTACAGAACTAGGCAGAATCTGGAATTGCCTATTGATCTGTCTTTCATGATAGGATCGAATGAGCCTAAACCTTTCTCTCTTAAAAGAAAGTACCGCCATATACCATGGCATTGCGTGGGCGTGTCTAGCCATCACTTTGGCTTTATAAGTTTATAGCGAATGAGATGTCGAGTCGAGCATATTAAGACAAGTACATGATTGCGCACATGATACTTAGATAGAGAGTTTCATCTCCCAAGACTTCTCGTCACATAGACGAAACGAGTCTTCTCAAGACATCGACTAATCATGGGATACATATAGGGTTTGGTTTAACGTCCATTAGTTTGTCATAAGCCGATAGATGAACAAGTTCATCACTGACGGTTCTCACATTCGAGACCAAGTATTCCCAAGATCATTTCATTCTTAACGTCGGATTAGTGATACTTCAATCACAATTCATCCAAAGTTTACACGCAAATAGGCATGATTTCGTTCATCCCATCTCCAATCAAGTAGTCACTCAATCGTGATTTTTGCTTACTTGACTTGGGTGAAAACTAATCCGTTTAGGATGTTTATGTATATCTCTTCACTTAGTCCCAATAGAGATGATACAAGCTGCATGTTCAGTTTTTTGGAACTACCTAACTGACAAGGTAGTGGAGTGCAATATGACTCCATTACGAGAGCACATGTCATCGTAGTCGATTCCAGGGCGTTTGTGAGAGACCTTGCGCCATAAGGTGAGTTTATGCTCTTTTTCTCACTACGCTTTCAATCAAAGATTATCGATAGGGTTTACACTTGCGGTGTTGGCATCACCTGACCAAGGACCTATCTCTTTATATAAACTGGATCGCATATCTTTCCGTGTAGGCCAATTCACAAAAACGTTGGTATTTGCTTTAACGAAGTGAGTGTATTCGATATCTAACTCATAGACCACGTACTCATGTACACTAGTGTAATTCACATTTGTAGAGATCTCTATATGGATTGGCTTCTCATTGAGGCGTCCCCCAATGATGACCTTAATCCAGAAAATCCATGAGACGAATGAGTTGTCATTGATCCAAGGATCAAGTTGTGCCATACTCGCATTCGGCGAGTGTATATCGAACAAAGTGCCCTCTCTACACTTCTTGTGAGAGTCACGGCCTAGTGACACCATCTACCACTTTTGTGGAGTCACCATGTCACCATTTATGAATGACAATATGTCCATTGATTTGGACATCAATCCTTACAGGCATGTTGATACAAGAGTACTATTCCGATCTTTTCCTTGAAAGACCAATAGTTTGCTCTTTGCAGCATGTATATCAAATCTCGTCACTTTGATTTATGGGACTTTGGGAACATGATGAGGCACAGTGGGGACAAACCACGACAATGCCAAGTCGTTCAACTTGAACAAACTTGTTCTTCTCTCCCCCTAACGACGGGGAGACTGGCTCATCAAAAAGTGACATAAACGAGATCGCCTGTTAAGGTTTTTATATATAGCGGACTATAGGTGGAAGCTGACGTCTTATTCAAAGACGCTATTCATAATTAAATAACCCATCATTGAGCGCTTGTGGTAGCGCAATATGGCACATAAAGTATGTGGACGGTAAAGGGTATTGATCGTTAACACTTATACGTTAACAAGATGCATTCCGTTACAAAATGTAACATGCATGTATGCTTCCTGAAACGTTTCACTATGTTCTGGAACACCAAATGCCACCAAATTTGAATAGTAGGTAGGCACGTGTGTTATGATTCCAACTCCGCCGGCCTCATTGCCGGAACCAGTCGAAAACATACCGAACCGGTCGGAAACATACCGAACCGGTCGGAATAGTCGCCGGAGGTCAGTGAACGTTTGTGTCGAGTGGTTCAGTACCTTCCAGGTGTCCAATGGCTCTGAAATTTTATGAGCAGGTAGCAATGGATGTTAGGAATTGGTGGACCAAATTTCACCTCAAGAACCGGCCTAAAAGTAGGTAAACCGGTCTTCACAATGACGAGTCCGCGAGCTGAAAAACCAGAAATTTTAGGTTTTTGCTACTTTTCAATCATTGTGAAGGTGCTTCATAACATCTAAGTGTTATGACTTGAGTTTAACCATGAGGTATATCACCATAGTATCATTGTGTCTCAAGTTGGACTATGAGAAGGCATCAAAGCCATCATCTTATGTATCATTGCCTTTAGCGTAGGAGGGCGTTACTCCAAAACTTTGCTAAAGATTAAGCTTCCATATGTTGAGCATAGCGAATGAAGGATCATAAGGGGGATCATATGCACGTTTAAATGCATAGATGGTGCTTCCATTGACTTGGAGGAAGACTTGGGTGACGTTAATGTCATCCTTGAGCCTTGAGCATTGCTCATGACGCTACCAAATTCTTTTGGTAATCTTTGATCCCAATAGCTTCTTTGCTCAGAAGAAACGATGTCCATAGCTTTCTTGCATATATGGATCATCAAAACATGTCCAAAATTCCGGACTATGTATGGAAGAGTCTACATGAGTCGCCGATTCAAAGAATCCAAATCATAGTATACGTGAAATACATTCACAATATTGACTCATAAGTTGTGCGCATTCATTAGAAGCGATACATAAGAAATCAATTCAATTTTCACAATGAGTTTCAAGGTGATAAACGTTGGCACCAATGTCTTTAAGTGGTGATCAAGGTTCGATGAAGATTAGCTACACACTCAATGTCTCTATGATACATTCATAAGAGTGTAGAGACAAGGGTTTTATGCCAAGACATATAAACCGGAATATATACTCAATTCCTATAGAGTGTGCAACATGGCGTGTAGTATCACAAGATAAAACATAGGCATGCTTAAAGGCGTACTAGACACATCCGTTAATGCTCAAAAATAGAGCCGGAAAACAACCAGAATGAGCCAACATCGATATTATAGAGACATAAATGTCTAAACCAAGTATCCAAGACCGAGGCCATGAGCTAGCTATCCGAGGCCGAAGCCAAGCTAGAATGGGAGCCAAGCCGAAACAAGGCAAGGAAGGGCCAGGGTCAAGCATAGGCGCATGCTAGGCTAGCCAAGGCCGAAGCCGAGGTGGTGCACGGGCGGGCCGAGGCCGAGCAAATGTCAAGGCATGCCAAGGCCGAAACCAAGGCGTGTCGAGGCAAAAGCAAAGGCTTATGGGGCCAATGCTTGATGTTGGAGTCGAGGTCATGCGAGTTGCCGATGGATAGCCTAGGCCGAAGCTAAGGCTTACCGAGGCATAAAACAAGGACCTGACAAGGCCGATGCCATGCTAAAGAGCCAAAGTCATGCCGAGGCCGAAGCCAAGACGTGCCGGGGTGAGTGCATGGTCTTATAAGGCCGAGATGGCTGCAGGCCGGGCCGTGTTCAGGCCAACGCCGAGGTCGAGGCCAGGCGCGGCTAGGCGGGCCGTGTGCGTGCCAAGGTCCGGAGACCGAGGGGGCGGCAGCATGTGGTTGTGGCGGAGCTGTAGTCCAAGCAACGCGCAGACCAAGCCAAGGCCGAAACCGAGGCTAGGCAAGGCGGGCTTTGGTGGGCGCAAGAGTGCCGAGGCCGAGGCCGGGCAATGCGCATGCATCCGCTTATGTACGCAAGCATGTCTATTTGTTTCTTGACGAGCGAGGCCTGGCGAATTGCAGCCAAGCTGGCGAGTGGCCATGGCGGGCGAGGCCTGGCGAATCGCAGCCAAGCTGGCGGATCGCGAAGTTGGCGGATCGCGGAGTTGGCGGATCGCGGCCAAGTGGGCGGATCGCGAAGTTGGCGGATCGCGGCCAAGTTGGCGGATCGCGGCTTCTCGCGAGTCACTCATTTTGTCTCTTGTGATTTTTCGAGTTAACATCCCCAATTAGATTGGTGAACTCAAATCAACAGGCCATGTAAATGTGTAATGCGATTCATTGCATTCACATATAGCTTTTTTTAATGAATCGAACCATATATGCATCAAAATGCCAACGGTTATATCGAGATCTTGACCATAAAGAGTGTATCGACTAAGTAGCATTAGTCACACATGTGAGGTCTATGCCTGTACAAAATCAACGGATTTGTAGTCACTTTGACTATGAAATTGAAGTCATATGCTTCATATTTATCTTTTGCTTTTGTAATCCGTAATCATGAGGATATACTGTCATCTTCTTCCATGTATCTCTTGTATACATTGACCATATGATTGCATTATTTGCAATTATTGAACCGATAGAACCATATCAATGACATGATTCTCTCTTTTTTCAATGGCCATTTTCTAGGCGCATTTTATGGTCAATTGTTTTTTTGTATCAAAAGAACAAGAGGGAAGGAATTGAATGGTCGAGACCAAGATTCTGGTTACTCAATTCAATTTGTTGTGACAATTTCCGTCACATATCGATGTTACAGTGACAATTTCTGTCACACATCATGAGTTTGTCCCCTTTGTGACTCCCTTAGGATCGTCACAAGCATCGACAATATTATGTCGGAATCGTGATTAAATATTCACGAAGAGTTGTGGTTCACAGTGACATCACAGCCACAAGCATAACTTTGGACGGTAACATCACAGTTACCCCATAAATACTGTGATACGTAGGGGTGGGTGGGGCCCCTTTGTATCGTCCTGAAAAACACACAAGTTCCAACACATATACACAAGTTCAAATAATTGAAATTGCGAAAAAACGGGAACTTTTATTAAATCATACATGCTAGTTCGCCAAATGAACTGCGTTTAAAAATTGCGCTTAAGGACTCGGTTCTGATCCTTGTGCAAATTAAGATGCTCTTCCATGTACGTACAACGAAATAATCCTCACAATTACATCGCGATGTGTCGTGCAATAAGTTTCATGGAAAAGAAAAACATATGGTTAGTCATATTCACCATATTCAGGACAGTAAAACTAATATAGAAATACTGCAGTAACTGTTTTAACCCGTAGGGTCAAAACGTTTTATCTTAGGTAAGTACAATTACCGTTTTGCCCCTGGGTCGGATCAGAAGATCCGGGTTGAGCCGAATCGGGTCGGGTTGGAAAAACTGGGTCGGACCTGGGCTGCACCACTGGTAGACGGGTCGGGTCGCCTGAATCGGGTCGAGCAAAATCGCATGCTGCAACGCTAGGTCGCTGCCGAATTTGAGGGCAGCGCTGGGCAGGGACGTCGTCAGAGGCTGCATAATCTATCGATGCTCCTCGTTGATGCTGCTAGGCGAAGGCGGTGCTGGGCTGCGACTTCAAGCTTCAAAGCCCTAGGGCTTCGTCGAAGCATCGAGGAGGGCCGCCGGATTGGAGTGGCGCCGGGCTGTGGCGTCGACCGAGCAGGCCTCGTCTCGGTATTACGTCGCGGCAGCGAGGCGATGAAGGAGGACGGCGTCGAACATCGAAGGGTGCCCAGAGTAGATTTCTGGGTGCCCAAGATTTCTTCAGTCTCTGCCGACAAAGATGTCGTCGGCAGAGTTCAATAGTATATGTTTTACCGACGAATTGGTTGTCGGAACAAAGTGTCTGGGGCTTCTTAGCTTTGCCGACAAGGAGTTGTCGGTAGAACCTGGTGGCCTGGGAATCTTCCTTTATTCCGACGAAGCAGTTGCCGGCAGAAGGGGATTTTTGGGGAGGGCCTTCTTTGCCGACAAGCAGTTGCCGGCAGAAAAGCTAGGGTTTTTGCTATCAATCACAGGGTTAGAAACTACGTGCTGATAACGTGTTGCAGGAGAAACAATATAGATGCAAAGCGTTACTTTATTGATAGATAAGGAGGCCTTTATATAGCCATTACATCAAGTATCTCAAGTAATCAGGGATTCCCTATCTACTAAGGTAACTACTATTCTAGTCTGATTAGGTCAAGACACACAACGGAAGTTACGGAATTAACCTTCCTTGAACAGTTATGATAATATCATGTTCTCTTTTATATTACTTGTATTGTGTGTTTATGTGTTTTGTGGTTTTAATTTATTACTTTCAAGTAATCCAGAATAACATGTGGTATCAGAGCCGAACCACAAAGCCTTAACCATTTCTGTTTTGTTTTCAAAGAAATTCTGGAAATTAGTTTAAAAAAACAAAAATCCAAAAAAAAAGAAAGTTTCCAGCTCGTATGCTATATTTTTTTTTTTAACCCAAATGCTTAATTAGAAGCCCATAATCATATTTTGTTTAGCAAAAGAAAGAGGACGCGCAGTATTCAACCATGTTTAGTTGTCTTCTTCTCAAGACCTGGGTTTTCTCAATGATTGATTATGAAAATTTGGGGTTTTCAGCTATTGCTTCGCATAGCATCAATTCGAACTGGAAAGTGGTTTATGGACATGATTTTCTTTGTGCTAACAATTTCTTTGCAGCGCTGGAAAGCAACCTGGTAAGTTTGTTTTTTTTTTTTTTTTCAGAATCAAGATTCATTCATTTGTGCATAATCTAAGAGTAAGAACCCTAGAGTTCTCCTGGGGGGCATATAAGTTACTAGGATTGGTGCCCAGATGAAATTTAAATTTCGTATTACGTATTGGTTGTTCACTGATTGTCTGTGCTGAATTTATGATTCTGTAATATATGGGTTACTGATGAAACCATGTTTTGCTATTATTATGCTAATGTACTTGTGAAATTTTGGCATGAAATTGTTATGGCTATTCTCCCAAGTTAATAATTTTTTCTGTCAAAACTTAAAAGACACAAGCATGATTGAAAAATTTCTAGCAGTGTACTGCTGTGGTATGAGATTATAAGGTAGATCAATCTAATAGTTTCTCATAATTGTATTAATATTTTGGAGTATATATATTGCACACAGCAACGTATTTTGAGATATTAACATGATTATCAAGTTTGAGAAACTAAATTGCTTTTGCTACTTAATACTGGGTTTGTATCTTCAACAGAAGCTTTTAAACAATCACAGATTTATTTAGCAAAAGGCACTTAACATTACAGCAGAGGTCATCTAAGGCATAGTTAATTTACTTCTTCTTGCTATACATGTGTTGAGTAAATTGATTTAATAATTGATCTTTACTGCAACGGTTAGGTGAAAAAGATAAATGGAATAACATGTGCTTTGCCAAATAGGTAGACTTGTTATTAAAGTGTATGCAAATTGATTGAAATGTATTCTGTGTTTTCTATTTTTTGATTAAAAACATGATTCTCTATATGTTTATGGAGTTTATACTTAAACCGAATACTTTTTATACATAAAACTTAAAGCATAAAACTTAGTATGTTTTGTTTCATCTTTACAGTGATGAACTTGACAACTCCCATTAGCATTGAGACAATAATTACCCTCACTGGTAGCAACTATAAGAAATGGAGAGAAGACCTAGACCTCTACTTCATTCAGCAGAATGTTGACTGGTGTTTAACTGTACCAGAACCTGTGCTCACTAATGAGAGCACAGCTGAGCAGAGAACTTCTCATGCTGAATGGACTAGGGCAAACAGAATTTGTAGGCTGACCACCCTGAAAACCATGACTGATTCCATCAAGGGAGGAATCCCGCAGAAAGAGCTGGCAAGTGAACTTTTGCAGGCTGTTGCAGAAAGGTTCACAGTGAGTGATAAGGCTGAAGCTATGTTTTTGCTAGACAAGCTGATGACCATGAAGTATGACATGTCTACCAACATCAGGGAACACATAATGCAGATGATTAACATCTCTAGCCAACTAGCTGCTCTAGACATGAAACTTGATGATCAAGTGGTTGTCAATCTTGCACTGAAATCACTGCTAGAACCATTTGATAGGTTGCAGACTACCTATATCACTCAAAAGGACAAATGGTCCTTGAATGAACTGATTGCTGTAATGGTTCAGGAGGATGAGAGAATTAGAAAGAACACTCCCACAGTGTACCTGTTAACTAAACCGCAGTGGAAATCTGGAAAGGGAAAGGGAAAAGCCTCTACATCCACTGCTAGTACCTCTAAGAACCCCAAAAAGGTTGTGAACTTGAACAAGGCCTTTAAGTGTTTCTTTTGCAAGAAAGAGGGGCACATGAAGAAGAATTGTGAGGCTTATAAGAAGTGGGCAGCTAAGAAAGGTATGGATTCAGCTTTTGAGGATTCAGCTTTTTTCATTGAGATAAATTTAGTTAACGCCCAACCTCATACATGGACATTAGATACAGCCTCGCCTGTGCATATTTCAAACTCTATGCAGGGGTTCATAAGGAGAAGGCAGCCCAGGAAAAATGAAGTGAGGCTTAGTGTGGGAAATGGGATGCCGGTGGCTGTGAAGGCTATTGGAGATGTGAGATTGGATTTAGGCTCTGGTCGTTATTTTGTTTTGGAAAATGTCTACTATGTACCCTCTATGAAGAGGAGTTTAGTTTCCGTAGCCTTGTTGGCAGAGAAACGTTTCAGTATTATGTTTGAGTATAATGGAATGAAAATATCCCATGGTTCACAAAGTATTGGTTATGGTTCTTTTGTGAATGGCTATTGGTTGTTGGATTGGTCATATCTGAATGATAAAGACGTGATGTTGATTGAAAATTCAGAATTCTTAAGTGGTGAAAAGAGAAAATTTAGTGAGAAATCAGCTTTCCTATGGCATAGGAGGCTAGGCCATGATCTAAAGATAAGCTGAAACAATTAGTTAAAGAGAATGTGCTTCCTGAGTTAGATTTCAGTGATTTTTCTGATTGTATTGAGTGCATAAAAGGGAAGTTTGTGCTCCGCAAAAAGAAAACAGCAGTAAGAAGTTCTAGTTTGTTGGAACTTATTCACACTGACATATGTGGCCCATTCAACATAGAGACAGTGTGTAAAAATAAGTACTTCATCACGTTCATTGATGATTTTTCCAGGTTTTGTTATGTTTATCTGATATCAACCATATCACAAGCCTTGGAAAAATTTAAAATCTTTAAAGCTGAAGTTGAAAAAGAGTTGAATTTGGAGATTAAAGTGGTGAGGTCAGATAGAGGAGGAGAATACTTTGGGAGATACACTGAAAGAGGACAACACAAAGGACCTTTTGCGTTGTTTTTAGAGGAAAATAGAATTCAGGCACAGTACACAACTCCGGGAACTCCTGAACAGAACGGTGTTGCTGAAAGGAGGAACAAGATGCTGTTGAACATGGTTAGAAGCATGATGTGCACTTCTGGCCTTCCTACTTTTCTATGGGGCGAGGCGCTTAAGACTGCAAACTACTTAACTAATAGAATCCCCAGCAAAGCAGTAATCAAAATTCCATTTGAAGCTTGGAAAAATAGAAAACCGAGCGTTGGCCAAACACATGTATGGGGTTGCAAGGCTGAAGCAAGACCTTATAATCCTAAAGAGAGCAAGCTTGATTCCAAGACAGTTTCTTGTTTCTTTATTGGGTATCCAGAACACTCAAGAGGCTACAAGTTTTACTGTTCTTCACACTGTACTCGAATTATTGAGACTAATAAAGCTGTTTTTTCTCAATGAGATTGAGTATTCTCACTTTTTTGAGGAATCTGAACTTGTTCTACTAGATGAACCAGCAATCACAGTGGCTGAAACTGAAGTTTCATCTCGTTTAGAACCTTTCCAAGTGCCTGAAACACTAGGAGTAGTAGCATCTACAGCTTCTATTGTTCAAAATAATCATTTTGAGCATGACCAGAACCTTGAGCCAATAGTGCAACATGAAGTGCACGCTGAACCGGCAAACTTAGTTCATAATGAGGCACAAGTTGTCGCTGATCCACAGCCTTTAAGAAGGTCACATAGAAATCGGATATCAACTCTTGCAAGACTTGCAACTGAATATCATGTTTATCTTCAAGAGGCTGCAACTGATTTTCAATTTTTTCTTCAAGAGGATGATTATGACATTGGGGAAGTCACTGACCCCATTTCATTCAAACAAGCTATCGAATGTGAGCAAAGTGAACATTGGAAGAAAGCAATGGTTGCTGAGTTAGAATCCATGGAAACTAACTAGGTTTGGACACTAGTTAAGCCTGTAGGAATACACAAACCTATTGGCTGTAAATGGGTGTTTAAAACTAAGCTTTGTGCAGCTGGTAGCATTGAGAGATACAAGGCCAGGTTAGTTGCCAAGGGTTTTACACAGAAGGAAGGGATAGATTTCAATGAAACATTCTCTCCGGTGTCCACCAAAGACTCATTCAGATTCATTATGGCACTTGTTGCTCAATTTGATATGGAACTGCATCAAATGGATGTGAAGCCGGCGTTTCTTAATGGTGATTTAGAAGAAGAGATTTATATGAAGCAGCCTGAAGGTTTCATTGAGCCGGGGAAGGACCAGTTAGTTTGCAAGCTGAATAGGTCTATTTATGGCTTAAAGCAAGCATTAAGGCAGTGGTGCTTGAAGTTTGATTCAGTCATCAATGATTTTGGTTTTGTTGAAAATCAAGTGGATGAATGTGTTTATATGAAAACAGAAGGTAAAAACATTGCTTTTCTGGTTTTATATGTTGATGACATTTTACTTGCTAGCAATGACATGAACATGTTAAAGAAAACAAAGTCTTTCTTGTTTAAAAAGTTTGACATGAAAGACTTAGGTGAAGCTTCTTTTGTTTTGGGGATAGAGATCAAGAGAGACAAAGCTAGAAAAGTTTTGGGGCTGTGCCAAGAGAATTATATCAATAAAGTGCTTAAACGTTTTGATATGTCTAATTGCTCTGGAGGTTCAGTGCCTATGACTAAGGGCGACAAACTGAATAAGGATCAATGTCCTAAAACTGAAAGAGAGAAGGAAAATATGAAGAACAAGCCTTATGCCCAGTTGATTGGTAGTTTAATGTGCGCACAAGTGTGTACAAGGCCTGACTTGTCATATGCAGTTGGTATTTTGTCAAGATTTCAATCAAATCCAGGCTATGAGCACTGGATTGGGGGGAAGAAAGTACTCAGGTACCTTCAAAAGACCAAAGGGCATATGCTGGTTTATAGAAGAGTCAAGGAGTTGGAGGTTATTGGCTATACTGATTTATTGCGGTAAGCACCTTAAGATCTTTACTCAGTACTTAGCAATATAGGCACAGCAAAATAAGATGAACGCAGAAAACAGAAAACACAGCAGTTTTATAGTGGTTCGGTCTAAAATTTGACCTACGTCCACTTAGTGATCCCTCTTGAGAGATTCACCAGCACTATGAAGAATTTAGGTGTTACAAGTACTTATTGCAGAACCTAAAACTCTCTCCCTGTCTAGTTCTTATCTCTCTATCACACTTGGCTCTCTCTCTAGGTTTTCTGTATGTCTTAACCCTAGAAAATCCCCAGCAGCTCCTATTTATACTGAATAGGGGGTTGCTGATACAATATGGTTTAGGATTCCTAAACCTAGCACAAATCTTAATAGAATCTTGAAAGATATACTTTCCTAAAACTTATAGAAAAGCTGCGCGCTATCTTTCCTTTCTAAACCTGGATTTGACTATTAAATCCTACGCTCCAGATTGCATCAACGAGCCAAAACACAACAATCTCCACCTTGGTGAGTTGATACCAATCTGATTGCTGCAACCTTCAGGATGTCTTGAACCTCTTGAAGTAACCCCGAACAAACCTCCAAGAGCCTTCACCTTGGCAGGATACTTTCTGCCTCATCGCACCTCAAGTGAGAAGGTGCTCCATCACAACTTAGCAAGCTGTGACACTGAGCAAGTTCAAGCGCTGCAGAAACTGGCTTCGTTAGACAATCAGCTGCATTGTCATTTGTGTGGACCTTCTCCACAATGATAACTCCAGCTTCTACCCAATCTCTGATCCTGTGATAGCGAACGTCAATGTGCTTCGTCCTTGCATGAAATACCTGATTCTTTGCCAAGTGTATGGCACTTTGACTGTCACACTTCACTACCACACCTTCTTGGTGAATACCTAACTGACCTGCCAGCCCATTCACCCAAATAGCTTCCTTTGAAGCTTCTGTTAATGCCATATACTCTGCCTCAGTAGTAGAAAGAGCTGTAACTGCTTGAAGAGTTGCTTTCCAGCTCACCGGTCCTCCACCACAAGTGAAAACATAACCTGTTGTGGACCTTCTTCTATCCAAGTCTCCTGCAAAATCTGAGTCCACAAAACCAGCCACACATGCTTCTCCTTGTCTTCTTTCAAACTTGATCCCAAGCTGCATGGTCTTCTTTAAGTACCTTAAAATCCACTTCACTGCTTCCCAATGGCGCTTACCTGGATTTGACATGTACTTAGAGACAACGCTCAATGCTTGAGCTAAATCTGGTCTTGTGCAAATCATTGCATACATGAGACAACCTACTGCACTTGCATATGGAACATTCTTCATCACATCAATCTCCTTTTGATTCGATGACCTTTGCTCTGCACTCAACCGAAAGTGTGCAGCTAATGGGATAGAAACAACTTTAGCTTCATCCATGTTGAAGCGTTCAAGTACCTTCATAATATACTTCTCTTGTGACAGCCATATTTTGCCTGTGTTTCTGTCCCTCCTTATTTCAATTCCAAGAATCTTCTGTGCAGCTCCAAGATCCTTCATGTCAAATTCAGCTCCCAACTTCTTCTTAAGTTTCTGAATCTGCGACATATCCCTACATGCAATTAGCATGTCATCTACATACAACAGTAGTAGAATTACTTCCCCATCTTCGAATACATGGTAGTAGACGCAGCAATCATATTGGCATCTTGTGTAGCCTATTTTCAGCATATATGTGTCGAAACGCTTGTACCACTGCCTTGGCGATTGCTTAAGTCCATATAGAGACTTCTTTAGCCGACAAACCAGATTTTCTTTCCCTGTTTCAACAGAACCCTCTGGCTGCGACATATAAATGTCTTCTTCGAGGTCCCCATGAAGAAACGCAGTCTTTACATCCATCTGCTCAATCTCCATATCATACTGAGCTGCCATAGACATCAACAACCGTATTGAAGTGTGTTTGACGACTGGAGAGAAAATCTCGTCATAATCCACTCCTTTCTGCGAATACCCCTTTGCCACCAAACGTGCTTTGTATTTTATGGCATCATCATCATGTATTCCTTCTTTCTTCCTAAACACCCACTTGCAGCCAACAAGTTTTCTTTCTTTGGGTTTAGGAACCAACTCCCACACGGAATTCTTATGCAAAGATTCCATCTCTTCAGCCATAGCACCAATCCAACCTTCCCTTTCTGCGCTTTCTATAGCTTCTTGATAAGTAGTTGGATCTCCTTGACTTATGGTCAAAGCATGACTCACTTCTTCTTCTGGTTCGAATCCATACCGCTGTACCTTTCTTGGATTCCTCTTTGGTTTGTCAAGTGCTATGACTCTTCTTACTGGCTCAGGTGCTTGTGGGTTAGGAGGATTTTGACCCCTTTGTGGGGACTGCTCCACCTGAGCTCTAACTGGTTGCTGTTGTTGCTGCTCTGGTTCTTCAATAACTACTTGATCATTCCCTACTTGCTCAATTTGCTCCACCTGAGCTTGAGAATCTTCTACTGATCGTTTAGTTAATGAAATCTCGATTGCTTCTTCTTCATCAACAGTCGTCTTCTCCTTCTTACTATTAGCTTCTTCGTTAAACGGCATAGTCTTCTCATCAAAAACAACATCTCTGCTGATCACCTTTTTCTCGTTGACTATATCCCATAATCTATAACCTTTGACTCTTTTCTGGAAGCCGATAAACACGCATTCAAGTGACTTAGGTTCCAGCTTGGTTCTTTCATCCTTGGGAATGTGTGCATAAGCACTGCAACCAAACACTCTTAAGTTGGAATAATCAACAGGCTTTCCAGACCACACCTCCTCTGCACACTTGAAGTTAATAGCCCTAGAAGGTGATCGATTAACCAGATAACATGCGTGGTTAAGCGATTCTGCCCAAAACTCTTCAGGCAACCCTGCATGAAATCTCATGCTTCTTTCTTTGTCCAAGAGAGTTTTGTTCATTCTCTCTGCAACACCGTTTTGTTGGGGAGTCTTCTTAACAGTAAAGTGTCTTGTGATGCCTTCATCCTTGCACAGCTGTAGGAACTGATTATCCCTGTATTCACCTCCATTGTCGCTTCTCAACACTTTGATTTTTCTGCCTGTTTGGTTCTCGACTTCAGCCTTCCACTCCTTGAACTTGGGGAAAACCTCATCTTTAGTCTTCATAAAGTATACCCAAACCTTCCTCGAATAATCATCTATGTAGGAGACAAAATATCTCGCTCCACCCATCGACTTTGTTGATACAGGTCCCCATACATCTGTATGTATATAGTCCAATATTCCTTTGGATTTGTTCTCACCGCTGCCTATATTGAATGACACCTTGGTCTGTTTTCCGAGTGTGCAATACTTGCAGAATTCAAGATTGCAGCTCATTACACCTTCTAGCTGATTCTTCCTGTGTAATTCTTGCAACCCTCTTTGACTCATGTGCCCCAGCCTTTTATGCCAAAGCTCAGTCTTGTCTTCTTCTGTACAAACTGCTGCTCCACCTACTACTGTAGAACCCGTGAGTTTATACATGTTATCTAGTTGTAATACACCCTTCATGTAGACCAACTGACCCTTTCCAACTTTGAGCACTCCATTGTTACCTTTATGCCACAATCCCTCTCTATCCAAAAGACTTAGAGAAATTAGGTTTCTGCTCAAATGTGGAATATGTCCGACTCTTCCCAGCGTTCTGACAATTCCATCATACATGGTGATCTTTACTGTGCCAATTCCCATGATTCTGCTTGGTGAATCGTTCCCCATCAAAACTGATCCGGTGTCCCTCTCTTCATATGTGTCGAACCAATCTCTGTGTGCATACATATGGAATGTGCAGGCTGTGTCCAAGGTCCAATGTCTAGGCGCGCCGGAGCTGGTTGAGATTGCGAGAAGCTCTCCATCATCGCTATTATCTCCAATAACGACATTGGCTGACTGAGAGTGTTCTCCAAGCATCTGCGCCTTCTTCTCCTTCCATTGTTTGCAATTTCTTTTCCAGTGGTCAGGTGAACCACACACGAAGCAACCATTCTTCTTTTCTTTGCCTTTTCCCTTGGATTTAGACCTGCCTTTTTCTTCAAATCCACCTCCTCTATTCTTAGACCTTCCTCTCTCCTTGCCTCTGACATAAAGTCCCCTTGCTTGAGAGTTATCTTCTTCTCTCTGCATCTTGACATATGATTCTAGGTTTTCACACTTTAGCAAGTGTGATGGTCTCGTTGTTGAATAGCATGGTGGTTTTGAAGTGCTTGAATGATGGTGGCAGTGACTGCAATAGCATAACAGCCGTATTTTCATCATCCATCTTTGATCCAACCTTCTCCATGTTTATTATACAGTTCTGAAACTTGGATATATGATCATTAAGATCATCTCCTTCCTCCATCTTGAGACCAAAGAGCTGTTCCTTCAAGAGTAACTTGTTGCTGATGGTTTTACCCATATAAATGCTTTCAAGCTTGTCCCATGCCTCTTTCGCTGTCAACTCCTCTCCAATGTGAAGCAGGACATTATCTGCTAGATGTAGCTCAATGCAGCTCTTTGCTATCTCACACTTCTCCCCCCAATCCGCATCATTCATGGTTGCAGGCTTTGCTGATAGAGCTCCATAAACCTTATGCTGGATCAGGATGTTCTTCATCTTCCTCTGCCAAAGCGTGAAGTTGTCCTTGCCATTAAATAGCTTTATAGACGGTCTCACGTCTTCAACTCCGCCCTTGCTGTTTACCATTGCGAAGTACCCTAAACCAAGCTCTTGATACCACTTATTGCGGTAAGCACCTTAAGATCTTTACTCAGTACTTAGCAATATAGGCACAGCAAAATAAGATGAACGCAGAAAACAGAAAACACAGCAGTTTTATAGTGGTTCGGTCTAAAATTTGACCTACGTCCACTTAGTGATCCCTCTTGAGAGATTCACCAGCACTATGAAGAATTTAGGTGTTACAAGTACTTATTGCAGAACCTAAAACTCTCTCCCTGTCTAGTTCTTATCTCTCTATCACACTTGGCTCTCTCTCTAGGTTTTCTGTATGTCTTAACCCTAGAAAATCCCCAGCAGCTCCTATTTATACTGAATAGGGGGTTGCTGATACAATATGGTTTAGGATTCCTAAACCTAGCACAAATCTTAATAGAATCTTGAAAGATATACTTTCCTAAAACTTATAGAAAAGCTGCGCGCTATCTTTCCTTTCTAAACCTGGATTTGACTATTAAATCCTACGCTCCAGATTGCATCAACGAGCCAAAACACAACATGATTCAGATTTTGCAAGCAGTTATCCGCATTCAGGAAAATCTACTTCAGGCTATGTGTTTATGTTGGCTGGAGGAGCCATAGCTTGGAAAACTGTCAAGCAAACCTTGACGGCAACATCAACAATGCAAGATGAGTTTATAGCAATATACGAAGGAGTGTGTGAAGGTTTATGGCTGAAGAATTTCCTTAGCCAGACCAACGTGGTAGATACAATTGTGTCTAAGCCACTGAAATTTTTTTGTGATAATTCTGCTGCAGTCTATTTCTCAAAGAATTATAAGAGATCAACTAATTCTAAGCATATTGATCTCAAATACTACAGTGTTAGGGAGAGGGTTAAGCGTAGGGAGATTGTAGTTTTGAAGATCAACACTTTATCTCAGCTAGCTGATCCCTTCACCAAAGCCTTGGGAGTGGCAGCCTTCACAGAACATGTTACAAATATGGGGGTTTTGTCTAGTTTGGATGCTTGATTCCAGTGGGAGTAAGATAAGCTTAGTGGGAATTATGTCATTGCTGATTTTGAATTTTGTTTTCCAGTTTTATCTTTTAAAGATCTTAGTTCTGTGAACTTATTTGCTGGGATGTTCTTTAACTCTCAGTATTGAAGTTAATAAAAGTTGATGAATTTCATTCATTACTGCTGCAGCATATGATTTTGTTTTGAGCTCATGTTTTTTGAATTGAGTTATGTAAAATAGTCTAGCTTTAATCTTGTATTTGATTGTTTGTGAATTCAGAAAAGGAAGTCAGTCTCAAAGACTGAACAAACACATAAGGAAGTTTTCAAATTGGAAGCTGTGTTGAGGCTCAGCATACAGGGCCATAAGGAGGACCATGTGTACACACGAAAAAGGATGTAAGTCCAGTTCAGTTTGTGTGTACTTACAGATTTGCATTACTGTGGTGATACTTTGTTTAATGAATACTTTGTAAGTGATGATTAAATAAGCTGCATTTTCATAATGTAGTTCTATTTTTCATTCTGCAATGTAGTTATTAAATTGATGTGTTGTTGTTTATCAAGTTATAAGATTGCATTTGAATCTCATGTGCACTAAAGATAATGACTATATCTGATTTAACATAGTTTCTTGTCAAGTAACTAATGGTTGTCCAAGTGGGAGAATGTAAGAATATTATGGACAAGCATTAGTTATATCAAGTGTTGACAGTCACTTGACTAAGCAGAATAAGTTACTAAGAGATTCATTATGCAATCTAATCCTTTGTTAAGTCTTGTAACGTTTATAAGATGAAGGGACTTGATAATTGCCTTAATTATATGGTTGTTACAGTAATGTGTTTAATAATCATTATAGAGCTGGAACTCAAAGGGTTGTTGATGGGATAACCGTTGAGATACCTTGACTAGTATAAAATGAGGTCCCTGCAGAAGCTATTGTGTGTGAATCAAGTACTCTTCCCATTGAGAGTTCACTTAAGCTTTCTGTAGAAGCCCTCCTATTGCATCAGTCCACATTCATTCATCTCCTTGAAGCAATGGCTTCACAAGGTCGGTACAATTGTTAAATATTAGTTATGAAAATATCATGTTCTCTTTGATATTACTTGTATTGTGTGTTTATGTGTTTTTTGGTTTTAGTTTATTACTTTCAAGTAATCCACAATAACTAAAGCAACCAACTGTTTCAGGATCAGGAAGAGTGGATGGGTTGGTATAATATTCAAAGCTGCGAAGAGGCATGAATTGGAGTCTTAAGCAATTATTCTTGTCCTTGTCCACCTTGGTCATATCAAGTTCAAATTGAAAGGGTATGACAGCACCGCGTCTTGTGACTACCCAGCTCATCAAAAGGAGGATGGTCTTCCTCAGGGAGCTCGATTTCGGGGACTACAAGGCAGGCTTTCTGACCTCCAATGTGCAAAAATTGGCAGCATACGGGCTGACCCAATTCTTTAGGCAACCCTGGCATCCTCAGATCACCAATTTTTGTGATAGTTTCTTTGTTTTCAGACAATGACGTAAGATATACCAATAGACGCCAGGGCTCATGACAGTAGCCAAACATTATTTTCTTGTCATCGTCCCCCGTCAGGTCCAGGACTAAAGCCTGGTACTCAAATGGAAAAGGGCCACCCTGGCACATAGTAGGGACTTGTCTCCATTCCCTATCTGGATGGGCAACGTCAAAGCAGAACACCGGACACTGTTTTCCATTGTGGCAGGCAAAGAGCTTTGTGCCGGCGATTGCATAAGAGAAATTGCCATGTTCGTAATATGGAGAGCTAAGTTGGAAAAAAGGAGGTTGGGGCAAACCTTCCCACTTGCCTATTTTAGGGTCAAATACCTCAAATGAGGGAGGATCGCCGACTCTCCAATACGAAAGAGCGTACAGTTTGTCCCCAGCTCCACCGTCTGAGGATCCAATTTCGCTCTTTGGAGATTGGCATCTAGCTTTCTGATCTCTTTTGCATTTGTGTGTGTTTCAAAGGCGAAAACGTTTGTATGCCAAACTGAGTCGGCACGTACGGCACGTATTGCACCGATGCCGTAAGGGCAGCAGGGTGTCACGCTGTCGGTGAATACAATTTGGGATCCCATAACACCGCAACCCACTGATCCGGGAAGTTGCGAACCGGCCTCATAAGCCACTTGTCGTACTGGTACTGGGTCGTCGACTGGCGAATATGATAACAGATCCGAAAGCTTGATGGTGCGGACAACATAATTAAGCCACCCAGTCGTGACTGTGTTCTAGAGAACACATGTAGAATGACTTGTTAGCCACGTCCAACTCCAACTCCCACTTCAACTTCTTCTGCCACTTCAGCTTCAACTTGGGTTTCGTTGTGTCCTTCTTCTCCTTCTTGGCTAGGCCAAGCGATTTCTTGAAGGACATAAACATGTTATTTTTCTGTTGCTGCAAGTTTCCTTTGGGTTTGGGAGATGGAAATGGAGATATGAAATGAGAACTAGTTCGGCATTTATATACAGACAACGAGCGTTTGCGCAAGTACTTTGCAAGGGGATTACTAATCCCAGTGTTGTTGGGAATACGATTCAATAGTGGACTTTAGTTTTGGTTGGTAGTTGGTACGGGCCTAGTTCAAGAAAACAAAGCATGAGCGGCCCAAACTGTTTAAGGAAAAAACTAATCACCATCTTTAAAACTTCTGCTTGAAGTTATGAACATCGTGACCATATTGTGACACTTTGCCACATCAATTTTCATACTGAACATGTGCCTTCTTATAAAATTGCAAATTCTTCCTTCAAATTTTATCAGATTTTCTCAGTGGTTGTGTCGTGTTTGTCTTGAATCGATCTTTTAATCACAACATTTAATTTCATGATGCGAGATCAATAGGTAGAGGATAAAACTAGAACATCGACACAACTAAGATAGGAGATTGATAAAAGAAAGCAAAACTTTATCTTTCTCAATAAAAATATCATAAATCAAAGTCCTTCTACATGTTGCATGAGTGCTCCTATTTAAAGAGCTAGCATAAACCCCTAATAAATGTTAATACATTTTCAACCACACTTTGGCTTAGTTTGGTATTGATGTGAAAAAACTCAAATATGGAAAAACTGTGTTTTAAATAAGCAACATGTCGCATGTTTTTTAAAATCGTGGTTTTTTCAACTAAATTTAATAAATAAGCACCTAATAAAAAACTTACTAAACACATAATCAACTCATAATGATAATTACAAGTGATTATTTACTCCAAAACTCAATACCAAACTAAGCCTTTGTCTCCTAATACATGCTTTTAGAATACCCACTTCTCAATCCAACATTACACCATGTATAGCATTTCAAGACATTCAAAATAAATTAGCTAATTTCAAATAAAGACTCTTTGAAACTCTAAATGATTCATTGGAGCTAGAACCATGCACGTTTATATAAATACTTTAACCAGGTTCACTTTTATATATCTATAATCAGAAATCACATACAAACCAAATAAACAGGGGATTCGATCGATCTCCTGCTTGTATCCTATCCAGTTCTTTGTGCCTGTAACCGAATTATTCTGTTGGCACATACTGAAGCATTTTGAATCTTGGACATGCATATGGCTGCTTATAAAACAACAGTCTTAATCAAGCACCATTTGCAAGAACAGAGATACAAAACATGCCATAAAAAAATCACTATTTGAACAAATCATTACACAACACGGATTATTAAGACAGACATCCATACTTATATTGTGCACCAGATATAGAAACTACCAGTACAGAAAAACAATGCAGATTACATTCTCCATGACGGCGCATAGGATGCTTGTAAAATAATACATAACAATCAGTAGAGGGAAATAATGTTATCATTGACAGAAACAATTTTTTCTTTTAGAGCTATAAATTAAGATGTAGATATTTGTGACATACTTGCATACCATTGTCTGTACGTTATTCTTACTTCCTCGATTTAGTTGTCTGACGCGATTTGAAGTCAATTTTACATCAAGTTGCTTATCTTTTGATATGGGATGGTGGATAGTTTCTAATACCTGGATAAGAGAAACAGAATGACAGAATCATTATTCCCTCAAAAACCAAATGAACTTATCATGGAGCCTTGTTATTTCTGTTCTTGTAAGCTTAAAGGGGGTGTTATTGTTGATCAACAGGATGAGTGTGATTTTGTGAACATCTCTCAAGGATTGCTTACCAGTAGAGAATTCTAATGCTTCGGAAATCCTTACTGTTAACTAGAATTTGACATACTCTATCATGAAGAATCCTGCAGAATTTGCAGGATTAAGTTTGAGACGTTCCATGGGCGTGCAGTTTGTCAGTTCTAGCATTGTGCATGAATCCTACTGTACAATACACATTCAACTGAGCTCGACGAATCTACATTTTGTTGACTATTTGATCAACAATGTTGTTCAGATCAAAGAGTAAAATATCGGATATCGAGAAAATATCGATGTTTCAAAATACGGATATTTCGACGGAAATATCGATAAAATATCGATCCATTAATTTTTTTTTACAAAAACGACGGAAACTATAAGAAATACATGGAAATTTGTATTGAAACTTTCTAAGGTTTTTTTATGCTATGTTATCGATCATATGTGAGAAGAAAATATTAATAAACTCAAATATATATCAATTTATTGAAATGTTATATGAATTACTACGTGAATAGAGTTCATATATATTGAAATATAATTTAATATATATAATTTATGCTTGAAATCTAAAAAGAGGCTAGACCATCACACCCTTTAACATTATTTGTACATAATATTTCACAAAAACAACTACATGAAGTTTTTAAAACCATACAGAAAACCGATGATGAGATTCGAAATTCGCATTGCCTTCTTCATCGTCTTGTGTAGAGTCATGGGTGAACTGCGAAGAATATTCGTTGAAGGATTGCTCTCCTCTAAAATTCTGCATATATTGACTTACATGCCAACCATATGGGTCAAGTGGCGATCTTTGAGGATTCTGGGACTCATAGTATGTACTACGCGTTACTCCATGATTATTAGCATCTGACTTAGTTTGTGTCTGTGACCATGAGGTATCACTGGATGACATACCATAAGGCAAGAAATTAAAATTAGGTATTGTAAATTGTTGAAAATTAGCTCTTGAAGGTATGTTAGAAATTTTGTGGAAAATATCGGAAATTGCGCAGAAATATCGGCGAAATATCATAAAATATCGGGAAATTTCGACGATAAATTGGCATAACTGAATCGATATATCGATCCGGGGAAAAGACGAAAATATCGCCGAAATTTCGGCGATATTTTCGATATTTCATATTACAGTTGAACATTTCAATCAATTATTCGTCTACAGAGGCATTAGAAACTCAACAACAACTAACAGATAGAGAGATATAGCATCTCATCCTTTGTGTCATAAAGCCTTGATACATGCCATGTTTGGACTAGGTAGCTAGTGTGAAGAATCAAAATGTACGTATCATAGAAGAGAGAATCTGATTCCTCTTGCTACCTAATATATTTGATCCTGAATTTGGGACTACTATCATTAATTATATTATTAACAAAATACTCAACATACGCATGGAACTGCATAATCACCTTTAGAAAAAGAGAACAAAACTACAGTTTTCAACTGGGAATTTGTTCAGTACATCCATTGTCAACACACATTAGGCTAATCCCCACTTGTAATTTCATATGAAAGAAGCATTCTCTCATTTTCTTTCTCTTTACTACCAAAAAGACTCATACTTTATTGTCCCTATCCGAAATTTTTATAAGGAACTCCGTGTATTGATGCTCCGAGTTAGATAGCATCATCTGAGTTGTTGTTGTCACTAACATGAATGCTCTAGCAAGTCACATATGCAGTAATTACTAATATACCAATATTAAATATGAGACTTTACTTTATTATTAATGTAAAAACAGTTAAAACAATAGACTAACTACTGTGTATACCCTATCTAACATACTGTTAGGATCAAGATCAAATACAAAAGGGAAAAAGAAAAGATATCAACGATTGTTCATCATCTATACTTGCTATAAAGAGATGAGTACTTGCAAGAACTCTAATTTGCATTACTTTGAGCCATTTCTGAACAAATGTACGAAAATACTCTTTGAACAAAGGTCTTAAAATTCGATATTTACGTCGAAATTATCGTGTTTTTGGCTTGCCGATAATATGTTTAGGTACCAACATAATATCGTGCGAAATTATCGCGACATTTGGCGATATCTGGTCTCTCCTTCACCCCAGATCTGAAAAATTCAGACAAAAGGGAAGGCCTTTGCTGAGATTTGAACCTTGGTTACCCAAGGTAACTTAGAGGGTGAATTCCTCCTATGGTATCTCATGTATGGTCAATTGAACACTTTGGTACTAAGAGTTTCAAAGAGAACAGTTTGGTACTTGAAGTTAGGTTTTGTGAGACACTTTTGTACTTATGATAATTTTTCTAATAAATCTGAGGGTAAAATTGATAGTTAGGTATATATTGATAAAAAATAAAAAAATAAAAATTATGAGTTCAAATTTAATGTTTTTGGGTTTAAACTAGTGTTTTCGGGTGATGTTGAAAACATAAGTGAATATTATGTTTAAGAAATTCAATAGTGGTGATGTGAGCATTCACAAGAGTAATCCGCGAAACTATATATAATCAACGAAAAACAGTGTCGTGGTTGTTCAAATCTCGAGTACTAGATTTCCTAAACATAAATCCAATTATTTTCATCTTCAACAGAACCAAAAAAATCAATTCATGTTTATTTTCTCTTAGAAGAGATAAAAAAAAATGTGAAAAGCCAATAGTGTTAATTTAAATTTATAATTATCCATGAAACTCATGTTTTTGATTTTATTTTTATGAAATTATACATGAATGTTATTTTTACCCTTACATTTAACTAAAGAGTCAACATAAGTACTAAAGTGTCACACAAAACTAAACTTCAGGTACTAATACTGTTCTCTTTGAAACTCTAGGTACCAATATCGTCATCTTTGAAACTCTAAATACCAAAGTGTCCAATTGATCATATATGAGGTACCAAACCTCTCAATCATCTTTGCTACGATTGCTTTTGGTTGGATTCATGTGGATTTTGATATATAACAGGCTAAGTAATTTAACATTTTTTCAATTATTTTCTTTTGAAATATTATTAATATCAACATTTATTTGATATTTCCGTCATGACGAGTCGCCGAAGCGAGCATCAAGCAATAATAACCCTACAATCGTTAGTAGTATAGAATAAGTAGGGATCGTTCTAGCCGGGGATTAAGGGTACCTGAAACATGAGAATGTTAACACAAATATTCACAAATACATATGCACACAATTGTCACACTTATATACATATATACATATTCACACGAAATCAAGGGGGATTGAGATAGGATCGGCAGCAAAGGCTGCCTCTATATCTAAGACACGAAAATAAACCTAAACTACTATATACAAGTGATCATCATCTCTCACAAAACATTTAGCACCAAGACTCTTTAACATATAAACTCACATGAAAGAAAGTAAGGAACAAGTATCAACATGCTTAAAATTCAAATTCGTTTCGACCGTAACTAGAGCTCTCGCTCTGTACCTAGTTACTAGACTTCCTTAAGTTCTTTTAGGACAAACTTTCGCTCTAGCCCTAAAGATTTTTATGCTAATCCGGTTAAGACTTATCATATATCGCACAAGAGTCTTAAATCGAAAACATGTAAACAAGTAAGGTTGTCAATCATCTTATTTAGCATGCAAGTTCTAAGATTAATAGCCCTTAGTGAATAACACAAATCATAGAGTCCTCTCGGTCCATCTAGTTTGTAATTACCCTAGCAAATTAAACCTAATACCGAGATTATGTTCAAAGACAACACCAAGTATCGATTTTCATGCCCTCACCTTAGATTACTAACCAATTTAAATCCTAAACATGCTTCTAATACCACTGTCCTAATTATCTAACACATGAATTTACAAGTTACATATTACAAATTAGCATGCAAAATTCATTGTTCTTGTCGAAACCTAAACATAAATCTAAGCATCGATTCAAACAAGTCTTTAACATACAATTTATAAAACCAAAATCGATTCATACATAGACATATAAACCAACACCAAACATACATGAATGTTTCATAGACAAAACTAAACATAACTAAACAAAAATTACTAAACCGAAAGAGGGGAGTGGATCACACTTTGAGACACCTTGAGAGCTTCACGTCGTGTGGATCCGGCGAAGTATGGAGGCTGGGGTGAGGCTGCACGGCAGTGAGTTGTGTCGGCAGTAGGTTATGGAGGAGAAAATCCAAGGTTCGGCAAAGCAGAAACTTGGTTGAGGTGAGGTGAAGGTGGTTTTCGGTTTAGGTTTTTGTCTAGGATCTTTGGGGAATTTTGGTAGAGTTTAGGCCTTGTGTTTATGCTTGAGATGAGATGATGATTTTCTGTGTATGAGATGGCTATATATAGAGGAAAAGGGAGAGAGAGGCTGCCGGCCACAAGAAGGGGAAACAAAGAATAGGTTTCCTTGTAGGTTTATGTTTCCTTGTTGAATAAAAATTTGCATTCTTGATTTTTCTTTTTCTGATTTTTCTTCAAGGCTTGGGCTGCACATCTTCATGGACTTCTTGTATGATCTTGGACTTCAATTGATAGGTCTTGATCCATTGAAAATGCCCCACAATGCCGACAGCACACAGAGGCAGCAATCTGCCAGAATCGGCAGCTTCTCCTAGTGTGACTAGGAGAACTTGTTTCTTCATGCTTTTCTTCAATGCCATGGCCTAGTGTCTTCCTCTTCCCTTCATAAAGCTTGGACCATCTTCACATATGCATTCGTACACCATTTGGTCCATCAAAAACAGAAAACACAAAAAGGGGGCAGTAGGTTCCTGGAATCGGCAGCTTTGACCTTGTCGCAATAAATCCAGCATATCTCCACCTTCGGAGCTCCGATTGGTGCGATTCCAAGTCTCACGTAAACTAGACACATAGGACCATCTCTCCATAAAATATCTCGGCCAAATTCCATGCAAGTCGTCGGGAATGATTTTTCGAAGTTGGGACACAGTCCCAGGAATTTCCTGGAAGTCCCTGGATTGGAATGTTCGGACTGCCCTTTTTGCAGCCAACTTTTGGGTGACTTCCCGAACTCCGATTGATCTGAAATTTTAACACATCATTTCACAACATATGAATATTAAGCACATAAAATTTCATAGAATTTGGAAAAGGATAGATCACAGTTTCATTCATCTCAAAATCACGAAAAAGACATATTTTGCATTATTTTCCAGATTTCTCAAACTTAGTCATTTTTCGGATTCTTAACCATTTTTCACAAAACTCTACCGAAATTGACACTAACTACATTACGACTCTATCTTAGACAAATAAGGGTTAAACAAAGCATAAACGAGGGTATAAACATGTAATATCGTCGCACATTGTGCTCCTATCACGTCAAAATATCTATTTTAAATGGTTGAAATTTTCTCGATATTTTTGTTATTGTTTTGAACATGAAAAACAGATTTGCCCAAGTTTTATTTACTAGAGGTGCAAAGTCGACCATAATAAGAAGATAGACTGTAATAGATGCAAAGAAAATGGCAGTATTATGGGCCTGAACTACCTACATTCTGGGAAAGGCCCTGATACATGTATATAAGCTACATACGAATACGAATGCGAATATGAATATGAATACGAATACAAACTAAATTTAGAGGCGGTTGTCCCCAAATTTCAAAGTACATAGCTGTTAGAGGAGCCCCAATTCTCAAATCCCTAACCATCCCCAAAACTCAAAGGTTCCAAAATTCCAAAACTCTCTCAACGGCAAAAACCCAGAATCCCAAACCCTTTTTGTCTCGAATTCCCAATCTCTACCCAGAATGACTACAGAGAAGTCTGAGCTTGAGAAGAGGCTCGCCAAGAAGAAGAGGCAGCTCGCTGCGCTTGAGCGCGACTTGAAGAAGGAGAGGAGGAGGCGCCGGGGCGATCGCGATCGGGAGCAGAAGCGCCGCGAGCGGGAGATAAGGAAAGAGAAGGAGAAAGCGCTTGCGATAATCCTAGCGGTGGAAAAGAGAGTCAGGGAGGCCGAGAAGAAAGCCAAGAAGGCAGAAGAGAGGGCAGAGAGGGCCGAGGGGGCAAGATTGGTAGCACAAGAGAGGTACAAGCTCGACATTGCCAACCTATGTGTTAAAGACATAGTTAAAGCAATTGGTCGAAGATTTTCCAGAATCGTGAATAGGAACAACAACAAGGGTATGTGGAAGCAAGCCATTGACATACTTCAGAGGCTTTGCAGGTAAAGATTTCATTTTTATAAATCTTGATATGTTTCCATATTGTGGGTTTGTCTCGGTTTGTTAAAGGATTGAAATTTTCTCATAATATGACAATTGATATGGAATTTGATTGTGGGTTTGTCTCTGTACACATTTCTATTTTGATTCTTCATAAATTTTGATATGGATATGATTGTTGGTTACCTTTCTTTGCATCTTTGTCCATAAAATTGTTTGGTTGTACAAACATATATTGGTTTATAGCATAGACCTGAATACCATGAGCCCTCCAACATTTGATGAGTGTTTGAAGTTATTGTTGGTTTCTTTGTTCATTGTATAACAGGGATGTTTTAGATGAAATTGCATATCGTTGGTCAAAGAAAGAAGCTGTACCTGATTTGAATGCTTGTACTGTCAAAGTAAGAGACAATAAAGCCTTTATTCCGAGTCAGGGATCCGGTCCATCGAATTATGCCTATGAGTTTTGGAGATTCATCTCCCCAGTCTTTGGAGAAATTGGAGATAATAAGGTCTATGATGATTTTTTGAGTAAACTATCGGCTCCTGATCTCACCCTTCTGCAATTTCAAAACCTATATTTTCACCAGCTTCTGCACAGTTTTGAGGCCATCACGGATTTCCCTTGTGTGGCGGTTGACCATCTCTGGCGTATCAAAAAAGTGAAATATAGAGGATATACCATGTATTGGACTGATGCTTACCAAAGGTGGACAGAGGAAAATAGGCGTGATGAAATTGACTTGGAAGCCACTGCTCAAAAGCATAGTGTTGCATGGGAAACTTACCAACACAGAAAGAAAGACTACATGGATGACCCTGTTGATGAGATCGATTTGGTTAGAAATTTTATTACTCATTTTAATGAAAACCAGAAGAGGTGGGAACCTCCGGGTGACAAAATTGAAGTGGGAGAGGTGGTCTTTGACCTCTTTCCCTAGATTGTCTTGGATCTTTATGACTTCCTCTGTGAATGTGGCATATACATGGACTTCTCTAATTGTCGTACATATTACAGGTGTGTGCCCTTTTGTTTTTTCTTTTTACTTGTTTGTAATTTCTCATGGTCTTATGGTTTACACATGCTGATGCATTGTTCTTTACCTTGTAGAGAGCAATCCTGAGTTTTGTTTGGGCTACCCTCTTGATGCTTGGAAGATCAGTGTTGACAGTAGCCGCAGAGAGGCTACAGCAGACCCACAGACCCGCAGCAAGTGCACCAGGGCCCGGCCCAAGGTCCGGGACCGGATCACCAGCACCGGGCCTCGGGGTCCAACACTCTATCCTGCCTCCAGGGACCCTGGGGCCGGAGGCGCCTGCCTGCCAAAGAGGGCACCAGAATGTACAAACAGAAGGGAACCAGTCCCACATCGAAGGGTGAGGCCAGCCCTCACCCCCAACCACCTATATAAGGGCCCCAACTACCCTCTTTAATAGGTAACTTATCTCTCTCCCCGCTTACATACGTGTCTTGGTTATATATATTCCAACTATACTAACTTAGGCATCGGAGAGGAGAGGACCGGCCCGCCCGGTATTCCCCTTAGTGAGCAAGATTGCAGGGGATCAAGTTGGATTCATCTGTGTCTACTAGACCCCCGGGTTTAGGCAGAAACAATTGGCGCCGTCTGTGGGAAACTTGAACAAAGAGCCGTGTAAGCAACACCGTTGGAAGAGAATTCGGAAATGAGTCAAGAGAAAGGTACCACCGAGGAGGGACGTGTTGCATTAGTGCAGACGCTCACCTCCACCCCGGCCGTCACGCGGGACCGGGGCAACGGTCAGGAAGGAGGGAGCTGTGGGGGACCATCCGGCATGCCGGGGCCCCACCACGACAGCTCACGCGGGAAAGACCTGGCAGGGGATGAAGACAGTCCAGAGCAACGGGGCTTCTCCTTGACGTTCTCAGATGATCCGAGCGATCGATCTGAGAGCCCGGACCGGGACCCTACGTACAGCCCCGGCCATAGCAGTATGGCGGGAGAGATACGGGCAATGGCCGCAGAGGTCAATCGACTGAGAGAGGAGAGCGACAGGGACAGAGCTAAGTCCAACGCCCGGTATGAAGAGATGGAAGCGGTGAATGCTGCCCTGGTAGCCGCCCAGGAAAGAGGACAGCAGCGTGGTGACGCCATGGCCGAGGCGCAGGCGGCACTCCTACCGGTCCAACCACAACACACCGAGGCAGGGCAGTCTTCGGGCGGTCGGCCCGGTGATCCCGTGCGAGAAAAGTCACCTCCGGGCGCAGTCCCGCCGAAGAGCACGACAACCTCCCGCCAGCTCGGCGCTTCGTATGTGGATGAAGTTGAGACTCCGACCGCACGGGCGCTGCAGATGTTAGCCAACACCGTGTCGGACTTAAAGGCCCAAATGGAGGCCAGCGAGAGAAGAGCCGCGCGGCCGATGGAGGGCGCCCAGTTTAATGAGCGCATGGGCCCTTTCTCGCACCGGGTCATAGAGTCGGGGAGATCTGGCAACCAGAAGTCCCTCAAACTCACCTATTCAGGGTCCGGTTGCCCGTATCAACACCTGGACAGTTTCCGGTCCCAAACCTGCGCCAAGGGATACTCTGATGCAGTCTGTTGCAACATCTTCCAGGAGACTTTGTCTGGAGAAGCGCTCAGCTGGTTTTACGAGCTTCCAGCGAACTCGATCGAGGCGTTCGAGCAGTTAGCCGACCGGTTCGTAGGCCGCTTCATTCTCCGAGTCGAGGGAACCCGGACGTCGACCATTCTCTTCAACTGCATACAAGCCCCCGGAGAGGAGCTGAGAACCTTTGTCAACCGCTGGCAGACGGCTACGGCTGGGGTTCGGAACCTGGACAAAGGCATCGCCGAGATGGCGTTTAAGCAGGGGCTCCGAGCGGGTAAGTTTTCCTACGCCGTCCGGGTAGAACTCCCGCAGGGGTATGACGAGTTGATGGCTATGGCCATCCGGCATGCTCAGGCCGATCATGAGACCTATGGGCACCACCTACTGAAGAGGAAGCGGGATGAGCAGCAGGAAGACCATCCCCGGGAAGAGAACCCTCCGCCCGGCCAGGAAGTCAAGCCCAGTCAGCGGACCGAGAACCGCACCGCTCGGCCCAGCCGGAACGCCAACAACAGAAACTGGCCACAGCGGCAGCAGAGGCCCTATTCTGATAAACCCCAGAACGAGCACAAGCCGGCGCCATACCGCCAAGAGCGCCCCCTGGCAATCATGCCAGCACCACCGGCCGGTCAAGAAGTCTTCACCGCTCTCACCACTTCCTACGAGGATATTTTACTTGAGAACGGGAGCGTCATTCCCCCACCGCCCAAGAGAAAGTACCCAAAGGGGAAACTTACAACGGCGCAGACGGGCAAGTACTGCTCTTATCATGATGAGGCTACTCATCGAACAAATCAGTGCTATGCTCTCAAGACAGCGGTGCAGGGTTTGATCGATAACGGCCAGCTTCAGCGGTACGTAGGGGAAAGAAGAACAGACCCCGACCGGGAACGTGACCAGGCCTGGTAAACCCGCTAACTCCGAGCGGTTAGTTTGACATATCTCCGGTTAAACCGTTGTAAAAACAAATATATGCAAACTACTTTTGAGAAAATTTCACCGGCTCCGCCAGTTCAAGTATATTCATAATCAAGCAAGTATACAAGCAGTAACCGTTCCGAAAAGATTACAAGGAGAAGAGCAAGGAAAATCCTAAGGAGCCACGACTCTGCCCTCAGCAGGCAATCCGCCAGCCTCTCCTGCGGTACCCTCGTCATTGACCTCAGTTCCGGCGTTGACTCTGGCTCGGGGAGACTCGGCACCGTTGGTAAAAGAATCCAAGTCCGAGCGAATCGCTTCTTCCGGCTGCCCCTCCACCGCCTCCTGATGGATGTCCGACTGCTCATGGATATCTCCTTCAGCAGCAATCGGCATCAGGGAAGTATCTAACCATCCCTTCCCCGCCCATTCCGTGTACGCATCCGAGATGCCCTCTTCCCTGGCCTTCACCAGAAACTCCAGGAACTGATCGCTCTCACGGTACTTAAGAACAACCCGCTCGTAGAGTTCCGGGTCGTCTTCCCCGGTCGCAGCAGCAGTGGCGGCACGCAGAGCGGCAGCTCCCACTTGGAGCTCGTCCACCTTGGCTTCCAGTTCGGCCCTCTCCTTCTCCAGGCTCTGGTTCTGCTCCTCCAGCTTCTTGGCCCTCTCCTCCGATCTGGCCTTCTCCCGATCCGAGCGGGACTTCTCCACCTCCAGGCGCTGTCGGGCCTCCGATAGAGCAGCTATCTGTCTCTTCAGCTCCGACAGTTCCTCGCTCGCGTCCGGTTGGTACAAACTGTACAGCAACTGCACAACAACAAGGGCAGTTAGTCAGGCACTAAAAGAAAACAAGCTACAAGCAGTGTAGTAGCACCAGTTAGTGCTTACCCGGAGGACGGATTCCTTGCATTTTGGGCGATTTCCACCTGCCAGGGCTCCTGCAACCCCAGGTCTATCCAGACCAAGGCCGGCCAAGTCCGCCGCCACTTGCCGGACGAGTGCACTATCCGGGCTTCCCCTCGGTGCCTCCGCAGGCACGGGACTACTCTGCCGGGCAGCGGCAGCCCTCTCCCCAGCGGAGTTAGTTTGCGCGCCACTGGTTATCCTGAACC
The DNA here is from genome assembly GCA_963682095.1 of Potentilla sterilis. Classification (NCBI taxonomy): domain Eukaryota; kingdom Viridiplantae; phylum Streptophyta; class Magnoliopsida; order Rosales; family Rosaceae; genus Potentilla; species Potentilla sterilis. The sequence continues at coordinate 29,227,952 of OY821757.1, read as the reverse complement.
GTTTGGCCAGGTTCTCCCGAGCCGACCCGCCAGTAAGCGTCACCAGCGCGGAGGAACGAATGTCCCCGCCTTTCCGCTTCTCTCCTTGGCCTTCTGGAGAAGAAGATCGTGCTCTTACTCGGGCGACACGAGCCACGTGCGGCACAGATACCGGCCGGTTGGGGATCCTGTTCACTCCACCGGGAATCCTCACTGGCCCCCCGGTACTCTTGCCCTTTCCAGGCACCGCAAGGACCGCAGCATGATGGGTCTTCACCCTCTTCAGGACGTAGGCGCCATCATCAACATCCATGGCCCTTGGCTCCGGATGAGTCGTGAGCCGGCCGGACTCCTCATCCGCGAGACGGTCTCGCCTTTCTCCTTCAGCTTGTTAAGGAGGTCTTCCCCGTCCATTGAGAGAGTGGTTTCGGGCTTGATGACCGCCCGGGAAGATGCACCTGCAAGGGAAGCAAACAGTTATCATTTTGCCAGAGCTAGCACAAAGTATTACCTTTAAAGGGTTTCCTACGCACCGGGACCCCGCCCAAGTTGGCAGTACTCCAGCACTTCTCGCCGGATAAAGTTGAAAGAACTCCGTTCCAGATCGTCCCAACATCCGAGTATGGTCGAGATCCTCTCATGCTCCAGATCGGATAGCTCGAACGACTGGTCGCCATTGGGTTGGAAGGCGCCAGGAACCCGGTACATTTTACTCCTCGCCTGCCACCTCCTGCCCACCATCACCACATTCTTCCTCCAACTGTTGTCTACCCATGTAGGCATATTGGTGACGATCGGTTGATTGTTCCGGGCGTTGAAGGACAGGCAACCCCGGGACCCTTGTTTCCTCGAGTAGGACAACCTATACAAGGACCGGAATTCGTTTACCGTTGGCATACTCATTCCGGACAGATCATATAGGCAGCCGAGGCTCAATAGTCGCCTCCACTGGAGCCCAGGAAGCTGCGCGGGCGACACTTGCAGCGCACTGAGCATATACTGCACGAAATTTGGCAGCGGAAGCGAGAATCCATGCCGGAACTGGTCCTGATGCACGGCAACCCAACCTGCCTCCGGGTTGCAGGCTGACTCTCCAGGATTCAGGGGCCGCAGCAGAACTTCATCCGGGATACCCCACGTTTCCCGGAACACTGCAACCTCTCCAGGGGTCATGCTATCCTCCGGTTCGTCACACACCACAGCATCCTTCCCTCTGCCAATGGTGTAGCTCACGGCCGGATCATCCGCAAGGCGCACCCCGTGCGGTATTTCAGTCTCCGAGGATTCAGCCCCGGAAGACGAAGACAAAGACGGAGACGAAGCCCTGCTCCCGGAGCAGTCAGCGACTTCGGTCTCCGGGGATTCCGAACCGAGCCAGTCCTCCAGCCTCTCCGCATCATCCACGAGGGGACCCCTGGCAGCCGATTCGGAAGCCCGGTCAGAACTTGAAGTAGACATCTTAACCTAGGGGAAGAAAACAAAACCCTAGCGCTCGTCAGCAATAGGCTACAACAGCGCCTTCTACGGCCTCTCCCTAAGTTTGCCGCAGAGCAGTTCCGTCCGCGACAGAGATCCCTCCCCCCCGCCGCAAAACAACAAAACCAAAACAAGAACAACACCGGAGCAAAGAAATCAACAAACTTACCGATTAATATGCTCAACCGAGGACAGTCTGCCCTGCGAAAGCAGCGAGCAATGGTAGGAAGAGAGTAGGGAGCGCTCGAGAAAGCGGATCTCGTGGGGCAAAGGGCTCAGAGTTTTCGCCGGATTTCTCTCTTTCTCTTAGTTTCTCCAAAGCAAGAAGCAACAGCAGAAAGAAAAGCAGAAGAGGCCTTTTTATAGAAGGGACCGGTGCCCTAGGCAATTGAAATCCCTCCAAAAACAAGTAATCAGAGCAACTCAAACGCCTGCGAATCCAGGCCCTTCATCTCAAGACCGCCCCCCGCTGGCACGTGTCCCAGTATTGGTAAACTGCCCATGCCATCATAACTGACGGGACTGATGGACTTCCTCCTTAAATGCATGTCAGCCACTTGTCCCACACGCTGGCGACAGGAAGGTAGGAGCCGGAACCGAAGAGTCAGGCCCTCCCACACTTCCCCAGGTTCCACGGTTGCACGCCATCTTCGTTGTATATCTCGAAGACCTCTCACCGGTGGCGATCATCCAACCGCTTCGAGAGCATCCATCCGGGTATGAGCAATATGGGACCCGTCTCGATATGGCAGGACGCCCGGTCGAGGTCCGCCCGGCACCATGGCAGTTCGCGGTTATGATCATTCAACCGGCCGCATGGCTTCTTCATTGTATATCTCGAAGACCTCTCATCGGTGGTGATCATCCAACCGCGTCGAGAGCATCCATCCGGGTACGAGCCATCCGCCCGGCACCATGGCAGTTCGCGGTTATGATCATTCAACCGGCTGCATGGCTTCATTGTATATCTTGAAGACCTCTCACCGGTTGTGATTTTCCAACCGCGTCGAGAGCATCTATCCGGGTATGAGCCCTCCTTCTAGCACCATCTTCGTTGCATATCACTGAGGGACTCGTCTCGATATGGCATGTCGCCCGGTCGAGGTCCACCCAGCTACATCTCACTTGGAGGACTCGTCTCGATATGGCAGAACGCCCGGTCGAGATCCGCCCACCGGTTACGACGCATCCAACCGGCTTGAGAGCATATTCCGGGAACAGGATCAACCCGGTACCATGGCATTTCACTGGGGGACTCGTCTCGATATGGCAAGACGCCCGGTCGAGTTCCGCCCGGTACCATGGCTTGACCCCGGTCATGAGAACATTCGACCGGCATGGGCTTTATACACCCGGGTGAGTTTACATCTAACCCATGTACGCTTGTCCAGCAGGATAAAAACCTTGCATCGCACCAGCTGCGGCAAACGGGGGCTGCACGGCGAGCCTTGTCACCTCAACGCCACCCCCCCTACCGGGAACAGGATCCACCCGGCCCCATGGCATTTCACTGGGGGACTCATCTCGATAAGGCAGGACGCCTGGTCGAGTTCCGCCCGGTACCATGGCTTGACCCCGGTCATGAGAACATTCGACCGGCATGGGCTTTATACACCCGGGTGAGTTTACATCTAACTCATGTACTCTTGTCCAACAGGATAAAAACCCTGCATCGCATTGAACCGCGATCAACGTGGGGCTGCACGGCGAGCCTTGTCACCTCAACGCCACCCCCCTTACCTAAACGCTTATTCAACACAAGCTGAGAAGAACTAGCAAGTGTTCACCGGTGCTTTAAACAGCCCGCAACACCGGGGTAATCTCCCGCAGCCTAGCAATATGGGACTCGTCTCGATATGGCAGAACGCCCGGTCGAGGTCCCATACCCCTGGACTCGTCTCCATATGGCAGAACGCCCGGTCCAGGTCCAGTACTTAAGTTCACCTGGGACTCATCTCGATTTGGCAGAAAGCCCGGTCGAGGTCCCATGAACTCCACTCCGTTCCGCTTTGGCAGATCGCCCGGTAGAGGCTCAGTGAACTCCGCTCCGTTTCGATTTGGCAGATCGCCCAGTTGTGACCTAGTGAAGCTCCGCTTCGTACCGATAGGGCACAGTGCCCGGCCGGAATTCCATGCACATCTCTTGCATGGCGGATTTCAACGCCCCATTATCATCCCATGCACAAATCTCTTGCATGGCGGATTTCAACGCCCCATTATCATTCCATGCACACATCTATTGCATGGCATCATAGCATCATCTCATACACTCTCCGGGTTCCACCCCACTCCATGCTCATAGCACCACAACACCTGAGCACAGTACTACTCATATTACAAACGTACTTATAAACTATTGCTTCCCATCGGTAACAGGTACTCACCTCGGTCACGCCCAATCTTTAACGCGGACTTGGGGGATTGGGCACCGGTAGGTTGGTAACCCTGCGGGTCTGCGGGACAAGAGCAAGACATATTTAAGTCCCCATTCAAGATTGCACTTGACCGGGAACTTGGGGGACTTGTTGACAGTAGCCGCAGAGAGGCTACAGCAGGCCCACAGACCCGCAGCAAGTGCACCAGGGCCCGGCCCAAGGCCCGGGACCGGATCACCAGCACCCGGCCTCGGGGTCCAGCACTCTATCCTGCCTCCAGGGACCCTGGGGCCGGGGGCGCCTGCCTGCCAAAGAGGGCACCAGAATGTACAAACAGAAGGGAACCAGTCCCACATCGAAGGGTGAGGCCAGCCCTCACCCCCAACCACCTATATAAGGGCCCCAACTACCCTCTTTAATAGGTAACTTATCTCTCTCTCCACTTACATACGTGCCTTGGTTATATATATTCCAACTATACTAACTTAGGCATCGGAGAGGAGAAGACCGGCCCGCCCAGTATTCCCCTTAGTGAGCAGGATTGCAGGAGATCAAGTTGGATTCATCTATGTCTACTAGACCCTCGGGTTTAGGCAGAAACAGTCAGTATCCCTCCAATAATGTTTGCCGTCCTTGTAGCTTTGTAGCTAATCAAGATACTTGCATATAGGATTGTATCTTGATATATTTGCTGCTTAGTAAAATGGCTAGCTGACTGTTTTATTTGGTCCTTCTGGTAGATATGTTGGCAGAAGATAATGAATGACAGAAAGGGAGGATATAAACTGGTTCATTGATCATTGGTTGGGCTCAAGAAGAACTGTGGCACACATACTCAGTGCTGCTAGTAGAGATAGTGAGTGCTATGTACTGCTTGGCAGGTTTTTACTTTTTATAGTAGATGCATTACTTTTTCTAGTAGATGTATTCTATCTTGCAAATGCATTACTCAACATATTTGTTGATTCATTCATTCACATTACAAGAATTAGGGATAAGCCAATGTGCGGTTTTGTTCTGAACTTCTTTTACCGAGTGGCATTTATAATTCATGAGCAGTATTGACTATTAGTTCACCTGGCCATGTTCAAGTACAATAGTGCTTTTGTGTTTTTGGTATTGTGTTTTTACTTTGGGGACACTGAAGATGTTGACAATGCACCCCATGCAATGTGAAAAATCTGCCCTTTTTACCAAGGGACATCCGTCAAATAGGAATTAGACTTTATTGTGATGCTGTGCTATAAATTGTGTAAAGTACATCAAGTTTTCTCTATCTGGTGTTGCTAACTTGGTATCGTATTATGATGAACTCCATATTTTAGAAACTTAGGATTGTTCCTTTGCTTTCAGAATAGTCAAGTTACATGTTGTCGGTGTATGTTTGTTAGGATGTATATGCAGATGCTCATGTCAAGTTTTCTATGACTGGTATTGCTAACTCGGTTTCGCATTAATATAAACTCCATATTTTGGAAACTTAGGATTGTTCCTTTGCTGTCAGAATAGAATCATGTTATATGATGTCGGTGAGCTATGTGTTAGGAATTATATGCAGATGCTCACATTGGCTTCGATATACATCTGGTATTGGTATGACCATGTAATGGAACTCCATCTTAGGAAACTTGGGATTCATCCTTGAGCTGTCAGGATAGGAATTAGTCTGGTGTGATATGTTCTAGAATTCCCTCCATTCTTTCCACCACTCACTAGACCTAGAATTCTCTCCTATGTACAGAAAACCATCCACGACTGTTCACATCCATTGTTCTGTAGTTTTTAGCATTGACATCAGAAGGTATTTGGTTCCTTCATCCTCTGTGAGGAACTATGGGTTACTCGTGCTTCTGCTAGAGTATTATGTGTCCTGCTTGTTGATGGTTTAGCTCTTGGTTAACTTTGTGTGTGGATGTTGATTTATTTCCCAGAACTTTTCTTTCAAAAACTTTTCTCTAGCAGCATATATAATTCATGGCTGTGTTAAAGGTCCAACTCAGTCATGAGTAATTGGAAACTGTGTTTGTGGCTTTTTAGATTGAGCTTCAATAATGCTGCTGTGCTGTGTTGTGTGTTTCGCAAAAGACAAATGGACTCTTATCTTTACATCCTTGTGCTGTCAGATTGCCTTTAACTTCTGACTTAGAATCTCTTCCATGCTTTCCACCCACCAGAACTAGAAGCCTCTCCTTCCAAAGTCTCAGCTGCAAGCTGAACTAGAGCTTCTACGCCTGCAGTCCTTCCTATACACAAGAAAACACAAAGAACCTGAGAGCAAAATTTTTGTCGTCGATCACTATCAATAACACTTGGCATTCACATATCAGATAGATATTTTGGTACTTTGTATCATACGCGTACGGCATGCATATTTTGCAATCTGTACGCTAGAACCAACACCATGTGATTCTGTTGTATCAGATTCATACTGAAGCAGCACGAGCAAAAGGTAATTAACACAATCCATTTGGTTAAGTTGACAAGTAATCATTGATTAATTAACAAACAAGCACCATTTACATTGGCACCAAGAAATAACAAGCATTTCTACTCTCCTGTATGAACCTTATAAGTATTTAACCATTTTTTAGGGTTCCGAATCGTAGGATGGTCCATGATCAAAACTAGTGTCAGAAACTAAAATATGTTCTAATGAACCTCACCGTGAGCCGGATGTTGGGAGCGGGCATCTGGTAAAGAAATATTACAGCAGAAACCTATAAACCACTTTTTGAGGCAATAATTAACTGGTCGGAAACTAAGTTTCAGACAAATAAAACAATCCTCTAGGCAAGAGATAGTCCTCTCGGCGGCCACTGTAAACAGGCATGTCAGCCAATGCAGAAGCACATATCCAGGTCTGGTTATAATGCAGCAGGCTATTGCTTGAATAGTTGGATCTTTATCTAGGTTATGAATAAAGTCTTCTTTCCAGTTATATATTTACGCCTTTTTTTGTCCAAAAATGTTTAGACATATCATGGAAAAAGAATATAATTAGTAGAGATGCCAGACTACTAATCTCGTAAAAGATAAATAAAACTAAGGAGGATTATGAACTAAGGAGGAGCTCCTACTGCATCAGATTGCAGTCTGTGAAGTAAAGACATTGGAGGATTATGAACCCAGTTCAAAGTACACTCCAAACTTGAAGCAAGGTGAGCAGCATAATCTGCAGCAGCGTTTGCTTCTCTACTGATCCAAGACCAGTTCATTGAAGAAAAGGAAGCAGCGATACACTTGATCTTACGAAGCCAAGAGAACGCAGACCAAGAGACTAATCCCTTAGAGGAAATTAAAGCTGACATGAGAGAGAGGCAATCAGCTTCAAGAGAAAAACCACACAATGATTGTGACAGAGCAAGGTGTAATCCAAGTAGAACTGCCTGAGCTTCAGCTGCTTCTGCAGATTAAAGTAAAAGTTTCTGAGTCCCAGGTGGCATCAGTATTAATCTTGAAACAGCCAATATCTGGAGGAGTCCAAAATGTAATGTAGAAACATCAGAAGAAACCACACCACTAGGACTGAGATGCGGATAAACAACCAATTTACTTGCCGAAATAATTTCATCTGCTTGTAAAAAAGCTCTCTGAGAAACTGCAATAGGATCTGGCTCTAAATGATTAAAAACCGAGGAACACCTTTGCTTCCAGATATTCCAAAGTAGAAAAGATATGTGAGTAAAGAAACTGGGAAGATGCAAGACATCATGTGAATGGAAATTAAGCAACCTTTCAAACCATCTATCCACTGAGGTGATACGAGCACATGGAACATGATAACCAAATGGATGTGCAAACCAAGCACAAATAACCCATTTATAGGTGAATAAAGCATGCTCTAGAGTTTCTGGGTAATCATTACAAATAGGGCATAAGTTGGAGATAGACATATGTCGAAAATGGAGATTACCTTCACTGGCCATAAGGTTTTGAAAAGCTTTCCAGAGAAAGAGTTTTATCTTTGGAAGAGTACATAAACTCCAAACCCATTTCCATAACTTCAAATTGATCTGATGAGACATTGAAGTAAGAGGAATGACAGGAAAAACAGCTGTAGCAGCAGCAAGATAATAGGCAGATTTAACAGTATAAACCCCTGATCGATAAAGAGGCCAAAGCAGAATTTCAGGATTCACAGAACAATGCAAAGGAATTGCTTGAATTGAATTTTGTTCCTGGAATGACAAAATATGTTGGATAGGAGATAGGTCATCAACTATTAAATCTTTCACTAAAGAGGTCTTGCTCCATGATTAACACAAAGTGGAGTAAAAGTCGAGGGAATCCACTTTCCCTTCCACACCAGTAGTAGTTCCATTCCCAATAGCAATACCTTGAGTAATCGAATTGCAAGCCGCCTCTAACAGACTAGACCAAATCCAAGGAGGAGTTCCACCTTTACGAGCAGTCCAAAAATATGCATTTGCAAAGTAACAAGCTTGTAAAGTCTTAACCCACAAAGCATTTGGATTTTTGATCAAGCGCCAAACTTGTTTTCCTAGAAGAGCTAGGTTAAAGCTCTCAAGATCTCAAAAACACAAACCACCTGCTGATTTTGGTAAACAGAGTTTCTTCCCTTACAACCAATGAATTCCATTGTTTTCAGAATTCCCCACCAAAAGTTTGCCAATGCAAGCCTCGCATAATGGCCTCCAAACATTGTTGGCATTATTAGCAAACTAAAAAACTGATGATGAAACTAAAAATTGAGTTTCCAATAATTTTGACATAGTGAAGATTGTTACTTCCTGACGACACAGGACATTATATATGCATAAGAGATATCTAGGTCACGAAAAATACATAAAACAAGTGCACATGTGATTGTATCTGCACCTATTTGGTGTATATCCCCAGGGAAACAAACATATATACAGATAGGGGCACACAGCATGCAACACCTACTCAATCACACAAATGGAAATTGAAGTGAAAAATGCAACAGACTTTAAGTATTCCTATTTGGAATACTTAAAGTATTCCAAAGAAAACATGGCAGATTACATTGTCCTTGACAGCACATAGGATACTAGCAAATTAATACAGAACAATCAGGAGAGGGAAATAATGTTATCATTGTCTAAAACATATATCTGTTAAGGGACACAACAATCTAAATACAGAATATGAATACTGGAAAGAAAGAGAGAGATAAAGAAAAGAAAAACAGTTTATAAGAAGCTGAAAGGTCCTCCTCTTACTAAATCGACATATTTGAAATGATCAACAGCAATGCAACAAATAAACTACAGCACAAAGCAACCAGGGGCTTCAGGATTAGGATAAGTGGATGGATTGGTATAGAATTCGAAGATACGAGTAGGCCTGAACTGGAGGCTCAAACAATTCTTGGTGTCCTTGTTGATCTTGGCGATATCAATCTCAAACTTAAATGGTATTGCAATACCCTGAGTCTTATGAGCCCCAACCTCATCAAATTTAGGCCGTTCTTGGAGACTCATTTCTGGGGCCATAAGACAGGCTTCCTGACCTCCTATATGGAGGAGGTAATACCTACAAGCGAAATCAAACTCCTCAGGCAACATTGGCAGCTTCAAATCAGCAATTAGTGTGATAGATTCTAGATTTTCATCCAAGGACATAATATAAGCTCGTAAATAGCAACTATCAAGACTGTAGGCAAACATTATCTTCTTGTTGTTATCGTCACCAGGCAGGTCCAGGACCAGAGCTTTGTTATCAAAAGGAAAAGGGCCGCGTTGGCACATGGAATCGACTAACCTCCACTCTCTGCCTGGGTGAGCTGCATCGAAGCAGAAGACAGGACCTCTACTCTGAGACACAAACATCTTGGTGCCAGCAGTTGCCCAAGACAATAAGCCTCCCCTAAAATAGTAATTATTTAGTTGCAAGAATGGCAGCTGTGGCAGACCAGACCAAGACCCCATTTTGGGATCGAATACCTCAAATGAGGGAAATCGTTGGCCAGCTCATACGAAAGTGCATATAGTTTCCCACCCACCTCCACCATCACAAGAAAATACTTGGCTTGAAGCAATTGAGCATCCATCTTCCGAATATCACGAGGTTGCTGCTTGTTGGTGTCAGTTTCAAAGACATAAACATCTTTATGAAAAGTGCAGCCGGTAAATTTTGTAACGAATCAACAATCTGGGAGCCCAACACACCGCAACCCACACAAGAAGGGAGTTCCTCATTCCCGCCGCCCCTATAAGTGACCTGCCGAAATTGCAAACCATCCTCTGAATCTGACAACAACAAATCCGACAATTTGATCGAACGGACAACATAAGAGGCCCGCCTTTCCGGATGGTGTTCGACGTGACATATGTACACAGACTTGTTAGCCTCCAACTCATTCAACTTCAACTTCTTACTTCTCTTCTTCTCCTTCTTCCTGCAGCGTCGAAGCCGGTGACCATCGCTGTCTCTATCGGCGAGGTTGAGAGTGCTTTTGGGAGACATCTGTTCACTTTCCTTTGGGTTCGGCCCTTTCCTTTGTCTATTTATAGACTTGTAAGCATGAAGCCTTATCTAAATAGGATCGGAGAAGGATAAATTACCAATCTAGATTGGGAATGGATTTGCCCAAATCTGATCTGGGATAGGAGATGGATTAGATGACTAGACATTCAGTATAATCTAATTAAATAAAAATTGAAAATTTAAATTAGCTAATCGGAGCACCTGGGACTGTTGATGCCTGCGATGAGGTAGAAGAAGAAAAACGACGGGCACAACTGTTCATGCTTCAAGAGGTTTATGCATTAATAGGATTCATAACTAATAATATAGGTCAAAGCAGGCCCTGCTCATCACCAGCCCCAGCCCACAAGCAGGCCCATTTATTGTTTGGCAATAACCGGGCGTTGATTATGATGAGCGGGCCCAACTCATTATTTCTCCATTTCACATCAGCCCAAGTATAATTTATTTACTAATCTCCGCTACTATAATCGGAACCGCTCTTTTCATGTTAAAGGTTTCACAAATAAATGCATTTTCCCACATTACCCATATACAGTAGATCTCGTATAGGGGGAACCACACAAATTGTTTGTTATATTACTGTATATCCAACACGAAGTAATTAAAAGATGTTACTTATGCTTAGTTAAGAATTAAGTCCATGATCCGACTCAAGCAGAAAGCATATATAAGCCAAACTTTGTGCCGACAATTTCATTCTTTTTTGGGTTCAGCATTTCGCTCAACCCGATTGATTAATTAGGTCTTCCTTTCCTATCAAATGCTGCAATATTTCTAGTCACATATTCATCGAAACAACTAACCCATATGATTAGTCATATATGACTAGTGATCGACATGAATATGAATCGTGCTATTCCAACCCATGCAGTAAGACTTGTGCAGCGCGCAAGTCATCAATGGATTCGACTGAAACATTTGTACTCGATGTGATTACGATAAAGAAAGAAAGATAAGTTGCGAACTAGCAGTGAGAGATGAAGATATGAACTATGGTGTGATTGCCAGTTAAAATTGGACAAGTGAGCTCAGAATCGTCTCCTACTGGCAGAACACAAGTAGCATCTAATCCTCATATATGAGAATGGCTGGTGCATGGGGTTCGAAATGCCAATTCCCAAAGGAAAATGTGTGACTATGAACAGCGTCGCTATTCTTCTACGTATGCAGCTTGTTATATGGACAAGTGTACCGAGATATAGACCGGTTTCATCGGCCTGATAAATTACATAGGATAATTAAGCACGCACATTGTTTTGTATTGTAACAAAAGCATCTTTTACATTCAGGCTGAAAAGCAAAGGAAACCTTTTCCTTGAGGAATCATCAATCTCAACCCCCAAGACTTCTCCATATATACCAATTCCATAGCTTAGCTAGCTTTACTTGCCCACCTCTCCAATTCCGGTGCAGGCAACACCATGCGCGCTGATCAGTATGTCTGGGGTGGTCGAGCTGCATGTGGCAAGAAACAGGTCCAGTACTAGTTAATAAGCTAGCTTTAGTTTTATACAGGTGAGCGAAGCTTTCGTTGGTGATTCTTCATTCCCTTGAGGTATTGTGTTGAGTTTTGATTGTCTACGTATGAGAATTGGTTGCCCTTATGAGTTGGGTGTTACTATTCTTGTGTGAGAGTATCTATTTGTGGCTTCTTGTATGAGAGTCTGATTGTCCTGCTGATAATTGATTTCCAAACAGCCGAGAGTACTCTTTTGCTATTATTGTTGATGCACGTTTCTGTATGTTTCGCAATGATTGAAGATAGAGTTTTTGCAGGAATTGGGATGTTTAAGAACTAGATCGTGTGAAGCATTGGATCCCACAGAGGAACTCCAAAATGCGAGAGGGAATGGACTTGAATGGACCAGTACCAGGGGGGAGACCTCCTGTGAAGCTCCATCAAGTGACTATACTTGTTCATGGACTCACTTCAGCTTGTTCTTTACAGAGGTCATATCTTTGCACAATCGATGATTGTCGTTCTACTTATAGAAGAAAGGACCATTTTAACCGTCATCTTCTTCAGCACCAAGGAAACCTCTTTAAGTGTCCAATTGAGAACTGTACGAGTGAATTTGCTTATCAACGCAATGTGAAGAGGCATGTTGAAGAATTTCACAGTGAGGATTGCCCTTCTACTAGCGTTGAAGGTCAAAAGCAGCATGTCTGCCGGCCAGGAACCTGGTTGTGGAAAGGTGTTCCAATTTGCTTCAAAGCTGCGGAAACACGAGGATTCTCATGGTAGGTTTTATTTCTCTATTCTATCTCTTTTATAGGTTCCATTGTCTATCTATTCTCTTTTTTCTATTTGGTTGTTGAATATTGTAAAGTGATAATCAAAAATAAATTATGATTTAACTCCAATTAACGTCGGTGACATTCGAACCAGCTATGAGAGATTCTCACACCATAATTCTTACCAACTCGACCACATGTGGTGGTTAAATTGTCTCGATTGTTGTACCATAGAGCCAAACATTGATGATAAGAGTTTTGATGAGGATGTAGTTGGAAAATTCGAATTTTGGCAATGTAAGTTTTACTTGACGAATATTTAAACTCCTTTTAGAAAAAGAAAAAAAAAATATTTAAACTCTTCTCTCAAGTTCACCAACCCTAAACCGGAAAAAAAAAATATTAAGATTCTACAAGAATCTTCAAAAACGTGCACTTTCAAGTGTCATAAATTTTTCAATCTCTGTTGATTTCCCATATATTTTCTTCTTTTCAATAACGGAGACGAGTGTTTATAAGGAAAAAAGTCACTACTAATAGGTTCCCAAAACGTGTCCGACCCGTCAATCAGAAGAGAAAGAAGAGAAACAAAAATTCTTGATGGCAAGAACAAGGCCAGTAAGAAAAAGAAAACCCTCCTTCTTCAAGGTTCTTATAGGTGACTTCTCAAACCAATTGGTAAGCAATACTCGTATGTACTCGAATTTGCTACTACACATGACTAAGAAAAACTCCCAGCAGATTTGTTATTGTTGTAGCTGATGAATTTTCCAATGTGCATGTCGAATTCAATTGATATTTTTATTTTGTTGTGTGACTGTGTTTTGTTATGCATGACTGCATGAGCTTCGATTCCATAACTCTAATCAAAGTTTCTGCCGAGTATGCCGTTTTCTTATATGAATTTTTACACCGTTTTTCCTTATATTTGTGAATGAGAAAACCCTAGTTTCCTACCTTAGGTAGATTTATGCTTTTGTTTGTGTAAACTGAAGTTGTCTATCTAGCTACAATGTTTAAATGTGATCTGTACATTGTAGATTGATTCATTATGGTCATCCTACATCACTTTTGTTACAGCAAATCCCTCGGGGTTTTTATAAGCACTTTGATTGGAAGGGACCTCAGCAGACCTACCTTCGGACCCTGACTAAAAAATGGCTTGTTCATGTGGAAAATATCGATGGCAAGTTCTTTTTTCGTAAGGGTTGGAAGAAATTTGTGCATCATCATGATCTGAAGCTTGGTGAATTTCTTGTTTTTCGATATCTTGGTAATTCGAAGTTCGTTGTTGATATATACGGAAGAAATACCTGCAAAAAAGAGTTTCTAAAGGCTGTTGAGAAAAGTGAGAAACAGGAGCATGGTAATGAAGATAACCAGGGTTTGAAATGTGTAGGTGAAGGAACTAGTACTGGTCAAGCCACGAACAGTATTCCCATCAAAAAGGAAGTAATTGATACTGAATACGAAATACCGTTGCATCCATTGGCTAGAAGTACTGGAAAAGATGTTGGTATTGAGAGAGCAAACACTTTCAGATCTGAAGACGGAGAAAAACAAGCAAATGATGATGAAGAAGAAGATGATGATGATGATGATGATGATGATGAGGCCGAGGACGATGAGGAGGAGGAGGATGATGATGAATCTTTTGGAACCCCAAATGACATTCCATCAGGCCCAAAAACAAAGGAGATATCTCCATTAGGACCAGTGTATAAGAACAGAAAGCGATCAAGTTCAAAATTTAGTACTAACACTGGTGTAAAAGATGTAGCACTTCAGAGAGCCTATGCTTTCAAATCTGCAAAACCTTCTTTCGCCGTTCCCATGCATTCATCATATGTCCACGGTGGTTACATGGTAAGCATTCTACAGAACCTGTACTCAACCTCACCATATATCAATTTTGTCACTCCTACCTACATGTCAGTGCAAGAATTAGGAATTCATGCCTGCATATACACATGTATTTATATTTTACACAGAAATTAAAATATATATCATGTATTCTTCTCTTTTGTTTTTCCTCAGAATGTGCCATCTGATTTTGCCAAGAGATATCTTACTAAGTGGCCTAGTGAAGTCATCCTTCAGGTTAATGGGAAGTCTTGCGGGTCTGTGAGTTTCCAATGTGAAAGAACCTTGAAAAGATTCACCACAGGTTGGGCGGATTTTGTGCGAGCCAATAAGTTAGAAGTTGGTAACGCCTGTGTTTTTGTGTTGAGTGACAATGAGAAGTTTGTGTTTGATGTAATCTTTTACAGCGCCAAATAGAAGCTGCAAGTTTCACCTTATGCCTTTGCAACACCATGTAAGTAGTCGATCAGGTTGGTTTATGATCAATTGTTTGTGTTCGGAGTTAAGGTCTGTGCTTGGCTGCTTGCGCGTAACTTTTGACACAATTTTTGTTCTTTTGTATTTTGTATTGGGGATAACAATCACTCACCGGTGAGGTCGTGTGGATTCAGTCAGGTCTAAAACTTCAAAGAACCAGACCGCAGATCGATCGACCAGTCTCTGAAATCTCCATTTGTTTTATGTTACCTAGCCTGCAGTTGTTTTGAATTTCCAAATGATACTGAAAAGGTTATTTGAAGATTATTTTTTTATTTTTTGAGAGTTGAGATGTTATTTCACTTGTTTGAATATGCCGGAGTCTCAATTGGAGAATTACTGATGACGAGTAGATGGTAACGTTGAAAGATTGAAGATCAGCAATTAATTAGAGAAAAAAAGATAGAGCTGGTACGTATACGCTTTCTTGTGTTCTAAGCTCTCTTGAAAATAATACAAAACAGTACTCCTTAAATAACAAGACCAACAATCTCTGGCTTGCAATTGTAAATTGTAATGCGAGGCTATAAATTGTTGATAAACATAGAATTTTTGAATGGTATGTTTCGATTTTTAGCACCATTGGTATGTAAACTTGGGTCGCACGTAATTTCCGTTCTACATGAGTTGCACGGTTCTGCTAATGCCGAGGCTAATACCCTCTCAATCCTCTGTTTGATTAAAAACGAAAGTTATAGCTAGTTATAGCTAGAGGAAAATCAAAGAAGAAAGCCGAGAGGATGATGAGAAAGACAAGGAAATTAGAAGAGGCAGAAAATCGTAATGGGAAGTTCAAGGGCAGAAATTGAAGAAGAACACCTCTTCTCTCAAGGTTTCTGTAGGCACCCCAATAACTCTTTCGCCAAGATTAGTTTGATATGTAATCATCGGTGATGCTGCTAGCTAAGGTAGTTGATAGAGCTTGGTTAGGTACAGATCCTCTAAAAACAGTGTCATTTCTAATTTTCCAGACCTGCCAACAAGTAGTGATCATCTTTGCAAACAAACCGGCCAGCATCATAAGGCTGTGAAATAAAGAGTTCTTTAAGAACAGGACTCTAACTATGTTCAATTTTTTTCTTCCAAAAGTCCCAAGAGTTGTGCGCATTTTCCACATTTTGTTTGCTGTTCACTCAAAATAGAATACATAAAACCCTATATTCTTTGAAAAGTTTGCCTATCATCTCTACATGCATCTGTAGAATGGTTAGCAATACACAAATTTGCCATTGATTCGTTGAAGTTGACACAGTTTTTCCCTCCTCCTTATTTTTTGTGTTTGACATAGACTGAGAGAGAGTGTTAGAGTGAAAGACAGAGCATCTAATTCCATTTATAAAGACATCCCATTTGTTTTGTTGTCGACTTGAAACAGAAAATAGTGGTCACAGAAAAATCCCACAATGAGCACCTAGATAAAAAGTTGTAAAGAAAATTAAAGTAAAGGAGGAATCTTTTTTTCCAAGTACCATTGTCATTCTCATAGAGTAACACATACATAACACGGATAGAATCTATCTAGCACCGATGTACATGTCAATGCTTCGTTGGTATGGAAATTAAGGTAGCTAGTTGTGTACAGATACAAGCTATAGTTTCAATATCTTCAACTCGCATTAGGAAAATAATCTGTTTGTTAACTTCGATCCTAACTATCAATGGCATGCATGGAGACATTTTCATACTGATCTTATAGTAAACCTAAGCCGTGATACTTATTTAATTAGCTTGGTCCCCAAGTTTTAGCCACGGTGTGTTTTTTTTGTTTGTTTTTTAAACCATGGGTGTGATGTAACAAAATAAGTTACAACAAATTACAGCGCAGTCATGACTTACTAGGATACCCTAACTTTGTCAATAATGAGTCATAAAAAGCAAACCTAGCTAAGCAACCGAAGCAAACTTAAATTCATCTAAAACAATGAAACTTTATAAACACAAGTTCAAGACAAAGTAACCATTGACCACCACTGTGTACTTAATGTGAATTTTCATCAGCTTCTTCATATTTTATCGATAAATATTATAATTGTGTTCACATAGTCACATATTATTATGTATGTAAATACTTAATTCTGATGAAAATAAAAAACTTATCATAAACTCAATTTTGTATGAAAACTACGGATTATATCATATCAGATTCAAATAACTTAGAAAACATTAATGGTGAATGTTTCAAACACAGTTATTATTTATAGCTAATTATTATGATGCATCTCTTTATAAATTTTCACACGCATTTAAGGGTTAGGTGATGACGTACGTGTTTGCTATAATAATAAGCTAGTCGATCATTTCTTTTCAGTTTTCATAGAAAACCTCAAGTAAACAATCCCCCACTTCCATGCAAATTACTGGTTTTTGACAATTCCATCTTGACTATATGATTACAAATTTTGTTGGCAAGTTTGATTATGCTAGCTAGCTTGTCATGAATGTTGAAAATATTTCACTTTTTTCCTCGTACGTCCTATGTTGGATAAGATTGCAATTGCTATGACTTTTCCACAAGCCAAGAGAGCCGAGCAAAGTTTTCAATGAATTTGAAAGGGAACGTGTCATTTGCCCTCCAAAGTCATTTTGTTAATTGTTCTTCAACAACAAATAGTATAATCCAAGCTGAGAGGCTCCAAAAAAAGGGCACACCTGCCTATAAAAAAGAGGGTCTCTGTTGCTCTATCTTTCACCTCTGAAGCATAGTGCTACATCTCTCACCATGGCTAGTTTTGCTTCTTCTCTTTGCTCTCTGTTTCTGATCGTTTCTTCTGTTTTTGTTTCTTCCTACTTTGGTGTCTTGGAGGCACAACCCTCAGTTCCTATAGTTAAAGGGCTCTCATGGTCTTTCTATGATTCTAGCTGTCCTAAGCTCGAGTCCATTGTAAGGGAGCAGCTCAAGAAAGTCTTCAAGGAAGACATTGGCCAGGCTGCTGGCTTGCTTCGTCTCCATTTCCATGACTGCTTTGTTCAGGTAATTAACTTCAACACAACATAGCTAATCTTTGGTTTAGTTTTGTATCAAGGCTATTTAATCTCTGCCCGTTTTTGGAAATGGAAAGTTACTTGGAACCCAGATAATCAAAATGGATGATCAGTAATTTACATAACATGGCCCTTGCATTAGGCATTTTGTTTACATATGGTGAAAATGGACCCTGTATCTTCCTTTTGGGTAGTGCTAAATTTGTGCATAACTGTATTATTATTCTTATACGTTTTGTAAGACTAACTTGTTGCTTAAAACTTCAAACCTATGTAGATTTGATTCAATAGTGTGTAGAAAGATAACAGAAACCCAGCAGATAATCAAAACGGCCGGCTGCTAATATCTAGTAACTTGCATAATGGATCAGTAATTCAATATATGATGGTGAATATTCATATATTGATCATTTTGTTTACATGAATAGAGAAAGTGGTTCTTTTTTTCCCTTGCTTAGTGCTTATTTCTGAATCATTTCTATGGTTCTGCATACTGAATCGTTCTTCAATCGGAGCTAGCTATATGAATCTATGATAGAAATTATCGAAGTCGATGCCAAATTGGTGCTTATTATCTTTGACCAAAGCATGTATAATAGGCCTTAAGCTTCCTCTCCACCAAATTTTTTGAACCACTGTTGAGATCCATCTTCAATAATCTTTATACATATATAACCAATTGATTACTATTACATGCAGTTATTATAAAATGGTTTATGTCAGTAACTATGTTATTTCAAGTCCTACCTTTAAAAAAAAAAAAAAAAAAAAATAGTTGGTGAGACTTTAGTTTGGATGGGAGCGTACGTTGCGGGTGATACATAATGTGTACAAGTCAATAAGTATTATTGATAACATTGCAGGGATGTGATGGGTCAGTTTTGCTGGATGGATCAGCTAGTGGTCCAAGTGAGCAGCAGGCACCTCCCAATCTGAGTTTGAGAGCCAAAGCCTTCGAGATCATCAATGACCTCCGCGAGAGAGTTCACAGCAAATGCGGGAGGGTTGTTTCTTGTGCTGATATTACTGCTCTTGCTGCAAGGGATTCTGTCTTCCTGGTAATTATCTTTTCCTCTTGCCAATTATACACTTTATACATCCATCTGATTTGAAATGAGCTGAATGGCATATATAGTTGGTATATAATTATTGAGTTTGCTACTGAATATAAGCAAAAATGTTTGCAGTACAGATATTTTTTACTGTGAGTGCAGATATTGTTGCTTCTCTACTGTCCATATTTTGGCCCATATTTCAAATTGATGTTATTGTTGGGGTGTGGGTGGACAATTAATTTGTTTGTGTTAGAAGTATTATTCATAATATATATACATATCTAGAGCGGGATTCCGCTCTGAAATTAAAGAGCGGGCTCCTTATTTGACCCACTTTCTGGTTAAATTTCTACATTTCTACTGTTTAGTATTTAGGTATATGTGTGTAGATCACTTCTGCAAAGTTTCATCAAATTTGATAATCGTTTAAATATTCCTAGTCGTGATTAACACAAATGGTTCATACTGAACAGATTCAGTTTGTTGATTGATTTTTTATCGTTTTGATACATTAACGATCACCAAATGAGCTGAAAAATTGTAGAGATGATCTACACGCATATACCTAAATACTGGACTGTGTAGATATAGAAATTTGACCGGAAAGTGGGTCAAATAAGGAGTCCCGCTCTGAATAAAGACTATATATAGTTTTTATCTAGAGCGGGGCTCCGCTCTGAAATTAAAGAGCGGGGCTCCTTATTGACACACTTTCCGGTCAAATTTCTACATCTTCACCATTCAGTATTTAGGTATATGCGTGTAGATTATCTCTACAAATTTTCAGCTCATTTGGTGATCGTTAAGATATTAAAACGATAAAAAATCAATTAACAAATTGAATCTGTTCAGTATGAACCATTCGTGTTAATCACGGCTAGGAATATTCAAACGATTATCAAATTTGATGAAACTTTGCAGAAGTGATCTACACACATATACTTAAATATTGAACGGTGGAGATGTAAAATTTAACTAGAAAGTAGGTCAAATAAGGAGCCCCGCTCTGGATAGAGACTATATATATATCAATCTTGACTAACCCAACAGCTTATAATTAAGAAGACTTCTCTCTATCCTAGCCTAGTTGATAAGCACTTCTAAGGTCATTGTATAGAGTTGTATACGCAAAGAGAAAAGCATGAGACTCATTCCTCTTCTTATCTCATGGCTTGTTACACTTATACCCTATGGTTTTCTTTATTCTTTGAGGAATCTTAATTATGAGCTAAGTCATTTCTTAATCCCTAGTCCATGACTTTTAGATTTATAATGTTAGCCACATGTCAAAGCTAGAAAGCTTACCAGGATAAGGAATCCAGGATAATATTGTACTTAATTAAGATGTTCATATTAACATGTGATTTCTCTTTTCTTAAAATATTTCACTTTACAAATAACAAATCTAAGAAGCTTTAGTGGTTAAATTTTGCCTGCTTTTCCATATTTTAGTAATCTATGAGCCACTGATAATGAAATGTTTGGAGCAAGTGCGAATATTAAAACCTAGCAGAACATGAAGAACATTTTCAAGTTGGATCACAGCAAGTTTTGATTAATATTTCATTTTCTGCAGTCGGGCGGCCCTGACTATGAAGTTCCACTGGGAAGAAAGGATGGATTAAACTTCGCAACAAGGAATGAAACCCTTGCAAACCTCCCCGCACCAACAAGCAACACCACAGTACTCCTCACCGAACTTGCCAAGAAAAACTTGGATGCCACTGATGTCGTTGCTCTCTCAGGTGGCCACACCATCGGCATTGGCCACTGCACCTCCTTCACCGGCAGGTTATATCCGACTCAAGATGCTAGCATGGACAAGACTTTTGCCAATGACCTTAAGCAAGTGTGTCCAGCAGCAGACACGAATTCCACAACCGTGCTTGATCTTCGCTCGCCTGATACATTCGACAACAAGTACTACGTTGATCTCATGAACCGCCAAGGTCTATTCACATCGGACCAAGATTTGTACACGGATAAAAGAACACGCGACATTGTCACTAGCTTTGGTGTGAATCAGACATTGTTCTTCGAGAAGTTTGTTCATTCCATGATCAAGATGGGGCAACTGAGCGTGCTAACTGGTTCCAGTGGTGAAATTCGCGCTGATTGCTCGGTGAGGAACTCAGACAATGCTAATTACTTGAGCTCCGTTGTGGAAGATGATGAAGAGAGTTTGTCTGAGCTTTAAGGAGTGAATCTGTTCAACATGTACGTTAATTATTAAACTTGTTTATGCATGTACTGCTCCTCATGTTTCATCCATCTTCCTTCTTATGATGAAGGTTAATAATCTCTAACAGTTCAGTGTGTTCGCTAATGAATGTTTTCTAAAATAGTCTCAATCTGAGGTTTAAACCTGAACTGCTGAACATACATGTTACTAGAAAAAGAACCCGCGTTGCGGGGGGGGGGGGGGGGCAAAAATTTGTAGCATGCGCAGCAATTGTTATTTTCTGGAAAAATATTTTAGTTGAGTATGGCTTCACCAATTATCTAGCTATACTGAAAAAAAATATGAAACATATGCGTATTAAAACAAAGCAACATTACATAATCGAAAAAAATGTAGTAACATTATATGTGACTTAGGTTACATCGTCTCCACTCAATTCAAAAAGTTGCATTCTATAAGCATATACCAAACCATTACCACATCACAAAAATAGTAGATGTGACTTCACTACAACAAATTGCAACAATAATTTCCTCACTTATGCGACAACTACGTCATATGCTATAGGGACTGCAAATCTCCATTGCATTCTCTTGCTTGTGGGAAGAAATATGGTAGATGTACTACTATATCTTCCTGTTAGCCTTTGAGTTGCAACCCTTAATGACACCATGATCTAAAACCCTCCAGGTGCCCTGCAAATTTCCTAGGTGGGTTTCCTCTAGTCCTTTGTTTTATCACAGGATGGTTATGTGAACCATTGTCCACACAGAACTGAGCACCTATGGAGCACATCATATACATAAGACCCTTTCCGCCATGAGAATTTGTTCCACATAGCCGTGAATAAACAAATTCATCATCAAGGTAAGGCCCGGCAATTTTAAGTATGCGATACGTGAACACAGAGCAGTTATATGTAAAAACTGAGTGTTCCCATATCAGGTGAGACTTGACTGTCAAAATCTATAAAATAAAAGGAAAAAATTGTTTACATACTGTACCATAAACACAACCTACAAATGAAATGTAGACCTGCATACATTTCTCTCAATCTGTAGTCTAATTTGAGTAAACATCAAGCAAACCACTAAGAATGACATGTATGCCTACATGATAACAGAACACTGAAATGAGAAACACCAACCGGACTATGATACCAAAAACTTTTTTCAAAGTGCCCGCAAAAATCTCATCCTATCAGACAAAGAAAAGAATTTAAATTGCCAAAAACCCAACGAAATTACTTTGCATTTGTCAAGATAAAGAGAATATATACACAACAGAAACAACAATAGCTCCTCTTTTTACACAGAGGCCAATTAGTAACAAAAATTGCAGCCCCAATAAGTAAACATTATATTACACAGAGGCCAGGCTTGATATCAAGCTACCAAAGATTTTAGATTGCAAATTGCCATTGAGATCGAAATTACTACTCTAAACATTTACATGAAACAATTTTTCAATATAACAGAAACCTAAACTTCATAATCAACAAATAGTTTGGCTTGGATTTTACAATCACAAATCAAATGGATAGTTGGGTTTAAAATTGGGATTGAAATCTTCAATGGAATCCCAAAATTTGATTAGCTTCTTGTTAGAATTAATACCCAATTTCTCCCAAATTGGTCAAAAATAAGATTGAGGAGGATCCAAATCAGCAAAAAGAAATAAGAGCTTATCATCTTTTAATTCTCTTTAGATTCCAAATAAAGTTACTCTAACGCAGAAGGAACTCACCTCTTGACCTGGCGGGGTGGCGATTAATCGGTGGAGCGGTGGAGAGTGAGAAAGAGAGGTTAAAAAAAAGGAACGTAGCTGATACTGGCACCCAGAAAACGACCCGACCCAGCCTAACTCTGTAGATGCAGCCCCACCACGCCGCTCTCAGTCCGGCACTGCCGATGGTTTCGAAGACTCCAGCCGGCCCAGATCCAAGGTCTAGCTCTCTCCTCACTTTTTTTTTTTGTGTGTGTGTTTTAGATTCGTCGCTGGCTGATCTCTTTTCTCTGAAACCTCTGTTTTTTTCTTCTCTCTGAAAGCTCAGTGCGGTGGAGCTACCTATGGATTCTCAAGGGGCAGCGTCGTAAAAACAAAGAAAATAGGGGTATAACGGTAATTTCACGCGAACTTAGCTACAGTGCGGTGAACACTGCACCAGCTAACTCACAATTAGTATATTATAAATATCAAAATTAGCTTTGGGCCAAAAATACATATGTACCATGCATCTTATCAAGTTTAAAAAAAAAATTAAAAAAAATAAAAGAGTTGTTTTCACCATAACTCTCATCTCTTCTACATTCACCAAACAAGTACATAAACCATGTCAATACCTTTAACATGTACAAAGACTACAAACTCATTAAGACAATATGGTAAAATTGTCTCGCATTATCTTACAAGTTTAACAAGATGTTTACACCTCACGGTGCTACTGTGCTAGCTAGCTAGCTAGAAGTGGAAACAGAAATAAATAATTACCCAAAACTACATTTTAGTTGTGATATTTACTAATAATAAGATTATATTTTTTTTAACCATTAGTAGGAATTAACAGTAATAGGCTGTTAACCAATTTACTGTTTAATGACATAAATAACCCTGAAACTTTATAATTTACAACCCATACCACATATATATATATTCACATATTCTCAAAAAATCCTAACCCTAATTTCTGAGATCTGATTGGAGGCGGCGAGCGGCGAGCTGGGAGCGGCGAGGCTGGGCGGAGAGGGGTGAGCGGCGTGCTGCAAGCAGCGGTGAGCCAAGCGAGGGCAGAGCGGGGCGCGAGGGCCATGCGAGGGCTTTGCAGCGCGAGGGCCACGCGAGGGCTTTGCAGCGCGAGGCGGAGCGAGGCTGTAGTAAGGCCGGAGCGAGGCGCGAGGGGCGAGGCCGGAGCGAGGTTCAGTCTCCACGTCGGCCGCCTCTTCGTCCCCTCCTTCTCTCTCTCCGCCCTCTCCCTCTTCGCCTTCTCCCCCGTTGACAACCACCTTCTCGACTGCGGCTCCACCGCCGCCTCCACCCTCCACGACTGCTGCCGCCCAGCTCCTGACTCCCCCACCTCACCGTCTCGCTCAATCCCCTTTCGAAACCCTAACCCTAGCCCCACCTTCCCCCAAATCTACCAAGATCTTCCACACTCCTCCGCCTCGACGCCATCGATTGGAGCCACCGCTGCCTCTTCTCCTCCTTCGCCGCCGCCGATCTGAATCCCGTAACTGTTTCAGAGATCGAACCAGAGCCGATATTAGCTCTCTCTCTCTCTCTCTCTCTCTCTCTCTCTCTCTATTTGTGTGTTGTTTTGATTTTTGTGAGTTGGGATTTTTGCTTGTGTGTTGGTTATGGTTGAAATCTTTATCAGATCTGGATTTTTCTGAGCCTCAGCAGTATTAGAAACGCGGCAGAGGGCGGTGGAGGACGGCGGAGCTACTGAGGCTCAGTAGTATTGAAGCGCGGCGGAGGACAGCGGAGCTATTGAGGCTCAGTAGTATTGAAGTGAGGCGGAGGACGGCGGAGCTACTGAGCCTCAGTAGTATTGAAGCGCGGCGGAGGACGGCGGAGGACGGCGGAGGACGGCGGAGCTACTGAGCCTCAGTAGTATTGAAGCGCGGCGGAGGACAGCGGAGCTATTGAGACTCAGTAGTATTGAAGTGAGGCGGAGGACGGCGGAGCTACTGAGCCTCAGTAGTATTGAAGCGCGGCAGAGGACGGCGGAGCTACTGAGGCTCAGTAGTATTAGATTGAGTTCTGAGGATCAGTAGCATTAGGCTCACTGAGGGTAATTTTGTAATTTAATAGTTAACTGATTCGGTTAGTTTTGGATGGAAATTTATTAGTGGTAATTTGAAAAAACAATTTTGCTAGTGATAAATACTGATACAAAATTGTAGTTTTGGGTAAAAAAACTCAAACAAAAATAGACCATTTACAATTAGGCAATGATAATGAAATTGTAGCCTTACGTGGTATTGTCAATTGTCATGGCAACAACATAATCCACAATGACATGAAGAGTGGCATTGCATTTCCATGACTTTCATGCCTGATTGCCATAGACGTATTACCAAATCCATGCCAGTTACAGGTCTTGGAGGGTCCGTTGCGGAAAAAGAAAACATTGGGCCCTCATGTAAAGAAAAAATAAAATAAGATGGGAAATAATAAAATTACAAAAATACATTAAAGCAATATGTGGTCTCTACAAGTGTGACTTTTAAAAACAAGTGTGGTTTTCCCCTCATTTTAATGGAATATGAGGGGGAAAACCGCACTTAATTTCTAAACTGTCACACATTTAGAGACGACACATGTTATGTGGATGTTGCTAATTATTGTTATAGTGATTCATTAATTAAGCACATAAACAAAAATTTATCGTTATGAAAAACATTATACCAAATTAAAATAGAAGACCAATCTGGTAGCAGAGTTAGGAACAGCAAGGCCGAAGACTGTAGCAGGCTAGTTTTGCGCCGGCGGACGAGTGAGTGTGCACATTGAAAGAAAACTTGTCTTAGGGTTTCGAGAGTGAGTAACTTTGCATATTTGGCTCTCTTCTATTTATACAATCATACGCTTTTCTTATATTCTCTAATTGGTATCGCTTTGATTCCTACAATTTTATACATAAATGATGTAACTTGTATATTCTGGTTTTATCTCTATTGGGGGACGTGTGCGTGGATCTGGATGGTGACAGCCTTCTCTGGGCGTGGTCTGGGGCAATGCCTAGCGGCGGTGTGCATCTGAGCCGCAGGCGTCGCAGTGGGTCGTGTAGTGACGCCAAATCTCTCTTACATGAACTTGCTATGAAAGACGACAAAGAAATCCACAAAATCGCCCCCTTATGAAAAGCACCGTAATTACCTAGCTGGTTTGCCACCTTATTGTCTTCTCTATAAATGTGTGAGACTCGAAAACTGATATTACGTGTAACATGCAGACAATTAGACTAAACTACACGAAGGCGCCTAGGGATCAAGCATGGTCTCCTAAAATAATGCAATATAAGAGACAAATCTGTTTCTAGGAAAATATGAGTCTAACCTCAGACGCAAGCCACCTGGACCCCTGCATCCACTACACTTGTAGCCTCTACTCTGTTGGTATAGATAATAGAACTGCCAGAAACACACTTTGTGTTCCAACTTAACCATAAAATAATAATAATAATAATAATAATAATAATAATAATAAAATTGAGCACCGCTTAATTGTCCAAAAACCCCATCACACAAAATTTGACACACAAATATAGCTATCAATTTAACAATGGTTCTCAAATATAGTAACTACGTGATGAAGATTACTTAAGATGACAATAATTGCAACCTAAGGAAACATATGATGAAGCTTAACATACTAGTTGTAGCTAAGTTAGATAAGACAAGATTAAAACATTGTAGTTGTATAACAATAAAACTTATAGCCCACCTCATTCTTAAATCATGGCTACACTAATAGTTTTACCAGGATGATAACGTGAGCTGGGTCATCAGAGGTGACGTTACCGTAGACCGTTCACGGTCGACCTAGAGTGGATGATGATTCATCGGATAAGTTACTTGCTAAGTTAAACAACTCTTTGTTGGAGCAGTCGATCATGTACCCCATTTACAAGCACAAGAGATAGAAAACTCATCTTTCAACTGACGACATTCAGAGGATTCGGTCACTCTTTGGCGCCAACCCCGTTTCCGAGGGTGCGACTACGCCGTCTACGCCATCCACTCAGGCCTCACGGTGCGCCATCGAAGTGGTTATGGCTGTTGGGTTAGTATTCTTGTCGTTTTAATTAGTTTGGTATAGGGGGAGAATGTTGGGAATTCACCCTAGAATTCCTCTTGCGGAAGCGTCAAATGAGAAACAATATAGATAAACGATCGAGAAACAAACACACACGTTTACGAGGTTCAGCAATAGCTTACGTCCTCGGGCTGCTAGGGTTTCACTATAGAAGAAGAAGAACACAAACAAGAATACAAGATCTCACTTAAGAAGTTCTCACCTAACCTCTATGAACTACTACTACCTATGCCACTATTTATAGATGTCTAACCTGAATCTATAAGCCATTGGTAATCCTATTCCCAACAGGCATAGTAATCTATAACTAAGTAGGATACAACCAAAGCTTTCTTACTTTGATCAGGACTAGTAATCCTAATGCTAGGTGGAATCGGATCCACAATCCTAACAATCTTCCACTTGGAGCCGATTACGCC
Organism: Potentilla sterilis; assembly: GCA_963682095.1. NCBI lineage: Eukaryota > Viridiplantae > Streptophyta > Magnoliopsida > Rosales > Rosaceae > Potentilla > Potentilla sterilis. The sequence continues at coordinate 29,200,618 of OY821757.1, read as the reverse complement.
AGTAGCCATTACGCCGTTCTTCAATACTCTTCAGACATAGCACACGAAACCCATCATCACAACCAACGTCTCCATCTTCAAGCTTGGAGACCAACTGAAGCCAAGCACAGCTTCAGCTTACCTAATGGCACAGACTTAGTTAACATATCAGCAGGATTCTTACTTCCTTGAATCTTCAACAATTGCAACACTTCATCTTCAACAAGCTCTCGTATGTAGTGATACTTCATAGGAATGTGCTTAGTCCTTGAATGAAAAGCAGGGTTCTTAGCCAAGTGAATTGTGCTTTGACTATCACTGTGCAATGCACAATTCTCCTTCTTTTTACCCAATTCCTCCAACAGACCTTTTAGCCACACCAATTCCTTACCAGCCTCCGAGACTGCCACATACTCAGCTTCCGTTGTAGACAGGCTTACTTGCCCTTGCAAATTTGAGACCCAAGATACGGCAGCACCACCCACAGTATACACATAACCAGTAGTACTCCGACAAGTATCATTATCTCCCGCCAAGTCTGCATATACGTACCCTTGTAATTCAGCACTACCTCTCTTAAAACAAAGAGTCATATCAGTAGTACCCCGAAGATACCTCATGATCCACTTCACAGCCTCCCAATGTTGCTTCTCTGGATTACTCGAGTACCTACTCACAACTCCAACTGCATGCGCAATATCGGGTCTGGTACACACCATAGCATACATTAGGCATCCAATTGCAGATGCATAAGGCACTTTCTTCATAGCTTCCTTTTCCTCTTCGCTCTTGGGTGACTGCTCCTTTGACAACTTAAAGTGTGCCGCCAATGGTGTGCCAACCGCCTTTGATTCATCCATATTGAATCGCTTGAGCACCTTCTCAACATACTCTGCTTGTGAAAGCTTCAGAGTACCAGCCACTTTGTCACGAATAATCTTAATCCCTAAGATTTTCTTCGCCTCACCCAAATCCTTCATTGCGAACTGATTTGACATCTCTCTCTTCAACTTCTTAATCTCGTTGAAGTCTGCCCCAACTATCAACATATCATCCACATATAGTAAGAGGATGATATAAGATTTGTCAAACCCCTTGAAGTAACAACAGTGATCCGATTGACATCTTGTGTATCCACTTTTACACATGAAAGCATCAAACTTCTTGTACCACTGTCTAGGGGCCTGTTTCAAGCCATACAGGCTCTTCTGCAGTTTGCATACCAAGTCCTCATTACCAGGTGCTATGAAACCTTGTGGTTGCTTCATGTATATGACTTCCTTCAAATCTCCATGAAGGAAAGCAGTCTTGACGTCTAGCTGCTCCAAAAACAAACCTTCAGCTTCCACTAAACCAAGCACTACCCGGATTGTTGTATGTTTAACAACCGGAGAAAAAATCTCATCAAAATCGATGCCCTCCCTTTGCTGAAAACCTTTCACTACTAGCCTTGCCTTGTAACGTTTGCTCCCATCAACTTCTTGTTTAATCTTGTAAATCCACTTGTTATGCAATGCTTTCTTGCCTGCTGGCAACTCAGCTAATTCCCAAGTATTGTTGGACATGAGAGAGTCCATCTCATCTCGCATGGCAACCTCCCACTTAGCTGAATCTTTATGTTGCATTGCTTCATCATAACTTACGGGTTCACCACAATCAGTCAATAACAAATGGTTGGCACAAGGTGAGTATCTATCCGCCGGTATCCCTTTGTTACTCCTCGACGATACTCTAGGCACAAAAGGAGGTGTCGCTGGCTCATCACAAGGAACTTGTTCAGGTTGTGCGACCTCAGGAGCCTCTCCTTGTTGTCGTTCCTTCGTTACCAGGTCATGACTTTGGTCATCCGCCATAGGCTTTGAACATCCGCCACGGCTTTGGTCATCCGCCACATCTTCATTGGATATCTTTTCCAATCTCCCAAACTGCCGATCTTTTCTTACAGGACTCTCAGGCTCTGCTGCTTGCCTGTTCTTATACATCACCTCTTCATTAAAGATGACATTCCGGCTCCTTACAACTTTCTTTTTCTGCATATCCTAGAACCTATATCCAAGTTCATCACCGCCATAGCCGATGAATATGCACTTTCGAGACTTAGGATCTAACTTGCTTCTTGCACTGGACTCAATGTGAACATATGCCACGCAACCAAACACTCTCAAATGCGATAGGCCTATCACTTTTCCACTCCATTTTTCCTCAGGTAGGAGATTTTTCAATGGCGCTGACGGACCACGGTTAATTAAGTAAGCAGCAGTATTAACCGCATCAGCCCAAAACATGTCTGCCAATCCTGCGTGTATCCTCATGCTCCTTGCGCGCTCATTTAGAGTCCTATTCATGCGTTCAGCCACTCCATTCTGCTGTGGAGTTCCAGGAATCGTCTTCTCCATCCTAATCCCGTTCTCCGCACAATACTGTTTGAAGGCATTATTACAGTATTCACCTCCATTATCCGACCTCAGACATTTGACCTTTAATCCGGTCTCATTCTCCACGATTGCTTTCCACTTCTTGAAAGTCTCAAATACTTCCCACTTATGTTTCATGAAGTAAACCCATAACTTTCTTGTGGAGTCATCGATGAAAGTCACATAGTACTCTGAGCCACCTACTGAGAGTTCAAATGCAGGTCCCCACACGTCAGTGTGAACCAACTCCAGTTTTGTATCTTTTGGCGCTCTGCCACCTTTTGAGAAACTCACTACCTTTTGCTTCCCAAATATACAGTCTTCACAAAGCCCAATCTTCACTGAGTTCACACCATGTAGTTTACCCTGCGACTGAAGTACTCCCATACCTTTCTCACTGATGTGCCCAAGTCTACGATGCCATAAGTTTGCATCTTCATTCTTCTCAACGATCGTATCGCCTTCATTGTTCTCAACAACAGCGATTATATTCAAGGTCGTATAAAGTGATCCTGTTTTGAGTCCTCGAGCTAACACCATAGCTCCTCTACTCACCTTCCACGTACCTTTTTCAAAGGTAGTACGACATCCTTCATCATCCAACTGACCCACATAAATCAAATTTCTCGTTAACCGCGGTATGTGTCTAACATTGGTCAAGGTCCATATTCCACCATTCCCGAGCGAGATCTTCACATCACCCCGTCCTACAATCTCCAAGGCTCTCCCATCAGCAAGAACCACTCTCCCAAAATTACCATGTCGGTAATTCACCATGAGCTCGCCTTGTGAAGTTGAGTGAAAAGATGCTCCAGAGTCCACAATCCATGTCTCTAATGGTGTTTCTGAAACGCTCAATACAAGTGCATCCGAATCATATTCAGTTGTGTTTACCATCTTTATTGTGTCCTTCCACTGGTTACAATCTTTCTTGAGATGTCCGGTCTTCCCACAATGCCAACACCCATCAGACCACTTTCCTGTTTTTGACACGCTTCGACCTTTTCCTGGTACCCTAGACTTCGACCTTCCACGATTACTGCTTGAGTTCTTGTTGAACGTTCTACCTCTATTCTCCATAGATAGCGCAGAACTTGAAGGATCATCAAGGTTATTCACTCTTCGCGCCTCCTCATTTAGAAGAGTATCCCGCACTTCATTAAATCCCAACTTCTTCTTAGTCCCAGCTCCGCTGCATATCGAGTTTACAGTTACATCCCAATCAGAAGGCATAGAAGTCAACAACACCAACGACTTGATGTGTTCGTCGAATTCAACATCCACCGAAGCCAGTTGCTCGATAATATCACATACTATCCCAACTTGCTGGCGAACAGATATACCCTTACCCATCTTCAGAGTGAACAGTCGTCTCATCAAGTTGAGTTGTTGAACAGCATTTGGCTTCTCATACATGTCGGATAAGGTATCCAACATTCCCTTCAACGTATTCTCCTTGATGACGAATCGCCGTACTTCATTTGAAAGCGATAGCCGAACTGCTCCAAGGGCCATCCTATCCATCTCGACAAAGTCTTCCTCATCCATGCCTTTTGGGAGCTTGCCGCTCAATGTTTTAGCAAGCTTCTTCATGTTCAAGTAATCTTCGATCTGCGACCTCCATAAGCTGTAGTCATTGCCGTCGAACTTATCGACCCTCTTCTCAACGTCTTCTACGCTCGTTGTCCCCATTCCAGAAACCTTGCTCTGATGCCAAACTGTTAGGAATTCACCCTAGAATTCCTCTTGCGGAAGCGTCAAATGAGAAACAATATAGATAAACGATCGAGAAACAAACACACAAGTTTACGAGGTTCAGCAATAGCTTACGTCCTCGGGCTGCTAGGGTTTCACTATAGAAGAAGAAGAACACAAACAAGAATACAAGATCTCACTTAAGAAGTTCTCTCTTAACCTCTGTCAACTACTACTACCTATGCCACTATTTATGGATGTCTAACCTGAATCTATAAGCCATTGGTAATCCTATTCCCAATAGGCATAGTAATCTATAACTAAGTAGGATACAACCAAAGCTTTCTTACTTTGATCAGGACTAGTAATCCTAATGCTAGGTGGAATCGGATCCACAATCCTAACAATACTAAGGTAAAATTATATGATCAGTCAAAAAACATAGGAGAATGTGGTTTGAATATGATAATCTCATTCCTTCATTTCATTTCATCGATCGCCAGTTTAACCTCTTTTCCTCCACTTCACTAATGCTACAAACTAATATTAACAGTAGTAGCCAACATCTGTGAATCTGTGATCCTGTTGTTCTTGATTTGTTTCTCTTTTTCTTTTATCAATGCTAATGCTGCTGAAAGCTAGCTAGGTTGTCCTAGTCCAGACTGGAATGATACTATTATTTTACTTTTCAAATAAAATAATAATAAAATTGTATTTCAAGTTCATGTGAGGCCTCATTTCAACTGTCTCTTTAGGTCTCCAGATGGATAGGGCCAGCCCTATGGAAGGCAGGAAAAAAGTGAGGCACAAAAGCTAGCGAGCAAGTAAAGCAAGGACTGAACAATTCATCTTTGCGCCTGACGATATATAGTGGCTGCAGCTTCCTGTAATACTTGAGACTACAGGACTGTTCATTACATGTTAACCAACTAGACTCCGACTTCAATATTGCTCTTAATGTGATTGGTGATTTCTTGTTGTGATAATGATAAGAAAAACAAGCCAGATGTGAAATGTTTACTTGTATTGCATATGTAAATTGTAAAGTATAAGATTTCTCAAGGAAAATTTCCAGAATGTATACAACTTGAAAATTAACATTTCATTTTCCACATTGATGTATGATGTATCATGATAAAAGCTCATTCAAAACTTTTGACACTCTAGAGGTGGTCCGGGACAGCTAGTGCAGTGGACACGCTCTTGCACATTCTGGTGCCAATTATGGGAACCCTCATTATGTGCTATGCAGCAATGCTGTTAGCCTCATAATAGAAGCAAGTAACTTCTCCTTAGTACCGTGATTAAAGAGAATTAAACTCATCAAAACTGATTAATCTTAAACTCGATTAGTGCAACAATCCATTAGCTTCTACGTCCCTTGCCTCAAATATCCTCTCCCTTGCCATACTTGCCTGAAACATCAAAAAGCCAACATAAAGATCCTTGGTGTCTTAAGATTCCTATGTTAAGATCATGACTAAGATTATCAAGATGTCATAAAAATGGGTTGAAAATAGACCTGTTTTTCCCAGTTTGTACAAGTTGTAACAAAAGCAAGCAGAGTGGTTTGCACTAAAGCTCCGACTTGTATTCCAATCCAAAGGCCCCTTCCTCTTAGTTGTACCCAGAACGCTAATGTAGCAGCAACTGGAATCCCACATAAATAGAATGCTCCAAGGTTTATGTAAGCCCCTATATGCTGCCACCCACATCCTCTAGCAATACCTGAAGATTCAACCATCGATGAAACTTACAACACTAGACTGAGACATGAAAAGAACTTATATTAGAAAGAGATAGAAACTTACCTGAAAGAACCCCTTGAAAACTGTCTAGCAAAACAGAAAGACAAACCAGAGGAGCCATGGTTGTGACGTAATCAATGACATCTCTCTCATTACTAAAAGTGTAGCCAAATACATTGCGGCAGGCAAAGAGGGTTGTGGTTATTATATCTGACTCTGCAAGTGCAAGAAACATCGCAGCACGAGTAGCCATACGAGCACCTTTTGGGTTGCCAGCACCTAGTTCATTTGAAACTCTAGTACTGTCTAACCTCTATCAACTACTACTACCTATGCCACTATTTATAGATGTCTAACCTGAATCTATAAGTCATTGGTAATCCTATTCCCAACAGGCATAGTAATCTATAACTAAGTAGGATACAACCAAAGCTTTCTTACTTTGATTAGGACTAGTAATCCTAATGCTAGGTGGAATCGGATCCACAATCCTAACAGAGAATTTATGCACATCTCGCTAAAGTGAAACCGAACCCAAGCGTCGTTGCTCGGGTTTTCGGCTTTCAGGATTCCGATCAGCCCCAGCCAATCAGTAGGAAGGGTCTCTCCCCTTTTCAACCATAAATATTCCTGTGTGGAACTGCTGTGACTTCGTCAACAGGTTAACATGCCATACTTTGAAGATGTTGATCCAAAAGCACCAGGCCAACATGGTCTTCTTATCGGAGACCAAGCGCACGAAGCAACAACACCAGTCGTTGCAGCAAGCAGTAGGGATGCATCATACTGCCCATTTTGATCGCATAGAACGTGCTGGGGGTCTTGCACTCCTCTGGGATGACTCAGTTCAGATCGATGTCAAGGATGTGCAATACTTTTATATCGATGTCAACGTCGTTGGTCCGTCCGAAATACATTGGCGGTTTACCAGATTCTATGGCCACCCTGACACAGGGCAACGCCATCTTTCTTGAGATCTTCTTCGCTCTTTGAGTCGTGGCGAAGATGAAAAATGGGTAGTGACTGGTGAATTCAATGAGATTATCACTCTCGGGGAGAGATCGAGAGGTCGACTGCGAAGTGTACCCCAGATGACGGCGTTTCGTTAAGCCGTGGACGATTGCAGTTTGGTGGATATGGGTGCAGCTGGTGGTTGGTTGACTTGGAGTGACAGTGGCACCAATGAGAGATTGGACAAAGGCACTTGCTCGAATTCCTGGTTAAACGGTTTCGGTTTCTCCCGAGTTCTTGCTCTGCCTCCTAGCCGATCAGACCATGTTCCACTCCTAATTGAGGTTCGGCAAGAACGCTAGCTCAAAAATGGATAAAGAACGGCGTATATTCCTGGGGAGATGTGGTGCTCTGATTCCTCATTCCCTTCATTGGTTGAACAGAGTTGGAATGCTCCACATGATGGCAGTTCTATGGTACAACATGTGTCTTAAAATCCGAGAATCGGGGAAGCATTTTCTTGATTGGGATCATACTGTATTCCATGGCAGACGGAAAGAGATTGATGGTGTTTGTCAGGCCTTGGACTCTTTACTATAGAAATCTTTTGATCCTCGATCTGGACCAACTGGAAAAACTCCGCGTATCGGAAAGGTTGAATGAACTTATGTTAATTGATGAGATCTATTGGCATCAACGTTCTCGTGCAATTTGGATGAAAGAAGGTGATTGTAATTCAAAGTTTTTCCACCGACGGGCTTCCAATCGTCGTAAGAGAAACAAGTTGAAGGGTTTGTTCGATCACACAGGTACTTGGCAGACAACTCCTCAAGGTATATAAGATGTGGTCATTTACTGTTTTCAAGATTTATTTGCTAGGAAAGCTCTGAATACATATACTCAGTCTTGGGTACTTCAGACTATTAACCCTCGAGTTATGCCAGCAATGTACCTGACTTTGTTTGCTCCATACTCTACTGAGGAAGTTAAAGTTGCTATTTTCCAAACGCATCCCTCCAAAGCTCCGGGCCCGGATGGTATGTCCCCTTTTTTCTTACCACAATAGATATGCCTCATGACCTCAATTGTACTGATTTGGTGCTTATTTCGAAAGTGAAAGAAGTTCAGTATATGACTCAGCTAAGACCGATTGCTTTATGTAATATGGTTTATGAAATTGCTTCTAAAGTCCTAGCAAACAAATTGAAAACTTTTCTCTCTGATATTGTTTCCCCAGAGCAGAGTGCTTTTGTTTCTGACAGATTAATTGCAGATAGTAATTTGGTGGCTTTTGAGCTAGCCCACTATATGCATGTGCTACGCAGAGGTCAGGAAAGCTTCATGGCTTTAAAACTTGATATAAAAAAAGCCTATAATCGGTTGGAATGTGATTTTCTGAAGAAGATCATGTTGAAGCTTGGTTTTGACGCTAATTGGGTTGATCTTATCATGCATTGCCTCTCCTCAGTCCGCTACTCTGTACTCATAAATGGTCAGCCTTGGGGTTATGTGACCCCTCACAGGGGTTTGAGACAAGGAGATCCCCTGTCTCCATATCTTTTTCTATTATCTACTGAAGGATTGTCGACACTCATTTCAGAAGCAATCAATGGTGGGCTCTAGCATGGTTTACGCATTACTGATGGTGCTCCAAGCATTAGTCACTTACTTTTTGCTGATGATCGTATGTAATATGTATGTGCTTCCATGCAAGACTGTGCAGTGGTGAAGAGGATTTTACAGTTATATGAGGATGCTTCCGGACAACAAGTGAACCTCCAAAAAAGCAGTGTTGTCTTTAGTGCTAATGTGCGACAGTCGGACATGGATTCTCTAGCTGAGTTTTTGGGAAGGCAGGTCACTGACAAGTATGAGAAATATCTGGGGATACCTACTCTTGTCGGACAATCTAGGAATGATACTTTTGCCCATATCAAAGTTAACTTGGCAAAGAAGTTAACAGGTTGGAGGACTAAACTAGTTAGTGCCGCCGAACGCGAAATACTAATCAAGGTGGTAGCTCAATCTATGCCTCTTTACGTACACTATGAATAATTATCTGTTACCACATAATTTGATCCAGGAGCTTCACCAACTTTGTGCACAATTCTGTTGGGGAGAAACAGATGAGAAAAAGGGTATGCGTTGGCGTGTTTGGGACTCTCTGTGTAGGGAAAGAGGTATGGATTTTCGCCACCTGTTTACTTTCAATTTAAACAGGGATGGCGTATAATTCAGAAACCAGTCACTGCCTAGTCGACTTCTTAAAGCTATTTACTTTCCACACACCAACTTTTGGAAAGCAGAGTTAGATTCAGCGCCCTCATATGCTTGGCGTAGTATCCTAGCCGGTCGTGACATACTGCGTCATGGGATTCAGATACAGATTGGTGACGGTGCAATCACAAATATTTGGGAAGATCCATGGCTACCCGACTTTGATCTTTCCTCGTTCAGATATTCTAGAGTCCACACAGTTGCTGAACTGTTCCTTTTTCCAGGTTCTTAGAATATACTCTTGTTGCATTAACTTTTTCCTCCTCATGTTGTTTAAGGAATTCTTTCTTTACCTTTTAGTTGGAGATATTATGCTGACATGAGGATCTGGAATGAGGATAAGAAGGGCTGGTTTACAGTGAAATCAGCCTACCATCTTGCCCGGAAACGTGTCCTCAAAGACCATGCTTCTCCTAACCCGAACTCGATCTGGAAAGCTCCGGTTCCTGGAAAAGTTAAAATTTGTGCTTGAAAAGCAGTATCGAACATCCTTCCTACAAGAAGTCGACTTAGTGAAAGGGGTATCGACATTGATACTCAGTGTCCATTTTGTGAGGAGGAAGTTGAGCCCCTATCCATGCTCTCTGTGATTGAACTCGCGCCTCTAGCTGCCTATAAGAAGCTCAAGTTCTTGTTGTACAATCTGGTTCAATGGTTTATGACTGGCTAGTGTGTGCCTAGGCTTCCAACCCTGCAGCTTTTGCTTTGCTTCTTATGAGTATATGGGCGGTGCTGAGTAACTGTAATTCAAAGGTGTGGGATAATGAAGCCAAAACAACATTTGTTTTGATACTGAGTATTATTGGTTGGTGGCATGAATAAAAACTAGCTCTCAAGTCCTCTCTTACCCCTCGCATTGCAGGAAGAAGCAGATGGACTAAACCATTGGCAGGTTTCGTAAAGCTCAATACTGATGCAGCTTTTATTACTCCTACTGGTTATACAGGGTTAGGAGGCATATTTCGGGATCATAAAGGACATTGTGCTGGAACTTTCTACAAGTTTTTGGACACTTCCAGCTCTCCCTTGCATGTTGAGCTTTTAGCTTTGCTCGAAGGTCTAAAACTAGCACGTCGGCACTCCCTTACTCCTCTGGTGATAGAAACTGATTGTCAGGTGATTGTTAAACTTGTTCAGACGAAAGCTTTAGAGCATTTAGAGGTAGGCTTTTAATTGTTGATTTGTGCTGGAGTATGCAATTAACTTCCTCACCTCGTTTAGTTTTCACTCAACGTTCAGCAAATGTTGCAGCTTATAAATTAGCACAGCTAGCTATATATACAAAGTAGGTTGCCTTTGGATTTTCCATTGTACCTCCTCCGCTTGTGGAAGAGCTTATTAACTCTGAGTGTAATGATCTTTGATCGACGAAGTCTTTCATTCCCCCCAAAAAAAAAAATAATAATAAATAGTTTGGTATATGGAGCATGTGGTTAGTTGGTTAGAGATTAATAATTGAACTTTTTTTTCCTAATTATTGACTTTTGTTACTGTTTTGGAATGCACGATTCTGTATATATCCGGCTGCTTTAAAATTTTGAGGTTTGTATTTTCGATAACTCTGACTCTACCGTTTTATCGTGCAAAAGAAGGTTTTGTCATTGACAAAAAGTCAAAAATCTAGGTCCCTACAATGGGTATAGTCGAATATATTTTCTGGTAGCAATAAGTAGAAAAGCATTTTGAAAATTATGTTTCGGTTTCATCGAGTTAAGTTTCTATTACGTCAGAATTCATATGTAGAATCAAATCCATTATCTTCTTCTACCTTCAATCAATTTTAATCATAATATTGTTGGGCAAAAATTTCAATTGCATGAAGTGTAAAATGTCACCCAACGTAATCTCACTCATATTTATTAATCGAATAGAGTTTTAATTTTTTCGGATTAGAGCCATTCAAGACAGAATGTTTCTCTTAATGCTAATCAATGTAGAAACATTGGCATAATCACTCCAGATAGGCATGCCACCCATATCATAATACACAAAGCCCCACAGCGCACAAAGTCACCAACATCATTAACATAAAGTAGAGATGACTCAACCATTCAATCAAAGTCTGGTTGCATTGCTGAGTTTGCAAATCGCACCATCAATTTGACTAGACAGCCATGCATATAGAAGTGATAGCACTATATATACACTATAGAGGTCGAGCCATGCATGGCCTTCTTTGCGCAATCCCTAGCCATAGACAATTGGACCTGATACAAATTTGTATAACCTTAATATCTTTGTAACCATGATAGTCACAGATTGACAAACTGCAACTCAGGGTCCCCAGATTCTTCCACCCATGACTCAACTAGTTGTGTCATGTCCACATCCAACCATGTGAACCATCAATTTTGATCGATATGGCATATCCAACAGTTTTGGTGACCCTCATGATAAAGCATGCAGCCTTCCAACATCTCACATGGCCTAGCTGCAACCACACTCGATCACTTCATCACCACCCTCCATTTTGCTTCTGTACTTGTATAAATACCTTGAGGCTTGAGAGAGGCGCTTCCTATATAAATCAGCAAAGTGAGAAGCTTGGTGATCATCTATATATGGAGAAAAGTAAGTCGTTCCCTGAGTACAGCTCGGCTTACTGCGGCGAGTTCGGGTTCCGGGAGAGGTCCAACTCGTACAACTTCAACGGGCCAACTCAGAAGGGAAGTGGGTTTGCAACGGGCGGCGATCCGGAGCTCCAGAGGAAGAAGAGAGTTGCTTCCTACAACGTGTTTACCATGGAAGGTAAGCTCAAAACGAGTCTTAAAAACAGCTTCAAGTGGATCAAGAACAGGTTCACCGATGTTCGTTACGATGTATGAAATATATAGTACATCCTAAATCAGGTATAAATATGTAGTTTAGCTAAGACTTCAAGAGGGTTGTAAGTTGTATGTATCCCATGATTTTGATCTCGAAACCTTTGTTGTACTCACTTCTGGATCCCTCTATCTATGGCCCTTGGCCTCTGGATTACATACAATTTGTATCGTGGAACTCATGGTTATGTACGTTTGGTAATCGAATTGAAAGATTCCAGAAGAGATGATCGAGGATGCATGATGTCGAGATTTATGGAGTGTATACTATTTTCCTCTACGTACACCAAGATGCATACTCTTACTTTTCTTCACCATCTAACGTTGAAGGATGAAGAAAATTAAGACTCTTTGATCTTACAATCCATGTTCATTTTTCTCATCTTTTCTTTGAAATCTTAAAACACTTACAAAACGAAAAGAAGGGAAGGGAGATGAATTCAAAATGAAATTATTTCACCGTCTTTCTCCTTTCACTACGCCATTAAAGGTCTTATGCGACTGACACTAATTGGCTTAAGCGACAGGCAACGCGCGGCATAAACTCTTAAGCGACACACAATCCGTCGCTTAACTGACGTCGTCTAATCGGAGTAGCCACTGCCAGAAAAGGCATCATAGCCGACGAATTTAAGTCGTCGGCTATAATGGTTATAGCCGACGATATAATTATTATAGCCGGCGATTTCGTCGGCTATAACCATTACCCGACGACATATCGTCGGTTATAACATCGTCGGAAATACGCCGTCGGCAAAACTATACCCGACGACGATATCGTCGGCTATAACCATTTTAGCCGACGAAATACCACTACAGACGACGAATTTCGTCGGCTATAATGGTTATAGCCGACGAATAAAGAGTTCGTCGGCCGTTTTTTTTCATATCGTCGGCTATGACCCCTTTTCTGGTAGTACTTCAGAATTTAAGCGACGCGAGTCACGAGACACGCCGTTTAAAGGAAGCTTTAAGCGACGGGGGTACAGAATAGTCGCTTAGCACTTAAGCGACAGACTTATGTATCCGTCGCTACAGAGAACAATTAAAGCCACGGGTATAAACCAAACTCCGTCGCTTAAAAGTGAATCTTAAGCGACGGGTATTGAAAGATCAAGCTGCATAAATACATCGTAAGCGACGGAATATAGGTCTAAGTCCGTCGCTTTAAGTATTATCTTAAGCGACGAGTATTGTTTGTGCGTCGCTTAAAGGGATATCTTAAGCGACGGTGTATGTTCTAAGTGCGTCGCTTTAAGTGTTATCTTAAGCGACGAGTAAATTCTTTATCCGTCGCTTAAGTGGAACCGTGCTGTTTACCAGAAAACCCGGTTCTCTCGTTGCCTGACCTGAAAAACACCAAATTGCACAAATTCATTCAAACCAACACATTATAATTCATTTTCAGACCAACACATTCATTCAAACCAACACATTATGAATTAGTTTGAAACCAACACATTCATACATAAACTGTTTGAGTTCACAAAAGTTGATAAAAGAATGAAGGGCAATGAGACCGAAATATTAACAGAACTCATGGAGGAGGAGGAGGAGGAGCTGAAGTACTTGCAGACCCAAGATTTTGTGCGGCGAGGATCCTTGCAATTTGTTCCTCCATGTTGCGCATACGCTCTGCGGTAGCTGCTTGTTGCTCCATGTACTCCGCCCGCATACGCTCTGCTGCCGCTTCATGTTCCGCCCTCAGTTGTTCCTTTATTTGAGTCACTTGAGTCTACACGAGTGCGTCTACATCTACATGTCGTGCGCCTCCTCTCTTCTTGGGTTCCCGCTGCATGTATCTACCCACGCCGTGGATGTCCGTCCCTCTCTTTTCACCAACGTGAGAGACTATGACATCGAGTTGCTCGGCAATGGAGAGAGGATCTTCAGGTGGCATATCTGGGTTTTCCTCCAACTTATCCCGTAGTCGTTGGGACACACTCTCTTTCATCGCTTCCTACAATAACAGACAACTAATCTTAATAAACAATTATATAGACATTATAAACTATAGAGAACAAGACGAAAAAACAGAAATTTTACCACGTATGCAGCGCCGAAATCATCCTTAGCGTAGGCATCCTCAAATGCACCAACGAAAGGGGCTTGATGTCCTTCATTCTTATGCCTCTCTGCCCTGTAACTGAAGGCGGTTGTCCCAGAATGGTGGTCCATCCTTCTCGGCCCCTTTCGGATCTCCTTCATTTTCTGACATAAGGCCTGTAACAACAATCAACACTTTTACAATTAGAAACAAATTAATTTTTCATCGACAGCGAGAGAGACACAGTGATTACCGCATATACAGGGTCCTTGAACTGCTCAAGCAACCACGCCCACTGAGCCGGACGGTGGAGAAACTCGATTGGAACATCGTCCCCAAATTGCTCCCAATCTCGATGCACGTCCGATTTCCAATCCTTGAAGCGATCGGCTGCAGTAAGCTGGATGAAATTCCACCAGCCGTTATGATCCGGTGTGATGTCATATAATGCCTACATATACAAAATGGTTAAACATTAGTAACAAAACGGAAAAAAAAATTACTAAGAAAAGTAACAAAACATTTGAAACATTAATCTTACCGATATGTAGTTATACACAATCCCTTTCTGCTCTATAGAAAGGTCTCTGTAGGTGTGGGCAATCATCGGCACATTATCCTTGACACAGCTGCCAATGTCTCTCGTCATCAGGCTACGGACCGCTGGATCTGCAGGACCCTTGTGGAATTCAGAATACTATGCAACGATCTTCCCTCCCAACGTTCGGACTATTTCTCGGGTCTTCGCACCAACCACGACACCGCGCTTCTTTTTCTGTGTTGTATCTGCATATACAAGCAACAATAACTAACCAATAAATCCCTACAAGTTTAACCAATCACATTTAACTAGTTCACAGTGCTCATGTAACAGAAATACAGACAATACAATAGTTGAAACATTGTAAAGTCGAAAATTACCTGTTGTTTCCAATTTCTTGCAGCGAATGCTGCGCGCAAGCGTGCCCGCCGTAGATGCAGCAGAACTAGGGTCCGTACTGGTGCTGGCAGACGGTGCCGCAACTACCGGGAGTGGGGGAGCGGTAAGTGCTGGTGAAGGACCAGAATGAGAAGGAGGAGCAGAAGGTGACCCTGCTAAGTCAGGAGCAGAACCCGCCGCATTCACCGTAGCTGGTGGCGGTACTGGTGGTTGTGATCGTCTGATTAGCTCCTGCCGTAGCTGACGGTCCTCGTCCTCGACGACCTTCTTCATCTTTCCTCCTCGATGTTTTGGAGGAATGACGACTTCGGGGGTGTGGGTGGTGGTGGTGGTACTGCATCAACAATGTAAATCAAACTAGTTAGATCAAAAGAGTGACACTAACCTACACAACATACAATCTTACACAACATGAAAAACGACAATCACTAGCTATGACTTGAGCTACAACAATTCTCATCACTATGAATTGTAATCATATAATTTTCATAAGCAAGAGCAACAGTTCAAGAAACATTAATGCAAGAGCAAGAGAAAAGTCACTTTTGGGAGATTAGTTTATACAAATTTTTCAGAGGCATTAGTACTCTCAAGCTACTTTTACAGTATAAGATTGAATGAAGATTTCAAATTACAAACACTAGCCCTGATCAATCAGCACGCTGTATGTTGGTTCAAAAGTAACTTGTATATTATACCTTCAATTCTGCTAATCTCACCCAGGAATCAGGACCTAGCTAGCTTCTTCTATATTCTTCAGCTTAAGAGGAAGAGTCAGGAAGCAGTAGTACATGCATGACTTCCTTGGCCTTTCCAAGAAGTAAGTTTTACTCAAACCCAGTAATTTCATGATCACTACCAAAACATGGTAACCTTAGATTGCGGATTTAATTAACCATAACTTAGTTGAGATCCTAAATCTAAGAACAAGGGACCACTGTGTTGAAAAACCGACAAAGTTCACATGTAGAATAGCAGAGAAGATGATCTGGGAAAGAGTAGGATTAGAAATAATTTAAGGGAAGGAAATTTAAAAAGAGATGGGAGAGATGAAATAACCAATTTGAATAAAAATTTCGGAAGATTTTCAGGAGAGAATGAAAATCTCATGAACTCACCTTCAAATCCAACTCCAATTTGAAGCTACTGAACTAAAACAGAAGCCCCTCTTGTCCCTTCTCAAACTGACCCAGAAGCCCTTCTCGTCTCTTCTGCCCACTCCAAATCGAAATAGAGGTAGACACATTCCATTAGAATATATCCAAAACCAAAATCGGAAAGCAAACAATAGTTGAAACAATAGAGGTCCAATACCTTAGAGATCCACAACGAACTAGAGATAGGAATGGAATAGGGGTTTGAGCAAGCCCAGTGCAACAATTGAGGAGCCGAATTGGGGATGAAGGTTTGGAGATAGGGGATTTCGGTTTAGGGAGCCGAATTGGGGATTAACTGATTAAGGTTTGGAGATGGGAGATTTGGGTTTAGAGCTTATGTTTAGGGTTAAGAAGTTTTAAAATTTAGCCCAAATATTTGGCGCAAAATTTCACTGTTTGGCGGGGTGGCCCTTTTACTCTAATGCGACGTACAGAAACGAAACCCGTCGCTTTAGATATAGTACTGAAGCGACGGCATACCACAAATTCCGTCGTTTAAGATGATTACTTAATTTCCTCATCACCCATTAACATCGTTAACCGCTTCGATCGAGCAGTTAAGGTTTACGAAACAAGTTGATTTTTATACTGTACTCATATTTAACTATAACAATCACATCAGACGGTCAATATTTGTATTCTATATATTTAGCCATTACAATGACAACATGCTTACTAATGCGGTATAACTTGATTATTTCATTATTCTCAAGTGTACAACTTTTCTATACAACTATATGAAAGAGATCAAATTTTGAAAAACACTGTGAAATAGCATTTGATCGTTATGACAAAATAGGGTAAGATATTATGTATCTTGTTCCAAAACCTGACATAAAGAATAAGTTGTACAACCCAATCATATATAGTATTAAGATATTCATATATGCTACTTTAAGCTTCCAAACAGTTGGAAGAATGAGCATAACACACTGAAGTACTGTGTCTCATTACCCACCCTTGTTTAACTAATAAAATACAAATAATCTATATTATCTTGCAGGCATTCATCTAGTATGAAATGAATTTGCTATGACTAATACAACAAGTAACTCGGGAAATGACAGCATCAACAAGTAACCTGATTTGTCTAAAAATCAGTAATCAACTTACACCTCATTTATTAGCATCAACTAAACCCCAACTATATCCATTACCAATCAAACTTTCTGCCTCATTTATTATGATATGATGTTTAACTAGCACACTAACAGCTTATAGGTGTAAATATTAAGTCCACTTATTCTTTACCTTCTAATATATACATAAAGTTAAGCCCTTATATCCGTTATCTTCACCACCCTTTCTGCAAATTAGCTTCACCACCCTTCCTGCAAATTTTTGTTTCATTCTCCTGCCATGTCAATTCGTCCACCTGTGAAACGAAAACTGATTTTCTCTGATCATGAGGAAGACCTTGATCACAACCTTTTACCCACCCTTGAAATGGATGTTTCATCTTTCAACTCCACTCCTCTGGTACCTATGCTAATGGATCCCAAACCAATGCTTTCCCTATTGCTACCTAAAGCAGCTGAGTTAAGTCCTAAAGCCCCCACTTTCCCTCTATATGACCATATAGGTTATGTTTCTCCATTTCCACAACTCCATCGTCGAACTAATGCATCACTAAATGGAGGTGAAGAAAGTGCTGTTATGAATGGTGGCCTAACCAACTATCGGTGTTCCAGCTTACCAAAAAGAGATGGTCAGAGTGAAGAACCAATGACCTCCACATCTCCTTTTGGAGATTCAGTCACTTCCACGGACAGAAAAGCACCTAATAGCCTAAATCCAGTTACAGGTGAGGGGTATGCAGATGTGCCGGACACAGAAAGTCCGGAATCTGTACGTACTTGGAGGTATTGAAGGTGCTGAATTGTTGGTGAAATATGATCTTCTTCCAAGTCTTATGTTGAAGTTTGTAGAAGGAAAAACGTAAAAAATGTTATGGTGTCATTTTTATTTGTGTGATATATGTTATTCCTGTTATCTATGTATGCTATCCGTATGTTTGAAGATATTAGGGAGTTTCTGGGAAATCATTCCTAATTGTATCTTTTGTAATATGTTTGCCTATTAAGTATTATGATCAAAATCGTAGGTATGAATATCAATTATTTGTTTGCCCCATATACATACCGATATACTAGAATTCATCCTACAAAATCAACATCAAAATACTGAAGAAATATTCATTGGAATTCAATGTTTGCATATATCATTGAAATTCCAATTTTGATTATCAAAATAAGCATGTTTCAACTTACAATATTTCCACGCCTGAAATCTGTCAATAACTCCAACCGGTTGTTCTGTGAAGATTGATGATTGAAGAGATCCCAAAATTTGGATTTTGGTTCTGTGGAGAATGAATTTCCATCTGGCAGTGCAAGCAGTTGGTCTGATCTTCTATACGAGACTTTAATCGAAGTCATTTACCACGAGGACGACGACGGCGGCCGCAACCTATTGTTCTGTGTCTCGCCCAATATAAAGTGACGTATAAAATTAAGATCCGTCGCCTAAGTATGTTTGTTACGCATATATACAAAATAGGTCGCTTAAGTATTATTGTTACGTAAATATTGAAAATAGTTCGCTGAAGTACTGTTATTACGTATATATTCAAAACCAGTTCGCTTAAATACTATTGTTACGTATATAGTCAAAGTCAGTCACTTAAGTACTATTGTTACGTATATAGTCAAAGTCAGTCGGTTAAGTACTATTGTTACGTATATAGTCAAAGTCAGTCGCTTAAGCACTCTTGTTACGTATATAGTCAAAGTAAGTCGGTTAAGTACTATTGTTACGTATATAGTCAAAGTCAGTCACTTAAGTACTCTTGTTACGTATATAGTGAAAGTCAGTCGCTTAAGTACTATTGTTACGTATATAGTCAAAGTCAGTCGCTTAAGTACTATTGTTCCGTATATAGTCAAAGTAAGTCGCTTAAGTACTATTGTTACGTATATAGTCAAAGTCAGTCGCATAAGTGATTTTTTAATGAAATACTATTATTACATATAAATTCAAAATCAGTGGCATTGAAATGATTTACCAATTTTAGGGTGTAAGGTTTACCAATTGGTAAGGTATGAACTTAGAGTTTACAAATTATAGTTTAAATAAAATACTTATTGAAATACTCAATCTTCATCAGATAGTTCTTCTTTATATTACGCATAATCATCCTCTCTATCACTTCCGCCTTCATCTTCCTCACTTTCGCCTTCATCTTCTTCAGCACCGTCGCTTTCGTCATCGTCCTCGTCATCCTCCTCATCCTCGTCCTCTGCATCATTGTAACATTGAATGGGAACATCTATGTGTGGAAGAGAACCGAAATCGATAGTGAAAGCAGATATAGGAGTGTAAGTTGGGATTGAGTCCGCGGTAGGTTCTTGATAGGGTTCATCAACTTCATTCCGCCTAGGAGGTCTGTTAGTTTCATCCCTTGCAAGTGTGCTAGCACTGTACGTACCTCTGTGTGACATCACATTAACGACTTTCCAAGGTTCACCAGCCTTCGGGTCATCTAGATAAAACACTTATCTTGCCGTGGCGGCAAGAATAAATGGTGAATCCTCATACCAGCTGGTAGATGTGTCCACTGATAAAAGACCGTGATCTAACTTCACGCTCCCAGGAACGGTAGGGTCATTATTGTACCATTTACACTTGAACAAAACAACCCGCATACCTTCTGCATATACTAGTTCGACAACCGCTTCAAGAATCCCGTAGTATGAGATGTCACCCGTCTCTACCATGACCCCACTATTTTGAGTCTTCAAGCGTTGGTTTCGTTGCCACGTGACAAACTTAACTCCGTTCACATAACATTGTGAATAAATATTGTGTGTTTGAGGGCAGCATGCCAAAATGTGCAGTTCAGGCGTATACTCACTTCTTTCTGCTTGCAGCTTCGTTATCTGTAACATTAATATAAACCATTAGTGCAGTGCAACATAAATGTGCAACTATATATAATGATCAAATTATAGTGATTGTATACCCAATTTTGAAAGTATGGAAGAAAGTTTTGAATACGCTGTTCATCAGTCATCCATGAATATGTTTTTTTTTTAACTTCAGCTCGATGAAGCTCAATGAAGTAAGACGCTTCTGTACAGTGCTCCATTACATTCCAGTGAGCCTCATACAGTTCTTCCCTACTTAAGCGACCAGTTGCTACGAAACCTGCGGGTTTCACGAGTTCGGAAACAACAGAGCTATTGAATCGAGGTGCACTGACGACGTTTGCATCTCCTGTTGCATCATCCATATAAAAACTGCAGTATGTCACACACTCATGTGTAATGTATTGCTCAGCAATACACCCCTCTGGAAAACGGGTGTTTCTAACAGTCTTTTTATAGTCCCCGAGTTGCCTGTCAAAGATTATAGTTAGTACAATATATAGAGGATCATGTAGTAAAAATGACAAAAATAACGAAGTACCTTTCCATGGGAAACATCCAAGTAAAATGTACTGGGCCGGTAAGCAGAACCTGTTCAGGAAGGTGAATCATGAGATGAACCATGATGGTGAAGAAAGCGGGAGGAAATATTCTTTCCAATTTACAAAGAATCATGACTATTTCGTCCTTCATCTGACAGACGTCCTCTTTCTTCAACTCTCTAGCACATAGTTTTCGAAACCATCTTGACAACGCTATTAACGGCTCCACGACATAATATGACAGATATGGTCGGATAACCACTGAAAGAATACGTTGGAGCAGTATATGGCAGTTATGCGTCTTCAGTCCATAAAACTTTTTATCATTCATATTGACCTTATTCTTCAAACTTCCTGCATAACCGTAAGGAAACTGTGCATCTTTAATCCATTCGAAAATCTCGCTCTTTGCCTCAGGAAGAACTGTATACGGTGCTTGAGATACTTTTTCTTTGTTTTTACTTAAACCAGGTTTCATTTTCTTCCACAGTCTCTTTCGTATCCCTAGTTGTTCCAGACCTTCACGAGCTTTTGGATCGTCCTTCGTCTTTCCTTCGAGACCGAAAATGGTTCCACTGATGTTGTCCTACACATTCTTCTCAATGTGCATGACATCTAAGGTATACCTTATTCTCGATGTGGTCCAGTACGGCAGCTCCCAAAATATACTCACATGAGTCCAACACAGTTTCTCTCTAGTTTCTTTGGGCTTGAACTTGGGATGCAAACTCAGTTCAGGGTAGTCATGAGAGAGGATACTGCTGTAAATCTCATCCTCAGACCAAGAGCGTGGTGCTTCCCTTAACTCAACATTCCCATTAAACTTATCTGCCGCTCGACGCCATGGATGCCTCCGGGGTAGCCATCTGCGGTAACCCTGGTATGCCATTCTCCCTGTCAAGTTGCTTGAATCAACATCTTCCAAACAAATGAGACACGCTTTGTAGCCTTTTGTTTGGATGCCTCCCAACATCCCTAATCCGGGAAAGTCGCTAATGGTCCACATCACTGCTGCTCTCATTATGAATGATTTTTGCTCATGTCGGTCATAAGTCTAAACTCCAATACTCCACAACATCTTTAGTTCATCGATCACTGGTCTCATAAACACATTCAAACACTTTCCTGGAGACTTTGGACCGGATATTAACAGTACAAGCATATTAAACTCATTTTTCATACACAATGAAGGAGGCAAATTGTAAGGCATCGCCACAACAGGCCAAGTGCTGTGAGAAAGACCGGTTGCACCAAAATGATTGAACCCGTCTGTAGCTAGTCCAAGGCGCACATTCCTAATGTCGTTGGCAAAATCTGGAAAGTCCTTATCAAACTCTTGCCATGCTTCCCCATCTGCCGGGTGTTTAAGAAAATCTGGATCTGAAATCTTCTCCCCGTGCCACCGCATTTCCTTTGCTGTGTGTGGCGACATATATAAGCGTTGCAATCTGGGTGTTAGAGGGAAGTAACGAACCTTTCTTACAGGAACTTTTCTACCTTGGTCAGAATATATCCATCTTGACTCATTGCATATGGGACAGTTGTCTAGGTCAGTATTCTCTTGTAAAACAACGCACAACCATACTCGCATGCGTGGATGATCTCATAACCCAAACCCATCTTCTTTAGGATCTTTCTTACAGTTCGGTAAGAATCAGGCCACTTATTTCCTGGAGGAAACGCGCTCTTGAGCAACGCACAGTTCTCATCAAAACTTTTGTCTGACCATCTATTTAGAGTTTTTATCTTAATTGTTTTAAGGATAATGGTTAAAACAGTCTCCTCACTACCATCATACAACGGAGTCTGGACTTCTAATAAAAGCCTTTTATACTTCTCGTAAGCATCTCTGGCAATAGGATCTAAATCATTTACATCATTTCCATCATTTAAACCATCAACATTCTCTGACTCATAAAATCTATCAATATATGGGAAAGCATCATACAGAATGTCCATAGTGGGGTTTATCTGAGGACCCACATTACCACTAGAAGATGCCATCTTCTCAAGGTATTGTTGTCGCTGCTCATACAATGAAGGAATGTTTGACGCCTCACCGTGATATGTCCATGTAATATAATCATTCATCATACCGTTCCTCGTCAAGTGCGTAAACATCTCATCCACTGTTAGCCTCTGCTTTTGCAACATACAACGCTTACACGGGCACCTGTGCAATTCCGTCTCATTACTGCTATTCTGTTTGGCAAACACACAAAAATCTATTACCCCCTGAATGAACTTCGGATCACCTCTAGATAAGCCGATCCAACTCTTGTCCATGTTGCCTGTCATAACATAAACAAACAATATGCATAAGGTTAGCACACAACATTTATGACACAATCAGAACCTGTCCCAACACTTCTTCTCCTTATTCCTCCAGGTTGGGTCCTATCCCCTTCAGGCGAACACGGCTTTGTTGATCCTTTTGCTATTCATGTGGTTTCCGCTACAGTTTTGGAAAATTTCGGCAGCATCTCCCTACAGTTCCTCAAGTGCACAAAATTCTAAACAACCTAATTTGCACTCGAGGAACATTATAGAGAGACATTGTCGAAACTATATCCCAAAACTGAAACTAAAACCACATGAATAGCAAAAGGATCAACAAAGTCGTGTTCGCCTAAAGTGTCCAAAAATGGGTCAATTCGAGAATCAACAACTCATCTCGATCAACTAGATGAGTTGTTGATTCTCAAACGGGAGTTCTAAGTTGATAAACACCACAATTATATATAATATGAAACTATAAATTTACATACGGCACCACACTCCCTCACTAAGCCACTCGCATATTTCAGAAACCCTAACTACCACAATCCACACACAACACAAACCAATTACATCATTAATTAATAATTTCAACATAATCTACCATAAAATTCTAATTTCACTAAATTTCACTAAATTTCATGAAATTTCAAAATTTCACTAACATATATAATTTCACAAACTAACCTAATTACAATTATCACTAAAATCAACACTAACTTCATCATATATTCAAATACCCAACACTAAAAACAACACAAAACACAATATAAACCAAATCCAACTCAAGATTTCAAACACTAAATTCAACCAATCAAACCCAAATATTGTGATTATAATGAAAAGGAGAGATTATACTAACCTACAAACCAATTGGAAGAGAAGACTCAAGCTTCTGAACCCTGAAATTGACGAAATCAGCAGTTCTGGAAATTTTTCGCAGCTGCTACAGTATTTTCCTGCGTTTTCTTCTTCTTCTGTGTTCTGTCTAACCCAAGGGTTTTATAAAAGATTTTAAAACTTTAAGCGACGGACGTGTTCTTTGTCCGTCGCTTCAGATCCGATCTTAAGCGACTAACAATGAAATACGTCGCTTAAAGTCACTCATGCGACGGACTTTAATCGTCGCAAAATTATCGTCGCATTAGATGTGCTTATGCGACATACCGTGTATTTTATGCGGCGCAAAGTTTGTCCGTCGCATTATGGTACTTTAAGAGACGGACGTATTAAAAGTCCGTCACTTAAGATGATATATGGCGTAGTGTTTGCTTCTTCATTATTAGGTCGAGGGGCCTAATTGCCTTAACACAGAGACACCAAAGGCCAGGGGCAGGGGGAGCGCTCAAGTATACTATGCACCTAATAATGAAGAGGGATATAGTATTTCCCTGTATATATGCTCAACAGATCACTAAAGAAGTAGAAGTTCAAAACAAGAGGACAACTCATGGAATTCCCCAAACAATTCAATTCAGGTATGTGATCACTATGTCCATCTATCAAGATTGGCGTTAACTCGATTAGTAACAATGTAACATATAAAGTGACTAGGACTGAGGGGAGCTAGTGAAATTGAGGGTCTGAGAAAGAAAATGCTACTTGTCAATCAATTATGTGACACAATTTAAGCTAAAGAAGCCACCAAATTGGTTAAGATTGAAAGCATGACAATACATGTAAAGGAAGACCACTGTCCCAACATGCATTTAGATCTAGCTACCTTATAGCTCATTGTCAAAAATAGCTACCATATTGCTTAGATTCGCAAGAACATCTGCTGTGAAACTAAGCAAAGAAATCCTTAATTAGGTTGTGAATATCACGAATGACAGTTTTCGTTCTTTGTGTGATGTTGCAAATGTTATTTAGCACAATGTATGATGATGTATGATGAGCTTTCATCACCTTTCACCAAAACATGCTTGAGACATTGCAAATGCTGTGCTTCTGTAAGTGGAACATACACAGTCCCAACATTTATAACACTACCAACTAGCAACCAAGTAATGGACCATTGGCTTTATGGCAGCATTAGCTTAACAATATTTATGTTCTGTCTGGTTAAATGGTGTCGTGCTCACATACTGAATACAAATCTCTGATGCATGCTGCATCCATGTTTTGATTCTTAGCTCAAGCATTAAATAAGTCCCTGGATTCTGAAGCTCGGATTTCCATATCCAAAGATGTCAACAGGAAACATTCATTTCAGCAGGAACAAGAAATGCAAACTTGGCCTTGTTTTTCTTTTTCCTTCCTTAGCTGCCTCACTAAATCCAACAACATATTGTATTTAGACAAGTAGTTACAAACCATGGCATTATACATGATAACCAAATTTATGATTGTCCATATTGGTCAATACTCAGCTGAGGAAAAAAGTTTACAACAAGAACCTCAAGGTAAAGCAAATGGAAACGATAGAGGATATGCATGTCTGCGTGGTCATCTTGAGTGGCCTAATCATCAGCGGCATATAGTTCTAGTTTCTCCCTGTGAGTTGGTTTTCTAAATTCTCGGGTCGATAGAGACCTGTTAATCAAATTCGACCTGTACATGTCACTGTCGTCATTATAATTGGCGATGCGTGCTTTAGACTTGGGTAATGGAGGTAGGTTCTTGACATTCTTAGGGGACAATTCGTGGTTGGAGGATTTAACTGGGGATAGAGAGAAGATTGGGCTTTCTTTCCGGCTAGTCTGGTTTACACCAGAGGATGTACTACTAGAAACACTACCAGGCTCCTCGTTTTCAACATTTGGCTCGGCAGTTTTCTCCACCTCCTGGGACAAAAGTGCATATAACATTATATCACCACTCAAAAGTACTGTAAAGGACACTCAAAAGATAGAAACAAAATCAAAGAGATATTGCAGAACTAAGTAAATAGCCAGTTTGGCTTCTCCAGAATCAAGAAATAAGTCTCTATGTTTATATCCAAAATAAGGTTCACCTTATACTCTCATAAGGTGGAGAGAGTGCTACAGAACCCTCCCCACCCCTCATGCATCACTGTCTATTCTCTTTCCCTCCTCTAGCGTTTCGACTACTCTCAATTAACAATAAAGATTATAGGTGCAAGTCATGCAACACCATACATAAGAAATAACATGAGAGATGAAAACAGGAGTGAGGGAGGGTTTTTAAAGGCTTAAACCAAGGACTTAAAATTTACCTGTGTGGAAGATGCAACATCTTGTCTGCGTTGCTCACGTTGTTTTCTAGACCGCTGTTTTGATTTAGAATTCCTGAACCTGTTCAAACAGGAAAAATAACCAGATAGCACAAGCAATAAATTAGAAACTAAACCATTCCATTAGTAATGTATTAGAAATCCTAAAGTGATAAATACTATACAAGGTACTACATGATTCCAGTTACTCATCAAATTATTTAATCACATGAAGTTAACCCAAATTGGAAAGAAAGTTTCAGCTCATATTGCAGCCGAGTGAACCAATTAAGAGGATGCATGTCAGGCTGTTAGATACACTCATTAGCTAAAAAAGGAAAAGTTTCAACTTACTTTCTCTGCTCATTAGCTAATTTCAATTCTTCTTCCTCATTGTAGATTACAGGTAGACCAGAAAGGTCACATGCCAAGGGGCTTGTAGAAAAGAACTGCAACGAGAGCATTCCGTTTAGTATGATGTTCAGAAATGCATATATATGACACTAGCACGAAGTACAGTTCACCATTTTTGGCATGAAGGCTAATGAACTAGGAAGACAGTACTATATACGACCCAGCCAAGATTACAAAATCAGAAACCTGAGTTGTTCTCTGACCTTATACACGCACACAGAGCATAGTAGAAGGGAAAGGAAGCATTTGAAACCGTGAGTGTAGGGAGAAACATACTGGTAGTGTTGAAAAATGTTACTTTGAGTGAGGCAGAAATGGTGTTAGGAAATAAGTATCTCAATCATGATACCAGACTCAAGAATACAATAGAACATGCAAAAGGATTGTTGCCAATCAAAAAAGGTATTGGAGTCAGAGCAAAAGATAGAGTTGGAATATTAACATTATTTAAACAGTAACCTTTTACTTTCTACGTACTTCATTTTTGAGACCTAGACCTGCACTGCCTCGATAGGCAGGATCTAATGCAAGAAGTGTGCCCAACAAACCCAAGGAAGATGAAGGCAGATCCTTAAAAGCTTCCTGAAGACTGGGTTTGTATGAACGCGGAGGTCGAAAAGTTGTAGAAAGCTTCAGTTTTTTCCAGTATTCCTCAGATGGTGTGCCACAAAGCTTGAAAATCCTATGAAGTTGCTCAACCTGAAAGAAAAAAAAAAAAATAAAAAAAAAAATTACCAAGATAAATTTAATCTCTTACAATCCCTGCAATCTATCTCCCTTACCACACATACTTGCACCTAGAATTACCTCAGTTCTACCAGGCATAAGTGGCCTCCCTGTAAACATTTCAGCAAAGACACATCCTGCACTCCAAAGATCAATTCCAACTCCATAATCTGTAGCACCTAAAAGTAGCTCGGGAGCTCTGTACCAAAGTGTCACAACTCGGTTGGTGAGAGGATGCTTGGGCTTTGGAGCGTAATAATTTGCTAGCCCAAAGTCGCCAATTTTCAGAACTCCATTTTTATCTATCAATAAGTTCGACCCTTTAATGTCTCGATGCAAAATTCCACGATCATGGCAGTGCTGCAGACCTGAGAGCAGTTGATGCATATAGCACTTGACCTGTATCATGAGTTCAGATATGGAATTGACAATATATGTACACAATCAAGAATTCAATTTCAAAAGCCATAAAGTTTGGATATAAATAAAACCTGTGGTTCAGTAAGCCCTTCGGCGCTGGAAATAACTTTTGCCAAATCTGAGTGCATGAAATCAAATACAAGATAAATGCTATATTGCATTCTTGAAGTGGCAAGTCCTTCAAGCTTAAGCACATTGGGATGATCCAATTTCCGTAATAGCATAATCTCTCGTGCCATAAATTTAACACTCTCAGGTTCTGAAGTATCAAAACGGACTTTTTTCAATGCAACAATTTTTCCAGTGTCCCTGTCTCGAGCCTTGTAAACATTGCTGTAGGTTCCTTCCCCCACCTACAATACCAAAAAATTGATAAAATAAAATAAAATTAATGCAAGTCTCCTCCTAATAATGATAAATCATACCAAAACATACCTATGCTTGGTTCATAGTTTAGTAGGAAAAGCAGCAAAAATCAAGATTATATGTCCAAAATCGTCACTGAGTTGAAGACCTAGTAAATAATTACATTGAAAAACTTGTATTGCAAATTAGTCACCTAAAACCGTTGATTTGAATTCTCAGTTTTGAAACTCAGAAATTGAGAATCATGTTCCTCACTGTACACAGAGGAGAAGGCTAGTGGCTCCTCCCCTAATTAAAAGGAACAGATATGTGAGCCATATCCCTCCATTCTTTGTCCAAATGTAGAGGAAGCCTATGTCAACAAAAAATGATGAACTGGACTCCTTGATACACACGAGGATCCAAGATATACCTCAATGTGACGAGGGATATCCTTGTTCATCTGTGCTACACAGTTGTTACCACTAGTGTGACTAATCCAGCATACTAAGTTTATGACTCAAACATATACATTATAGCTATAACAACAGTACAATTCCCAGAAAATAAACTTTATCATCGGAGCACAAATGATCATCGGAGCCGCAGAGATTGTTATTACAACCTTAACACCTTCTCGTATCATAAATTCTGATATTGAAATGTTTGGAGTTAAAACCATCCCACCTACATTACCAATTACGCACAACATATCATATACAATCCTAACTAACCACAAAATAAGAGTAGAGAAAACAAACCTTATCGAGCTTATCATAGGAGTCAGCACTCTTGGGAACCAAGCCTGCCAAAACATCTTTCGAAATATTATCCGTAAGCCACTTGGGCCACCCATCCACCAACTCATCCTCATCACCCGAAATTCTACGAGCACTGCCACGCCCACTGTTATCCCTCTCAGCCACCTCACTCCCATTCAAAGAATCCCACTCCTCTCCTTCAGTCCCATTACTACTCCCATTCTCGAGTCTTCTCTGAGCATTTCCCACATACCCATTATCCATCTTGAGCCTCTCGAGCCCCACAGGCCTGGAGGAGCCGTTCGTGTCGGGCTTGGCTTGGACGCAGCCCATCCTGGGTTTGGGTTTGGGTTTCGAGGAGGAGGAGGAAGATCGAGAGATGTGGCGAAGCATAGCGGAGGAGAAGAGAGCAAGGAGGAAAAGGAGGAAGAGGGGGAATATGCAGTATAATGGGATAGTAGGCCGTCCATGGCCGGCTGCTTCTTTGGAAGGTTGCTGTGCAGAGGAGGATGAAACAGCAGAGGTCCTTTTCTTTGATTTATTCCTTCTCTTGGCTTTCTCGCACTTTGAATTGGAGGAGGGAAAGAGGGAAATTTAAGGTCACGTGCGTGGCGCGTGACTGCGTTTTGTGTGTCGCCTTCTCTACCGGCGACGATTGTTTCTTGGCTCACTGTTCTCATTTTGCCACTACATTTTTGTTGGTTTTCGTTGTTCGTATTTCTTACATTAGTACGTCTGTCTATGCATCTCTTTTTTGTGTACGTGTGTATGATGCATAAGCAACATTATTGATCTTCTTTAGCTTCAATCATAGCTACCATTCTCACAATTCAGGCCTTATTTACCTGCTTACCTCTTTAATTAACGTAAGATGATGACAGTTGTTTTATTCACCATCACTTTGTCCAAGACATCTTATGTAAAGTAATACGGGAATTTTTTATTTTTTATTTTTATTAGAGCTCTAAGTAATACGGGGAATCTAATTGCACCTCCACGTCTATTCTGTATATCTCCCTAAATTTTTGCAATAAATATTTTTTCTATTATGCCCCTCTAGATTATTGAGGGCTCTCTCTAAAATTGAGGCTCGATCTCTCTCTACTAAACACCAGCACCTTGCCTCAAACACCAAACAAGTGAAACAACCTCTATAATCGATGGTTTGGGGGCATTTGTCTGAGCCATGATTGTTCAAAAGATGGTATAATTGGGAAATCAATTGTGTTTTTGTAATAGTTTTGGATAACTAACTTGTTTATTTCATAACAGTCATAATACTACAACGAATAATAAGAAATGGTAGTGAAAATTCAAAACCTATCATGAAGATGAGAGTGTTATTATTCAATTGCTATGATGAATTACATAGCCCAATTTGAATTAAAAGAAGTATATTTGTAGACCACAATTAAAAAGAACCTGGGAAACATAGTGAGAGAGGAGAAGATGGAAGACTCGTGCAACAATTGCAGCTCTAGGAGGTAAAATAGGAAACAAAATTATTTAAAAAAAAACAAGTGTATTTAGCAAATGTGGAAGTGCAATAGAACCACCCAAAGCAATATTCATTTAAGAGAACAAAAACTATTTGTCGTCTCCAACCAATATATCTTGAACTAACTGATTTCCACTCTATCTAATAGTACACCCCTATACAGGTCGTTGTAGAATTGCTCTATGAGGTCTATCACCGTCGACTTCTGACAGTTACTCTCTCCAACCAAAGTAACAATCTTTGCATAAAGTACCACCAACTGGCACACACGATGCGTGTGCAAACTTCATTTAGACATTTCACTATAAGTTAGGTTTGGGCATGAGCCGGGATGGGCCGGGTATTGGCTAATCCCGCTCCTAAACCCATAATTTAAAATAAGAACGGGACGGACCACCATTAGTCTTTTTTAAAAGTGATCCTGGCATGTCCAAATTCTGTTAGGAATTGGGCCGGGATCGGACCAAAACGGGCCCAAAACTGGTTATAGAGCTTGCCAATAGACTTTGGAACTGCTTTGAGTTTTGTTAAGGAAAGATCTAGATACCACAAGTGCTTCATCTTGCCCAGTGAGTCCAGCAACTCTTGAGTCTCAACTTCACAGATTCTTAAAATACGTAGAGCTTTTGAGTTTTGGAAAATGATACTAGAGACCGGAACATTTGAAAAAAGAGAACGCAGACTTGCAATACTTGTTTCTGACATCCTTTCCAGTCTTGGAGTAGGAATTCGTGCAACATGTCGAATCTCATCGTGATCATCCATCTCATAATTGAATTCTGGTGTCCAGCTCTCTCACTTGGATACTTTTATTGTGAGTTCATGCAGAAGATCGTGCATCTTACATTTGGTGATAACACCATCCTCATCCGTTGTAGCAACTTGAAACAATGAGTTATTCAGTAGAGTATCAAAATACTCACCGCCTATATCCTCAATTTCTTTCGGTTGAGAGGGATGAAGCAAACCTTGAGCGATCCATAATTGGATCAACATATCTCTTTCAATTAAGGAACCTCTCTTGAGCATGGAACAATATGCAAAACATTGTTTCAATGGTGATTTCAAATTGTCAAAACTCAACTTCATAACTGACATGATCTTTCTATCCTCATTGTGTAGACCTTAATCAGCTTAACAAGACCAATTACAAAAACACAAACACATTACATAAAGCATCAATATGAACTGAGATCAAAACAGAAAGCTTACCTTCATTCTGTTGAATATCCATGGCTTCCAATTCAGCAGATAACACGTCAATGCTGTAGTTCTTCTTTGTCTTAGTCTTCTCCTCTCTACAAGCTTTAGACACCATTAACGGGATAGGTACTGTATGTCTTAGATTGTGTAGAGAGCAGGGACCGAAACCTCCTATATATAAGAGTTCATTGAACACAAGCAATGCCCCATAAAGATACTATCTTGCTGTCCAAGTTTCACTCTGAATAGAATTCCTCATGCAATACTAACACTGATTTCCAAATCAGTATCCCACACGGACTCTTATACGATTAAGAACTTAATATACTTTATTCCTAATCAAAACAGGAATGATGAAGCTTACAACTCCTATGTTTGAATTCTGTTCCAATTGGTATTCATCTTAATGCTTGATGATGAGTTCAATATAATGCTAACAATCTCCCACTTTGAACCATCATACTTTAAAGCACAAATACTAATTGAAACATCCTTCAAATATAGCTTAAGTGCGCATGAGAAGTAACTCATCCTAAGTCCATACTGTTCTGTCAAAATACACACACAGAAACAGAACCTGGAAATAATCATGTTCATATGAACAAGTCTGTTCCAGACTACTGTAACTATCTGCATATCTCACATGAACTCAAACATAATGTATTGCAGTTAAATGAAAATGTATATCACAGGTAAAACTCATCATTTAACAAATAGTCCAACCTAATATTTTGAATATCAAAATCACAATGCAAACTAACAAAATTTCAAGTGAACAAACAGTTTGCTTCTGTACTGAATATATTCATATATACACATCCACTTGATAACATGAACTGAAAACCAAAACAGTAGAAAACACATCATTTAAGAATTAACTACTGCACGAAACATTTGAAAATGTGTCACTTTATTTAACCACAACTTGAAATACATAAACTTTAACATAGAAACTATAAACTGTAATCAAAACAACAGAAAATTCTTTTTCTAACTTAAAATACTCCCACTGAACCTAAGCATCCTTAAAACTTGACAACACTCCCATATTCTTGCAATGCTCCTTGAAAACTGTCACAGGCAAAGCTTTGGTAAATGGATCTGCTAACTGATCTTGAGTCTTGATGCTGCAGATATCAATTTCACCATGCTTTACCCTCTTCCTCACACTATAATACTTGAGGTCTATATGCTTGGAATTATTTGACCTCTTACTATTCTTGCTAAAGAAAACAACAACTTCATTATCACAAAATACCTTCAACTTATTCTCAATCAGATCACTGAGTATCTCTGTATCCAAAATAAAATTCCGGATCCATAACCCTTCACAAACTCCTTCATATAATGCTATAACTTCTGCTTGCATGGTTGAAGTAGCTACCAATGATTGTTTCATTGTTTTCCATGCTACTGCACCACCTGCAAGCATGTAAATATAGCCACAAGTTGATTTACAGGATGTAGGATAATTTCCTGCAAAATCTGAATCTGTAAAACCAACAAGTTCAAGTTCTTTCACACGTTTATACACAAGCATATATGTCTTAGTTTTCTGAAGATATCTTAAGACCTTTTTACCTGCTGTCCAGTGATCAAATCCAGGATTGGACTGAAATCTGGACAACATTCCAACAGCAAAAGATAAATCCGGCCTAGTACAAACTTGTGCATACATAAGACTACATACAAGCCTAGCATATGGTACTGACTCCATTTTCCTTTTCTCAACATCAGTTTTAGGACACTGTGTTTTATTTAGTTTATCTCCCTTAGATATTGGTGCTTCTCCATTACTGCAGGTTTCCATTCCAAATCTTCTGAGAATCTTTGAAATATAATTGTACTGAGATAATCCCAATAACCCCTGCTTCCTATCTCTCTTAATCTCAATGCCTAAAACATAACAAGCTTCTCCCAGATCTTTCATGTCAAAATTCTTTGACAAAAACTCTTTAGTTTCTTTTAGCAACTTTAAATTGCTACTGGCCAAAAGAATGTCATCACATAGAGAATAAGAAAAATAAAATTGTTACCAATCACTTTAAGATAAACACATTCATCAACTATATTTTTAAAAAATCCAAAAGATGAAATCACAGAGTCAAATTTCCTATACCACTGCCTACTAGCTTGTTTAAGTCCATAAATAGACTTTTTCAATTTACAGACCAAATGTTCCTTCCCTTTCTCTATAAAACCCTCAGGCTGTGCCATATAGATGGTTTCCTCTAGCTCCCCATTTAGAAAAGCTGTCTTTACATCCATCTGATGTAACTCCATATCAAAATGAGCTACAAGAGCCATAATTATCGTGAATGAGTCTTTTGTAGAAACTGGAGAGAAGGTTTCTGTAAAGTCTATTCCTTCTTTCTGTGTGAAACCTTTAGCTACTAATCTAGCTTTATGTCTTTCTATATTTCCCTTAGCATCTCTTTTTGTTTTAAACACCCATTTACTACCAATAGGCTTCTGTGTTTGTGAATGTTTAACTAATTCCCATACTTGGTTTTTGAACATGGAATCAATCTCTGCATTCATAGCTTCCTGCCAACTTTCAAACTCTTGACTTTCTATAGCTTGTTTAAAAGATGTTGGATCATTGTCATCAGTTAATGCACTTTCAACTTCACTCAGAAAAACTTCATAGATATCATCTTTTTCTCCATATCTTGGCTTCTTAGCTCTGTGAGATCTTCTAGGTTCCACAAAATAGTCTTGAGGCAAGGTTTGAATAAGCTGAGAGTCTGGTTAGGTTATGATATTATGGCAGATGATGTCTCGGCTGTTGAATCATGTCCTAGGTTCAGATTTTTACCTAAGTTTTTTGTAATGGAAGAATTTTGTTTTTCTAAGCTTAAGTCGACACTCTCTTGGACTGTGTTTTTATCAGAGACAGAAACTTTATTTTTAGAAGTATTTTGAGTGTCAAGTGCTACTGTTATATCAAACTCATTATCTTCAACTTCTTCAAAATCCGAGGTAAGATCCTCAAAGTTTGTATTGAAGATACTTTCATTAATGAATTTAACTTGATGAGTTTCAAAAACTCTAGGTGTATGATGAGCTGAATATAACTTGAATCCTTTAGATTTTTCACAGTATCCTACAAAGTTACAACTTACTGACTTTGGATCAAGCTTGCTTAATCTGGGATTATATATCCTAGCCTCAGCTTGACAACCCCAAACATGACAATGATGTAAACTTGGTTTTCTACCAGTCCATAATTCAAAAGCAGTTTTATCCTTTTCTATGGACTTGCTTGGGGACCTATTGCAAATATAATTTGCTGTTCTTAATGCTTCTCCCCATAAAAATTTTGGTAAACCAGAAGTGCACATCTTGCTTCTAACCATGCTTATCAATGTTCTATTCTTTCTTTCTGCTACCCCATTCTGCTTAGGGTTATGAGGTGTAGAGTATTGAGCCTTAATGCCAAGTTCCTGCAAATATAATGCAAAGGGACCTTTGTGCTGACCTTGCTCTGTGTATCTACTAAAAAATTCTCCCCCCCTATCAGACCTCACAACCTTAATCTTTGTTTCTAGCTGATGTTCAACCTCAGCTTTAAAGATTTTGAAAGCTTCAAGTGATTGTGATTTTTCTGACAGTAAGTAAATGTAGCAGTATCTAGAATATAGTCATCAATGAAAGTTATAAAATAGACATTACCACAAATTTTTTGATGTCTAAAAGGTCCACAAATGTCAGTGTGTATTAACTCAAGCAATTTTGTAGATCTGTAAGCACATTTTCTTCTTAAGTTTGTAATTTTTCCTTTACAACACTCGATACAATCTCCTAAATCACTAAAGTCTAGTTCTGGTAAAGTTTTATCTTTGATAAGCTTCTGCAATCTTTCTTTAGATATGTGCCCTAGTCTTCTATGCCATAAGTTGGCTGATTTCTCATTGTGCAAGCTTCTTTTAACACCAACAATGGCATTATTACTTGCTGTATAATTTTCTGGTTTATTTTCAATATGTAAGCATTCTTGCTGACTTAGAGAACAATTTAGTTTCAAATAATCATTCTCAATAATACCAGTACCAAAAGTAGAACAATTCTGAATCAAGAAGGTTGAAAAATCCTTGAAAATTTTTATTCCACTAGAATCAATGAGAAAACTACAACCAAGTTTAACTAAAAGACTAACCGAAAGCAAATTCCTCTTAATTGAGGGCACATAAAAAACTTTATCTAAAACCAAAACATTGCCGAAACTTAAGTCCAATCTAAGAGTGCCTACAGCCTTCACAGCTACACGCATTCCATTACCAACACAGACATTGACCTCATCATTCCTTGGCTTTCTCTTCCTTATGAAGCCCTGCAAAGAGTTTGTAATGTGTAAGGGACTTCCTGAATCTAACCAATAAGTATGAGGTGCTATGTTAACAAAATTAACTTCTAAAGAAAAAGTTTCTAAAAGATTAAGAGGATTAATCATACCCTTCTTCTCTAGCCATGCTTTGAATCCGGGACAGTCCTTGTTCATGTGTCCTACTTTCTTGCAAAAATAGCACACGAACTTAAATGGCTTGTCCACTTTGACTCCCTTATTACTGTTTGAAGATTTAGCTATAGTTTTATTAACCTTAAGCTTATTAAACTTCTTCCACTTAGGTTTCTGAACTAGGTTTATAGAGGTTGTAGGCTGCTTCTCCTTCTTCATCCTTGATTCTTCATCTACACAGAT
The DNA here is from genome assembly GCA_963682095.1 of Potentilla sterilis. Classification (NCBI taxonomy): domain Eukaryota; kingdom Viridiplantae; phylum Streptophyta; class Magnoliopsida; order Rosales; family Rosaceae; genus Potentilla; species Potentilla sterilis. The sequence continues at coordinate 29,164,599 of OY821757.1, read as the reverse complement.
AGAAATTAGGTCATCTAGAGTCCAATTCTCCTTCTATGCATTGTAGCTCGTCCTTAGAACACTAAAACTGGATGGCAGTGAGTCTAAGGCATGGTGTACTAGCTGATCATCCTTCACTCCAAGCTCCAGCTCCTTGAGACGAGAGTTTAGTTCAATCAGCTTCATGATGTGGTTCCTAACTCCTCCAATTCCATTGTACTTCAGTTCATTATACTCCTTTCCAATCCTTGCTGCTTCTGCCTTGTTGCTTTCCTTGAACTTTGCCTCAATGTTCAGCATGAAGTCTCTAGTTAGCACAGGTTCCTCAATGCTTCCTCTAACTATGGATGTTAGGGAATTCCTCATAAGAGTCTTAGCCCTTTGGTTTGACCTATACCAGTCATCATGATACCTCCTATCCTCTAGGGTGCTGTTTGCATCTAGTGCAAAGGGCATGGTATGTGTGAAACACATATCCATATTGTCGTGAGTCATCATGTAAAGATCTATGCTAGATTTCCAGGCCTTAAAGTTTGATCCAGTGAGCATACGAATGTTGTTGACGTTCAAGAAGGCAACTTCTAATGAGCAGAAGAAAAGAAAAAATTAGTTTTGACTCAAAACAGTTTCTAATTTTTCAAGTTGAAGAAAATCAAAAAATTCTACATACAAGTGTCACATTCCAAATCAGTTCAAGTAACACAACCAATGCAGAAAATACATAACATCCCAATTTATCTGTAGTTAATATCAAGCATCACTTTTATAGCAGAAAACATGATATTTGCTTAAGTTTCTTAATCATCAGACCATACAAAATAAATTCAATTTGTTCTTAAGGCAGTCAACATCTTTAGACAGAAGAAAAACTTTAAGAACATGTATATGAGTTCAGAATATATGTGTGATGCTGTTTCTGATTTTAAAACAAGAAAAGACACACTTCTTTGGAAGTTATGATAACTTTAAAGTTTACAATCAGAAAACACAAGTTTTGATCTTTTGCTAATAATTTCTTCCTTCTGCAGAAATTGCTTTGTGCAACATTCTGCCATTTTATAAGAATGCAGACCAAAATAGATGAAGTTTTAGGTTGTTTTATTTATCTTTCTTCTTAATGCTTGTTTTCGGGAGGTTCTCAAACATACAGAAACAACCAAAACATCAACCATATAAAATTTCATTCATATCAGAACATGCTTCATATAATCCCACATAGAACATGCTCAGGCAATTGAAATTTCATCCGGTCCTTCATGTACCTAACTTATTTGCATGCCGGGAATGCTTCTAGGGTTCTTGCGATTACATTAATCATAGGCATGCTTTGAAAACAGGAAAAAACTTAAAACAAGATTCCAGAATTTCTTACTTCTGTTCTTAAGGTTATGATTCTTGATTTTGCGGAAGTTAAAAACTTAATTGACTTACTTACAGTTTCTTTGCTTAATCCGCACCAAATAGGGACTCGAATTCCTTAAGAGATCGCGAAATCTTTGCATCTTCAACCCAGCTGAAGAACCCTGATCCCTTTGCAAAATATGACCGTTGAACATAACGGTCGATTTGGGATTTAAATACAGGTCGGGTTCTGGGTTGGTGCTTGCGGGTTTTGGGCTCAGTTTGACCCGATTCAGCCCAAAAATACTGTTAAGTTTAGAAGCAGAAATTTTCTTGTTGTTCTTGAGGAAAAACACAGGGTTTTGTATTAATTCAGTTCATGCATTATGTTTTCTCAAAACGATTCATGTTGCAATTTGTTAGGCTCTGATACCAAACTGTAGACCTTAATCAGCTTAACAAGACCAATTGCAAAAACACAAACACATTACATAAAGCATCAATATGAACTGAGATCAAAACAGAAAGCTTACCTTCATTCTGTTGAATATCCATGGCTTCCAATTCAGCAGATAACACGTCAATGCTGTAGTTCTTCTTTGTCTTAGGCTTCTCCTCTCTACAAGTTTTAGACACCATTAACGGGATAGGTATTGTATGTCTTAGATTGTGTAGAGAGCAGGGACCGAAACCTCCTATATATAAGAGTTCATTGAACACAAGCAATCCCCCATAAGGATACTATCTTGCTGTCCAAGTTTCACTCTGAATAGAATTCCTCATGCAATACTAACACTGATTTCCAAATCAGTATCCCACACAGACTCTTATACGATTAAGAACTTGATATACTTTATTCCTAATCAAAACAGGAATGATGAAGCTTACAACTCCTATGTTTGAATTCTGTTCCAATTGGTATTCATCTTAATGCTTGATGATGAGTTCAATATAATGCTAACACATTGTCTAATGATCGCTTCCAAACTGGATTTTCCAAAATTGACCGCCATTCATTGCTACTATTCTTGGAACGCATCAAGCTTCCCAAAACCTATAGTTAGTTCATCATCAAATTTCAGCATAACTTCGTTTATACTTATCATCTACACATATCAAATAGTTCAGCACACATATTAAATAATTGATAGGGTGAAGATACCGTACCTCTGCCGCCAGTGGAAGACCAGCACACTTTTTCGCAAGCACCCTTCCGATTCCCTCTAAATCAGAAGTTATCGGAGCATTAGGGTCTTTTAATGCTCTATCCTTCAATATAGACCAACACTCATCATCTGATAGAGTTTTTAGAGGCCAACACGGATCTGCTTTCACGATTGATGCAACCTTGATGCTACAGGTGGTCACAAGAAAGTATAAGTTGTGACCACTATAAGTTGCAAGTAAATTAAAAAAGAAAGTTCACCGAGAAAGTTCACTTTTGAGGGATCTCCTCAAAAGTGATTTAAGCAAGGAGAGATATTCTCAAGAGAGACTCATATTTTTGAGGAAGTTCCTATTGAGAGATCTCCTCCAGAGAGACTAAGTGAAGAGATATATTTTTGATGCAGCGGAACTATCCCGTTGGAATCCACCAACGACAGCCTTGAATCCACAAGACTAGGTTTCTCGAATCCACGAGAAGATCTGGAATCCAGCAGAGAAATTGAGTAAACTCAAAGTTTATTAATATCAAAGATAACGTTTTGCGGCCACAAGAAGTGGCTTAAATACTGATAACAAAACCCTAGGACGCTAACAAAAGTTTAACCCAGCCCATAGGTGAAATAAAATAAAAGTCGACAACAAATAAATCCAAAATAAATTCGGAAAAACACTAAAAGCTGATTTTAAGGGCCTAAACGACGTCGGATGGCCGAAAAAGCCCACATGTCGTAGCAAAGCAACGCGTATTGTTTCTGGCGTCGTTCCCTTTTCGAAAAGGTTTCACACGCCCTATTCTGAGCTCGCAGCCCAGACATGAACAGTACCGATCCTTCCATTCTTGCGATGGTCCATCTGCTCTTCCATCCTTGCTGCCATCTGTTCTACATCAATTTTTAACAAAGATTTCATTGAGGAGAGATCTCCCTAAATATTAATCATTGTAAGGAGGGATCTTCTCGAGATAGACTCAAGTGAAAAGTAATATCCTCGAAGAATAATCCCAGTGGGGTAAGAGAGTTCTGTAAAGCTATAAACATAACTCTCTTACGACATCAATTTCATGCACACTATTGAAATTAATAAATCTCTTATGACAAATCAGTTTTTTTTTGTTAACAGTCAAAGAGTCTAAAAAGTAAAAACAACAAAACACACAGAAATTTCACTCTATTATTTTTTACTTTTGGCCAATTCGTACTATGTTTCACCAATACTGGGTACCAATGATGATCTCATATAAGTAGTCTGCAACTTTAAATAAAATGAGCCTGCGAAGATAATAAGGAAGATAAAAGTACATTAGAATCCTAATTAAATTTACACCAAGTTATTATCAATTTTGTCGACCATAATGCATAGAATAAATAAAATTAATGCATTGGTGCTGAACATTACGAAGAAAGAGAACTCAAAACCAACACGACTCACTACTCCTAACCATACTCATTGCTTCATTGGAACCCTCACACTTCTTCTCACAAGCATCCATCACTTTGTTCATAACAAAATGATGCAACAGTTCGATTGCTACCAATTGCATCATTTGCCACTTGGCTTGCTTCTTCATACATAACCTGCAAGCAATGTTAAAAATATTATCAACAAGTTCAGTTTGCAATACAAATAACTTGTGCGGAAAGATTAGAGGAACCTTGGCGTATCTACTAATTAGTAATCCTTGCATAATCAATAATGGTGATATTGCTAAACTGAGAAGAGCCAATTCCCAATTAGCTGTGAAACCTATAACCAACCCTGCGATGATACTTGTTATATACTGTGCAATCAACGCTAAGTCGTCACCAACAAGAGCCTTCACCGCTGAAACACCAGTATTGGATCTTTCGTTGTTTAAATCGTGTATAGTCATGACGTCTCATTTTATTGTCATTTACATTAATATTTACTTCACACATTTTTGAATTAACTATTCTTCCACTAAACTATGGAAATTAAATAAGTTCATATCAAATTTTCCAACAAATCCACCTATGTACTCCATCAAAATATGTATTACACTAATTCCAAGCGCAACTACACAAATTGGGAGAACAACAATTTAAAAGAATGGTCATGTTATTAATCTAGACACTATCAGGCAGGATGAAACAAGTGATAACAAATCTCAACAAAATCCAAGTTATCTTACGAAAATCTAAGATTGCATTTAAATGTTCGATGATGTCTAAATTAATCAACATAAAAGTTTAGGGCTGGGCTCCTGGGCATAAACCGAACCGGCAAAAAAACCGGCCGGACCGATCCAGATATTTTGAGTTGGTAACCGAATCGAAGGCAAACAAAAACAGACTTCACAAAAAACGAACCAGAACTGATATAAATAGGTCGAAAGTAGGTCGGCTTTTCAACCCGACCGATTAAACCCGAACCGCACCAATTTATTTATTACTTATTAAATTATTAATTATTAATACTTAAAAAATATATATTATTAATACTTTTTATTTGTTGTCTATATTTGATTGGAGGTCTATGTAGTTCTGTCTCTCAGACTCAAGATAATTAAGTATAAACCTACCTTTTGTTGTTGTAAAGTTGAAGGATAGACTAAAATATGAAACAAAAGTATCAATTAAACAGATATAAATATATATGTCTCAGTGTTGTATCTTTAGAAGTGTCGGAAAATCAAAATCAAATACACATCACTGAGAAAGCATGAGATACTGCATTAAAATGTAAAGATGACAGCTTTAGACTAATTATTTCTAAAACTAAAATGCAAATGCTATTTTAGGGTCTAGCTCCACTCATACAGCCATAATAACCTCTTTTCGGCCGATAAATACGATTTTCTAGCTATTGGTAACAAATGAATATGTAAACAGAAAAAGTCACCAACATGCCCTGTACTATGGTGCACATGACAGTTTGATGCCTGAACTTTAAAAAGTATCAATGTGATGCCCAGACTCTTATTTCTTTATCAATGTGATACTTTCATTAGATTTCTGTTAACTATTAGGGGTAACACTGAATTTTATTATTATTATTTTTTAATTAATTTACTAAAACTTAATTACTTACCAATTCTAAGAACTAGCCTTCAACATGCCAATTTTTTCACCTAACGACCTATTCTCTAAGTGGTTACTTTTCTGGCGGAATCACTGCAGTCTTAGTATGAAGAGTTTCTTAAGTTCTAGTAAAGCAAAAATTCTTAAAACTAATTTTTTTTTTACGGATATGGGGGCACCTAATTTATGTATTTATTCATTCATAAATACAGATACATAACACAGAGCTTCACTCTTGGGTAAACAGCTAAAAGTTGTTTAGCTACTCATAATTGAAATTAAAATACAAACTTACTTGAAAATAAAAGCACACCACACCAAGTGACAAGCAAGATACAGTGCTTCCAGACACTCTCACTACTCACTTTTTATTCTACTATACTAAAAACACTCACAACTGACTCACAAGAACAACTCTCGAAGGACTTCTGAGATTTCTCACTTTAATACTAACTGTGCTCTGCTTGCTCTCTCCTTGAATTTGCCTTCTCTTGAGGACTTCCTTCCCTTTCATAGGGGCCGGACTCCAAACTACAATTGAATTCTCTTTTGAGAGTGGAGACATGAGGAATCTTATTGCTGATAAGATTTTAACATTTTCTTCTTTTGAAAACTTGTCTGTTTCCGTCGGTAACCGCTTATTTCTTATCTTCTCCTAAAGTTACTTGTCGCTATGCGTTGTCATCCACTCAGTACTCCATCTTGTTGATAAGGTTGTGCAATTTTTCATCACAAAAAGAGGCACGCGAGTCCGTGTATCCACCTTCATCTTCAGAATCCATATCTAAATCATAAGGAATTTTGTACTTTTGCTCATTTTCCAATTTCTCTATCCACGTGGTGGTGGCCAATGTCTCATCTATCTCTCGCATTTCTACGGCCCTGTAAAAATGACAATTTTCCGGAGGGTGATGGTTATAGCTAGTAACCATTATTTTTTCTTCACTGGAAAGAAGAGTGGTTGAATGATCTTTCTGAACCAATTACTTTATATTGGTTATCGCCATTGCTTTCATCCAAGGGATGCTATTGTTTGGCGTGTCATTGCTTGATGCTGAAGTATTTCTATATGTACGACCTTGAACTATTCTGACATAATGATACGGAGAGATATAACTCATTTTTCCTTCTTCGGTCGTCCATTCCGGAGGAGTTGAGATGAACTTCAACCTTATAATGCATCCTTCCGGTCTAACATTCTTAACTACTTCATAAATTATCTCTGGAAGGCCATTCAGGTCTTCATTAGTTTTTGTCCAAAAGTTATGAACAAAACTATTTTCTACCAACCAAAGCTTGTGTTTCTGAGGATGTTCTGTTTGAACATCAACTAGATATCTTCTATAGTATGGACCTCTAAATATATCCGTACCCGAACCAAGTTCCTGCCTTCCATCCAAGCATCTTCAAGTCACGTTTGCAGCCTCTCTCAAGGTGTCTACAAAGTGTGATCGACGCCTCTCCTTCCCTTTTCTCTAGGCTTGTTTATTTTATGTAGTTATGCTAGGTTTTGTCTATGAAACTTGTATGAATTTTTTGTTTCGGTTTGCATGTCTATCTGTGAAACGATTTGAATCTTGGTTTTATAATTTATATTTTCAGTTCGGTTTCAAGATGTTTACTTGGGTTTTTCAAGCATAGAAATCGGATTGCATGTTAAAGAGTAAAGAAAATATGTAATAACTTAGTAACTAGGTAATCGGCAAGCATGTAACTTAGTTTAAAACTTGTATTTGGTTAATTCTTTTAACTCGTGTGCCTTAAAGGTTGCTGCCATATACAACTGCAATGTATTTGGGGTATCGATCTCATATCCCGAAATTAATATAAGTTGAGTCGAACGTGTCGTTGTCTTGATTTGTGTTGTTTCTTAGGGATAGAGTAGTTTAAAGAATTTACATGTCGATGCGAGAAGAGTGACGCCTTACTTGTTAACATGTCTCCAACTAAAAGAACTTTCGTGCTAAATTACTTTTCATGTTTGTTTTCGACGATAAGTGTTCTCAAATATGGTTAGTATAACTTTAGGATTAGGCTTAATAGAAAATCTTAAAGTACTTGTAAAATCTTAAATCGATTAGTAAACCAATAAGGAGCTAATTAGGTTGAAACTAAGTCGAGTCTAGAACATGTTATGTTGTTGTCGTGCCTCTTATTTGCTATGTGGTTATGTGTTTTGAGTGCCTTTTGTGCTAAGCTTAGTGTGAAAAGATGTCGATCACATGTATATAGTAGTTTTAGGATTTTATTTTCGTGTCTTTAGGTTTAGGGGCAACATTCTGCCGATCCCTTTAAGTCTAGGACAGTAGCTGCTGATCCTTGTTTCAATCCCCCTTTTATGTGTTTCAATGTGTATATATGTGTGTGAATATGTGTTTCTAACCTTTGAACATGTCAGGTACCCTTAATCCCCGGATAGAATGATCTTTACTTATTCTATGCTACTAATGTCTTTTTTAGGGTTTTGATTGCGCGTATTGTAACTAGGTGTTTCTGCACAAACCCTGGGGCCTGGTAGATACAGATGAATCCAACTTGATCTCCTGCAAACCTGCTTACTAAGGGGAATACCGGGCGGGCCGGTCTTCTCCTCTCCGATGCCTAAGTCAGTATAGTTGAAATATATAACTTGAGCACGTATGTAAGTGGTGAGAGAGATAAGTTACCTATTACTGAGGGTAGTTGGGGCCCTTATATAGGTGGCTGGGGGTGAGGGCTGGCCTCACCCTTCGATGTGGGACTGGTTCCCTTCGAAGGGCAGTTCTGGTGACCTCTTTGACAGGCAGGCGCCCCCGGTCCCAGGGTCCCTGGCATCCGGATAGACGGCTGGACCCCGAGGCCGGGTGCTGGTGGTTCGGTCCTGGGCCTCGGGCCGGGCCCTGGTGCACTTGCTGCGGGTCTGTGGGCCTGATGTAGCTCCTTTGCGGCTACTGTCAACAAGTCCCCCAAGTTCCCGGTCAAGTGCAATCTTGAATGGGGACTTAAGTCTGTCTTGCTCTTGTCCCGCAGACCCGCAGGGTTACCAACCCAACGGTGCCCAGTCCCCTAAGTCCGCGTTGAAGATTGGGCGTGACCGGGGTGAGTATCTGTTTACCAATGGCAAGCAACAGTTTATAAGTACGTTTGTAATATAAGTAGTACTGTACTCAAGTGTTGTGGTGCTATGAGCATGGAGTGGGGTGAAACCCGGAGAGTGTATGAGATGATGCCATGATGCCATGTAATAGATGTGTGCATGGAATGATAATGGAGTGTTGAAATCCGCCATGTAATAGATGTGTGCATGAAATTTCGACCGGGCACCGTGCCATATCGGTACGGAGCGGAGTTCACTGGGCCACTACAGGGCGTTCTGCCACATCGGTACGGAGCGGAGTTCACTGGGCCACTACCGGGCATTCTGCCATATCGGTACGGAGCGGAGTTCACTGGGCCACTACTGGGCGTTCTGCCATATCGGTACGGGTCCCAGGTGAACTTAAGTACTGGACCTCGACCGAGCGTTCTGCCGTAACGAGACGAGGTGGAGTAAAGGACCTCGACCGGGCGTTCTGCCATAACGAGACGAGTCCAGGAGTATGGGACCTCGACCGGGCGTTCTGCCATATCGAGACGAGTCCATATTGCTAGGCTGCGGGGAGATTACCCCGGTGTTGCGGGCTGTTTGAACCGCCGGTGAACACTTGCTAGTTCTTCTCAGCTTGTGTTGAATAAGCGTTGAGGTAAGAGGGAGGGGGGGGGGGGGGGGGTGGCGTTGAGGTGACAAGGCTCGCCGTGCAGCCCCACGTTGATCGCGGTTCAATGCGATGCAGGGTTTTTATCCTGCTGGACAAGAGTACATAGGTTAGATGTAAACTCACCCGAGTGTATAAAGCCCATGCCGGTCGAATGTTCTCATGACCGGGGTTGTGCCATGGAACGGGCGGGACTCGACCGGGCTTCCTGCCATATCGAGACGAGTCCCCCAGTGAAATGCCATGGGGCCGGGTGGATCGCGTTCCCAGAAAATGCTCTCGAGCCGGTTGGAAGTTACGTAACCGGTGGGTGGATCTCGACCGGGCGTCCTGCCATATCGAGACGAGTCTCCCAAGAGAGATGTCGCTGGGTGGGCCTCGACCGGGCGTTCTGCCATATCGAGACGAGTCCCCCAGTGAAATGGCGTTCAGCCGGTTGAATGATCATAACCGTGAACTGCCATGGTGCCGGGCGAATGGCTCGTACCCGGAACGATGCTCTCGCAGCGGTTGAAAAATCATAACCGGTGAGAGGTCTTCAAGATACGCAGCGAAGAAGCCATGCAGCCGGTTGAATGATCATAACCGCGAACTGCCATGGTGCCGGGCGGATGGCTCATACCCGGAACGATGCTCTCGAAGCGGTTGAAAAATCATAACCGGTGAGAGGTCTTCAAGATACGCAGCGAAGAAGCCATGCAGCCGGTTGAATGATCATAACCGCGAACTGCCATGGTGCCGGGCGGATGGCTTATACCCGGAACGATGCTCTCGAAGCAGTTTGGGAAACCATAACCGATAAGAGGTCTTCAAGCCGGTTGAAAGATCATAACCGGTGAGATGCAGCTGGGTGGACGTCGACCGGGCGTCCTGCCATATCGAGACGAGTCCCTCAGTGAAACGCAATGAAGATGCCATGCAGCCGGTTGAATGATCATAACCGCGAACTGCTATGGTGCCGGGCGGATGGCTCATACCCGGGACAATGCTCTCGAAGCGGTTTGGGAAACCATAACCGATAAGAGGTCTTCAAGCCTAGGGAAGTGGAGGGGGGCCTGACGCCTTGATTCCTGCTCCTAACTACCCTGTCGCCAGCGTGTGAGACAAGTGGCTGACATGCATTTAAGGAGGAAGTCCATCAGTCCCATCAGTTATGATGGCATGGGCAGTTTACCAATGCTGGGACACGTGCCCGCAGGGAGCGGTCTTGAGATGGAGGGCCTGGATTCACAGGCGTTTGAGTTGCCCTGATTGCGTGTTTGGCGGGATTATAAGCACCTAAGGCACCGGTCCCCTCTATAAATAGGCCTCTTCTGCTCTTCCTTCTACTTTTGCTTCTTGCTTTAGAGAAACTAAGAGAAAGAGAGAAATCCGGCAGAAGTTCTGAGCCCCTTGCCCCACGAGATCCGTTTTCTCGAGCGCTCCCTACTCTCTTCCTACCATTGCTCGCTGCTTTATGACCGTCCTCGGTTGAGCATATTAATCGGTAAGTTTGTTGATTTCTTTGCCCAGGTGTTGTTCTTGTTTTGGTTTTGTTGTTTTGCGGCGGGGGGGGGGGGGGGGGGGGGTGGGGGGAGGGATCTCTGTCGCTGACTGAATTGCTCTGCAGCAAACTTGAGGAGAGGCCGTAGAAGGCGCTGTTGTAGCCTGTTGCTGACGGGCGCTAGGGTTTTGTTTTCTTCCCCTAGGTTAAGATGTCTTCTTCAAGTTCTGACCGGGCTTCCGAATCGGCTGCCAGGGGTCCTATCGTGGACGATGTGGAGAGGCTGGAGGACTGGCTCGGTTCGGAATCCCCGGAGACGGAAGTCGCTGACTGCTCCGGGAGCAGGGCTTCGTCTCCGGCTTTGTCTTCGTCTTCGTCTTCCGGGGCTGAATCCTCAGAGACAAAAATACCGCATGGGGTGCGCCTTGCGGGTGCTCCGGCCGTGAGTTACACTATTGGCAGAGGGAAGGATGCTGTGGTGTGCGATGAACCGGAGGGTAGCATGACCCTTGGAGAGATTGCAGCGTTCCGGGAAACGTGGAGTATCCCGGATGAGGTTCTGCTGCGGCCCCTGAATCCTGGAGAGTCAGCCTGCAACCCGGAGGCAGGTTGGGTTGCCGTGCACCAGGACCAGTTCCGGCATGGATTGTCGCTTGATAGGAGCACAATGTGCGACGATATTATATGCTTATGCCCTCGTTTATGCTTTGTTTAACTCTTATTTGTCTAAGATTGAGTCATAATATAGTTAGTGTCAATTTTGGTAGAGTTTTGGAAATATGAGCTTAATAATCCGAAAAATGACTAAGTTTGAGAAATCTGGAAAATAGTGTAAAATATGTCTTTTTCGTGATTTTGAGATGAGTGAAAGTATGATCTATCTTTGTCCGAATTCTATGAAATTTTGTGTGCTTAATATTCATATGTTGAGGAATGTTGTGTTAAAATTTCAGATCAATCGGAGTTCGGGAAGTCGCCCAAAAGTTGGCTGCAAAATGGCAATCCGAACATTCCAATCCAGGGGCTACAGGATTTTCCTGGGACTGTGTCCCAACTTCGAAAAATCATTCCCGACGACTTGCATGGAATTTGGCCGAGATATTTTATGGGGAGATGGCCCTATGTGTCTAGTTTACGTGAGACTTGGAATCGCATCAATCGGAGCTCCATGGAGGGAGATATGCCGGAATTACTGCGACAAGGTCAAAGCTGCCGATTCCAGGAACCTACTGCCCCCTTTTTGTGTTTTCTGTTTTTGATGGACCAAATGGTGTATAAATGCATATGTGAAGATGGTCCAAGCTTTATGAAGGGAAGAGGAAGACACTAGGCCATGGCATTGAAGAAAAGCATGAAGAAACAAGTTCTCCTAGTCACACTAGGAGAAGCTGCCGATTCTGGCAGATTTGCTGCTTTTGTGTGCTGCCGGCATTTGGGGCATTTTCGATGGATCAAAAGCCTTTCAATTGAAGTCCAAGACCATACAAGAAATCCATGAAGATGTGAAGCCCAAGCCTTGAAGAAAAATTCAGAAAAGAAAACCTAATTGGATTAAGAAAGGAAGGTTGCAAAACCTTATTGTACTAGGTTTTCTCAATCCTCTTTGCACAAGGGACTGCCGGCAGCCTCTCTCCCTTTTCCTCTATATATAGCCATCTCATATTCAGAAAAAGTTGTCACATTCTAAAACAAAAATCTAGCCAAAGCTCTACCTAAATTTCCCTTGAGTCCTACACAAAAACCCTAGCCAAAACCACCTCCACCACACCCAAAGTTTCTGCCGAAACCTTGGCACCTTGCTGCCGACACCACCACTGCCGAGCAGCAGCTCCATCCGACACCATCAACCACCGGATCCATACAAGACGAAGTCTCCAAGGTTTCTAATGTGTGATCCACTCCCTTCTCTTGGCTTTGTAATTTTTGTCGTAGTTATGTTAAACTTTGTCTATGAAGTTAGCATGAATTCTTGGTTTCAATTTTTATGTCTATGTATGAATTGGATTGAAATTTGGTTTTATGATTTGTATGTTCAATGCGTTTTCTTTATCTTTATGTGGTGTTTGGATGTAAGAATACGGATTGCATGCTAAAGAGTAAGGAAAATATATGATGAACTAGTAATTAGGATTTTCGGCAAAAATATGTGTTAAATTGATTTTAGGGTTTTCTTGACTTGTTCTTTAAATTCGTGTGCTTAAAGATTGGTAGCCTATGTAAGTGCAATGCGTAGATTATTAATCTCATTAGCCGAAATTTAATATAGATTAAGTAATCAACGAGTTACTTAGTTTGTGTTGTTTTTCACGAGGGTTAGAGTAATTTAAATGAACATGCTTGTTGAAGAGATGATTGACAACCTTACTCTATTGACTTGTTTCCAATTAAAAAGACTTTGTGCGTATTTACTAGCTAGTTCATGTGTCGACGCTGCGTGTCATGTAAACCGGTTAGTAACAAGATTAGGATTATACGCTGAGTTAATTCTAAGTACAAGAGAAGTCTAGCAATTAGATGACCGCTGCGGCTCTAATTGGGTTGGAGTTAAGTTGAGTCTAGAACGCTTTAATACTTTGCCGTGAGTCTTACTTGCTTGTTTTCCATGTGTTTTGATTGCTTTTGTGTTAGTGCTTTGTGGAAGAATGTCGACCAAACTTGTAAATATTAGACTTAGGATTTATTTTCAGCAAGTTATTTCGTGTCTAGTGTTAAAGGGCAGCCCTTGCTGCCGAACCTCATCTTCATCCCCCATGATAAATTCGTATATATGTATATAAGTGTGACAATTGTGTGCATATATGTTTGTGAATATTTGTGTTAACATTCCATATCTCAGGTACCCTTAATCCCCGGCTAGAACGATCCCTACTTATTCTATACTACTAACGATTGTAGGGTTATTATTGCTTGATGCTCGCTTCGGCGACTCGTCAATTTTTGGCGCCGTTGCCGGGGATTATAAAATCTTGATTTGTTTGAATGTTAGCTTTGTAAATTTTTGAAAATATTTTTGTGTCTTTAAAGTTTTGAGGTATATCGGATAAAGCATGACCTTACCGTGGGCTGCACAAGTCCATTGCACAGTTTGCTCCTCTGCTCCACGTACCTTGAATCTTTGATGTTGTGTATAGCTTGAAAAATTCTTGTAATACCTTGAAAAATTTGTTTAAGTATAGAATTTGTATATTCTTGCATTTTAGTTTATTGTATTTGTTCGTTTTGATGTGTTTTGTGTCTGTGCAGTCGAACTTAAAAGAAAAGTGCAGGAAATACCAAGTTCTGCCCAAAACAGAAATCGGGCAGTGCAGTCAGCCGACTTTGAATGGCTGCCGTTTGCAGCTTACAAAACCTGGGAAAGTGAGCCATACACCGTTGGAAAGATCTCTGAGTCTAGTTTCCGTAGGATTTTACAGAAGTGGATTTGGAGTTTCAAGCCGTTCCCAGTTTCAATTTGAGTGCACGAAGGTCAATCTGGCAGAACAGAGAACTGGGCAGATCAATAGGTCCGATTAATGGCCAAACAAAGAGTACTTCTGCTGGTCCGATTGAGGCGAATTTTATACCGTTAGAAAGCTCTGTGTGTCCACTACAACATTGATTTACAACACTTTTGCATTAGGATAGTGGAACACACTCAAAATCAGGCCTCAAGAGAAGCAGACACGTCTGCCGAAGACCCTGCCCCTGCCGAGAGCCATCCTGTTGAAGAGGCTTGCAGCCTGCGAGCACCTGCCGATGACAAGCCTGCCAAGCAGCTCATGCCGATAGTGCCTGCCATGATGCTAGCATGATGAGCATACCTGCCGTGAAATCTGCCGAGCGGTGGACGCACCCTCCTGCCGATATTGCGCACCCTGACAACCATGCTGCCCCTGCACCTTGCTGCTGCCGAGAGAACCTGCTGCTGCCCCAACTGCCGAGAAATGCACATGATGAACGGACAAACACGCGGTGAAGAGTCTAGGCAATGGACTATAAACACAAAGCGCTACTTGGGAGGCAACCCAAGTCGATCAAAGAAAAGTGAAGGAGCCATCACCGAGAGTTTGCAATTTCTTAACCCTTCTCTTTTTATTTGATTTGTGATGATATGTTGGTATATGTTAGACTATTGCATGCTTAGGAAATTCGTTGATATAAATTTGTGCTTACATTGAGGACAATGTAATTTTCTAAGTGTGGGGTGGGATAATGTATTCCGTTTATGTTTTCGTGTGTTTAGTTTAGAAAAGAAAATTCAGAAAATTGTTCCACAAAAATAGAGTGTTTAAATTTGTTTGTTTCGAGTCTTAGGATGCCCCTAATATGTCAATGATGTTTTTCTCCTCTTTGCATACATAGATGATGGTTATGCATACAATTAAAATTGTGAGTTTCATGGATTTTGTGCATTGGTAGGAGCATGTAGGACTTGTTGATTAACGAAGCATGCATGTTTTAGCTAGTTTGTTTCCATAATAACCTATGTGAGCTTTAGAGCCAATTTGCTTTCTTCTTGAGCGATAAAAAGATAAAATTCAATAGATTCGTAGGAAGCATGAAACCTCATAATTCTTTGCATATTCGATGACTATGTGCCATAGCTTTTTAATGAACTCTAGTATACTAGAACTTACTCTTGTTGATTTTCAAAACGTTTATATCATAAAATACCTTGATTTTGAATATGATTGAATAAAGATCTCTTAGGTTTACCACCATTGCCAAATAAAGCATGTGCCCTATTGGAGCCCGTCGTGGGACACCTTAGTAAACCCCTTTGAGCCTACGATTAGCCTTTTCTTTCATCACCCTTAAACACTTTCCATGAGCTTAGTATAGTGATGTCTTGACCATTGTGTGTCAGCAAAGCTTGATTTTTGAAGGAGTTTTCGCGTGAAGTGATGAAGAAAAACAAGTGTGGGGTAAACTTAGCTAGAAAATTGTATGAAAATTGTAATTGTGCCGTGCCTAGTGTAAAGAAAACAGAAAATATGTGATTCGGACAGAAAAAAAAAAAAAAAAAAAAAAAAAGAAAAGAAAAGAGAAAAATCAAGTCCGAAATAAAAGAAAAAAAGTGTAGGCACGGTTTCAAAAGAAAATTGCTAAGCCTAGTCTTGAAAAGTGTTGTGAATTTGGAGTTTTGTTTGCATGTGAAGGTCTACTATTGTTATATTTTGACCTTTGTTCATATTCACTATGTTTTGGGGAAGTAAAGAATGAAGTACGGGTCCAACAAGAAGAAATTCGACCCTTGGTGAGAAGACATAAGGAGATTCGAGCTTTGCTAAGGCCTTAGTGACGTTTCTAAGCCTCCTTATCCAAATATCGAATACTTCTTAACCAAGCCCCATTACAACCCTTTTATTGATCTTTTTCATGATTCTTAAGATGGTTAAATTTGATTTGTGGAGATTATCTCAAGAGTAAGCATATGGTTTTGGTTCATTGGTGCATATAGTTGTCATATGAGGTTTTTCCATAAAAAAAATTCACAAAGTGCTTTCGTTTCTTTGATATATGCGAGTTACTCTTTGTAATTCATGATCTTTCGCTTGCATATACTTATGTGTGATTAACCATGCTTCGAGAGAAAAGAAGAGAGTATGCCTAGTGAGGAGGATTAGATTAGTTTAACATGTTTACATGCTTACCTTTTGTTCTTATATGTTCATATTGATGTCGCATGTTCATGAAACTTGGAATTTTCGTATCTATCATTCTCATGCATTAACTTGAAAGCTATGTGTACATACGAGCCTGAGATGTCGCCAGCGCAGCTTCCTGGGCTTCAGTGGAGGCGACTACTGAGCCTCGGCTGCCTATATGAGCTGTCCGGAATGAGTATGCCAACGGTAAACGAATTCCGGGCCTTGTATAGGTTGTCCTACTCAAGGAAGCAAGGGTCCCGGGGTTGCCTGTCCTTCAACGCCCGGAACCATCAACCGATCATCACCAATATGCCTACATGGGTAGACAACAGCTGGAGAAAGAAGGTGGTGATGGTGGGCCGGAGGTGGCAGGCGAGGAGGAAGATGTACCGGGTTCCTGGCGCCTTCCAACCCATTGGCGACCAGTCGTTCGAGCTATCCGATCTGGAGCATGAGAGGATCTCGACCATACTCGGATGTTGGGACAATCTGGAACGGAGTTCCTTCAACTTTATCCGGCGAGAAGTGCTGGAATACTGCCAACTCGGGCGGGATCCCGGTGCGTAGCAGGCCTTAGCGGTGATACTCGTGCTAGCTCTTACAAAATACTAACTGTTCGCTTTCCTGGCAGGTGCATCTTCCCGGGCGGTCATCAAGCCTGAAACCACTATTTCAATGGACGGGGAAGACCTCCTTAACAAGCTGAAGGAGAAAGGCGAGACCGTCTCGCGGACGTCGGTGGACGAGGAGTCCGGCCGGCTCACGACTCATCCGGAACTGAGGGCCATGGATGTTGATGAAGGCGCCTACATCCTGAGGCGGGTGAAGTGCCATCCTGCTGCGCCCAAAGCGGTGCCCACTCCCGGAAAGGGCAAGACTACCGGGGGGCCAGTGAGGATTCCCGCTAGAGTGAGCAGGATCCCCAACCGGCCGGTGTCTGTGCCGCAAGTGGCACGTGTCGCCCTGGTAGACGCACGATCTTCTTCTCTGGAAGGCCAGGGAGAGAAACGGAGGGGCGGGGACATTCCTTCCTCCGTGCTGGTGACGCTCACCGGCGGGTCGTCACGGGAGAACCTGGCCAAACGGTTCAGGGTAACCAGCGGTGCACAACCTAACTCCGCTGTGGAGAAGGCTGCCGCTGCCCGGCAGAGTAGTCCCGCGCCTGCGGAGGCACCGAGGGGAAGCCCGGACAGTGCACTCGTCCGGCAAGTGGCGGCAGACTTAGCCGGCCTTGGTCTGGACAGACCCGGGGTTGCTGGAGCCCTGGCGGACGGGAACCGCCCAAAATGCAAGGAATCCGTCCTCCGGGTAAGCACTAACTGGTGCCACTACCGCTTGTAGGTTGTTTCTCTTACTGCCCGATTAACTGTTTCTGTTGTTGTGCAGTTGCTGTACAGTCTGTACCAACCGGACGCGAGCGAGGAACTGCCGGAGCTGAAGAGGCAGATAGCTACTTTATCGGAGGCCCGACAGCGCCTGGAGGTGGAGAAGTCCCGCTCGGATCGGGAGAAGGCCAGATCGGAGGAGAGGGCCAAGAAGCTGGAGGAGCAGAACCGGAGCCTGGAGAAGGAGAAAGAGCGGGCCGAAGCTGAGAGGGCCGAGCTGGAAGTCAAGGTAGATGACCTCCAGATGGGAGCAACCGCTCTGCGCGCCGCTGCCGCTGCTGCTGCCGGGGAAGAGGGCCCAGGACAATATGAGCGGTTCGTTCTCCGATACCGAGAGAGCGACGAGTTCCTGGAGTTCCTGGAGAAGGCCAGGGAAGAGGGCATCTCGGATGCCTACACGGAATGGGCGGGGAAGGGGTGGTTGGACACTTCCCTGATGTCGGTTGCTGCTGAAGGAGATATCCATGAGCAGTAGGACATCCATCAGCAGCCGGTGGAGGGGCAGCCGGAAGAAGTGATTCGCTCGGACTTGGATTCTTTTACCAACGGTACCAAGTCTCCCCAAGCCAGAGTCGGCGCCGGAACTGAGATCAACGACGAGGGTACCGCAGGAGAGGCCGGCAGATTGCCTGCTGAGGGTGGAGTCGTGGCTCCTTAGGATTTTCCTTGCTCCTCCTTGTAATCTTTTCGGAACGGTTACTGCTTGTATACTTGCTTGATTATGAATATACTTAAACTGGCGGAGCCGGTAGAATTTTCTCAAAAGTAGCTTGCATATATTTGTGATATTCTTTACAACGGTAGAACCGGTGATATGCCAAACTAACAGCTCGGAGACTTGGCGGGTTCACCAGGCCTGGTTATGCTCCCGGTCGGGGTCTGCTCTTCTTTCCCCCACGTACCGCTGGAGCTGGCCGTCATTAATCAAGCCCTGCACCGCTGTCTTGAGAGCACAACACTGGCTCGTCCGATGAGTAGCTTCATCATGGTAGGAGCAGTACTTGCCCGTCTGCGCCGTTGTAAGTTTCCCCTTCGGGTACCTTCTCTTGGGCGGTGGGGGGATGACGTTCCCGTTCTCAAGTAAAATATCTTCGTAGGAAGTGGTGAGAGCGGTGAAGACTTCTTCACCGGCCGGTAGTGCTGGCATGATCGCCAGGGGACGTTCTTGGCGGTACGGCGCCGGCTTGTGCTCGCTCTGGGGCTTGTCAGGATAAGGCCTCTGCTGCCTTTATGGCCAGTTTCTATTGGGCCGGCTAGGCCGGGCGGCGCGGTTCTCGGTCCGATGACTGGGCTTGTCCTCCTGACTGGGCGGGGGGTTCTCCCCCCGGGGATGGTCTTCCTGCTGCTCATCCTGCTTCCTCTTCAGCAGGTGGTGCCCATACGTCTCGTGATCGGCCTGAGCATGCCGGATGGCCATTGCCATCAACTCATCATACCCCTGCTGGAGTTCTACCCGGACGTCGTAGGAAAACTTCCCTGGCCGGAGCCCCTGCTTAAACGCCATCTCGGCGATGCTCTTGTCTAGGTTCCGAACCCCGGCAGTGGCCGTCTGCCATCGGTTGACAAAGGTCCTCAGTTCCTCTCCGGGCGCTTGCATACAGTTGAAGAGGATGGTCGACGTCCGGGCTCCCTCGACCCGGAGGATGAAGCGGCCTACGAACCGGTCAGCTAACTGCTCGAATGCCTCGATCGAGTTCGCCGGAAGCTCGTAGAACCAACTGAGCGCCTCTCCAAACATAGTTGCCTGGAAGATGTTGCAGCATACTTCATCAGAGTAACCCTTGGCGCAGGTCTGGGACCGGAAACTGTCCAGATGCTGGTACGGGCAGCCGGACCCTGAATAGGTGAGCTTGAGGGACTTCTGGTTGCCAGACCTTTCCGACTCTATGACCCGGTGCGAGAAAGGGCCCATACGCTCATTAAACCGGGCGCCCTCCATCGGCCGCGCGGCTCTTCTCTCGTTTGCCTCCATTTGGGCCTTCAAGTCTGACACAGTGTCGGCTAACATCTGCAACGCCCGTGCAGTTGGGGTCTCAACTTCATCCACAGACGAAGTGTGGAGCTGGCGGGAGGTTGGCGCGCTCTTCGGCGGACCTGCACCGGCCGGTGACCTTGCTCGCTCGGCATCACGGGGCCGACCGCCCGATGACTGCCCTGCCTCGCACTGCTGAGGTTGGACTGGCGGGGGTGCCGCTTGCGCCCTGTCCATAGCGTCGCTGCGCTGTTGTCCTCTCTCTAAGGCGGCTACCAGGGCAGCGTTCACTGATTCCATCTCTTCGTACCGGGCGTTGGACTTGGCTCTGTCCCTGTCGCCCTCCTCTTTTAGACGATTGACCTCTGTGGCCATTGCCCGTATCTTTCCTGCCATACCGCTCTGGTCGGGGCTGTACGTAGTGTCCCGGTCGCTGTCACAGAGCGGGCTCTCAGATCGGTCGCTCGGCTCATCCGAGAATGTCAAGGAGAAGCCCCGGTGCACCGGACTGTCTTCATCCTCTGCCGGGCCTTTCCCGCGCGAGCTGTCGTGGTGTCCCGGTCCTGGCATGCCGGGCGGCCTACCACCGCTTCCTCCTCCCTGACCGTTGCCCTGAGTGCCATGCGGCTCCCGCGTGACGCTCGGGGTGGAGATGAGCGTTTGCACTAATGCAACACGCCCCTCCTCGGTGGTACCTCTCTCTTGCCTTGCTTCCGAACTCTCAGCCATGGGTGATGCTTACACGGTTCTTGTTCAAGTTTCCCACAGACGGCGCCAATTGTTTCTGCACAAACCCTGGAGCCTGGTAGATACAGATGAATCCAACTTGATCTCCTGCAAACCTGCTTACTAAGGGGAATACCGGGTGGCCGGTCTTCTCCTCTCCGATGCCTAAGTCAGTATAGTTGGAATATATAACTTGAGCACGTATGTAAGCGGTGAGAGAGATAAGTTACCTATTACTGAGGGTAGTTGGGGCCCTTATATAGGTGGCTGGGGGTGAGGGCTTGCCTCACCCTTCGATGTGGGACTGGTTCCCTTCGAAGGGCAGTTCTGGTGACCTCTTTGACAGGCAGGCGCCCCCGGTCCCAGGGTCCCTGGCATCCGGATAGATGGCTGGACCCCGAGGCCGGGTGCTGGTGGTTCGGTCCTGAGCCTCGGGTCGAGCCCTGGTGCACTTGCTGCGGGTCTGTGGGCCTGATGTAGCCCCTCTGCGGCTACTGTCAACACTATGGCTGGGCGTTTGGGCCCGAAGGACAAAAAGCCCGACCTGAAAACCCGAAAAAATCTCAGTCCGAGCCGAGCTTATTTTTTTTAAGGACCGGCCCGAAGTTATAGATCTCGGTCCGAGCTCGGGCCCTGCTTTTCTTGGGACTGAAAGCCCGACCCGGCCCAAAACTCATGTATATATACTTTTTTCTTTCTCGGTCCGATCTGCGTTCTTCACTCCTTATCTTATCTTCCTCAGTCAAATCATCAAAAACACACCCCCCCAGCCACCTGACCCAAACACCGGTCTTCTGCTCCGGCCACACATCAACAATCCCGAACTCCTCCTGACGACCGCGATCTCCTCCGGTCTTCGATTCGCTCTCTCTCCCGTAACAGTTCGCGCGCTCCCCCCCCCCCCCCCCCCCACCCCGCCACGGCAGCCGTTCCTCCTCTCCTGAGTCTCCTCGTCGCCGATCCCTCCCTCGCCGGTCATTCACCTCTACTCTCGGATCCCTGTCCCCGAAAAAGCCCAAAAGCCCTGCTCGAGCCGGTCCTCATTTTGGAAAAAGCCCGGCTCTGCTCGGACCGAGGGGGTCGGGCTTTCGGTCGGGCTTTGGGAATTTTAGGCTCTGCCCGACCCGCGCCCAGCCCTAATTCTAACCCCGGTTATGGCACTCGTCAGCTTCAACTGTCCCTAACAGACTCTTCTTGAAATCTGTTATTCTGTCATCTTGTAAGATGCATAGGATTAAACAATCTATCACATCTCTTACTAAGAGTTTTATTGATACTTGAACTGCACCAATATGCATGTAGGAATATTTTTTCTGGAAAGCTTCACTCACTTCTTTTGGAGTGATTAACCTGATATCTGTTTCACCACGGGTTGCTGGGACTGCTAATTCTAATATCTTGAATCTATGAGAATCTAAGATAAAAGATCATTTCTTGTAGATCTCATTGAATTTAAATCTAGGTGCGGATGCTTCTCTCACGCTAGATTTAATTTCATTATACTCAAATTCTTGAACATTTATGAGCTGTATGGGTACAACATGTCTCTTACTATTCTACTCAGCATTTTTATATCCCTTTTGGGAGTTTTGGGTGCTTTCCATACAAGTAATTTAGGTTCACTAAATTTAAACTCGCTTTCTACTTTTGGTGAAGGTATGATAATCTTGCTAGCTACAGTCTGTGCTAGTGTTTCTTTGTTGATTCTTTCAACGTTAGTGTTTTCTTTCATTTTGTCTACACTCTTTTGTAGATTTGAAATTCTTGCATTTATCTCTTGAAATTGTTCTTCTGTGTCTTTTCCTATCTCTTGAAGATAGGTATTGCTATAATTTTGCTGATGTATTATTGCTTCTACATTTTCAGCAAATTTTTTTGTAGAAAGATAAAGACTTAAAGCATTTACGTCTTCATGTTTTACCTTTAGTTCCACTCTTTGCTTCATCTTATCCTGGAGATAAGAGTTTCTAAAAATTTTCTCAAATTTTCTTGGGTTTCTCTTAACTCAGCTGCTTGCTGATGAATGTTATTAGCAAGATTCTCTGTTCTTACTAATTTCTTTTCAATATCTGAAAGATATTGTTTTTCTTTAAGGTAGTCTAGCTTGACTTCAAGCCTTGATAACCTTGCTTGTATTTCTCCGAGTTGATTAATCCTAAGATAAAATCTCTCAAGTTGTTCTGTTACCTTCTCAAAAGTTTTATCTCTAGATATATGATCTAGAAATTCAACTATGCTTGGTCTGGAAGGATCAAATTCTTCTACTCCTATCTCCTTCTGGAGATGAATATGCTCGTCGTATAGAGTGTTTAGAACTCTACAGACATATTCAATGGAGTATTGTTTTTCTTGGATGTGTCTTGTGTGAAAACACAATTTCCACTTGTCACTCTCTTTCTCAATGCAAAAGGTTTTGATAATTCTTGAGTTTTGGCTCTCTTTTATTAGCCAAGAGAAGTCAACTTTGTGGCATAAGCCTTTTCTTGTACCTATTTTTTTAGCAAAACAGGCTCTGATACCAACTAAGGCGGATCTAACCTCTGCTCAAAACGTCAAGTGGTTTTTGTTCCAACGACATATTTGTTTAAGATCTACAATCTATGCCTCTAGAATATAGATAGATTTTGTAAATCTAAAAATCAAATCCCAATAATCTCGCCTATTTTCGTTAAGCATTTCCCTAAGGATTATTAATTTTCTCAATTTTTCTCGCCTTTCTTTTAATTCTTCTTTGGTTTCCTTAATTTTTGATAAATAACTTAAACGCTGAGAAGAAATAATTAATTATTAAATTAACTGTTTACCCTCGAGTATAGAGGATAAATTATATATTTGTAGTATGCTAAATAAACAAATTTATGGGCCCACCACGCTCCGTTGAAATGTAAAATAAAAAGAAATTGAAAGAAAACTTAAGAAACAGAAAATAAGGGTATTTTGTTTTTTTTTTTGACAAAATCAACAGCATATTCTAACGGGATATGCTGTATTTTTAACGGTAGGTACTTTTTTGATATTAAAGCAAGAGTTCAGGTATCAATTTGATCCATTTTAAAGTTCGGGTATCAAACTGACCGGGTCACAAGAGTTGAGGCATCATTGGTGAATTTTCTCCGTATGTAAATTATCAAAAAAAAAAAATCATGATTTTTTTCTTATAAGTGCTCAAAGCAAGACTATTAACATGTATAATGTAAAGAAATACAAAAGCCCAAAAACTATTGTCTTCAAGAATCTCTCTACCTAATCCAATAAAAATCCTCCAAAGGAAGCCGTATAACAATTTCAATCATTGTTTATATTCAAAAACTCTTATGTAAGAGATAAGAATACATGTACAAAATTGCTTCTACTTACCATTCCATTTGAAAACCTAAGAAGTCATTCCTTCTACTTTTTAGCTTCAAAACTACACTAGCCTCCTCACATGTATTGTATAGATGACAATACTAGATTTCATCTAGGATAAATGGTAATGATGTGCTATATATACCAAACAATCTAAAAACAAAACAATTACATCCAAAGACGTTCTAATCTCGGCGACGTTGATGTAGTGCTGCAAAGAATTTGTTTACACAAAGAGATGTATGTTGAGCAGGCATACTAGCCATAGTATCACTTATATCTGCCTGCATCACAACAAGCTTAACGAAGCCAAGATACTCCTTACCTGCATCGGTTCCTCATTCAATACAAATCTAATTCACCAAATTGAATTGAATAATAGTGAACATCAATTGAAATATGTACTTATATTTAAAAAAGGAAGTGATCTCAGAAATGTAGGTGATCTCAGAAAACTCAACATGTTCTGCTGGTCTATAAAAGTACATGTAAAAACACCATACTTGTGGCGAACTTGTAATTTACGTTAGAACAATCTTGCTTAAACATCTTTAAACGATTACGTCAATGTATACAACATATAAGCACTTGAAGATAAAAATA
Organism: Potentilla sterilis; assembly: GCA_963682095.1. Taxonomy (NCBI): domain Eukaryota; kingdom Viridiplantae; phylum Streptophyta; class Magnoliopsida; order Rosales; family Rosaceae; genus Potentilla; species Potentilla sterilis. The sequence goes on along the minus strand of OY821757.1, from coordinate 29,140,193 downwards.
CAACATATATATACATGTTGGAAAATGAGAAGTCTGCCACTATGTTTTAGTGGACGATGAATAATTTAGTAAAGAGTTGTGCAGTAAGTATATATGTAAATGATAAATATATTCTTCATAATGATAGCTTTTGGTGAAATGTCATAACTCTTATAAAGGTAGAAATCAATTAAAAATTGCACCACTGAATTCAAGACTTATTTTTCATATTTTCTGAATATTGTGTAGAGAATCTACATTACTTTTCCTCTAACTACAATGCATAATCTTGTTACTCGTTTAGCAATCAACAACGAATACTTTTTTTTTTTTTTGAATAAAAGAAAAAATTTATAAATAAAATATGACTCAATCTAGCGAGTCGAATACAATTGTATCATAACACATCCAGAATACATTCTGCAGCATCATCAAAACAAGATAAATTTGTTCTAGCCTCAAGCCAAAATGACCGTTCCATACCCTCCCGCTGCCACATACAGACAGAACAAGAAGTTGTAGTAGTACCCACGATGGTATATAGAAATAAGTCCATTCATTGAACACTCTATGCTCCGCCCTTACAGAATAGCTCTGTTTCTGTCAGAATCCGAAGACTCACAGAGACCGATGGATCTTGGTGTGAATCCTTCTTGTAAATCCTGCTAACTAAGAGAATACCGGGAGGGGCCGGTGTATTCCGCTCCGATGCCTAAGTCAGTATAGTTGGGATAAACTGATAACTTAAGCGGGAATAAGTAGTTGGAGTATTGATTACCTATTAATGAGGGTAGTTGGGACTCATATATAGGCTGTCGGGTACGAGGACTGGCCTTATCCTTTGATGTGGGACTGCCCATCCACCCCCCCTCTCTCCCCCCTCTCTGCACATATTGCTGGGCTATTTCGGCCCTTGTTTGGAGAGCTGTCGTCCCCGGTTCCCGGGCCCCGATCACAAGTAAGACCTCCCCGGTCGCGGGACCAGGTGTCCATGCTCTGCTCCCGGGTCCTGGGCCGGGTCCAGGAGGCTTCGCTGCGGGTTTGGGGGCCTGGGTAGCCTCTCTATGGCTACTGTCAACAAGCTCAAATCATCTTTCAGAACCACTCCAGAAGATTCGATGGTACCACAAATGTCAAAAATAAACTTAGTATGCTGGATCAAGCCACCGGGATCCCAAATTCGAAACCCTAAAGTGTTAGAATATATTAGTTGGGTCTACAGAAAGGTCCAAAAACAAGGAGCATCCAAAAGAAATTTGGATCCCCCAATATTTCCGGCTAATTTGGGCCTCGTGCATGAGTCGGACCTCTAAACAGGTTTGGGCCCTAAAAGTAATCTGGGCATCCAAAAACCAGTTGGCCGACACCCCTCAGTATTGCTTCCGATCACCGACAGACGATTCTGAGGCTTCAAGCACAGCTGATAGGAGCACAATGTGCTACAATATTAATGTGTTATTATCCCTTATTTGTGCTTTGTTAGTCTATTTAGAGTAAGATAGAGTCATAATATAGTTTAGTGTCATTTTGGAAGAGTTTTGAAAAATGTGCTTAATAATCAGAAAAATGACTAAGTATAGAAATCTGAGGAAATAAACTAAAATATGTCTTTTTTGTGATTTTGAGGCTTGTGTTAATATGACTTATCTTTTTCCAAATTTAATGAAATTTGGTATGCATTTATTCACCAAGCTAAAGTGTATTGTGCCACAATTTCAGATCAATCGGAGTTTGGAAAGTCACCCAAAAGATGGCTGCAACTTGGCCGTTTGAACAAAGATCACCAGGGACTGTGTCCTGAATTCCGGAATTTCTGTATGACGCATCGCTTGGAACATGAAGACATGTCATATGCCGTTAGAAAGCTCTACGAGTCTAGTTTCTCTGGGACTTGGAATCGCATCAATCGAAGTTTTGAGAATGGAGTTATGCCAGATTTACTGGAGTAAGGTCAATTCTGCCGAGAAAACTTAAGTTTCCCGGTTGCAATAGGAAAGCTCTCCTTTGGATTTTTGGAAGCATGGATCGGCTATAATGGACCTAAAGACTTATTGGACATGTCCATACTAACCTAATGCAGCCGATTGAAGTCCAAGATAAGAAGAAGAAGTCCAAGAAAGCAATACTTTTCCCACAAGGAAACCTAAAACCAACTTGGACAAGGAATTATCATTCCTTGGAGCTGCCGGAAAACCCTAGGCTGTTCCATATATATAGCCAACGAATTCTTTATAAAATACATCTCATCTCAAGTACAAGTACTTGCCAAAAACTCTACCAAGTCTCACAAGCACCAAACACCCAAATACTTAGCCAAAACCATCACCACCACCAGCCAAATCCCGTCCATCGTTTTAGCTTCTGCTGAGCAGCATCTCACCACTCCACCACGTCTTGAAGAGCTTCTCAAGGTTCTAAAAGTGTGATCCACTCCCCCTATGGCTTATGTATTTATTCATGTTTGTGTGATTTGTAAGAACTTGTTTCAATTCTTGGTTTTTGTTAAACTTTTGTATGAACCGATTTTGTTGAAGTTTATGTAAAGTAGTTTTGCAGTTTTAATTTATGGATTTCGTGTGTATGGATAATTAGGGCAGTGGTATCCTGCATCTTTTAGGTTTGAAATTGGTTAGAAATCTAAGGATTGAGACTTAAAAACCGAAACATTAGTATTGGCTTGAAGCATGTAAATCTAGATGTTAGGTTTCATCAAACCGGAGTAATAACAAATATGGCTAAATACTCAAAAGGTTGCTTTGATTCGTTTTGCTCACCTAGGGTATAATACTTTAGATAACTTGCATGTTAAAATAAGATGATTGACAACCTTGCTTATTTTGCATGTCTCCGATTTAGACTATTGTGATTAATTGTTAAGTCTCAAAAGGATTAACATATATTCTAGGGTCCATACATAAAACGTCGATCTTAAGAACTTGAGAAGTCTTACAACTAGGTTGTAGTCGGAACTAAAATTGAACCTAAACATGTTGATACTTGTTCCTTACTTTCTTGCATGCGAGTCTGTATGTTAAAGAGTCTTTTTGTGTGAATGGCTTGGTGTGAAAGATGATGATCACTTGTATTTATTAGAATTAGGATTTTGATTTTCGTACCTAGCTTAGGGCAGCCCTATGGCTGCCGATCCCTATTTCTTCCCCAAGAGTGACGTTTGCTTGTGTATAAATGTATATATTTTTGTCTAACATTCTCATATTTCAGGTACCCTTAATCCCCGGTTTAGAACGATCTCTACTTGCTTATACTACTAACGATCTTTTGTAGGGTATTATTGTGTGCGTGCCTATGGTACTCATCAATTTTTGGCGCCGTTGCCGGGGATTATAAAAACTTGATATGTTTGAGTGTTAATTGTTTTGTAAATTTTCGTGTGTTTGTATAGTTTTCATTTGAATTTTTGAAAGACACTTGAAACTTTAAATGCCGTTTGTATAGCTTGAAAATTCCTGGAAATTTCTTGAAAAACCTTGAAAAAGTTGTTTAAGCGGTAGCTTGTATGAATTTGTATTTTCTTGTATGAATTTGTTGAAACCGTAACTTGTATAAATTTGTATTTTCTTGCATTTTATTTGTTTTGTTCGTTTTGATGTGTCTTGTATGTGTGCAGGTTGAAAAAAAAAAGTGCAGGAAACTCGAAAGTTCTGCCTAAAACAGGAATCGGGCAATGTAGTCCTCCAACTTTGGATGGCTGGCTTTTTCAGCTCACAAAACCTGGGACACTGTGCCATACACCGTTCGACAGGTCTCTGAGTCGACTTTCAGTAGAATTTTACAGAAGTGAATTTGAAGTCTTGAGCTGTTCCCAGTTTGAATTTGAGTGCAGCAAGGTCAATCTGGCGAAACAGAAAACTGGGCAGATCGATAGGTCCGATAAAAAGCAAAAAAAAGAGTACTTCTACTGGTTCGATTGAGGCAAACTTTATATCTTTGAAAATCTCCATGTGTCTGCTACAACATTGCTTTAGAGAACTTTTTGGTTGGATCACTAGAACACACCCAAATTCAAGCCTCAAGAGAAGCAGACACATCTGCCGAAGAGGGCTGCCCCTGCCTACCACTGCCCACACGCGAGACCTACTGCTGCAGCCTGCTATGCTGCCACCCTTGCACACTGCCCCTGCCAAACTGCGAGCTTGCCTGCTGACACGCTCCTGCTGCTGCTGCGCATGCCCCTGTCAATAGCCATCCTACATCGATGCTGCTGCCCCTGCCCCTGCATGCTGCCGATAGCACCAGGCTGCCGAAGGTGCCACTGACGAGTGCCTACCTGCTGAGCCTGCTGCTGCCGAGCAACCCTATTGAAATGCTTGCGCGCAGCCTGCATCTCCGCAGCCTGCATCTCCGCAGCCTGCCGAGAGCAGCACACACTAGAAGCACGTTGCCAAACATCCTGACGAGCAAGTTGCTGCCATGCAACCTACCGACGTATCCACGTGTCTTGCCAAGCCGTATCCTGCCGTATCCAAGACCAATTTCGACACATATCCAACTAAGTAGCCGTATCCGATACGCATGTCGATACGCATGTCGATACACATGTGCTACTGATGACCGTATCCGATACGAACACGGATATGCCATCCGATGCTGCAGCCTGTTCCTGCCCCTGCATGCTGCTGCAAAGCTGCTGCCCATCCTATCAACTACCCCACACTATTGCCCCTAAATATTTGAACAAAGATCACCAGGGACTACTAGGATTTTCCTGGGACTGTATCTTGACTTCCAGAATTTCTGTATGACGCATCACTTGGAGTCGGAGAACGTGCTATACACCGTTGGAAAGCTCTACGAGTCTAGTTTCTCTGGAACTTAGAATCGTATCAATCAGAGCTTTTAGGAGGGAGTTATGCCGGATTTACTGGAGCAATGTCAATTCTGCCGAGAAAACTTAAGTTTCTCGGTTGCAACAGGAAAGCTCTCCTTTGGATTTTTGGAAGCATGGATCAGCTATAATGGACCTAAAGACTTGTTGGACATGTCCATGCCAACCTAATGCAATCGATTGAAGTCCAAGATCAGAAGACACTACCAGCTTTGACAGAATAGCCGACGAAATTTTTTTCGTCGGCTATTCCAAATTTTCTTCGGTTATTCCTTCTACCGACGAAAATTTCGTCGGCTATAATTCGTCGGTAAAACCCCGTCGGTAATACCAATGGCCGACGAAAAAAACCAATTCGTCGGCCATTCCAACCTTGGCCGACGAATTATGGCCGACGAAAATGATTTCGTCGACCAAAGCTTGGTCAAATATATTAATATTTTAAAGTTATAGCCGACGAAATTTGAATTCGTCGGCTATTTGTTCTGAAGTATAGCCGACGATTTGAGCTATTTCGTCGGCTATTTCGTCAGAATATATTAATATTTTAAAGTTATAGCCGACGAAATAATGTCAATTTCGTCGGCTATAACTGCATTTTGGGCAAAAAAAAATACCGGATCGGAGAAGGAGGGGAAGGAGGAGGAGAAGGAGGAGGCCGGAGGAGGAGGAGGAGGAGGGGAAGGAGGAGGAGGAGGAGGCCGGAGGAGGGGAAGGAGGAGGAGGAGGAGGAGGAGGAGGAGGGGGGGGGAAGCGATTTAAAAGATTTAGAAGGAGAATAGCCGACGAAATTAATATATTTCGTCGGCTATACTTTGGAAAATAAACAGCCGTTGGATCTGAGCCATCCAACGGCGGACAATAAAAAGGCGCGGATCGCAAGAGTTTAGCCGACGAATTCAAATATTTCGTCGGCTATGCTTTGGAAAATCAGCAGCCGTTGGATCTGAGCCATCCAACGGTGGACAATAAGCGGATCGAAGGAGTTTAGCCGACGACATATACTTTTCGTCTGCTAAACTTAGAGAATAGCCGACGAATTACAATGTTTCGTCGGCTATTCTATGAAAACATACTAAACTGCCGTTTTGAGACCCTAAACGAACTCGAAAGCCCGAAAAAGCCCACACGTCGTGGCAAAGCAACGCGTTTGATTCCTGGCGTCGTTCCCTTTCCGGAATGGTATCACAATCGTCATTCGGACGCCGGACGCCAAATCTGCAGTAAACCGGGTTTTGACTTATTTCATTATTTCAGCACACGGATTTTATCAGAATCTTGTCATTTTTCAACCGTAGACGTATTTCATTATTTCGGTCATATCTTATTTGACGACATATTTGCATTTGAAGAGTGTACGTATAGTAACTATTTGAAACTATACATTCACTTAAACACTTAGTAAACAAGTTAAGGAACATTAGTGCATATGTTCCGATTTTGAATCTAAAAGTTTGGAAAATCTATTCCAACCGTCAGATATCACCGTTAAGATTAAATACATGTATGAAAAAAAAATCCAACTACATCTGACAACGTTAAAGGCTCGATCGGGACGGTCAACCGGGTGAGTCAACCCTTTAAACGCTTAGAAATGGTAATTGGCCTGTCTAAATGACGTTTTTTTGCCTGACCTTCAACATATAATAGTTTCAAATCGATGAGACGCAACTGATCGTATAAAAATTTTCCTCAAAATATTTACCGACCGTGAGGCTACCCATAGGAAAACGGAAGTAAAAAACAGTTAACCGCAACATTCGGCACACAGATTTTGTCGGAATCTTGTCATTTTTCAACCGTAGACGTATTTCATTATTTCACGACACATTTGCATTTGAAGGACGAAGCAATGGTTTGTCGATAGTGATAGAAAATGGAAGCTGTTCTTTTTTTTTTTTTTTTTTTTTAATCATAGCCGACGAAATCAAACCTAGTACTCGTCGGCCATACTTCCAAAAATTTTCGTCGGCTAAAGTTTCAGAGAAAGGCCGACGAAAATTCAAATCGTCGACTAAAATATGAATATAGCCGACGATTTTTTTTTTTACCAACGAAAAAAAAAATTCGTCCGCCATTCTAGGGGAATAGCCGACAAAATTTTTTTTTAGCAACGAAAAAAAAATTCGTCGGCCATTCTTGGGAATAGCCGACGAAAATTTTATTTCGTCGGCCGTTTTTTTTTATTTCGTCGGGAAAAGCCTTTTTTCTGGTAGTGAGAAGAAGTCCAAGAAAGCAATACTTTTCCCACAAGGAAACCTAAAACCAACTTGGACAAGGAATTATCATTCCTTGGAGCTGCCGGCAAACCCTAGGCTGTTCCATATATATAGCTAATGAATTCTCATAAAATACATCTCATCTCAAGCACAAGTACTAGCCAAAAACTCTACCAAGTCTCACAAGCACCAAACCAAATACTTAGCTAAAACCATCACCACCACCAGCCAAATCCCGTCCATCGTTTTAGCTTCTACTGAGCAGCATCTCACCACTCCACCACGTCTTGAAGAGCTTCTCAAGGTTCTAAAAGTGTGATCCACTCCCCCTATGGCTTATGTATTTATTCATGTTTGTGTGATTTGTAAGAACTTGTTTCAATTCTTGGTTTTTGTTAAACTTTTGTATGAACCGATTTTGTTGAAGTTTATGTAAAGTAGTTTTGCAGTTTTAATTTATGGATTTCGTGTGTATGGATAATTAGGGCAGTGGTATCTTGCATGTTTTAGGTTTGAAATTGGTTAGAAATCTAAGGATTGGGACTTAAAAACCGAAACATTAGTATTGGCTTGAAGCATGTAAATCTAGATGTTGGGTTTCATCAAACCGGAGTAATAACAAATATGGCTAAATACTCAGAAGGTTGCTTTGATTCGATTTGCTCACCTAAGGTATAATACTTGGGAAAAAGACCATTTACACAAAATGGGTGAAAATCTTGCCCATTCCAATGTTACATACCCATTCCAAAGAATCTTTGTAAAAATACCTACTTACCCTATACTAAACCCTAATAATCTAATATCCTCATTCTCCTCCTCCGTTTTAACCACCAGACCTCACACATCTCTCTCTGTCTCTCTCTCTCAACCGACGAAGACTACTTTCCAGCGCCGCCGTGAAGAACGAGGTCGACGAAGATCTGGGGTAGTAGTCTGCTTCTTGATCTTTACCATCACCTGCCCAATACATGTCACCTTAGGAGAAGAAGGCTCCGGGTTTTCGAACCCGCCTCGCTTCTTGCTCCCTCCGCTGCTAGGGAACATCGGGGGGACGCCGTGATAGGAGCATAAAATGCGACGTTCTTAATATGTTTTTATCCCCATTTATGCATTTCTTATCCCTTATTGTTGTATTATAGAGTCATTGAGTCATGTTAGAGTCGTTGGCAAGTGTTGGTGAGTAAATTGAGCTAAAAATGCAGAAATGTCGAATTTTGAAGAGTTTTAGTTTGAGTAGGACTCCTTGTTGTACTAGGAATCCTGTTTGGACTAGGAAACCTGTTTTGACTAGGAAACTTGTCGGAATTGATTTCTTTATCTTTCGTCGTTTCTAATATTTGTGTGGAGTCGGGTTGTGCTATAAATTGTGAAAATGCATAATTATGGTGGAGTGCTTATTGAACTAGGATTCCTAATAAGAGTTTTAATGTGACTAGGACTCCTTTTTCAAGTAGAACTCTATTTGGAAAAGGAATCCTTACTAAAGTAGGAATCCCAGTTGAATAAGGATTCTACGAGTTTGAGTCCTAATTGAATTCTACGAATCTAGGAATTTTAGTTGAACAAGGAGTCTACAAATGCTCGACGTTTCTGAATTGTCGAAAGAATTTCATTGAAAATACAACTCCTTGTTGGACTAGGATTCCTTATCTATCTAGGACTCTTACTCATGATAATTGTGCTACATATTTTTGTCTTCTTCTTGATTTATTTCATGATCATATTTTCACGAAATCATGAGAAGACAAATGGGATTAATTCGGCAAGAAATTGAAGATGCATTGCGTGAAGATCAAGAATTAGAAATCCAATTTGGATTTGGAAACTTTCATATTCTAATAATCTTATCTATTACATATATGTCTTTTTAAGACATCATTTGTCTAGATTAGGACAAGTTTAATGCATGAATTAATTGTGTATTTCTTTTCTTTATTTTCAGATTTACTTGGAGATAAAGAAGGAGATAATTCTTGAGGGAATTTCTGCCGAATTACCATGGTAAAAAGGAGAAGTAAATTTCGGCAAAATGGGATGTGTTGCCGTGAGCTTCAAGAAGGAAAAGATGGATAAGGACTCTTCAAGGCCGGCAAAGAGATGGATTAAATCAAGAATAAATTCTATTATCTTATAGAATTTCGGAAATATAATGGAAAAGAAGATTACTTGCCGTGCAAAAGAAAAGAAGAAGAGAGGGACTTGGAGACTTCATGGCCGGCCAAGATAAGAGATAAATGGTGGAATTAATATCTTTTTACATGGGAAAATCGGAAATTGCATGAGAGAAAAGAGGAGGACTTCTTGTGGGAATCTTCAAGGCCGGCAATACAAGAATGAATGTGGACTCATTGTGAGTTTTGTGCAACAACTTAATGCCGAATTAAAAGAGTCATGCTAGAAGGAATTAGAAGATTTATTTCGGAATCATGCTACACTTATCCAAGATTATATTCGGCAGCAACAAGAGAAGAAAAAGATAATGCTTGCCGAATTCCATCACCTTAAGGGTTTCGGTTTTCTTGGTCACCAAGCTTTTGCCGAACCCTAGCTCCCCCTTCTCTCTATAAATACCACACATTGTATTCAGAAAATGATCATCTCTCCCTCCACAAAAAGCTGCCGAATCCCTGCCAAATTATTTCCAGAAATTCCACCAAGAACCAAGGCCGAATCCACCACCATATTCTACCAACAATCCGATCATCATTCACCAATCCTTGCCGAATCTTAACCAAGGTTGTAACATGGATTGTATTATTTTGGATTTTGTTTCTTTGTATTTAAACATAACTTTGTCTATGAAGTATGTTTTGGTTTTTGGTTTTAATTTCGGTATTGATAATCATATATGGGATCTTCGGATCTTTGTTATAATTATTTGGATATTTTGTATGTGATTGCCGAATTATGCATGTGTTTAATTGAATATGGTATGTTGGACAGCAAGCTTTAGCATGTTTCTTGATTTTAATTAGGTTTATTTCCTTAATTCGTGTGGAACCGAAGGAGATGTCTAGATGCATTCGTAGGCCATGAGTGTTATCTAGATGTTGAATTCATATGCCGATTTAATACATGTTGATTCACACGCGTTGTTGGTTTTAATATGTATTAATCTAAGGGTTAGAGTAATTATGGAAATTTACATGTCGATGTGAGATGAGTGACGCCATACTTGCTAACATGTTCCAATTCGACAATATGTGCTTATGTGCTTTTTGTGTTTAATTTACATGCGTTGTGTTATTAAACCGATTAGTACCATGTTTAGGATTGCGCGCGTTTCGGATTCTAAATACTTGTGATGTCTTGAATAATTAGGATAAGCTGCGTTGGCCCTAATTAAATTGGAGCTTAATTAATCTTGAAATCGTTTTATGCTTGCTGCCGTATTACTTGTTTTAATTTTGTTGCATGTGTAATGAGATTTGTGTTTGGTGATTGTGTGAAAGGTGATGATCAATTGTATATAATAATTTAGGTTTTAGAATTTGTAAAAATTCAGTAGGTAATTAATTAAAAATTTCGACAACCCCCTTTAATACAATGCTTTGTGTGATTGAAAGCCCTTGATTTCCCCGGATAGAATGATCCCTACTTGTCAATACTACACTCGACACAAGAAGGGTATTATGTGTATGTAGTTGTTTTGCAGGTATTTTATGCTTGGATTACACCTCCATCACGCCGCCCTTGATGCTGCCACTCGGAGTTTATGTGAAGGTTTTGGGTTTGCATATATTTGTCTGTTTGAAAGGTTTGTTCTTTGGGGTGTGTGAAGTTTCTGGGTCCGTGTGTTATGGGAGTTTGAATCTGGAAGATTTTGTGAAGATGGGTTTGGTAAAGGTGGAGGCTTAGGATGGGAGGAAATAGAGGGGAAGGAAGAAGAAAGATGAGACTGTGGAGGAAACTGGGTGTTGGGTTAAGTTCTCTTTTGGGACTTGCATGCCTTCTTCAAGATCCAAAGTTGATAGCATGGGAACCCTAAATTGATTACTGGGGGTCAGTAACATGGTTACTGGAAAATATTGAATCTGTAATCTGATTACTGGGGGTTAGTAATCGATTACTGGGGGTCAGTAATCGATTACTGGGGGTCAGTAATCGATTACTGGGGGCAGTAACCTGATTACTGGGGGTCAGTAAACGATTACTGGGGGTCAGTAATCGATTACTGGGGGCAGTAACCTGATTACTGGGGGTCAGTAATATGGTTACTGGAAAATATGGAATCTGTAACCTGATTATTGGGGGTCAGTAATCGATTATTGGGGGTCAGTAACATGGTTACTGGAAAATATGGAATCTGTAACCTAATTACTGGGGGTCAGTAACCTGATTACTGGGAGTCAGTAATCGATTACTGGGGGTCAGTAATTAACTTGATTATTATGGGTCAGTAACTTAATTACTGGAAATCTGTAATCTGCAAATTGCTTACTGGGGGTCAGTAACCATGATGTTTTGTGATTAAAGTTTTGCAACTTCATGAACTCTGGTTATGGATTACTGGGGGTCAGTAATCGATTATTGGGGGTCAGTAACATGGTTACTGGAAAATATGGAATCTGTAACCTGATTATTGGGGGTCAGTAATTGATTACTGGGGGTCAGTAACCTGATTACTGACCGATTACTGGGGGTCAGTAATCTGATTACTGGGGGTCAATAATCGATTATTAGGAGTCAGTAACATAGTTACTGGAAAATATGGAATCTGTAACCTGATTACTGGGGGTCAGTAATCGATTACTGGGGGTCAGTAACTTGATTACTATAGATCAGTAACTTAATTACTGGAAATTTGTAATAATCTGTAAATTGTTTACTGGGAGTCAGTAACCATCGTCTAATAACCTGATTATAAAAAATAAAAAATAATAAAAAAATTTAAAAATCCGGCGAAAAAAAAAATTCCGGCAAAAAAAAATTTTGGTGACCGGAATCCGCCGACTCCGGCGATTGGCCATGGGAGGCCGGAGGAGTTGAGTGATATTTCGGCAAAGTTTATTTTTTTATTTTCCACTTTCTCAGCAAATTATAATTCAAAAATATGTTAGATAAGACAAAAGGACAAAAAAGAAAGAAAAAAAAAATTAAATTTGTTCAAATGGGCAATAGAGTTGTTACCTTATGTTCAAATGGGCAATAGAGTTGTTACCTTATATTGAATAAGGGAAAAAAATAAGATTGTCATTGAAATGGGTAATGAGGGGGTCTTTTTTATACTAAATGGGCATTTTCCCATAATACTTTAGATAACTTACATGTTAAAATAAGATGATTGACAACCTTGCTTGTTTTGCATGTCTTTGATTTAGACTATTGTAATTAATTGTTAAGTCTCAAAAGGATTAACATATATTCTAGGGTCCATACTCAAAAGGTCGATCTTAAGAATTTGAGAAGTCTTACAACTAGGTTGTAGTCGGAACTAAAATTAAACCCAAACATGTTGATACTTGTTCCTTACTTTCTTGCATTCGAGTCTGTATGTTAAAGAGTCTTTTTGTGTGAATGGCTTGGTGTGAAAGATGATGATCACTTGTACATATTAGAATTAGGATTTTGATTTTCGTACCTAGCTTAGGGCAGCCCTATGGCTGCCGATCCCTATTTCTTCCCCAAGAGTGACGTTTGCTTGTGTATAAATGTATATATTTTTGTCTAACATTCTCATATTTCAGGTACCCTTAATCTCCGGCTTAGAACGATCTCTACTTGCTTATACTACTAACGATCTTTTATAGGGTATTATTGTGTGCGTGCCTATGGTACTCATCAATAGCGCACCGTCCACTACAGAAAGAAACATCAACCTCGACCACCGCCATATGTAAAGCCTGTTGGTAGCAGCCTCCAAAGTCATCAAGACCGCCACCTTTCTCTGCCACCCAACCGGATTAGACAAACACCAGATCCGGCATGGCCACACCACCGCTACAATCGAACAGACTCGATGAGGTTTATCTCTGCAGATCGCCGCAACTGGCTAGTCGCCGAATGGGGACGACCAAAAAACCTTGAGTCGCCCCCGTGGTGGTCGTGCCTGACCCAAAATCTCCTTCCCATGAGCAATCAGTTGCCGGAAAGCCATATCACCCAAACACCGAAGCTTAGGTTTTGCGTGACAAATTTGGGAATCATGGTTGACAGATCCAATTTGTCGGAGACATCGGCGAGGTTGGGAGGCCACTGAAAAGTGATGGTATTGAAGGGCCGAGAGACCATGTAACGTGGAGAGATTGACTCTCCTTAGAGGGGAGGCTTGGATCGGCCGGCATTGGAGAACCCCAAGATGGGGGAGGCTAGGGTTTGGAGAAAGCGCCATCTTGGCTATCAACTCTACGTTAGGAGAAAGTGTTGATAACGTTTAAAAGTAAAATGAGAATTGGTCATCAACAACGAATACTACCTGTGCTTATTCAATTTATAACTAAAATAAATCATTTGTAGTCATTAATTAGAAATCCATTACATGTGTGTGTATTTATCCGCGATGCATTTAATATCATACCAATTTAACTTCTTATGTTGAGCTTCAATGAAGTGCCACCAAACATGCATAAGCACCATCAGTGATTTTCATTAGAGCATCATAGCTGCTTAACCCGTCACGCTGTTATGGACCACAGTAATTATGTCTGCCCCTTTGATCGTAGTAAGGTGATGTGCAACGACAACAATTGTTCTATTCACCATCACTCTATCCAAAGCACTTTATACTATGCGCAGTGACTCTGCATTTAGGGCACTAATAGCTTCTTCGAGTAAAAGAATTTTCTGGTCCTTTAAGATAGTCCTTAGAATGGCTATTCTTTGCTTCTCCTCTCCAGATAACAAAACCCCTCGTTCCCCAATTGAGGTTTCACAGCTTGAGGCAGTGAAGAAATAAAGTTGTGAGCATTTGATGCTTTTGCGGGTTCAATGATCTCTTCTTCAATTACATCTCCTTACTTGCCATAAGCAATATTGGACTGATACATTCGTTAAAGAAAATTGGTTCATGACCAGCCAAACCTATTTATTACCTCAACCAGTTCATCTTGAATTATTGATTTTCACTTCATCTAATAGTACACGACCTGAATTGGGGTTGTAAAATTTCTCTATGAGGCCTATCACTCTTGTTTTTCTATTGCCACTCTCTCAAACCAAAGCAACAATTTATATATAAAAATTATTAATTATGCCAAGCATTAGGCAATAAAATTTACAAACATAAACAAAGTGTTGATTTGTAATTACCTTTCTAAAGGGGATATCTAAGCAAAAGTCTTTAAATTACTGCTCATTCGACCTTGCAGGGTACGTATTTAAAGTTCACATGTTTCATATTAAATTTTCTACTTATGCTCGGTAGTGTTAGGCCGTCATCGTTGCTTGAGTCGATCTTAGGTTTACCATATAGAATCATAAATATCTAAGTTGTTGAGTCCTTTGCTTTGTTGGAGTCAGGAGACATACATACTACAAGATTTTGATACTCTACTGTTGAGATTGTCAAAGCAAACAACACCTGAAAAAAAATATATATTAATAATAATAATATAGAATTAGAGAAATAGTTATGAAAAACGAAAGAAAAAAAAATGCACAAACATGTGTAAGAGGATATATTGTAGCGAGAAAGAAGCTCATGAAACCATACCATGAATATTTCCTCAATTTAGCCTGCTCATTTTTCACAAGAATAGCTTCAATGTAGAAAATTAATGCATTGGTGCAAAACATTATGAAGAAAGAAGCTAAAACCAACAACACTCACTACTCCTAAGCGTACTCCTTGATTCATGGGACCCACACACTTCTTCTTACAAGCAGCATCCATCCGATCTTTTTTTTTTCATTACAAAAAAATGATGCAACAGTTTGAATGCTACTATTTGCCATTTGGCTCGCTTCTTCATACATAACTAGCAAGCGATGTTAAAAACATTAACAGCAAGTTCAGCTTGCAATAAAAAAAATAACTAGTGTGGAAAGATTCGACTAACCTTGGCGTCTCCACTAAACCCTTTGAGAAATTTTGTTTGAAGTACTCCATGCATAATCAATAATGGTGACACTTCTAAAATCAGAAGAGGAGCCAATTTTTAGTTACATGTAAAACCTATAACCAACTCTGCAATTATAGTTTCTATATCTGCGCAATCAAGGGTAAGCTGTCATCAACAAGAGCCTTCACCGTTGAAGCATCAGAAGACAACCTTGCACCAATGACACCTGTTTCTGCCTAAACCCGGGGGCCTGGTAGATACAGATGAATCCAACTTGATCTCCTGCAATCCTGCTTACTAAGGGGAATACCGGGCGGGCCGGTCTTCTCCTCTCCGATGCCTAAGTTAGTATAGTTGGGATATATATAACTTGAGCACGTATGTAAGCGGGGAGAGAGATAAGTTACCTATTAATGAGGGTAGTTGGGGCCCTTATATAGGTGGTTGGGGGTGAGGGCTGGCCTCACCCTTCGATGTGGGACTGGTTCCCTCCGAAGGGCAGTTCTGGTGACCTCTTTGGCAGGCAGGCGCCCCCGGTCCCAGGGTCCCTGGCAGCCGGATAGACAGTTGGACCCCGAGGCCGGGTGCTGGTGGTTCGGTCCCGGGCCTCGGGCCGGGCCCTGGTGCACTTGCTGCGGGTCTGTGGGCCTGCTGTAGCCTCTCTGCGGCTACTGTCAACAAGTCCCCCAAGTTCCCGGTCAAGTGCAATCTTGAATGGGGACTTAAAGTCTGTCTTGCTCTTGTCCCGCAGACCCGCAGGGTTACCGACCCAAGGGTGCCCAGTCTCCCAAGTCCGGATTGAAGATTGGACGTGACCAGGCGTTGGGCTGTGCTTGGTATGAGGCGGAGTTGACAGGACCTCGACCTGGCGTTTTGCCACATCGAGACGAGTTCCGGATGAACTTGCAGTCTGGACCTCGACCGGGCGTCCTGCCATATCGGTGCGAGGCGGAGTTCATGGGACCTCGACCGGGCGTTCTGCCATATCGAGACGAGTCCCGGATGAACTTGCAGTCTGGACCTCGACCGGGCGTCCTGCTATATCGGTGCGAGGCGGAGTTCACGGGACCTCGACCGGGCGTTCTGCCATATCGAGACGAGTCCCGGATGAACTTGCAGTCTGGACCTCGACCGGGCGTCCTGCCATATCAGTGCGAGGCGGAGTTCACGGGACCTCGACCGGGCGTTCTGCCATATCGAGACGAGTCCCGAATGAACTTGCAGTCTGGACCTCGACCGGGCGTCCTGCCATATCGGTGCGAGGCGGAGTTCACGGGACCTCGACCGGGCGTTCTGCCATATCGAGACGAGTCCCCCAGAGTGCGCTAGCCTACGGGATGGCCTGTTGGTGCGTGGACTAAGCCAACAGGTACCCCGGAGAGTGTTATGGCCGTATTGAGGCATCGGTCAACACTTGCTAGTTCTTCTCAGCTTTTGTTGGATAAGCGTTGAGGTAAATGTGCAGGTTTGTTAGCCTGCGGGGAGACTTGTTCTGTGTTAGAGAAACAATTTGCCCGGTGGAGTGGCGTTGAGATAACGAGTCTCGCCATGTATCCCCAAATGTATCACAGTTCAGTGTGATGCAGGGTTTTTATCCTGCTGGACAAGAGTACATGGGTTAGATGTAAGCTCGCCCGGGTTTATAAAGCCCATGCGTTTTAGAAGCCTCGAGTTGTTGCTGGCTCGTTCCTGCCCGTAGGCGAAGGAAAGTGACAACCGGTAGAATGCTTTGGAGTCGGTTGAATGTCACCTGTTCGGTGGAGTGCCATGGTTCCGGGCGGAGCTCGACCGGGCGTTCTGCCATATCGAGACGAGTCCCCCAGTGAAATGGCGTGCAGCCGGTTGAATGTTCATAACCGGTGAGATGCAGCTGGGTGGACGTCGACCGGGCGTCCTGCCATATCGAGACGAGTCCCCCAGAGACATGCAGCGAAGAAGCCATGCAGCCGGTTGAAAGATCATAACCGCGAACTGCCATGGTGCCGGGCGGATGGCTCGTACCCGGAACGATGCTCTCGAAGCGGTTGAAAAATCATAACCGGTGGGAGGTCTTCAAGCCGGTGAGAAGATCATAACCGGTGAGATGCAGCTGGGTGGACGTCGACCGAGCGAGAAATAATCGTTTACGATTATGATTCTCGTAAACTTCAACTGTTTCAGCCTAAACCCGGGGGCCTGGTAGATACAGATGAATCCAACTTGATCTCCTGCAATCCTGCTTACTAAGGGGAATACCGGGCGGGCCGGTCTTCTCCTCTCCGATGCCTAAGGTAGTATAGTTGGGATATATATATAACTTGAGCACGTATGTAAGCGGGGAGAGAGATAAGTTACCTATTAATGAGGGTAGTTGGGGCCCTTATATAGGTGGTTGGGGGTGAGGGCTGGCCTCACCCTTCGATGTGGGACTGGTTCCCTCCGAAGGGCAGTTCTGGTGACCTCTTTGGCAGGCAGGCGCCCCCGGTCCCTGACAGCCGGATAGACCGCTGGACCCCGAGGCCGGGTGCTGGTGGTTCGTTCCCGGGCCTCGGGCCGGGTCCTGGTGCACTTGCTGCGAGTCTGTGGGCATGTTATAGCCTATCTGCGGCTACTGTCAACAACACCCCTAAAATTACAAAATAGAATTGAAAATTATATAGAAAAGCGAGCAACTAACTAGAAAAGATTATGTCATCCTGAAATCCTTATAAGGGTACGTATCAGTTAACACATCCTAGTCACTCGATTTTTTATTAATAACTTGATAGATAAAACTAGTAATTCTACAAAATTAATACTACTGTGAAGAGAGAGTGATTAGTGAGTGTACCAGCCAGAAGCCTCCACTGACATGCATGTGATGGAAGTATTACTTTCATACAATTAGGACTTTTTAGTGGTAGTTGATCAACAATTTCTTCAGCTCTTTCCAGAAGTGACGATTTCACAAATTGACTTATGGCTGTTAGTTTGTAAAAATTAGAATGGTTGTCTAATGCCACTTTTCTACATTACATTACTTTAGGCAGAAACAAAGTTAAATTTTTAAGAGTAAAATACCACTGTGTAGAGAGAGTACAAATTAAATGGAATCTATCAATATATAGAGTCGTGCATGGGTAAGTGTCGGTAATTCAAAAAAAATATATAATAAAAAATTTATTACTATGACTAATTGTTATAGGCAAGCATGTAACACTATCTAATACTCACAAACACGAAAACTTATTTCCATTAACTTTATGATATAGGCATCATCCATAAGAAAGCTTGTTTGACATTTGAAATCACAATGAGTTGTTAACTAAGAGCATCCGCACCCATGTTTTGGTCTTGTTCAAGCACCTGGTGGGTCCAGAAGTAAATTTTACTTCAAGCAAATGAAAATCAAATTTCGCTCAACCAAATCGATTTTTTCACACACCCATTAACAATTTACTTGAGCAACTCAGTTTTGTCTTGTTGTGAAATGACTAAAAAAAATTTACCGGATAGATTTACCACCAATAATAATGTGTCACGTATCATTATCGACTCGATATTATCCAAGATTTTCGATAAGATTTCCGACTAATAGATAATTGACACGTGTCACTGCCCCGTGTCAATGTCGGCAAAATAATTGATGCTGCTTTTGATAAGATTTTCGACTAATAGATAATTGACACGTGTCACTTCCACATGTAATTGTCGGCAAAATAATTGATGGCTGATTTTTTATAAGATTTTCGACCAATTGGCTATAAAAGGTCTAAAATCGGTCATTATATACTCACATCTTTCATCCATCAATCTAAACACTTACAACATTTTCTTGTTCATCCGCATCAATGAATCCTTTCAGCTTCAACACTTTTTTCAAGCGGAGACAACGTAAACAAGAAGAGGATGCCCATATGGAGCAATCATTCGTCAATCAGGTGGTGATGGCGGAAGCACAACATGACGACGAACCACCACGAGCAAGCAGTTCACGTCACGGTAAAAAACCGAATAAGGAGCGTTTGAGGATATCTAGGGGCCGCAATCTCATGGAAGATTACTTCATCGATCGTCCAATCTTCGACGCCCAAGACTTTCGCCGGAGGTACAGGATGAGCAGAGACCAATTCAACATTATCATGACGGACCTCTGCAACCATGACCAATCTTGGCACCAAAGAGAAGACGCCACTGGTTTGCTAGGGCTACTTCCCCAACAAAAGATCACTGGGGCTCTACGAATGTTGGCGTACGGATCAGCCGCGGATCAATGTACTGAAATTACAAGGATGGGGGAATCGACCACCCTCGAATGTATGAAGGAGTTTTGCAGGCAAGTGGTCGAACTCTATGGTCTAAGATACCTCCGCAGTCCTACACCGGCAGACCTCGCACGACTACTAGCTAAGGGCGAACACCGAGGTTTTCCAGGTATGATTGGAAGCATTGACTGCATGCACTGGGAGTGAAAGAACTGCCCAACCGCCTATCAAGGGGCATATTCGGGCTGAAAGGGTCGCCCAACGATTATCCTGGAGGCGGTTGCCTCGTATGATACGTGGATATGGCACAGTTTCTTTGGGTGTCCTAGAGCTAAAAATGACATTAACGTGCTCCACCTATCAAACGTGTTCTTAGAGATCCTTGCCGGAAGAGGCCCAACTGCCGTTTACGAAATCCACGGACAGAGGTACTCGACCCCTTACTATCTTGCTGACGGAATATATCCAAGGTACTCTACATTTGTCAAAACAATTCCCAATCCTCAGACGCCGCAAGATAAACTCTTCGCAAAGAAACAAGAGGCATACCGGAAAGATGTGGAAAGGGCCTTTGGCATCTTGCAATCTCGATGGGCAATTATACGTCATAGTTGTACAATGCACCACAAATCGGTAATGACTACCATCATGTTAGCTTGCATTATATTGCATAACATGATTGTTGAAGAAGAGTACGTGGAGGATGAGGAAGAAGAGGATGACGAAGAAGAAGACTTGCAAAATCCAGCTAGGGCTTTCCGGGTTTATGATGGGTCGGTGGATGTACAAGGGAATCGAATCTCTTTTGAACCAATCGGTAGAGATGGAGCCAATATGCAACGGTTTCACGACCGTGTTGCCGATCTCGAATCCGTTTACATCCATAGAGAGCTCCAGAGAGACTTGGTGAAACACCTTTGGAGGGTGGAAACTGGTGAAATACTCTAAATATCTGTTATTATGTGCTTTTGAATCCGTTTGTGTTTAATTATTAAGTTTGAGTTTAATTATTAAGTTTGAGTTTAATTATTAAGCTTGTGTTCAATTTAAGTATGTATGTTAATTTTAATATGTATTTCTATTTAATCTTAATAAATAAATTTTATTTTTATTTCTCGAATTGGTGTGAGTTGATTAAAAATGGAAGTAGTATTTATAGACAAATTTTTGGGAGAGTTTTGAAATTTTTGGGATTTTTTTACTATTTTTTGGGTTTATTTCCGTTCGGATCAAATAGTAGCCGTTGTCTTTGAATTCTGACCATTGGATCAAAATTTCAGTTTCAAATGGAAGGCCCAGATTCATTCGAGAGATGCTTTTTTTGACTGGTCAGACTGCCACGTGGCAGCCTAGCATTGGCTGTATTTAAAACAGCCACTGTTCATCATCTTCCTCAAGCTTTCCCGTGCCGTCACTTCCCGGCCTCTGTTCGCCGCCGTCCGGCCACTCCAGCAGACGTGCCACCCACCAAAATGATGGGCTCGATGCCCTCTTTCCTTTGGGACCGGTCTCAGGCGCCTTTGCTCGATGTGGGAGGTGCGGCAACGCTCGGGAGCGGCCGCCACCTTCGAGTCCGTCCTAGTGCTCGGCAGCGTCCTCCACGATCTGCTGCGTCTCTCCAACAGCCGAAAAGCCAAAAAACCGAAAGCCCCGGCCCCACCTCATGCTAGAGCAAATGGGGGAGCACGTTGACTCGTGGACTGCTCGAGCACTTCGCCTCTGCTTTCGACGCCGGTGCGTGCTCTTCTTCAGCCTTGCTCGAGCAGCTCGCCCGGTCCCACATCTTGCTCCATGCTTTGCTCACCCGGTTGCTCGCCGGTGCGGGTGCTCTAACGAATATGGAGAAAAAAGTTTAGAAATTCAATGTTGTTGGTGTTGTAGGAGAAACAATAGATAAGCAAAGCGTAGTTTTATTGATTGATAAGGAGGCCTTTATATAGACATTACATCAAGTATTCCGAACAATCATGGATTCTCTATCAACTAAGGTAACTACTAATCTAGTCTAATTAGGTCAAGACACACATTGGAAGTTACAAAATTAACCTTCCTTGAACACTCCCTCTTGTGTCGCGTACCTAATGTCACTACCAGAAAAGGGGTTATAGCCGACGATATGGGAAACAACGGCCGACGAAATAGTACTTCGTCGGCTATAAGGGGTCATAGCCGACGAATTACTATTTCGTCGGCCACATCGTCGGCTATAATATTATAGCCGACGAGTTGTCGGACGTCGTCGGCTATAACTATAGCCGACGAAAAGTTTTTGCTAATAGCCGATGAGGAGGGTATTCGTCGGCTATAAGAGTTATAGCCGACGAAAATTTTTTGGTTATAGCCGACGAGGTGGGTATTCGTCGGCTATAACTCTTATATCAGATCCATTCCGCAGCAGCGAGCTCATTCGTCGAAAACATTTCGAAAACGCTCTGAAATCGTCCAAAACCTCGGCCATAAGCTTGAAAGGTACGTATATTGCTGTGTGTGTTGATTTAGTTGGTTATATGCAGAGGTGTGTTAATTTAGAGTTTAATTAGAATAAATGTGTGATTAATTTGATATATATATATATATATATATATATATATATATATGTGTTGAGATGAGATTATTAATGGGTTGATATATATGTTGGTTAGATAGAATTGAAGTTTTGTTGAAGATTAGTGATTGATTGTTGATTTATAGGTGATTTTAGATGAATTTGATGAAAAAATGTATATATATATTAATTAATTTAATTATAATTAAAAATATATTGTTGGTATATATAAAAAATACATTGTGTTTAATTAATTAGGGAGATTGACGATGTTTTAATTAATTTAGGGATGCATGTGTGTATATATATATATATGTGTGTGTAATGATGAATTTTTTAATTAATTAGTACGTACGTACGTACGTAGTACGTGCATATATACATATCTATATATAACTATATTTATTTCTTGAATTTACAGGATAGACAAGAGTTGGATTACCCTTGGAAGATGGGATCAGGCGTATCATGATGGAGTTAGGAGTTTTCTGGATTTTGTGATGGCTAACTGTGGAGACACTACACTTCATTATTGTCCGTGTAAAAAGTGCAAGTGTGCCACCCCACGACACCGGTTTTCCATAGAGACAGTGGAGCAACACTTGGCTAGATATGGATTTTGGGTCCTGTACACTAATTGGATTTATCACGGTGAACCAGAGTTTGCGGGTCCTCATGATCATGGACAATTTGCCGAGAGAGGGAGTTCCTCCAATGATCCAACAACGAACTGGATCAACGATATGTTTCCTCGTGAGAGCGGTGTCTTTGATGAAGCACCAGATGTGCAACTCCCTCCTCCGGAGATGGAGTGTTTCCCTGATATTGAGCCACTCGAGCCATTAGCCCGATCTCCGGTCAACACAAGTGGTATGGAAAAGTACAACAACCTGATCGCATTGCAATAGACTCCGTTGTACCCCGGATGCAGTAAGACTCTCCTTGAATCTGTCATGGGAGTGATGAAGATCAAAACGGAGAACAAAGGCACTGTCAAATCGGTTGATGATTGGCTGAAGATATGGGGTGGGGCGATGCCCCCCGGACATCGGCTTCCTACCAGTCATCATAAGGTGCGACATATCCTTAAAGATCTCGGCCTTTCCTACATCAAGATTCATGCATGCAGATACGATTGCGTTCTGTTTTACGGGAAAGGACTTGCAGATCTTGAATACTGCCCAGTATGCAATACAGAGCGGTATAAGTTCACTCCTAAAGGGAACAAGAAAGCTGTGAAGATACTTCGGTACTTCCCGCTGATTGATAGGCTTGAGCGTTTGTTCATGTGTGCTTTCACGGCCAAAGCTATGAGATGGTGGGCTGAGAGGAATGTGCCTAACGATGACACCCTTAGACATTCCGCCGACGGAGAGGCTTGGAAGAAGAATGTGTTGGAGTTTCCTGAATTTGCATCAGAGGTTCGAAATGTTTGGCTAGGGCTATCATCCGACGGTTTCAACCCTTTTGGCAAGAAAGAGCTTCAGTACAGTGTGTGGCCAGTTATTTTGATTCCGTACAACTTTCCACCGTGGATGTGCATGAAGAAGGAATATAACATGCTCACATTGTTGATTCCAGGCCCAGGTTATCCGGGAAAGTGTCTCGATGTGTATTTGAGACCCGTAATTGAGGAGCTTCGGTACTTGAGTCTGAACGGCCACCTGGTCTACGACCGGTTCAAAAATGAGATGTTCCGGATGCATGCCATGCTTGTTGGCACGATCAGTGACTTTCCTGGGAGGGGTATGTTGTCGGGCAGCGTCACCAGGGGTTACAGGGCTTGTTCAGAGTGCATGACTGTTGATTGCTCCAGTCCTCATTGCAGCAAGATTGTCCAGATGCGTCACCGTCGTTGGCTTCCACATGACCATCCATTTAGGGACGATGCACAAGCATTTGATGGGACTGAAGAAAGGGGCTGGGCACCCGAGCAATGGACAGGGGAGGAAATATTGGCAGTGTTGAATGAGTATGACTTTGGTCCGCTTAGCAATCATCCCGATGTGTTGCGCACGATTCCAGAGAGGCCGGATCGGTATAGGTTCTGGTCACACAAGAGCATCTTATGGGAACTTCCTTATTGGGCCAGGTTGGCTACCAGATACTACCTGGATGTCATGCATATAGAGAAGAACGTGGGTGAAGCCGTGGTTGGCACAGTTTTGAATTGGGAGAAGAAAACAAAAGACACCCCCAAGGCACGAGTTGATCTGAGAAATATGGGACTGCGGGACCATTTGTGGTTGAGAGAGGGCAGGAGCAAAATGCCCCAAGCTCCTTACACCGTCACCAGGGACCAGAAACATGAAATCTTTGGATGGCTGAGTAATGTCAGGTAACTTTTTATTACGCATGTATTCCCTAAAGAATCCATATGTTGTTGGACGACTATATATGCATGAAATCTAATTGTTGTTAATGGCTATGCAGGTATCCTTATGGCTATGCGGGTAACATAAGCAAGTGTGTTAACTACCGAGACAACAAGATGTACAGATTGAAGAGTCACGACTGCCATGTACTGCTTCAACGCCTCTTCCCTATTTTCATTCGAGCGTACTTGGAGGATGAAGTGGTTGAGCCGTTGGTGGTGTTGTCAAGATTCTTCCAGAAGTTATGCGCTAGAAAAGTTAGAAAATCAGACCTCATGAGAATGCATGAGGAAATCATTTTTATCTTGTGCAAGTTCGAGAGTATATTTCCCCCAAACTTCTTTGACATCATGCCTCACCTGATGATCCATCTTCCCCAACAATTGTTGCTTACCGGTCCCGTACACTACACTTGGATGTATCCCATCGAAAGGTACATGTTATTCATAAATTTGATTTATACATGTTTTTAAATAAAAGTTGCATGCTCTTAACATGCACTTGTTAACCTTGCAGACAACTTGGAGACTACAAGAAATATGTGCACAATAAATCTGCGCCTGAGGGGTGTATTGCTGAAGCTTACATTGCGCATGAGTGTGTAACGTATGCCAAGTTGTACTTGGGAGCGATGGAGGACCCCCCACAACATCCAAGTCGAGATGACCCCGAGTTCAACCTATCTATCGTCGCCAACTCTGTTGTACCATACGGAAGCTTCAAGAAGAAGAGTGTGGACAAGTTGCCTGACCATGAGGTAGGGATTGCCCACTAGTGGGTTCTAATAAACTGTCCGGAGGTACAATATTGGAAACGAACCCATCTTCACTGCAAGGAAGTTCGCGGTGATGTCGAGTACCACAACACGACGTTTGCAGACTATTTTCCACAATGGGTAAGTGTATAAATATATATATTAGATGGCTTTCTTTTACAGTTCCCTATTCTTTAATCATAAACACACCAAGTGATTTGAGTTATATTTTTCAGCTGATGCAAGTGGCTGCGAGGGGTGGTCATACAAATTACTCAGAGGAATTGAGGCTGTTGTCGATGAAGCCGATATCTTCCACAGTCCGCCCAATGTGTGATGTCAACGGCGTTAAGTATATATGTGAAGCTAGAGACGGGGAACGCAAAACACAGAATTGTGGGGTGATGGTCGATGGTGCAGAGGGGGGCGTGGATTTTTACGGTGTCCTACAGTCAGTTGTTGAACTCATTTATGGGAACCGCATGAAAGTCCACTTGTTCAAGTGTCGATGGTTTGATACTAGGCCGCACCGCATACGGATCGATCAGTACGGCATACTTTCGGTGAATACCGCCACTAGTGTGTATGAAGACGACCCCTTTGTTTTCGCCACAGCGGCCAAAAAGGTCTTTTATCTTGACGATCCATTGAACAAAGGCACGTGGAAGGTAGTTAACCATGTGTCTCAGCGAGACATATACAGTGCTACCACACTTGATGTGAGCACAGAGTGTCAAGAAGCGACCGCATACCAAGAGCTGGACGCCGGCGACATTCCGGAATCCTCCACCATCCGCGATAATAATGTGACGCCGGGCAGAGTGGTTCGACTTCCTAGGGGTTAGGTGCCCATGTATGATGTTAATCTGAATCGTCTATATCAGGCAGACGATGACTCAGACGACGAGTACGAGCACCGGTTGCCAGATATGAACTACTATACTACGTCTGACTCAAGTGATGAGGATGATTCTGATTATCATCCTTAGTATACTGTTTATGTATGTATTTGTGTACGATGGTGCATGCATGTATGAATACATTTTTCGTCCTTAATTACCGTTTTCGGAGTTTATGGGAAATTGTATTGAATTGTTTGTGCGATGTTCAGGAATTTATCAGGTGAAATAGGCAATTTTCAGGCCCTAAATGGCAAATTTTCGGAAAGATAAGCATTATAGCCGACGAAATGGACCATACTTCGTCGGCTATAATGCCCATTCTGGGTAATTTAATATGCAAGTCGTCGGCTAAAGACAAAATGTTGAAGGTCGTCGGCTAAAGTATAGCCGACGACCTGTAATTCGTCGGCTATAACCCCTGGCCCGGATGTTGACCGAAACCATTGCTTGATCCTTCAAATGCAAAAGTGTCGTGAAATAATATACGGCCGAAATATTGAAATACGTCTACGGTTGAAAAATGGGAAGATTCCGACAAAATCTGTGTGTCGAATGTTGCGGTTAGCTGTTTTTTACTTCCGTTTTCCTATGGGTAGCCTAACGTTCGGTAAATATTTTGAGGAAAATTTTTATACGATTAGTTGCGTCTCATCGATCTGAAACTATTCTCTGTTGAAGGTCAGGCCAAAAAAACGTCATTTAGACGGGCCAATTTCCGTTTTAAAGCGTTTAGAGGTTTGACTTTGCAGTTTGACCGTACCGATCGAGCCTTTAACGTTGTCAGATGTAGTTGGAATTTTTTTCATACATGTATTTAATCTTAACGGTGATATCTGACGGTTGGAATAGATTTTCCAAACTTTTAGATTCGAAATCGGAACATATGCACTAATGTTCCTTAACTTGTTTACTAAGTCTTTAAGTGAATGTATAGTTTCAAATAGTTGCTATACGTAGACCCTTCAAATGCAAAAGTGTCGTGAAATAAGATACGGCCGAAATATTGAAATACGTTTACGGTTGAAAAATGGGAAGATTCCGACAAAATCTGTGTGCCGAATGTTGCGGTTAGCTGTTTTTTACTTCCGTTTTCCTATGGGTAGCCTGACGTTCGGTAAATATTTTGAGGAAAATTTTTATACGATTAGTTGCATCTCATCGATCTGAAACTATTCTCTGTTGAAGGTCAGGCAAAAAAACGTCATCTAGACGGGCCAATTTCCGTTTTAAAGCGTTTAGAGGTTTGACTTTGCAGTTTGACCGTACCGATCGAGCCTTTAACGTTGTCAGATGTAGTTGGAATTTTTTTCATACATGTATTTAATCTTAACGGTGATATCTGACGGTTGGAATAGATTTTCCAAACTTTTAGATTCGAAATCGGAACATATGCACTAATGTTCCTTAACTTGTTTACTAAGTCTTTAAGTGAATGTATAGTTTCAAATAGTTGCTATACGTAGACCCTTCAAATGCAAAAGTGTCGTGAAATAAGATACGGCCGAAATATTGAAATACGTCTACGGTTGAAAAATGGGAAGATTCCGACAAAATCTGTGTGCCGAATGTTGCGGTTAGCTGTTTTTTACTTCCGTTTTCCTATAGGTGAAGTATAGCCGACGAGATTCATATTATAGCAGACGAGATTCATATTATAGGCGACGAAATAACTACTTCGTCGGCTATAACCGGCCCGCAAAGCCCAACTTCGGCCCGGCCCGGATTTCGGGTCAGAGTATAGCCGACGAAATTCGTCGTCTATACTATAGCCGACGAATTAAAATTAAATCGTCGGCTATAGTCCACACTATAGGCGACGAAATAACTATTTCGTCGGCTATAACCGGCCCGCAAAGCCAAACTTCGGCCCGGCCCGAACTTCGGGTCAGACTATAGCCGACGAAATTCGTCGGCTATGACTATAGCCGACGAATTAAAATTAAATCGTCGGCTATAGTCCTTCGATTTAAACCGCAACAGAGGCGCCTCTCCCTCATTTTCTGCTTACCCTAAACCCTAATTTCCCTCCCCCACCCGATCGACCGATTGTCCCCCAGCCCCACCCGACGCCGATCGACCCTCCCCCACGCCGATCGACCCCTCCCCGCCCCGGCCCCCTCCTTCCCGAGCCCTCCCCGACCAGATCGACCACCCGAACGGCAACGCCACAGCCGCCGCCCCTAGCCGCCGTCGCCGCCGCACCGCACCACCATGTCAGGTAGTCCCGCTCTCCCTCATTTATGGTTTTTGGAAATTTTGTGGAATTTTGTGGTTTTGTGGAATTTAGGGATTTTGTGAAATTTTATGGTTTTTGTGAAATTATGTGGAATTTAGGGTTGTTGTGCAATTTATGGAATGTTGTGGAATTTTTGTTAATTTTGTGTAATTTTTAGGAGGATATATATATATATATATATATATATATATATATTTCGGAATATATATATATAATTAGGTATAAATATATTTATGTATATATATAATTAGGTATATATATATTTAATGAAGTTTTTTATTTTGTTGTGAAATTTATGGAATTTTGTGGAAATTTTTTTAATGTTGTGGAATTTTTGTTAATTTTGTGTAATTTTTAGGAAGATATATATATATATATATATATATTTCGGAATATATATATATAATTAGGTATAAATATATTTATGTATATATATAATTAGGTATATATATATTTAATGAAGTTTTTTATTTTTTTGTGAAATTTAAGGAATTTTGTGGAATTTTTTTTAATTTTGTGGAATTAACAAGATTTTTTAGGAGGATATACATATATATAGATATATCTATATATATATATATTTCGGAATATAAATATATAATTAGGTATAAATATATTTAGGTATATATATAATTAGGTATATATACATTGAATGAAGTTTTTAATTTTTTTGTGGAATTTTTGTGCAATTTATGGAATTTATATACTAATTGTGCAGGAAACCGCCGCGCTGTAGACCGATGGCTTGGCAGACCGACCGAGAGCGACCCCGACGCTCAGGCAGGACCCAGCCGTGGGGGGAGCGGATCCAGCGGTCGTCGGAGCCTAGGCCGGCCTATGAGTCGACGAGAGGAGACGTTGATGGGATTGACCCCGAGCGATCCACGTGGGGGCTCATCGTATGAGTCGACGGGAGCGGGCTCTGACTCGAGTGTCGGAGGAGGACGCAGAGCCACCAGACCCCAGTGCACTTCAGCACTGTTCCAGGATCGGCAGCCGACCCCACCGCGCGCCGATCTGGACCCTCCAGAGATGCTCCCTGTCCCCCCACAGCGACAGCGTCCATAGCTACGGGGCCCACTGTCAGGGGGATCAGGCCCCTCAGGGTCCACGCCCCGTATGTCTCCGCCATCAGGGATGTACATGGTCCAGTTCCTCCCTGCCATCCCCGAGTACGACGCCAGGGGGAGGCAGATTTGGAGGCACGACCGGCCCCACGAGATTCCCTGGGAGGAGGCCTACGTCCACAGGCCTTTCGACTCAGAGGACTGCCGCGGCCTGTGGTGTGTTCGTGAGAAGGACAAGCAGTACAACGACGCAGGTAATTGGTTAGTTTAATTAATTATTTAGATTGTTTAATTAATTATTTAATTAGTTAGTTTAAATAATTATTTAACTATGTATTCATTTTAATTATGAAACAGGCGTCCTCGTAAATAAACCCGCGGGGACGAGACGGACCAGAGGGCCAGCGAACATGTCGACCCTGGAGAGGGAGCTCGCCGGTGGGATCAGAGAGATCATGCCCGGTCCCGGTGAGGATGGACGCCCGATTGAGAGGAGAGACACCACCACCAAGTATATCAACGCGACGGGCATGCTCGTGCGGGACAGGGTCCCACTGTTGTGGCCCGACTGGGGCTCTGTGCCCGATGACATCAAGGCGCGAGTGTACAATGCATTGTCGGTGAGTTAAATCGTATTTTTATTATAGAAAATAAACATTTATGAATTCAGTCATTATAACTATATAAAAATATTTTCTAATTAATTTATAATATTGCAGCAATGGTTTAGAGTCCATCCTACCTTGGACTGGTGGAGAGACGAGCAGCTGAAGAACAGGTTATGTGTTTCGCTTTTTTTTGTATAAATATATTTACTGGCAGTGTACGAATATATCTAACAGTTGTGTTTTGTTAATATTGGTACTCCGAGTGGAAGAACGAGCTATCGACGCACTACAGGACGTACCATGTGGAGCAGCGCTTGGGGCGAGGTGCAACCCCCCACGAGTTCCGGTACAGGGAGTATGAGTGGCTATGGCTGGTAGCCTACTTCGGGAGCGACAGGGTCTCGGTAAGAAAATTTAGCCTGCTAGTATATAACTTTTTAATGTTATTTAATAATTAAATTATGTAGTTACTTAATTAAATTAATTAGTTAGTTATTAGTTATTAAATTAAGTTAGTTAGTTAGTTACATAGTTAGTTAGTTCGTTACTAAATTAAATTAAATTAGGTAGTTAGTAAGTTAGTTAGTTACTAAATTAAATTAGTTAGTTAAGTAGTTACTAATTAAATTAAATTAGTTAGTAACTAAATTAGTTAATAATTTTATTTTGGTTAGTTCCTAATATTTTAATTTAGTTACTAATTTATATTTGCGTTTATATGTTCGTTCTTATAATACAGAAAATCTCGAAGACGAACAGCGACAACCGCAAGAGGAACGAGCACCCCCACCACAGCGGCGCCCGCTCCTGGAGGCAGTGGGCAGAGATTGCGAGGAGGGACCGACCGCTGAGGCCGTTGTCGTGGATTCATGCGCAGATGTATCCGGGGCGTCTCGACCAAGTGGTAAGTATTCGCCCATCTTCAATAAAAGTGTTTCATTAAATTAATTTATATATTTTTTTTATTAATTCGTTTATTATATTTTCTTGTCAATTAGGCGGAAATAGATGCGGAGACCGACGCGATCACCTTCGGGATCGCGCGAGACACCCTGGGGGAAGGGGCGTCCGACGAGGCGATCGCGGAGTTTGCCTCCACGATCGACACCCTTGAGCCGCGCTTGGCCTCTCAGATCATGCACGCGGCGGTAGGGACGGGCAACAACTACTTCTACCAGAGAGGCCTAGGCGCGGCGGGAGATGGGGTTCTCAAGTACACGCCGGCCAATCCCAGCACGCAGCGTGCGGCTTCGACGAGAGGAGACTTGCAGACGCAGCTGCAGAGGACTCAGGCGGAGTTGGCGAGGGCGGTGGAGGCGCTCCAGCATGCGAAGTTGGCGAGGGCCGCGGAGGCTTCGGCGCAGCAGGCCAGAGACGCATCTGTGGCGGAGATATACCGATGGATGCAGCTATCTTGGGAGGCCCAGCAGGCTGGACTCTAGCCCCCGCCTCCGCCATAGATGCCCCAGTTCGTCGTCCCCACTCCCCCCCCCCCCCCCCCCCCCCCCCGCATCGGAGTACGCCAGGCGATCAGGATAGCCATAGCCACCGGAACTCGAACGATCCGGTCGACGACGCTACGCGTTTAGGGGGTGATGATGAGTAGATGACTAGTTAGGGGATTAATTTGTACAGTAGGTAGGATATTAGGGATGGATTGATGTGGATATTTGTTGGATATTTGGATGTTTGTTTGTGGATTTTCTGCAGCCAAACCGAAGACGAAGTGAAATTGGGCCCGAGTTAAATTTTTAAATTTTTTTAAATATTTAGGGGTTATAGCCGACGAAATGGGCCATATTTCGTCGGCTATACCCTCCCGGCTTCCGGCAAAAAAAAGCCGTTCCTGGTACCGGCGATTGTTATGGCCGACGATTAATTCGTCGGCTATGCCGGACGTATAGCCGACGATAGTGTCGTCGGCTATGACTGATGTATAGCCGACGATAGTGTCGTCGGCTATACTTCCGGGTTAGGGGCAATTACGTAATTGTTGAAGCTGACGATTCTGTCGTCGGCAATGTTGGAAGTATAGCCGACGACTCTTTATTCGTCGGCTATACCGCGTGTTTTATAAGCCGACGACTTACCCTGAGTATCGTCGGCTATACTATAGCCGACGGAGCATTCCCGACGAGATAATAGCCGACGATACTTCGTCGGCTATGACTATAGCCGACGATTTAATGAAAACGGCCGACGAGATGGCGTCGTCGGCTATAGCCCCTTTTCTGGTAGTGTGTGACACGGTGCATAACATGTTGCCTCGCTAAAACATTGCCAAGCAAAACAAAAACAACTTGGGTAAAATAAAAACTTGGTTGAAGGGAAAAGAGCACAACGCACCAACTACAATTGAAGATTACATATGAGGTAGACTCCCCCTGATGTCTACAAGACAACTCCTCCTGATTGGTAACCCAATCTCAGAGTTTAAATTAATGGTGTATACAAATACTCCTCACAAGCTTCAAAAGTAGGCGTGGCCAATAATCGAGTCATTGAATACCGCCAAATTATCCTTGTATTAGGCCAGCTACACTTAGTATTACTTGGTCTTAAGGAAGAAGGTTGCTTAACAACTCAAAACTAGAGTTCGTGTTGAAAATCAGATTCACGCGCATCATGACCTTTGTGTACTTAAAAAGTCATAACTCCTTCGATACAATAGGTATGAACAAACTGTAAAAGGTTCTGGAAACTAGACACACATATCTTTCTAGTGATGGAAAGTACATAATGTGATTAATCATGAGCTGATCAAAACGCTCTGTCGAAGGTGACTGATCTGCAAATTACCAGACAGATTCGTCCTACTTTACCAAAACAGCCATAACTCACACAATATGATAGTTATGATTCAATGGTTGGTGTCCCTAGAAAGTAGACACATAGACATTTCCAACGGTACTAATGTTACCATTTTCCGATGAGTGAGCTGTCCTACAGGTCTCTTGGAAATCGACCTATAGAAGTAGGCAGATTCTGGAATTACCTTTTGATGTATCTTTCATGATGGGATCGAATGAGCCTAAACCTTTCACATTTGAAAGAAAATATCGCCATATACCATGACATTGCGTGGTCGCATCTAGCCATTACCTTGGCTTTATAAGTTTATTGCGAATGAGATGTCGTGTCGAGCATATTATGATAAGTACATGATTGCGCATATGGTACTTAGATGGAGAGTTTTATCTCCCAAGACTTCTCTTCATATGGACGTAACAAGTCTTCTCAAGACATCGACTAATAATGGGATACATATAGGGTTTGGTTTAACGTCCTTTAGATAGTCATAAGCCGATTGATGAGTAAGTTCATCACTAACGGTTCTCACTCTCGAGACCAAGTATTCCCAAGATCTTTTCATTCTTAACGTCGGATTAGTAATATGTCAATCACAATTTGTCCGAAGTTTACACGCAAATAGGCATGATTCTTTACATCCCATCTCCAATCAAGTAGTCACTTAATCGTGGTTTTTACTTACTTGATTTGGGTGAAAACTAATCCGTTCAGGATGTTTATGTATATCTCTTTACTTAATCCCAATAGAGATGATACAAGCTGCATGTTCAATTTTTTGGAGCTACCTAACTGACAAGGTAGTGGAGTGTAATATGACTCCACGAGAGCGTATGTCATCGTAGTCGATTTCATGGCGTTTGTGAGAGACCTTGCGCCACAAAGTGAGTCTAGACTCTTTTTCTCACTACACTTTCCATCAAATATTATCGATAGGGTTTACAGTTGCGGTGTCGGCATCACCTGACCAATGACCTATCTCTTTGTTTAAACTGGATCACATATCTTTCCGTGTAGGCCAATTCACAACGTTGGTATTTGTTTCAACGAAGTGAGTGTGTTCTATATCTAACTCATAAACCACGTTCTCATGTACACTAGTGTAATTCGCATTTGTAGAGATCTCTACATGGATCGGCTTTGCATTGAGGCGTCCCCCAATGATAAGTATAATCCAGAAAATCCATGAGACGAATGAGTTATCAGTGATCGAAGGATCAAGTTGTGCCAAACTCGCATTCGGCGAGTGTATATCGAACTAAGTGTCCTCTCTACACTTCTTGTGAGAGTCACGGCCTAGTGACACCATCTACCAATTTTTTGGAGTCACCATGCCACCATCTATGGGTAGCAACATGTCCATTTATCCGGACATCAATCCTTACAGGCATGTTAGAAAGAAGAGTAATATTCCGATCTTTTCCTTGAAAGACCAATAGTTTGCTCTTTGCAGCATGTATATCAAATCTCGTCACTTTGATTTATGGGACTTTGGGGAATATGATGAGTCACAGTGGGGACAAACCACGACAATGTCAAGTCATTCTACTTGAACATATTTGTTCTTATCTCCCCCTAACGACAGGAAGACTGGCTCATCAAAAGTGACATAAACGAGATTGCCTGTGAAGGTTTCTATATAGCGGACTATAGGTGGAAGTTTATGTCTTTTTCAAAGAAAAATACCCATTATTAAGCGCTTGTGGTGGCGCAATATGGCACATAAAGAATGTGGACGATAAATGGTATTGATCGTTAACACTTATACGTTAACAAGATGCATTCCGTTAAAAAAAATAACATGCATGTATGCTTCCTGAAACGTTTTACTAAGTTCCGGGACACCAAATGCTATCAAATTTTAACAGTAGGTAGACGTGTGTTAGGATTCCAACGCCGGAACCAGCCATAAACATACCGAACCGGTCAGAACAGTCACCGGAGATCAGTGAACGTTTTTGTTGAGCGGTTCACCACCTTCCAGGTGTCCAATGGCCCTAAAATTTTATGAGCAGGTAGCCATGGATGTTAGGAATCGGTGACCCAAATTTCACCTCAATAACCAGCCTAAAAGTAAGTGAACCGGTCGGTCCAATGACAAGTCCGCAAGTTGGAAAACCGGGATTTCTAGGTTTTTCTCAACTTTTCAATCATTGTCAAGATGCTTCATAACATTTAAGTGTTATGGCTTGAGTTTAACCATTAGGTATATCACCATAGTATCATTGTGTCTCAAATTAAACTATGAGAAGACATCAAAGCCATCAGCTTATGTATCATTGCATTTAGCGTAGGAGGGCGTTACTCCAAAACTTTGCTAAAGATTAGGCTTTCAAATATTGAGCATAGCTAATGAAGGATCAAGAGGGGGGGGGGGGGGGGGGGGGGGGGGGTTGTCATATGCACTTTTAAATGCATAAATAGTGCTTCCATTGACTTGGAGGAAGACTTGGGTGATGTTAATGTCATCCTTAATCCCAATAGCTTCTTTGCTGAAAAGAAAGGATGTCCATGTAACTTTCATATATGGATCATCAAAACATGGCCAAAATTTCTGACGATGTTCATTAGAGTCTATATGAGTCACCAATTCAAAGAATCCGAATCATAATATACGTGAAATATATTCACAATTAATATTGACTCATAAGTTGTGCGCATTCATTAGAAACGATACATAAGAAATCAATTCAATTTTCACAATAAGTCTCAAGGTGATAAATGTTGGCACGAATATCTTTAAGTAGTGAGCAAGGTTCGATTGCTTCTTTATGCATAGATAGCATATGTGACTTTGAATCATAATGTCATAAGACATTGAAACTTTTGAGCATGAGAATGCTCTATGATTATATGTAATGAACTAGTCATCATAGTCACAATGGATGTATAAAATCCATGAAGATTAGCTACACACTCATTGTCTCTATGATACATTCATAAGAGTGTAGAGACAAGATTTTATGTCAAGTCATATAAACCGGAATATATATGCAATTCCTATAGAGTGTGTTACATGGCGTGTAGTATCACAAGATAAAACATAGGCATGCTTAAATGCGTAGTAAATACATCTGTTAATGCTAAAAAATAGAGCCGGAAAACAACCAAATGAGTCAACATCGATACTATATAGACATAAATGTCTAAAACTAAGTATCAAGGACCGAGGCCATGAGCTAGCTATCCGAGGCGGAAGCCAAGCTAGAGTAGAAGCCAAGCCGAAGCAAGGTAAGATAAAGACCTGGTCATGTATAGGCAGGTGCAACGTTGCCAAGGCCGAAGCCGAGGTAGTGCATGGGCGGGCCGAGGCCGAGCAAATGTCAAGGCATGCCAAGGTCGAAACCAAGACATGTCGAGGCAAAGGCGCTGGCCTATGGGGCCGAAGCTTGATGTTGGAGTCCTGGTCATGCGGGCTGCCGATGGCTAGCCGAGGCCGAGGCTAAGGCTTACCGAGGTATAAAGCAAGGACCTAACGAGGCTGAGGCCATGCTAAAGGGCCAAAGGCATGCCTAGGTCGAAGCGAAGACGTGCCAGGGCGAGTGCATGGGCTTATGGGGCCTAGAGGGCTGCGGACCGGGCCACGTGCAGGCCAAAGCCGGGGCCGAGGCCGGAGCGAGGCTAGGCAGGCCGATGTACCGGCCAAGGTCCGGAGACCGAGGCAGAGGCAGCATGTGGTTGTGGCGGATCTGTTGGCCAAGCAACGCGGAAGTCAAGTCAAGGCCGAAACCGAGGCTAGGCAAGGCGAGCTTTGGTGTGCGCAAGAGTGCCGAAGCCGAGGTCGGGCAATGCGCATGCATCCGCGCATGTACGCAAGCATGTATATTTGTTTCTTAACGAGCATAGACTCGTTTATCTTTGTGATTTTCGAGTTAACATCACCAATTAGATTGGTGAACTCAAACCAACATGCCATGTAAATGTGTAATGCGATACATTGCATTCACATATAACTATTTAGGGAATCGAACCATGTATGCATCATAAAATTCTCGTATGTTCATTTACTTGAATAATATGAGAGAATTAAGATTAAATGCCAACGGTTACATCTAGGTATGGACCATAAAGAGTGGATCTACTAAGTAGCATTAGTCACACATGTGAGGTCTATGCTTTCACAAAATAAACGGATTTTTAGTCACTTCGACTATGAAATCGAAGTCATATGCTTCATTTTTATCGCAAATTATCTTTTGTCTTTGAAATTCGTAATCATGAGGATATACTATCATCTTCTTCTATGTATCTCTTGTATACATTGACCATATAATTGCATGATTTGTAATTAGTGAACCGATGTAGAACCATATCAATGACATGATTCTCTTTTTCAATGGCCCTTTTTTTTTTCTTTTTTTTTTTCTTTATGACATGGTGGTTTCGAGACGTAGCCTCCCCCTCTTTTTCTGAACGTGTGACATGAATTTCGTCACTTGTCATTTTAGAGCGCATTTTGCGGTCAATTTTTCTTTTTTAAAAAAGAACAAGAGGGAAGGTATTGAATTTAGGTCGAGACTAAGATTATGGTAACTCAATTCAATATTTACTGTGACAATTTCCGTCACATCGATGTTACAACGACAATTTCCGTCGCACATCATGAGTTTGTCCCTTTGTGACTCCCTTAGGATTATCACAAGCTTCGACAATATTATGTCGGAATCGTGATAAAATAGTCACGCAGAATTGTGGTTCACAATGACATCACAGCCACAAACACAACTTTAGACGGTAACATTAAAGTTACCCCTTAAATACTGTGATACGTCGGGGTGGGTGGGGCCCTTTTGTATAGTCCCGAGAAGCAGAAGAATCGGGATGATGTAGTGGGGAGTTTGAAAGTCCCGGAAAAAAATAAAAGTCCCAACAATTGAAATTGCATAAAGCAAGAACTTTAATAAAAAGCTTACTTGCTAATTCACCAAGTGAACTGCGTTGTAATATAGATTGCGCTTGAGGACTCGGTTCTTATCCTTGTGCAATTTTGAGATGCTCTTCCATGTGCAACGAAGTGATTCTCGCAATTTCATCACGATGCGTCGTGCAATAAATTTCATGGAAAAGTAAAGCATATGTTAGTCATATTCACTATATATAGAGTAGTAAAACTAATAAAAGAATTACTACAATAACTATTTTAACCCGTAGGGTAAAAACTTTTTAACTGAGGTAAGTATAATTACCGTTTTGCCCCTTTACCCACTGAGTCGGGTCGGATCGGACCCAATGGACCGGTTCGAGCGTCGAATCCGGGTCGGGCTCTACATCACGGTTTCGCTGTCGAGTTAGAAGGTGGCGTCGGAGGAGGAAGCACAGGCTGCGTCAACTAGGTTGGGGCGCGCTCGGGGTTCGTCGAAACAGGGAGGAGGGTAGCCGGATTTGGAGCGGCACAGGGCTAGGGAGTCGACAGCGTAAAGCTTTTGGGTACGCAAGACCGGGCAGGCGTCGTCGCTGGGTTGCATTGCGGCGGGGCGGCATCGAACTGCATCGGTTCATCCGAGAAGATGCACCATGGGTGCCCAGATCATCTTCATGGTTTGCCGACAAACTATAGTCGGTAAAAACGGGGCTATCATTACTTTGCTGACAAATGGTGGTCGGAAGAACTTGGTGCCCTGGGAATCTTCCTTTCTTCCGACGAAGAGTTGTTGGCAGAAGAGGATTTCTGTTTGGAGGTCTTCTTTGCCAACGAACGGGGTGCCGGCAGAAAAGAGAATTTAGGGTTTTTTTTGAATTTTTTCTTCATATTGGAACCCTAGGGTTTCTGATTTTTTTTTTCAAGGCTATTAAACGAAGGCTAGAGCCACGTGCTGATAACGTGTTGTAGGAGAAACAATAGATAAGCAAAGCGTAATTTTATTGATTGATAAGGATGCCTTTATATAGCCATTACATCAAGTACCCCGAATAATCAGGGATTCCCTATCAACTAAGGTAACTACTAATCTACTTGACATAAATCGGAAGTTACGGAATTAACATTCCTTGAATAGTTGGTAAATTATAGTTAAAAATACCAATTAGTCAACAACATGACTTTTTTTGCAAAACGTAGTTTTATTGATTGATAAGGAGAAAAATAACGTATTGTAGGAGAAACAGTAGATAAGCAAAACGTAGTTTTATTGATTGATAATGAGGCTTTTATATAGGCATTACATCAAGTATCTTGAACAATCAGGGATTCCCTATCAACTAAGGTAACTACTAATCTAATCTAATTAGGTCAAGACACACATCGGAAGTTACGGGATTAACTTTCCTTGAACAGTTAGTAAATTATAGGGAAAAATACCAATTAGTCAACAACATGACTTTTTTTGCCCAGTTCAATGTTTATATCTCAGTCCAATGAATCTTGGCAAAAATATCAAACTACCATATACTAAAATCACATCTTATCACTCATTTCTCTCTCTCTCTCTCTCTCTCTCTCTCTCTCTCTCTCTCTGTGCTCCGGTGACTCCTATGTGCCTCAACAACGTCGACGCTGACGTGCCTCAGCAAAGTCGACGCTAATGCCGTCGCATCGGGGACGGGCTTCACATCCACCCAAGCATCTCCGTGCTTCACCTGCAACCCACCTGCTTCACGGCGGAGCGGCGAGTGGAGAGATCGATGGTGGGAATGAGTGGTTGGGAGTCGGGTCGGGTCGTGGGCTGCAATTGGTGTAGAGTTTCGGGCGGGTGGATAAAGATCTGGGGGATGGTGGAGAGACCCGAGTCGACGAGGCCTTTGACTCCGAGCTTGGAGTCATCGAATTGCTTCACTTCGACGGCGAGGAATTGGATCTCAACCTCCGTCGCGGGGTCAGTAACCTAATTACTGAGAGTCAGTAACTTGATTACTGTAATCTGTAAGTTGCTTACTGGGGGTCAGTAACCTGATTACTGAGAGTCAGTAACATGCTTACTGGAATCTGTAAGTTGCTTACTGGGGGTCAGTAACTTGATTACGGCGAAAAAAATTTGGTGACCGGAATCAAGCTACCGGAGTCCGATGACTGGAATCCGGCGACCGGCCATCAGACGCCGGCGGAGTTTGGTGACTTTCCGGTAAAGTCTTCTCTATCTTCCACTTTCTCAGCACGTATAAATTCAAAAATCTGTTAGATAGGACAGAAGGGCAAAAAAGGAAGAAAAATATTAAAACTGTACTAGGGTTGAAAAGATTTGAAATTGGGCAATAGAAGTTGTTACATTATGTTTAATAGGAGAAGAAACTAGAGTGGTCATTGTAATGAGTAATGAGGGGGCCAAATTTGTACTAAATGGACATTTTCTATAAATTATATGGTCTAATTCCTATATCTATAAGAAAGTAAAGAATTCATTTATGCTTATGAAACTAATCAAAACAAAATTGATAAAGGTAGAAAACCTTAAAAATTTTGGTCGAATCTATGTCCTTAAAATGAAATTACCTCATCATCGATGCAAGGAATCAATGGCTAACGTCTCCCAGGATAACAACCTTCTTCTTGTAGTAATAGCACTCCTAATCCCCAAATACATCAAACTAGAGATTGTGTTTGAACTCGAGCTTGAAAACCACTCATTTGATTTTTAAGACACTATTACTAATCACATCTGAACAAATTCAGGTAATCCATTTTCTTTTCATCAACGGTTCATATTAAAGCTCATGGAAGAAAAAACAAATTTGATACGAAAAAAATAAAATAAAAAAATCTTCACACGTGGTTATCAAGGTCCAAGATGTGGGTGACACGAGGCTAATTTGCCCAACTGCAGACTACGTTGCTCTCCTCCAAAAAAAGGTGTTGGATCCCTGAATCCCCTGATTCGCAGAAACCCCTGGCGACACTGGGTTTCATCTCTTGCAGGACCTCTCTTGTTGGTTCTCGTTAAAGG
The DNA here is from genome assembly GCA_963682095.1 of Potentilla sterilis. Classification (NCBI taxonomy): domain Eukaryota; kingdom Viridiplantae; phylum Streptophyta; class Magnoliopsida; order Rosales; family Rosaceae; genus Potentilla; species Potentilla sterilis. The sequence goes on along the minus strand of OY821757.1, from coordinate 29,099,751 downwards.
TATGAACTACTTTATTAGTCTACTTTTGTTCCACAAATGGGGTTGAATGGCAGATGAGAATATCTAACGAAACCCACCCAGAAAACTGAAAACTAAATTGGATTGCGTGATGCATTCCCGCTCTTCACTTCCTTAATTGGAATTTGAGGTCATACTAGTGTGGATTGGGTGGAGGTAGAAGATGTTATGAATCAATACATGTTGAACTTGCACTGGGTTGTAGACATTGCGTTCTTATTCTTATGAATTTTGGCTCCCGCAATGGTGGACCATTATGGAATCTAGGTTCCAATTATTTTTACTTCTTACAGTTTAGCATATTTAAAATGAAATTTTCATGTTATGATCAGCTATTGTATTTGTGGTTTTACTTGTACAGCTTAATTAAGATGGATGTGGAATTTCTTGATCATATCTGTAATTCAGTACCATTAAATCTTGCCCTGTTTATATTTGAATGGCTGGAGTTTACTGAAAATTATACTGGTGAAAACTCTTCAGCTATATAACACTATCTGACATGTAATTTCACAACAGCTTTCTAGATTTGTCTCTAAATACTGATCCTGAATCCCAGCTGACAATCTGATTTAATGAATTTATTATGTTACAAGAAGCCATAATGCAACAGCCACAACTAGGATAGACAAGCAATATCCTCTTTGGAAGCTTGCGACTAAAGCCAGCCTTTTTTTGGTCCAAAGTAAAGACTGTAAAGTCTGCATGGTAGTTAAGGGTCTTGCAAGAAATTTATCGGTTTTATGAAGAGTACATACGAGTCTAGTGCTTTGAAGGGTCTATTTGAGTCTTAGGGTGAGTACAATGTCTTTAAGTATCCAAGGGTGTTTAGAGTTATGTATTTAAGGATCCAGATGCTCTCCTTGAAATGCATTTTAAGCCTATAAATTTGACAACTTATTGTAATCATATTTTAATGAGATAGACTCCTTTTTTATTGAAAGGCTTGGTGATTGAGTTCTCTCCCTAACCTTAGTTCTATGTTTTTGTTTTACAGCTAAAACCACGTCTTTCTTGTAAAACTTTTCTGCTTCCTTATTCTCTCTACGATCCCCATTCCACCATCAACATATTCTCACCTGCTGTTCCTCTGCCCTGCATCAAGCCAGCAAACTACTCAACGACTATCTGATAATTACATCTCTGACCATCTAAATAACTGCAAGGCAAGTCAGAAGCGGAATCTGTGTTAAAAAATTGTTTTCACTATATGATCATCTAGCCGTGAAGATTGAGTAGCTATATAGTATGTTCGTCTGCAACTTCTTATTTTTTATAATTTGGACAGTTATTGCGGGGGTTTTTGTCTGGTAAAATGTGTCGGTATCAAGCGTGGGAAGATGATTCACTACAGAGCGAAGATTATATACAAAGTACTCCAGATGGCATAGATGTTACAGGGACAAGGTGGGCAGCTAGATTGGCATGTTTAGAAGAGCGGATGACACGAGTGGAGGCTAGGGTGGAGAGACTCGAGGCAAGGATGTTATATCTGCAAAAAGGAATGCGTGTTGTTTGCATGCTGTTTCTGGCCACTCTTGTGTATGCAATATGGAAGTAGATGTTAAAGGAATGATTTGCGGACCAGTCTGCTGTATGCTCTCACGTCTCTTAGAATCCTGATGAATCTATGAACTGGAGAAGCAAGTAATGATAGGCTGTGAAATATGGAATATGTATCTTTTCTCTGATGCTCTAGAACACCCTTAGTCCTTTACTTTGGCAAATGCTAGAACTCTATGTTTTGAGTCAGACAAGCGAAGCTGATCAAAGAAACCTGAACATAGCTACAATTTCGCTTGTTAGTCTCGATTATTGGTATGTATATTCTTCAAGTTTCTTCTAAATTCTTATTTTGATAGACTATGGTCGAGAATTGGCATAAACGAGAACACGCATATGCAAGTTTTCTCATTTGAGCTCAACTAGATCACAAGTCCGGTCATTCTGATTAAGCCAAATTGAGCGTTCATCATGGAACACCATCCACCCCTTATAAAGTCCTATTTATAGCATCTGTGAGTAGCATTTATTTCAGAAATGTTTTCTGAGATGCATTTTTTTTTTCGATTGTCTTTCCTGTGATACTTAATCACTAGACCTATTAACGAGTTCTTAACTTGTTCCATTGATACTCCATTTCCAATGCTTTGCTTGCATGAAGCGGAGAGAACTCTTCTCCTTTTTTTGGCGAATCACTAATTTAATAAGTTGTTCACAATTTTGCTCTCTTTCCAGTGCTTTGTTTCTGGGAATTGTATTTGTAAAACCGGTAGAAATAGCCTTACTGTGCTTCAGGTGCAACTTCTAGAATAATCAACTGATTTGATTATGAACTGAATTCTTCTACTCAATCATTTCGATCCGTGACATCGATCACATCATCTTTGTGACACATTCAATCTCACAGTATTTGCAATGCACAAAATGTCATTAACATGATAACTATGCAAACATCAGAAAACTATCCTGTGTAAAGTTTAAAAGGATGGGCACATCAATGGGCTACATACATGAAATTATATTGAAATAATGTAATACTGTTACCAAGATATTGAAAGAAATTAAAACTGTTGGTTGTATGATTTTGAATTTTGGTTGCTATTGACCAATTCGTGTTTGTTATCATCTCTTTAGAGATAATCATTTAGAGGATAAGGTTAATCATAACAAATAATTCATTCATAATAAAAATTATCATAAGAAATAATTAGAATCTTTAAAAATTAAAGTTTTTATTTAAGAAAAAATGAAGTTAGTAGCATAGTAAGAAAATTCTTCTAACTGCTAAAACCTTGAGAAAATAGCTGGAATTTGTTGTAACCATTGTATATAGCACAGCATGTACACTCCAAATAAAAAAGAAAGCAGAAAATGCTAGGGAGCACAAGAACTAATTCATCACCCACCACCTAGTTTTTATTCATGTGACATCGGTGAAGACTTAAATTGAGCTCGTTAATTTGTAATTGTATTTTAGATTCACATTCCAACTCCCACCACCCAGTATAAAGTTTACTATCAACATATATTCACAAACAAGTTGGTTTGTCAAAATTAGCACTCGTTTGATAACGCTTTTGATCTTTATCTGACTATTTCAATTTTCCAGTTTAAGATTGAGAGAAAAATAGAAGAGGAACACTGAAAGGGAGATGATACAAGTGAAGGACATTAGTTAGTATCCATAAAACTCATAGTTCAAAAACTAGAATAATTTTGTTTAACTGTTTCAGTTTTCTACTCCAATCTTCATCTATCTCATCTCTCTTCCCATATGTTTTTCCTCTCTTTAACTAAAATAACAAAACAAAACCAAAAATGATATGAAACGAGCGCCAAAGGACATTTTTCTATACTTGAAATCATGGTAAACAATATAGTAAAAATACAGCTTATGCTACTCATGTATTTTTTGGAAATGGAATTTAAACAAATTACTCAACAAAGTTGCAAGTGAAACACGAACACATCTACAGCAGCTCCAGCAACATGAAAGTATTGATGGCTCTTAACATCAAGCCAGTGCATCATTCCAGATCGACTATCCCAAAATTGGAGAGAAGGATCTTTACTTGATCAACAAAGTCTGAGCCAGTTGCATACTCTGTTAGCAGTCCAACAGCAAAACCAAACATTGCCCATCTGAAAAGCCAAAGTGCCAAATCCACAAAAAAACGAGTTCCCAGATCAAAAAACCAAACTACGTCAGACAAGTGCATAACTCTCATATATAACTTAAGTTCTTATTCAAAATACAGTTGACTGAAAAAATACTCGAAAAATAAGCCAAATACCAAGGAAATATGAGTCCCAAGGGTTTAAAACGTGTTACTAACATTAGAGTTGAGGGCAAAAATCCTTGGAAATGTTGAGCAGGTAATGAACTATTACAGTGTAGGCTGACTAGGCTCTTTGGATTATGTTATCGAAAAGAATAACTAACAGCCTGCTGGTAAATCAGGAAGAGATGCAAACCAGTTTTGCTAGGTAAAATAAGAGGGCAAGGAAAAAACCTCTATCTACAGTTGGATGTCCTTTCTTTTCCTTAGTGTATTACTCTTACAAATGCCTCTTCTCCTTATAGCTGTTTGATTTAGACATCACTTGTTTCATTTCTAGAATGTATTGAGGTACATACTTCACTACATCACCTGTGTGATTTTCATGGTATGATTCGTTAAGAACCATGTTTTATACACCATCGTTACATGAGTGAATGAGGCAAAAGTGAAACTAATAAAGCTCTCCCTTATATTTCCTAACTCCTAAACACCAGGATTCATTCCAAATGGGAACCTACTCCAGCTGTTTGATTGTTTCTAGTTTCCTGTTTTTAGATGGAACCACTCCTCTTAGGTTGCTAGACCAATGAGTCATCAGTCATCACCACATGCATCTATAATTATTCCATACTAGGGTTTAGCTATAATTCAGTCTAACTTTAATTCCGTAATATACACAAATTCGTAACAAATACGCAAACCCATATAAACCATTTTCCCAAATTACAAATCTTTACCTTCCGTTGCTAATCTCATTCTTGCCAACAAAGCCAAAGAAGGGACCCTGACTCGCCGCCTCAAGCTTCTTCTGCTTGAAGTAGTCCTGAATCTCCTTAGCCTTCTGCCTCTGAAACTCAAGAGTCACCACATTCTTGTCCTCCACCATCGTCAGCCCGGAAACAGGAGCTGCAGTCTGAGGCTGCGGCGGCGAAGGAGACTTAGAGGGAGGTGTAGGGGGCTTGAGAGTAGGTGGAGAGGGTTCCCTAAGTGAAGGAGCAGCAGGTCTTCTTATAGGGCCTTCAGTTTGGGAGCTCCTGATGATGGTGGTCTTTACATAACAGGGCTTAGCGGAAGAAGAGAACATAAAAGAAGAGTTACTAGAAGAGGAAGAAGAATATGAACAAGAAGATGAAGATGAGCAGGTTGAGAGTTTGATGCAGGGGAAGGAAGATGCCACTGACATTTTTGTTTGTTGGGTTTAATCTGAGTTGGAGGATTTTTGGGTTGTGATGTGGGTTTGTCTATCATCAAACAGAAGAAGATGATGGTGTTGGAAGTGAGTTATTGGTTTTGTGGATAAGGTGTGGCCAAGTTTCTTGAAGAAAAAAGAGGATAGTTGTTGTTGGCTTAAAGTCACTCACGTGCTCCTGGCTTTATTTTTGGCGCCTAACGCCCCCGCCTTTTCAAGCGTGTCAAACCACTCGCACCAACATCCGTTAGTTTTTATTTTTCAATGCCATATTTTCGACTTCAGATCCTCTCGACTTTTTCTTTCATTTCTTACCTTCTACCTAATGACTCACAATCTCTTGTTTTTTTTTTCTACACTCTTACTTTCACATTACCTTCCTTACATTCCATTTAATGACTGACAATCTCAAAACACAAAAGTAAGAGTGTAGAAAAAAAGAACGAGAAATTGTGAACCATTAAATAGAAAGTAAGAAAGGTAAGATGAAAGAAAAGATTAGGAGATAATCCGAATCCCATATTTTCTCTGTTAGATCACATTGTCAAAATGAGTAATCACTTGAATCAACAAAAGTGCAAGTCTCATGCAAACGCATATGAATAAACGATCATGCATGATCTTCTTGACAAACCCTAAAAACCTTGGCTTTACTTCTCACTAAGTATATAATTTACTTCCATCTAAATTCTGATGTTGATGAAACAGTTTATAAGATTAACATCCAATCATCAATGTTTCAGCTGTAATTCAAAAATAGACGAATACGAGTCATTGCTCCTCATAGGAAGTATTAGTCTGTGTTGCAAACTTTCATTGCAAAAATTTGTTGACCAATATCTGAATCAAACACAGGAACGCAAAAGCCTTCAGTCGCACCATTCTAATTCATACTTGTCTCTCACCTTGCGGGAATGCGAGTGTCATCCAGAAACCAGGCACAAAAACCAACCACAGGCAACGAGAGTAGATTTCACTAAATCTAGAAAGGGAAAAAAGGACAGGTACTTGACAATTAACGAAATGAATAAGTCAGCAGGTGCTCCATCCATTCTTTATAACACCAATATGTTTAATCAACCAACATACGTCAACTTTACCTTTCAACAAGTCAGTCAAGTCACCACACAAAAAAAAAAAGTCTACAAGTCGATCCTCTATATGAATCTCAGATTGTTTTCCTTTTTATTTTTTTTCTTTTTTTTTTTCCAGCATTTGTACATGAACATCATCCTTTTGGATATAGCTTTCTCTCAGGAAGAAAAAAAAACTACAAACACCAACAAAAAAAAAAAACAAAAACAAACAAACAAATAAAAAAATAAAAAAATTTCTACGGAAGAAAACAGAGAAGGTACAACAAGGGGAACGTGATCAAGATTAACACATTATAGGAGGTGAACAGCAAAGAGCACCAGCCAAAACAAACATAAGATATTTGCACAAACAAATAGAGATATTTAGCCTCTACTTTCAAACTAATATGAGAGTGCTTTAGATTATGGGGCATAACATCAGTCAGGGACTATGGCCATTTTGTAGATTTTATGATAATGACCCTGAGTCCCCACCAAAATCTCACATTTCATCCAAGTTTTGAAGATTTTAGGAGAAGAGAAATGAATAAAAATTCATTAAACCAAAATATGAGAAGAAAAGAAGCACACTAATTACGATAAATAATGAACAATGGAGTCACACATGGAGAATAATAAACAAAACGCTGTCCCCAAACCTGGACTGACAAAATTGAAACCCACAGAAAACCCGATATAGACAGAACTATTCAGCTTGATGAGTACAGCCAGAAAAATACTCCTCGCTATGGTGGTATTCCGCATCAACTCAAAAACCGCTTTTCTTCTTCCAGAATTAAGTAATGAACCGAAAAGGCACTGTTAGCGGTAAGTTACCTGATGCACTGTTGCATCTAAAAAGAAGTCGAGCCCAAATCATCATCAGGTACAAGCCAATCTACATAACCACACACGAACAAGCTCTTTCACTCCCATTGTTGAATTCATCATCTGATCCATCTGCTTCACTGCCAATTGGATGATATTTCAGTCAGAAAAGATATAAACAAGTGATGAAAAATACAAATTAAAATAACAGAAAAGCATAATGTACTTGAATCACACAGGTATAGTTAATAGATGGTTCAACAAGTATATTTCCGAGCAGGTAGATCATAGCCAATCTTCTCGCTATTTGTTTTTCTCTTCAATACCTTAGCAATTTATTTCCGAGCAGATAAATATTACACTTCACAATGTTTTTGACACACTTTTCGGTCATATTTTAACATCTTCACCGTTTAGATGTTAGAACCTAATATATAGATCATCTCTGCCAAATTTCATTCAATTTGGTGACCGTTAAGGTTTTGAAATTATATTAAATCAATGAACAAACCGAATTTGTTCAACCTGAATTGTTCATCTAAATCACTATAACGAAAGGCCAAACGATTATCTAGTTGGATAAAATTTTGCAGAGACGATCTATACATTAGGTTCTAACATCTGAACGGTTGAGATATTAAAATATGACCAAAAAGTGTGCCAAAAACTTAACTTCGCACGGTAAGTTCAAAGCGAAAGTTTTCTCTGGATAGGAACTGTATATACCCTTCCAATGAGGGATCCCTCATTTTGGTCATTTTGAGGGATCAATCATTTAACCTACTTTTCGGCCACATATTAACATCTCCACCGTTCAACTTTCATGTTTATATGAGTAGATCATATTTGAAAATTTTCATCCCATTTGATGATCGTTAGAGCATTCAAAATTGTAATATACAAGTAAAAACATGAACGGTTCATGTTTGACAGATTTAATACGTCCATTGATTTAATCTAGTTTGATACCTTAACGAACACCATTTTGGTTAAAAATTTACAGGAATAATCTACACATATAAACCTAGTAATTGAACGGTGGAGATGTAAAAATTTGATAAAAAAAATTGGCCTAATAATCGATCCCTTAAAATGAACAAATTGAGGGATCCCTTAGTGGAAGGGCCCTCTATATATATACACATATTGCTTTACCCATTTAGCCTATTTGTTTTCAACTTAGCCCAGCTGGCACCTGCATTATCTCTCTTAACCTAAGTGGTCCTTGGGGGATTGGTTGTTACGATAAGGTAGGAAATTGGGGGATTGGAGGTTCCGATCCTAAAAAAAAATTAGGCAACTAGAGCTATATACCATGCTAGACAACCACTACAAGTCAAAAGCTCGATTTGCTGGAAAAGATGACTAATATTTATATATCAAACTCACACAAACTCCATGCAAGCAATCAACCAAGAGGGCTACTTCGCATATCTCCAAAGGACAAAAGAATCCCAGTTTTGATTTTTGGCAACCATCAAGAAGTCAATTTCATGGCAAAACTCACTCATCTAAACACTTGAAGCAACCTAATCCAAAGTTAAAATTGGGAAGATAACATGCACATGGCTTTCTTTGGATAGATTCACTAGTATTAACTAAAATCTTACAACCATGACCTCCATTCTATTTGCATTAAGATTTTATACATCCATGCTTTAGAGAGTAGCAAGATTTCAGAAAAGTAAAATGAAAAAAGAAGACAAAGTAAAATTTTTATAAGCATGACACGCAAAATTGGGGACAAATGTTAAAAAAATACAAGAAATCTAAAAATTATAAAGCATCTGTATAACTGAATTTGTTTAAAAACAGAGTGAAAGGTCAAAAGGAAGCAAGAGAAAGTGAAGTAACACACAGAAGAAGAAAAATGATTGAAAAGATGATTCACCATACCGTATCTAAGATTCTTAGCCAACAACCAAATTTATCACCAGTCACTAGAAAGAATTTTTTAGACAACAAAGAGAGAGGAAAAACCCTCAAGTTGTATTTCCAAGGAGAGAATATATCGCTATCACTTGGGACCCCCACCAATTAGATTGCATACCATACAGACTAGTACTGAAAAGGGGTTGTCCACAATAATTTCCAAAAAAAAAAAAAAAAACCTATAGTTTTTTTAAATATGTTTCTGTGGATATAACAATTTTATCCCCGACGAGGTCCTAAATAAGTAAATGATCTCTTCCGCTTATCAATCCCTCATACAAAAACCTCACATATTTCTCCCAAATCAGCTTGCCAAAACTTAAAGTGAGATGAGAGAGGTAGTAATAATAATCAAAGCCAATAGAACAATAAGCACATATGTTCTAGAACTCAATTTTTTGTCACTTTTTCCACCATTTTTTCAGAAGAATTTATTCCTACCAGGGCCAATAGGCAGATATCCCGACTAGAGAAGACTTAAAAGGATACTATGAGGTACCTAATGCTTCTTGCCAATAATCTGCATCTTTCTACCTCAATCTGGTATTATTATCAAAAACTCAGACTGCAAGCTAAAGTAATGAAAAATTGGAACTTGGAAGGAAGGGGATTGGGCGATTGTATTGCAGTTAACTAAGTCTCTAGAAACAGAATAGAATCAAAACCAATATGATAACTAAAATGCCCTTGTAGGATATATGTTAATAGTTTTTCTCATACTACTTACTCCAAAACAAATTTACAGTTAACTATTTTAATACGAAAAAATTGTCCCGCTAACAAGAAAGCTATTAAATACTAAACGCCTTGAGTGCAAACTATATAGTTTATGTTTTCTTAATCATTTCGCATAGAATAATGAGAAATGCAGCATCAACAATTTAGTACAAGCATCAACAACTGATTGTTACACTAGACGTTTATCAAATGATCCTTGATTTATTTTCACTATTCCCTGATGATTTATCCCAACCACTACAAATCACACCCCTTCTGGTTTCATGCTCCTTAAACGCATCTTTGAACCAACTAGTTTTGTCCTCAGCATTTGTAGACCAATAAATAGCACAAGTATATGTTGTTAGCATGCCACTATCATTTCATTGTTGTGTTTATTCAACTCAATGACTAAATCAAGAAATTTTTAAGATCACTGTACTCATAATAGTTAAAGAAGAACATCAAATACCTGGGCTCAAATTCTCTGATATCAACAAGCTCACTCCCGCAAGTATCAGTCCACTGCACTTTTCTCTTTTCTGCATTGCCTGGAATGTGACTATTTGTTTCACAAGATTTTTCACGTTCATTAGAACTCTCGACAGGAATCGGTACTCTTTTTAATGGTTTCTTCAAGCTACTTTTGAGAACAACTTTTTTTGCAGCATGAAACTCCTCAGGGGGAGCAGCATGATCCTCACCTTTGTCAGATGCAACAGACTCGTGCAAGACATCCTGCTGTTGGGTAGGGCCTACTTTAAGAGGAGATGGAGAGTCAAACCCAGCGGAAGCGCGACCAAAGCAGACAAAGGAGGCGCAACCGCGGGAAAGTCGATTCTTCGTGGAAGCCAGCTGGAGGTGAGTGTCAGATTCTTGGTCCACCAACTGGTACTGATTCCACGGCGAAACTCTCATGGGTTTATCGTCGTCCTTGTGACCCAATAGAAGAAGGGCCAAGCCTTTGCTATACCCAGTAGCCGAAGACGAGAAGAACCCTCCTCCTTCTACTGCAAATAACATCAGTTCTGCTCATCTGTGCACCAAGTTGAGCCTTCTATTCAGTTCACCACTCTCCTAAGACGAACCAGCGCCACCCAACTACCATTCACAATAACTCACCATCAGACTCGTAATAAAAATATTAGCATTCGCAATACTTATGCACAAATTCAAACATCATTCAATGTCAAAGCACTAATCAAATTCACATAATACAGCAAATTCTAATATCAACTAACTTTAGACAGAACATGTTCAACCAAGATATTCAAATCACATGGTAGTTGAAACTGACAAATACACAAAATCAAATACATGTAATCAAGAACATCAACAATCACACAACTCAGTACACAGCTCCCAGTATTACTACAAATTCACTGAATAGTAACTTCAAGTAAGTAACTTCCACTCGGTAAATAAACCAAAGAGTAAATAAATCATGTAAAACACTGCAAAACCTAAGCAATTCTCACCTCTCTCGATTCTTTGAAATTTCAAAAGGTTAAAAACAAATCCTAGCTTGGACCTAAATCAACTTCGTTTCACATTAGAGGTCGCTAAAACGCTAAATTTGAGCGCGAAAGAAAAGATCAAATCAAGTCTGGGAATCTGAAGATAGTTTTCCTATTTCAGAAAGAAGCACTGAATCCTGTTGTTTTTGCAGATCAAATACCTGAGAGGAGCTGGAGAAGTAGGAAGTAGAGATCTCCGGGAAGAAGGAGGAGGTGGAGGCGGTGGAATCAGCGGCTGTGGCTTGTTCGATGGTGGCGCGGACTAAAAGAATCGGCGATGAATCGGACAGGAGAAAGAGAGAGAGGAAAATAGGAAAATGAGAAAAAGGAAAGAAAAGAAAAGGGTGGGCTTACTTTTATGGTTGCTATTATTTAAAGGTAGATTAGGATAGTGACTCTCCGGAGGAACCATGATAGCGATGGGTCCTCAACTCTTTCACTATATTCATTTCACTTCTTTCCTTTTTCTTCTTTCTAAGATTTTCTTTTGTTTTAAATGAGTTTCTATATCTTTTGATAAAAAAAAGGGGTGTTCTATTTGCACCTCCAAATATACTGTGTATACCTCTGACAGTTTTTTATTTTATTTTAACTTTATCAACTCATATGAAATGACATATAAAGACAAATAGATAAATTAAAAAGAAAAATCTCCTATTCTTTTCTATTCTATTATTTTCTTTTCTTTTCTTTTCTTCCCCTTCTTCTTTAACAGCAAACCCTAAAATAACTTTATAAACCCTAAAATAACTCCATGGAAGAAAGTGAAGATGCGCGAATGGAGAGTCAAATCGTGGAAGATTATACAAATCAATTCATGCTAGACCGGGTAATTGTTAATTCAAACTTCTTGTTATATGTTTAGTGTTTTTTTTTTGTCTTCTCTAGTACTGCATGCTCAACATCAATGGGGGATGGGGACCGAATTCTGAGTTGCAGCTTGTAACTCACTGAAAGTGAAGGACCGGCCGTAGAGAGTGGAAGTGAAATAAGTTGAGTAGCCACTCTTGCTCTTGTGGGAGCCGAACATGCTGCTTGATCGTCTAGAACTACCCTTACTTGACTTACAGAACAATCTAGAGTTACCGGAATGTATAGGAAGCAACCACGATGAGAAACTCTCTTTCTTTTCCCAACCTTGAGGTCTCCTTTTCCACCTTATATAAACCGCGCCCACTAAAAACATTGCCGCCAATCCCATTCCCATTCCCACTAAGAAGTTTTTCTAGATTGCTATGATCAATCATGGCTGGCCCAATTATAGTAAAATACAGTACATGGGCATTATAGTAAAAAAAAAGAGGTACACTTAGGTTTTCTTATAAGTTAAAAAGTGAAATAAAGGTATATTTAGTATCAGAGGTATACACAGTATATTTGGAGGTGCAAATAGAACACCCCTAAAAAAAAATAAAAAAAGTTTTTATTTCTTTTGAGAGTGTGTCAATCTTTCTCGTTTTTCTTTTTGTATGAATGGCAAACATGTATGTCATGGAAATGTGCATGGAAATTAACATCAATTCTGGTCAACAATATTTTGCGAAAACTCTGGTGTTAAATTCTAAAAATTTAGACTACAACGAGAATATCTAACTCAATTTCGATTTAAGTATATGATATCATATGCACTCAAGTCCCAACAATGAAATTAACTATAAGAACTACAATATATGGTGTTCAATGATGCTCGAGAATCGTTGGATATAAATACAATTATAAAGAAAATTATTATTACATTATTTTATTTTCACCATTAGATACACATCTTTTTTTTATATTTTTTAAAGAAAATCTAAGGATTTCACACATATCTCCTATCGTGGCTCAAACCCAGGACCTAATACCCTACTTACTAGGTAATTGTGTTTTTTACCACTTGAGCTATGTTGTAACGAATGTAAGAAAGAACACAGATTTACGTGGTTCACCAACGATGTGTTGGCTACGTCCACGGGCAGAGGAGAGTAGTTTTATTATCTTGAGGAAAAACGGAATACTGAATACAATTAGGTTTAGGACGTTTATATACTAAACCCAACAGGAAACCCTAGCCCAACATAACAGATATCGTGGGCCCCGGGGGCGTTGCCCCCGAACCCCCAGCGAGATCCCCGACTCAGTCAGCGCCACCAGACGACTAGTTCAAGGCATATACTAACAAATCTCCACCTTGACTTGAATCCTCTCACAGAAACAGATGTACCAGATGCATCATAACAATGCCAGACGTACAAATAACTCCTCTGCCTCAGATGTTGCCCCCAAAGGACAACTAACAGCTTGTAACATTTAGCAAGTCCAAACAATGTTGGAACTTGCTGTGCGGAACCGGCTTGGTGAACATATCAGCGGGGTTATCAGCAGTACCCACTTTCTTCACCTTAATTCTGCTCTCACTTCTCAGAAAATGATACCTGACATCAATGTGCTTAGTCCTCTCATGATGAACCTGATCCTTTGCTAAACATATTGCACTCAAACTGTCACAATATACAACAGCCTGATCATGATGTAAACCAAGACTACTGACCAGTCCCTTCAACCATATTCCCTCCTTTGCAGCTGCTGTCAAAGCCATGTACTCTGCTTCAGTAGTAGACAAAGTCACTGTAGGCTGCAGAGTTGCTTTCCAACTAACAACAGAACCACCAAGAGTGAAAACATAACCAGTCATAGATCTCCTAGTGTCAACATCTCCAGCATAATCGCTGTCTGAATAGCCTGTTACTAAGCACTTTGTATCACCTCCATAAATGAGACCAACATCAGACGTACCTTTGAGATACCGGAAAATTCTCTTCACAGCTTGCCAATGCTCCTTTCCAAGTTCACCCATAAACCTGCTGACAACACTAACAGCATGTGCAAGATCAGGCCTAGTGCACACCATAGCATACATCAAGCTTCCTACTGCACTAGTATAGGGAACTCGAGACATGTACTCCTTCTCCTCAGCAGATTTAGGTGCAAACGCAGTAGACAAATGAATATTTGCAGCACTTGGAGTATCTATAGATCTTGAAGTAGACATACCAAACTTGGATAATATCTTCTGGATGTAACCTTTCTGTGATAAGAAAAGCTTCTTCTGACTTCTATCTCTGTAAATCTCCATTCCCAGAATTTTTCTAGCTGCTCCCAAATCCTTCATCTCAAACTCTGCACTGAGAAGACCCTTCAATTTCTGGATATCAGACTTGTTATCTGCAGCTATCAACATGTCATCTACATACAGGACTAGATAAATGAGGGAACCATTTGTTACCTTGTTGTAATAGACACAACAATCATACGGACTCCTGATGTAGCCTATCTTTATCATATAGCTATCAAACCTCTTGTACCATTGTCTAGGAGACTGCTTTAGTCCATACAAGGACTTCTTCAACTTGCAAACATAGTCTTCTTTTCCAGGAACTTGGAAACCATTTGGCTGAGTCATGTATATCTCCTCTTCCAACTCTCCATGTAGAAAAGCTGTCTTCACATCTAGTTGTTCAAGCTCTAGATTCTGATGTGCAACTATGGCAAGTAGCACCCTGATAGAAGTATGTCTGACCACTGGTGAGAAAATCTCATTGTAGTCTACTCCCTCTTTCTGATGGAACCCTCTTGCAACTACCCGAGCTTTATACTTAATGCCCTCAGCAGATGACAAACCTTCTTTCTTCTTGAAAACCCATTTGCAGGTAATGATTTTTCTCCCCTGAGGTCGTTTTGTCAATTCCCAAGTCTGATTCTTCTGAAGTGACTCCATCTCATCTCCCATTGCAGCAAGCCATTGGGTAGACTCTGTACATGTAACTGCATCCTTGTAGGTGGATGGCTCATAGGGATCCACCTCTTCAGCAACCTGAAGTGCATAAGCCACCATGTCCTCAAAGCCATACCTTGTGGGGGGCTGCCCAAAATTTGCTCTCCTAGGTCGCTCATGAGCCAAACTATGCTGATTAACTGCCATTGGTTCTGTTTCTGAATGTAAGTGTTGATCTTCTTCTTGTGGTTCACTCTCATCTTGAGTGACTTGTTGCTCCACCTGTCTCTCAACACTACACTTTTCTGATACAATAGTAGACTTCACAGTAGGGTTAAACATAGAATTTTCATCAAACACTACGTTTCTACTAAGTATAACCCTCTTTTCAGATGGAGACCAGATTCTAAAACCTTTAACCCCATCCCCATAGCCTACAAACACTCCTTTTTTAGCTCTTGGTTCTAACTTACCCTCACTTACATGATAATAAGCAGTACACCCAAAAACCCTCAGATTGGAGTAATCAGCAGACTTACCAGACCACATCTCATAAGGTGTTTTGAGATGTATACCTGTGTGAGGTCCACGATTTATCAGATAACATGCAGTAGTCATCGCTTCTGCCCAGAACTTTCTTTCTAATCCAGCATTAGAGAGCATGCACCTAGCTCTCTCCAGAAGTGTCTGATTCATACGTTCTGCTACACCATTTTGCTGTGGTGTATTCTGGACTGTGTGATGCCTCGCAATACCTTCAGACTTGCAGAACTCATCAAATTCAGCAGAACAAAATTCCAGACCATTATCAGTTCGCAGCCGCTTGATCTTCTTCCCTGTTTGATTTTCCACTAATGCCTTCCACTGCCCAGAACTTTCTTTCTAATCCAGCATTAGAGAGCATGCACCTAGCTCTCTCCAGAAGTGTCTGATTCATACGTTCTGCTACACCATTTTGCTGTGGTGTATTCTGGACTGTGTGATGCCTCGCAATACCTTCAGACTTGCAGAACTCATCAAATTCAGCAGAACAAAATTCCAGACCATTATCAGTTCGCAGCCGCTTGATCTTCTTCCCTGTTTGATTTTCCACTAATGCCTTCCACTGCTTGAAGTTCTTGAAAGCGTCACTTTTATGCTTCATCACGAACACCCAAGTCATTCTTGAGTAGTCATCAATCATAGACACAAAATATCTGTGACCTCCCAAAGAATCAACACGAGAAGGACCCCAACAATCAGAATGGATATAATCAAGCGTGCCTTTAGTTCTATGAATTGCTTTAGGAAACTTGCTGCGATGTAGCTTCCCGAAAATACAGTGTTCACAGAAACCAAGATCCTTTACCTTGTGGCCACCAAGAAGATCATGCTTTGACAGAGTTTGCATCCCTCTTTCACTCATATGACCGAGCCTCATGTGCCATAGCTTGGTCATATCATCCTTGTGAACCTCCGATGATGCAACAGCAGCGGAACCTGACAGCGTAGAACCTTGCAGGATATACAGAGTACCCTGCTGGAAACCTTTTAGAACCACATTAGAACCTTTGTAGACTTTCAGAACTCCACCTTCACCATTGTACCTGAACCCTTTACTGTCTAGTAGACCCAAAGAGATCAGATTCTTCGTCATGTGTGGAGCATGCCTAACATCATTCAATGTACAAAATTTACCGTCATGTGTTCTTATTTTGATTGAGCCTATTCCAACCACCTTGCGTGGAGAACTGTCAGCCATAGAGATATTGCCTCCATCTATCTGCTCATAGGTTGAAAACCACTCCCTGCGTGGACATATGTGATGAGACGCCCCAGTATCTAAAATCCATACATCCCTGTGATATTTGTCTGCATCTACAGCTAGGGCATATCCCTCTTCAGAATCGGTGTCATCATCTGCTACAGCAGCAGTACCAGAAGCTTTTTCATGCTGCTTCTTCTTCTTTGGACATTCGTTTTTCCAATGTCCCTTCTCTTTACAATAGTTACAGACGTCATTAGATTTGGGACCCTTTGAAACTGGTTTCTTGAATGTCTTCTTCTTCCTCGAGTTTCCCTGTCCCATACTTCCACTGGCTACCAAACCAACAGCCTGATTGTCTGAACTTGTACCGATCGCCTTATGACGCATCTCTCTAGTATGAAGAGATGATCGAACCTCTTCCAGGGTCAGAGTATCTCTCCCACCAATAAGAGAATCCACAAAATTCTCATACGACAAAGGTAGAGATACCAACAGAATTAAGGCAGCATCCTCATCATCAAGTTTAACATCAATATTACGCAACTCTAATAGAATTGTGTTTAACTGATCTAAATGATCTCTTAGAGTCGTACCTTCTTCCATTCGCAGACTGAACAGACGTCGCTTTAGAAGCAACTTGTTGGTTAAAGACTTCGTCATGTATAGACTCTCAAGCTTCAACCACAGACCAGCCGCAGTTTCCTCCTCTGCGACCTCGGTGATGATATCATCTGCAAGACACAACAAGATTGACGAGTGTGCCTTCTCCTCCAGAATGGCCATCTCAGCGTCTTCTGGATCCACCGACTTCTTCACAAGCGACGCCCACATCCCTTGTTGTTTTAACAAGGCTCGCATCTTGATCTGCCATAAACTGAAACTGTTTCTCCCCGTGAATTTATCAATCTTCACGTTTAAACCAGACATCTTTCTTACCAGAATTCAAGCCCCTCCTGGGCTCTGATACCAGTTTGTTGTAACGAATGTAAGAAAGAACACAGATTTACGTGGTTCACCAACGATGTGTTGGCTACGTCCACGGGCAGAGGAGAGTAGTTTTATTATCTTGAGGAAAAACGGAATACTGAATACAATTAGGTTTAGGACGTTTATATACTAAACCCAACAGGAAACCCTAGCCCAACATAACAGATATCGTGGGCCTCGGGGGCGTTGCCCCCGAACCCCCATCGGGGGTCACGTTGCGCCCCCGAACCCCCAGCGAGATCCCCGACTCAGTCAGCGCCACCAGACGACTAGTTCAAGGCATATACTAACAAGCTATCTCATTTCGTCTCATTGGATACACATCTAATAGCGTTGAACACAATTTATTTTGTCAACATCTGACACGATAAACATTTGATGTGGTGAACACCACTAATACTCACTACTAGCTTTTCTATCAAAGGGCACAACCATTTTTCCGTGCCTATTGTACCAATTGGGGACGGATTCAGTGCCCAAACTAGTATGGGGACGAAATTTCTGTCCACCCCTAATTGTACAGTCTCCATTTGTGTCTTCTCCAACTTGGGTACGGAATAAACTGTCCGTCCCCAAATTGCTGCCTCATTTCACGCGCTCTTCTAACCCTCTTCGGACATTAAACAGTATCTCTTTCCTTATTTAATAATATCACATATGGAGATTACAATGGACTCCGTCCCTAATATTTACGCAGCATTTTTTTATAATTTATGTTCTTGTCCGTCCCCAAATTGGTACCACAACAAAAAAAAATTTCGTCCGAACCAACAGGCTCGGTATAACTCTATACAAGCCTAGCAGAATAGAATTTTTAATTGTTACAAACTTACAATATATGATTATGTCAAAAAATGCCAATAAAATTGAGAAAAACAAAAACAAAATGCAAATGGAAGATCAAATACTCAGCATTCAGAGAAACATATACAGTAGAAGGAAAAAATGTCAATTACATTATATATTCCTCTGAGAATAGAGAGAGACTTGTACGTTTTCCACGGAATATCTTGCCAATAAATTTACCACCTTCTTTGAGTATATGAGTCACAATTGTTAAACCCTGAACGGAAGAATCACCATGTGTCAATATGATTCAATGTTCAACATCACATATAAACTAAATGTAGACTTAACAAGCTTAAGCATGAATCACTTTATCTTCCTTCTAAAAGAGGTAATTATCATGCAAACTTATTGTTATAGATTGCATTTGAAAGGCTTCCAGAAACTTACTGCAAGTATGAGCTGGGACTGAACAAACTCATCCATGTCATGAAGGCCAGTCACTGCAAATCAGAGCTTAGCGTAAGGCAGCCTTAAACATATAGTAATAGCAAAGAAGCTGGAATAAGTCAGGAATAAAAATAAGTATAGCATACCATCTGGAGCACCATCACACACAACCAGATCAGCTTTGCAACCATCAAAATGTATGATGACCTAAAAAGGGTCAACACTAATTCAGCTGAATAATTCATGACAATGCACACAACCATTCACACAACAGAATGTAGAAATGCAGCTGATACTTACTACTTCGGCGGTCCGGGCATTAGTTATATCACCCTGCACTTGAATAAAACCTTTAATTAGAGCCATTGGCTACAAATCAATAGCTATAATGAGGGGCACATCCCGGTTCCTGTAAATAATAACGTTCAAAGTTACAGTTTTGGATGTTCTTAAACGATTGTACTAAAGTTTGTAACTTACTTAGAATCAGATGAAAGCTTTGCTGGTAGATATCAAAGTAAGTAAAATAGAATTAGCTAGACGAAACTCCAACCAGAATGACATGGCACAGAAGGAGCCCCTTAAAAAATTCTTTATCTCATAGATGGAAACATTTACCACAATTCTTTAAACTCACCGTGATAGTCTGTGACTCTCACAGCCTTCTCAATGTAGAATTCTTGCAGGCTTCTTAACTAATTACAACCCTGTCAAAACAGTAGAAGTGTAAATCTGAGAAAAAGTCATGTAAAATTTCAATTTACTATTAAGCAACAATGAAGAAAATAAGCTTGCAAACCTTGTTGAGTTCATTCTCCAGAAAAGTGTCATGAGGCAGATTAGAATTTATGCAGAACCATTGATACCAATCAGCAGTAAATAACTCCTAAAGAACATAGCAATGCAACATGAAAAAAAACAAAAAAACAAAAAAACAACCAAAAAAAAACCATCAATGTAAATTTGTCAAGGACTTGTAGCACAAGACAAAAGGGATGCAGTTGTAGATGAAGTAACCAAATGCAACTAAAACTTGTTCCTTGATCTTACCATTAACAACAAAATCCACACTTTCTTACCTTACAAATTGATTCTCAGAACAAATAACAGAAATTCAGAAATCATGGCCAATGAAAACAGCATCTACCCATTTCAATTGGATAGAAAATATTCAGTCATAAACTGCAACTGAAATACTATCTGACCAAAAGATAAAAGTGGGTGGAATTCAACCAGATAGTTTTCTAGTTACTAAGAAACTTGTTATTACTATTGGTTTAGCTGGGGACCTTATAACATGAATATGTATTATCATACTTATTTTTTAAGAGCAGTTGATCAAGCATTTTACAAGATTTTGACAATTATTGCCTATTCCAATCAGAGACCAAATTGAATTGAACTCTAAATTCAATTAAATTAAAACTTACCAACCAAATTTCAGATCCACGGCCATCATTGAACTCTAGGCAGTTCGACCCAATCGATTTCAAATTCTTCTCCCCACATCGTGGCCGAGTTCCACAAGTCCACAACGTTCCCCTTGTTCATCCTGAAAAGAAGCTCAGAGACGACCTCTCAATATCGACGGTGCAGATCGGCGTTCGGCGGCATCGTCGTGTAGATTAGCTCTTGATGGGTGACACGGTGGGGAGCTGGACTCGCCGGAAATGGAGGGAAGTAGATGTTCACTACCAGAAAAAACACTTTTCCCGACGAAAAAAAAAACGGCCCACGACCTAAAATTTTCGTCGGCTATTCCCAAGAATGGCCGACGATTTTTATTTTCGTCGGTAAAAAAAAAAATCGTCGGCCATTCCCATAGAATGGCCGACGATTGTTTTTTTTCGTTGGTAAACAAAAAAAATCATCGGCTATTCCCATGGAATAGTCGACGATTTGTATTTTCGTCGGCCTTTCTCTGAAACTTTAGCCGACGAAAACTTTTGAAAGTTTGGCCGACGAAATTGGCATTTTCGTCGGCTATAAGTCTATATAGCCGACGAGTACTAGGTTTGATTTCGTCGGCTATGATTAAAATTAAATTTTATTTAAGTGAATGTATAGTTTTAAATAGTTATTATACGTACACTCTTCAAATGCAAATATGTCGTCAAATAAGATATGACCGAAATAATGAAATACGTCTACGGTTGAAAAATGAAGAGATTCCGACAAAATCTGTGTGCCGAATGTTGCGGTTAACTGTTTTTTACTTCCGTTTTCCTATGGGTAGCCTGACGTTCGGTAAAAATTTTGAGGAAAATTTTTATACGATTAGTTGCGTCTCATCGATTTGAAACTATTATCTGTTGAAGGTCAGGCAAAAAAACGTCATTTAGACAGGCCAATTACCATTTCTAAGCGTTTAAAGGGTTGACTCACCCGGTTGACCGTCCCGATCGAGCCTTTAACGTTGTCAGATGTAGTTGGATTTTTTTCATACATGTATTTAATCTAAACGGTGATATCTGACGGTTGGAATAGATTTTCCAAACTTTTAGATTCAAAATCGGAACATATGCACTAATGTTCCTTAACTTGTTTACTAAGTGTTTAAGTGAATGTATAGTTTCAAATAGTTACTATACGTACACTCTTCAAATGCAAATATGTCGTCAAATAAGATATGACCGAAATAATGAAATACTGCTACGGTTGAAAAATGACAAGATTCCGACAAAATTGAAGAGCAGATTGACCGTTGCAAGTGAAAACCCGGTTTACTGCAGATTTGGCGTCCGGCGTCCGGCGTCCGAATGACGATTGTGATACCATTACGGAAAGGGAACGACGCCAGGAATCAAACTCGTGGCTATGCCACGATGTGTGGGTCTTTTCGGGCTTTCGAGTTCGTTTAGGGCCTCAAAACGGCAGTTTAATATGTTTTCATAGAATAGCCGACGAAATATTGTAAATCGTCGGCTATTCTCTAAGTTTAGCCGACGAAAATGGTATGTCGTCAGCTAAATTCCTTCGTTCCGCTTATTGTCCGCCGTTGGATGGCTCAGATCCAACGGCTGCTGAATGTCCAAAGAATAGCCGACGAAATATTTAAATTCGTCGGCTAAACTCTTGCGATCCGCGCCTTTTTATTGTCCGCCGTTGGATGACTCAGATCCGACGGCTGTTGATCTTCCAAAGTATAGCCGACGAAATCTTTTAGATCGTCGGCTATTCTCTCTTCTTTAAATCTTTCAGCCCGCCTTTTTTCTCTCCTCCTCCGCTCTCCTCCTCAAATCGGCGCCGGCGTCCTCCTCCTCCGGCCTCCTCCTCCTCCTCCATCCTCCTCCTCCATCATCCTGAACCAAAGAAAAATTTTATTTTTTTTCCCCAAAAATTAAGAATAGCCGACGAAATACACAAAATCGTCGGCTATATTTAAGAACAAATAGCCGACGAAATTGATTTTCTTCATCGGCTATAGTTGCCAAAATCGTCGGCCATACTCGAAAATACCCGACGAAATTCGTCGGCTATTTCTCCCACGTTTGGCCGACAAAATAAATTTTCGTCGGTAAATTCGTCGGCCATACTCTACTATAGCCGACGAATTGGTTATTTTCGTTGGCCATTGGTATTACCGACGGGGTTTTTCCGATGAATTATAGCCGACGAAAATTTCGTCGGCAGAAGGTATAGCCGACGAAAAATTGGCATAGCCGACGAAATTTTTTTCGTCGGCTATTTACTCCGATCTGGTAGTGGTTCTAGGTCATCGTAGATGGGTTAGGTTTTGAGGAGAGAGGAGGAAGATATATAAAGGGGATCTGAAGATACAAATAAGAGAGAGACGAGTTTCTATCTTTTGGCACCGAGTTTTGGGTGAGATAAGAGAGAATGAGTTTTGGGTGAGTTTTGACTGAATAAATATTATTTAATAACTTACCTAAAAGCAACATGGGGACGGATTTTTGTGTCTCTGTGCCCTATTTCTCACAATTTTGGGACGGTTGTTTCTGTCCGTGTCCAATTTGTACTGGTTTAGGGACTGATTCTGAATTTTTTAATGTCTATATTATTAATCGACACGGACGTTGAATTAGATTCGTGCCTGTATTCTAAATTGGAACGGATTCTGTGCCCATATCTTAATTTGCCACAAAATAATAGTATCCGTCCCTATTGCCTTATAAGGCCACAGAGAGTTAGTCTGTGCCCAATGATTCCGTGCCCTTTGCCCCAAAAGCTAGTAGTGACTTATTTGGGTTAAATACTTGTTATTCTTTATATTTTACTTCATAAAAAAGTGATGTCCCTCACTTTTGAAATTAAACAATTTAGTCATTCTACTTTCTAATTCTCACACAATAAGTCAAAATTGACTATTTTACCCCTCATATCATCTTTCTTTCCTTTTTTCTTTTTCATGTTTTCCTCATTTTTTTTCTTTATTTTTTTCTCTCCAAAATTAAACATTCTACTACACGTACAAATGAATCTTCTCGACATTAGTAATAGCAAAGAACAAGAATCAATCTTAAATAGAGAGAGAACTCAGTGAGCATAGAAATAAAAAACAAAAATTAAGAAAAAAAAATTAAAAAAGAGAAAATGAGGGGTAATAATAGTCATAATAGACATATTGTGTGGAAATTACAGAATATAAGGACTAAATTGTTTAATTTGAATGGTGAGGGGCATAGCTGTTTTATGGAGCAAAATATAAGGAGTAACAAGTATTTAGCTCTAATTACTTTAATGACATTCATTGTAGTTGGCCACAAATACACAACAAGTGTGATGTGTACGTGATAGATAATACATGACCACTACTTTCATTTCTACTTAGAAGCTGGGATAGCAGTAGAAATTTTGTTGCCCTTGAAAGCCAGCATTTGCACACTACTGCAGCAAAGCAATGAAGCGACGAAGATTGAAATCGAAATTTCAAAAGTCGTCGCTTGAACATGATGAAGCGACAAATATTGGTTTTACTCAATAGTCGTCGCTTGAACACATTGAAGCGACGACTTTTGCTTAATATTTGTCGCTCGAAAATTATTGAAGCGACCAATATTGGTTTTATTCAATATTCGTCGCCAGAAAAATATTGAAGCGACCAATTTATTATCTTCGTCGCTGAACTATAATTGAAGCGACGACTTTTAGTCAATATTGGTCGCTTTTTTTTTCCACCAATCATTGTACTTCGTCTTAAATGACAGCTATATATATAGGTAAAAAAATTGGGAAAAGGCATAGGTCGGGTTCTGCATATATTGTTAGAGGAGAAGAAGGAGAAGAGGGAGAAATTAGAAGAAATTGTGCATTATTGGACTTGTCATGGGTTGCTAATTCTTTGATTCTTAAGTAAGGTTAGTGCAATTTCCTTATATTTATCCCTGTTTGTGAGCATATTATGTATTAATTCATGAGAAATTGTTGTTTATGTTGTTTAATGGAAGTTGGATTTAGGGTGTTCAATTTTGTGATTTGTTGTTGTTTTAGTGTTAGAATATGAAAATTGTGATAAACCATGGAATGGGTTCATTGAAAATGTTAGAATTTTGGTGAAATTTAGTGAAATTAAGTTTAGGTTTAGTTTGTGAAATTGTGAAATTTAGTGAAATTGAATTTTTAGTGTAATTTAGTGAAATTGAGATATTTAGTGAAAATGAAATTTTGTGAAATAGTGAAATTGTGTGAAATTAGAATTTTATGTTAAATTAGGTTGAAATTATTAATTAATGATGTAATTGGTTTGTGTTGTGTGTGGATTGTGGTAGTTAGGGTTTCTGAAAGATGCGAGTGACTTAGTGAGGAAGTGTGGTGCCGTGTGTAAATTTATGTTTTCATATTGTATATAATTGTGGTGTTTATCAGCTTAGAACTCCCGTTTGAGAATCAACAACTCATCTGCTTGATCGAGATGAGTTGCTGATTCTCGAATTGTCCCATTTTTGGACACTTTAGGCGAACACAATTTTGTTGATCGTTTTGCTATTCATGTGGTTTCAGTTTCAGTTTTGGGATATAATTTCGACAGTGTCTCTCTACAATGTTCCTCGAGTGCAAATTAGGTTGTTTAGATTTTTGTGCACTTGAGGAATTATAGGGAGATGCTGCCGAAATTTTCCAAAACTGTAGCGGAAACCACATGAATAGCAGAACGATCAAAAAAGTCGTGTTCGCCTGAAGGGGATAGGACCCAACCTGGAGGAATAAGGAGAAGAAGTGTTGGGACAGGTTCTGATTGTATCATAAATATTGTATGCTAACCTTATGCATATTGTCTGTTTATGTTGTAACAGGAAACATGGATGATGTGCCTAACAAATCTTGGATGAATCTTCATTTTACACACCCTGACTACATAACAGGCTTAGTTAACTTCATCAATTTTGTAATGGCTCGCACTGCCGGAATTGAATTTCTACCTTGTCCGTGCGCAGTTTGCAAAAATGGTCCTTATTATAAGGAACTCGTAGAGATTTATCATCACTGTATGCACCATGGTATGAAGCTGACTTACACAGTTTGGCACCTACATGGGGAAGTTTCTAATCAACCCACAATGATCAGTCAACGGAGACAGTGGCTTCAAGGCAGAGTCGAGGCTTCCAGTGTTCCCGGTCCTTCAGTGATCCCGCCTGTGGAGATTATATAAGATGTTTTTCCATACTATCCAGAATACGATGGACATGCACCGCATAATGTTGTTGACGAAAATGCTGAATTTAACTTCAATGATATGGTAGATGATGATTATGCTAAGTATGAAAGACTTCTAAGGGAGTCACAAACCCCATTGTACGAAAGGAGTGAAGAAACCGTATTAAGTGTCATATTACATGCAATGGAAATTAAAGTTGAAAATGGATGGTCGGATACGAGTATTGATAAATTATGTAAATGGGTGCATAAGTTTTTTAAAGGGCATAATTTCTCTGTCAGTTATTTGAGAATTACAAAAATCCTCAAGGATCTTTCCCTTGGATATGAAAAAATTGAAGTTTGTGAGTTCAACTGTTACCTGTTCAGGGGGGGTCAAAATAAAATTCGTCGCACTTGTCCAGTATGTGGTGCTGAAAGATATAAGCCAGATACGAATGACATTCCAAAAAAAGTAATCTGGTATTTTCCTATCACTCCAAGGTTGAAACGCCTATTTATATCCCCACACACAGCAAAGCATATGCGATGGCATAAAGAAAGGCGACCAGATGAAAGTACCCTGCGACACCCATCTGATGGAGAAGCATGGCAGCATTTTAACATGACATTACCAGGTTTCGACGACATTAAGGAAAGAAATGTGCGGCTTGGAGTGGCAACTGATGGTTTCAGTCCATTTGGAACAATGACAACCCAGCATAGTACATGGCCCGTGGTTGTGATGCCTTATAATCTACCCCCTAATATGTGTATGAGAACAGAATATAATATGCTGGCTGTGTTGATTCCTGGTCCTAAATCTCCAGGAAAGTGCCTTAGTGTATTCATTCGTCCATTGATCGACGAGCTCAAAGATTTGTGGGAAAATGGAGTCTATACATTTGACAGAGTCGACAATGATGTATTCGCGATGAAGGCAGCGGTGATGTGTACTATAAGTGACTTTCTTGGTTTAGGGATGCTTGCGGGCTCAACAGTGAAAGGGTACAAGGCATGTCCAAGTTGTCTAGATGAGCTGACGGTGGAGCATATTTGTGGGAGAATTGTTTATGAAGGGCATCGGAAATGGCTGGACGAGAATTCACCCATGCGATCCAGTTTGGCATTTAACGGGAAGCCAGAGTAGAGAGAAAGACCAGCTCATAAGAACAGAGATGAAATTTTGGAGGAAATTAGGTCACACAATTACGGCACTCTTAGCCACCATCCAGATTTTCATGTCCCCTACTCAGCACACAATAAACAATGTTGGACCCACGAGAGCGTATTGTGGATGCTTCCCTATTGGTCATCGTTGTTACACAGGTACTGTTTAGATGTCATGCACATTGAAAAGAATGTGGGTGACAATATCTTGGGCACCATCCTTGCAATTGAAGGGAAGACCAATGATGGTCCAAGGGCTCCCGAAGCGTTGGAGAAGAGGGGAATACGCAAAAGTCAGTGGTGTTCGGAAGCTGAAAAGAGGACGGGAAAGGTTCCTCATGCACCCTTTTTAGTTGAAGAGGATCGTCTTGAAGAAGTATTCGAATGGTTTCGCGGTGTTAGGTATCCACTTGGCTATGCTGGAAGTTTGAGAAATAAGGTGAAACTATCCGATAAAAAGTTCTATGGATTGAAGACGCATGATTCCCATGTCCTGCTTCAACGTCTTCTTCCAGTGGTTATCCGAGGATTTTTTCCAAATAACGTCGTGAAGCCATTGATAGCATTGTCAAATTGGTTTCGGAAATTATGTGCTAGGGAGTTAAAGAAGGCAAATGTCCAACAAATGAAAGATGAGATAGTGATCATTCTCTACAATTTGGAGTTGATTTTTCCTCCACATTTCTTCACCTCTATGGTTCATCTCATGATTCACCTTCCCGAACAAGTTATGCTTACAGGGCCAGTACATTTTACATGGATGTATCCGACGGAAAGGTATATTTATTAACCAAATAAGTTTCTTTTGTTAAAAATATGTTTTTTTTTTTATAAAATTGAATTTACACTAACTTTATATACGCACTAACTATATTCATCATTTTATAGGCAATTAGGTGATTATAAACAGTCAATGAATAATACACGTTATCCGGAGGGGAGTATTGTAGAAAGGTACATATCATGGGAGTCGGTGACGTACTGTAAGTCGTATCTGCAATTGGAAGAACTCGAAGAGCCCAATCCCCCAATATGGAATATTAGTTGTGTTTCTCAGTTAGTTCAGCCGTGTATTATGGATACAACCGAAAATATAAGATTAACAGAGGAGGAAACGGCTGAGGCTCACTGGAAAATTTTGACGGACACAGAAGAAGCTAAATATTACATGGACGCTCATTTGCAGCTGTGTTTAGCGAAACATGGTGAAGATTATGACGAGCGCCTCAAGAGGAGGAGTTTCCATCAATGGTTCTTAAAATTTGTACGTCCCTTCAATGTTTTTTTTTCGTCATACAAAGATCATAAATCCTAAATAATATAAAACTAACACCATCTATTTTTCAGGCCGAAAGAAGTTATGATGTTAAAGACCCTAATTTTAACATGGCAATATGGTCATTGGCTCGAGGTCTGCAATTCACCCGGATTTATAAGGCGTGTTATGTCAACGGTATCAAGTATGTCTCATTCGATAGAGATAAAAGGCTCGTGACTCAAAATAGCGGGGTGATGTTAAGCATGAACGACGGAAACCTGTCCCAACACTTCTATGACCATCTTGACTATGTAGTCGAGGTATTCAGGTAGTAGCACTTCAACTATGAATTTGGACATAGACTCAGGTATACATAGACTCATTACATGATAAAACGGTAAAATTTTATCATGTTATAAAACAGTCCATGACTTTTACCTCTACTGCTTAGATATTCAGGTAGTAGCACTTCAACTATGAATTTGGGCAAGCTGTGTGCAATACATACTGATCTGTTGGTTATCAAATTATAATAGGCTTTTGATTTCAACTCTATATGAGTCTGATCTGTTGGTTATCAAACTATAATAAGATGGTTGGAAGAATGTCGCCTTTTAAGTTGTAGGCTTCTTCATATTGTAACAAATCAAGGTTCTTCACTACCTCAGTCATCTAACAATGGAGTTTTCGCGTGCCAAATAGAACTGTGTTTTCAGTCGAGGTGTTCAAGTGGAGGAGTAATAGTTACAACTTTAATATCTTTGTTTGCTAATAGTAATGCTGAGCGGTTAATCAAAATATTGTCATATTTGTACAATCATAATTCTTAAGTAAACACGATTGTTCTCATCTTTATACTGTTTTTATTTATCATTTTTTTTCTCATTCATATATCTCTTATATCACTAGCATTCACTGCTTATTGGTCAATATGATTTGTATATATGTGAATTTGGTTTGGTTCATATGGCAGAGGTGGTTGATATGGCAACGGGAAAGAAGCCGAGGGCCAGGAACCTGAGAAGTTTCACATCATAACGGGCACAAAGACGCAATATTTGAAGATGCTGAACAACAACAAGCCTCTCCCAGTTGAGTACGCTGAAGAGCACAAGGGTCCCAAAGAGTTGAAGTGGAGGACTTTGATGTCCCGAGACATCGGGAGCGCCGTCCGGAGCAAAGTGCCAATGCTTGCACCTTCCTTTGCTGAGCTGGATGAGGAGCACCAAGATGTATTGACCACTTATATGGAGGTAAAATATTGGCACCTAAACCCTAATTCGTAACATTATTTTTCAGTAACATTATATTGAGATATGATCTTTTTTAATCATTTTTTTTTTGAATTGTTTGTTACTAGACGCTCTATGACCTCCCTCCCACCGAAACAGGCATGTGGAAATACATCGACGAGACGGCTGCAAAGATTTACAAGGATTGGAAGCACGACTGCTATACTCACTACGTCGAAGTATCAAAGGCGACGCCTGCAGAGTTCATCCACCGACCTGAGCAGTGGGAGTGGCTCACCCGTCACTTTGAGGACTGGCGTTTCAGTGAAAGCCATGATATACTCCCAAAGCTGACCGCATTGAACTGGCGTCATTAGCTACATATAGTCATTGATTTGTGACCTACTATCCGCCATGGGTAAGATCTGCAGAATGAAGATATTCCCTTAAGATAATAATAGAGATAGAAACAGAAGGGGGAAAAAGAGTGTTGTTAAGTTCTTCATTTAGTTTCTATCAGAGTAGTGAAAATAATAGTGTATTTACTGTTACTTTCATGGAGTAGAAGGCTTGCTGAAAAGTGGAGCATGTGACGACAAGATTCTTTCAGGAAAGATTCTCTAAAAAAGTGGAGAACAAAATGGACTAGAGACCCTAGAGTGGGAGCAAGGGGTGGTGCAAATTCCTGCTTTGGGCAATGGATATATCACAAAGTAAGTAAAACTACTTAAACTGTATGCTCATATGATATAACTGTGGGAAAACTGTGTATTTATCTAGCTAAACATACATCCCATGATAAACATAAGTGCTCTTACTGTATTGATGTATGTGGTTGGAAATGTTGAGAAATACAAATGGAATATATGATATACCGATATCAGTATATTCAGACGAGGCATGCAAGATGCTAGGAACAATTCTGGTGAGAGCTAATACTACTCTAGAATGAGGATAACTTTCAAGTCGCTAGGCAATGAGGTATTTGTCATACAATCTTCACCATTAAACAAAGATGTTAGTTGTCCACTATCTTTAATAAGTCGAACTCAATCCCTTGGAGATTAATTCAATGGAGAAATGTCCTCCACCTTTTTTAAAAAATAAAACACTAAATAGAAACATTTAGAAAATCAAAGCATTAAATAAAGAACCAATAATCGATGCAGACCTAGTCAATTATCTTTAAAAAAAATTAAAAAATAGAGGCAATATGACTAAACTTTACAATCAGAGCTGGTACCCATCACAAATAAAATCTCACCAACGTCGGGGATGGTGACCACCAACGAGAGAACAAAGACAGCACCGTTGTTCTTTGTAAAGAGTCTTATGCCGTTATTACCTTTTGACTTTCTTCTTCTCGTCCTCTTGCCTATACCCTGAGGTGGAGGTGGTAGCTTCTTTCTAAGCATTCTTTTTGCCCATCACGGCTTCCTAAAGAAAAACATATGCTTATAGAGCAAGTTTCTCTTCTTGTTGTATTGATAGCAAAACTCTGACTATCTTTATTTTTGCAACTGGTGCAAAAGTTTCTTTATAATCTATTCCATATGTCTGTGTGAATCCCCTAGAAACCAAACGGCTCTTGTATCTTTCAATAGTTCCATCACTTGAACTTGGTTTTGTAAATCCATATACTTCCCCCATCTTTCTTTCCTTCTGGAAGTACAACAACATTCCAAGTTCCATTCTCATCAAAGGCCTACAGTTCTTCTTCCGTTTTCCACACTAGCATAATCAACAACACTAAAAAAAGCTTCATTGAAACTTTGTGGTCAACTAGCATAATCAACAGCACTCAAAAAAGCTGAATAAGAAGCTGACAGCTTTCCATAGCTGAGAAAATCAAACATTGGATACTTCACATTGAAACCAACATAATTTTTGAATTTTGTAGGAGAGTTTCTCTCTCGAGTTGGATTTATTCTTGGTGGTAGAGGCTGAATAGGCTGAATAGGCAAATTTTGTGCAACTTGAGGCTGATCAGGCTACTCTTAGATTGTGGTCCTCCAACTTCGTTACTCACTTGAGTTTCTTGATCAACTATAGTTTCCTGATCAGTGGAGATCATTACAAGGTGTAGAAGTGAATGACACATCTTCACTTGTATTTGGGAAAGGGGAAAGATCATCAAAAGACTCCCTCGTCCTTTACCATCCATTACCTTCTTAGAAAAATAAGAAATGTCCTCGTCAAGTTTTTCTGGTAGCTTGATTATAACACTTATAACTTTTTTGTGTTGTTGAATATCCTAAAAAGATGCACTTGACAGCTCTAGGATCAAGCTTGCCTCTGTGAATAGCTTGAATATGAACATTTGATTAAGCAAACTTTATTCACACAAAATTATCGTCGGTTATACAAACCTATTACATTATAATTAATCCATCAGTCAAACATAAGCAGGTACTTGATCGAACTAGGATCACATTGAGATACATCTAATCAGTTTCGCTACTCTCCAATGTATAACCATACCACACAAAATATTTACCATGTGTTTGACAATTATTTAAACGGTTTTACAACACTATTAGCGACAAAATTGTCTCTTACATCATTTGGCGAGATTCCTACCAAAATTCAACCAATTCGCGATTCACTGACAACAAAGAAACCTCGTCTTAATTAAGACCCAAGTTTTTTTTTTTTTTTTTAATTCTTTCTCTTATACTCAAGAAAACTAGAGGTTAACTCAGTTATGTGGATCATTTTTACTTAGTTTTATGAAGTTTGTGTTATGATAGAAGAAACATATGTTGTTTAGCATGCATGTATACAAGTATGAGCATTGCATGGATTTCTCAACCATCTAGAGTTAAGTTGTTTGATGAATAATAGTCTACATTCAACATATGATTAACTTGTGTTATGAAAATGATACTTATAACTCAAACTTGACTGCACCATACTAAATCAAACCAAATTTACCAATATTTAGCAATCTTATAGAAATCAAACCAAATTTACCATTATTTACCTGCACAACCTTTGTAGAATGGATCTGCCTTAAATCCACAAAAGTTAGTTCATCCTACTTATGATCCTAGTAAATCTGTGACCAATAGCGTCAATGATGTCTTGAACGTAGAGGCAAGGCCTATGTTGTCTTTCTCTTCCGCAAAATCTCGCGCTTTCTCTTCCGCTAGCCATCTCGCGCTTTCTACCTACTGGGATTTCTCATCTGATCACAATCTCGCTCTCTCTGCCTTTTGGGCTTCTCTTATGACCATTGCATGGATTTCTCAACCATCTTAAAGCCATTGTTGCTCAACTGCTCTTTTTGTTCATAACTTTGATAGATTAATATTTGACATCTTATTTATGTTATCTGATTTCTAGTAGGTGAGAAAGAGGTGATTGAATTTTTGTAGTGGTTTTAAAGTCAAGTTGTTAAGTGTGGAGTTGTTTTTAGATTGACCTCGCTATTTTGTTATTCATTTGTTATTTTTGTTTTATTTTTTTATTGAGTTAAAGAAGAGAAACTATCTATCTTGTGGTGATTGGTTCTGGTCATAGAATTTAGATTGGGTAGAGGAAAAGGTCGGGTATGATTTTGGTGTAGGTAGTCGTTGTTCACTTGGTTGTTTAGTTATTGGTTCCAGCTAGCAGTTTAAAACAAATGCAAAGAGTATCGTGATCAAATACCTTCTCATATGTTCGGTCAACACATGAAAGATTGTACATCATATACCATTTATATGGTTAAGGTTGGTCCCAAAGCAGAAATAACGCGCAAAATGATTTTAAGGCAGCGTGTAAAGAAACTCCACGAAATGATAAAATAAAAGAATGTGTAGTAGTATTGCGAGCGAAAATGGATGGCGTTCACAAGAGTAACTAAAGAAAAAAAAGATGAGGATAGACATTACGAGGACAATAAGCTTTGGATGATAGATTTATCTAAAAACATGATAACTCAGTATAATTAATGCAAGACTGAAGATAAACTAACAATGGAGCAGATTGATAAGAAATTAGACATACTTTTCCTGATTTGGCCTAGTGGATGTTTAACTATTGTATGTTAAATAAAATAAACAGGAGAAAGTTGTTGTTGATTAAAGAAAATAGAAAATATTTTGGTCTGTGTGATGACTTAGGAAGCACGAAAGCACCACCATATCAACATTTTGCGTTTCCGGTCGCTTCCAAGTGCTTCTAAGTGGCCGGAAGCGTGCTTAAAAAAAAGCATTTGGAAACACGATGAATTAACAACTTTTCGATTTGGAAGCGTCACGTTGGAAATAATATAGGAAGCGTGACGACGGGTGGGTTCTTCTTTGTTCTCGATCTTGGACGAGCTGGGCTGTTTGGTTCTTCGTTCTCAATCTTGGATTGTGTGTTTGGAATTAAAGGATTTGGATCAGGAATCTGAGAAAATAAGAATGATTTGGTCTAGCTCGATGTTGAGGTGACAAAAAGGAGAAATAATGACTTCCAAGAAAAACAGATGACGAAAATGAAGCATTAACAATGTGTCAGTACGTCTTAGAAGAAGAGCCTAATTGGGGCCAACTAAATTTTTAAATCCAAACCACCCATGATCCAATGAAAGGCAACAAGTATCCCAAGCAACAAGTGTCGAACCTTTTTTTCATTGAGTTGCCAGACCAGAAAAAATTGTGAATAAGCTAATTTTGAATTACATAATTAATAAGTTGTAGTCTCGCTACCTCATATAGTTGTTTACCTTGCCAAGGAAAAAAGAAGGTCTATAATTGCTTGAAAATGAATAGAGTTTTGGCGTGTCCTTGGAAAATATGAACTCTGAGATTTCCCTTCATTAGAAGTTTTCCGAAGACCCGAGACATACCGGATAACAACCTTTCATCTCTAAGCAACCTTACTCGGAAAAATAGAAGACTTGGCTTTATTCGCTACCTGACTAGAATAGGGTTATTCATTGCCAAACCAGATATAAGTTCTCAAAGGTAAATGTAAGGCCTTCAATGAAGACCTCGATTAATTTAGTAATATCTTTTGATAAATCGTATTTACCTAAATAATGCTAAAATCTATTGAGTTTGTTTAGCTCAGTTGGTAACTCTGATTGGTCATGACTCATGGGTTTGAAACCCATTGGTGCATAGCCTTGTAACAACCGCTAGATGGCATGGTACAAAAACTCCAACCTCCAAGCTTGTAGTAACCCTAAATTTAAATTCAAATTCTTGTAAATTCCTCGAAATTAATAGAAGGGTGATTTATGAAAATTTGTATTTCATACTCTTTTAATTAGTTCTTGCTCGACGTCGGAAGTGATTCCGAGAGTTAAAATCCGAAAAACGTTTAAGTTCCGAAGGGTTAAAAGTTGACTTTTTAACCATCGAGATTTTCAAAAAGTTTCCTTCAGAAATGTTGTAGAGCTTGGCGATACGAGTTCGTAGACATGTGGTACCCGTAAAACGGACATCGTATGAAAAAGTTACGACATGTTAAAGTAATTTTCTAAATTAGAAAGAAGTATAAATAAAAAGAAAAAAAAGGGGAAACCCTAAGTTTCCAAAAATATCAAACTCAGCAGCCGCGACTGTTCATCTTCCCCATTTTCGACGCCGGATCTTCTTCTCCTTCGTTCTCCGTCGTCCGGTGACGCCAGGCCACGAACCAACACTCAAAATCTTCGTCTCTCTCTCCTCTACAACCCAGTACCGGCGGGGAGCTCCAACAACAACTGTGCGCGGCGCTGCGACGCTCGAAAGCTTCTGCCACCATCGAAGGCAGAGTAGCAGCCTCTCTTGGCGAAGCTGGAGCTCGAGGCCTCCTATTTTCAGTCGTTCTCGTCCGTCTAAGCTTGGATTCGTCGACTTTGGAGCTCGATTTGGAGCGGGTGGTTGCTGAGTTAGAGCTCAAACTTGCTGCGGCATTTCCGACCACTTTCCGGCCGTATCCATTGACGTGGCATGTATATATTGACTCTTCTATGCATGATCTACATGTTGGTAGTGTTGGTTGCAAGTTTTGGTGAGGTTTGGGTGGAGGCGAGTGGGGCCCACGCGCAGCTGCTTAGGGCTGCATGTGGCGGCACGTTTGGGTGTTTTGGGGGCAATGGTGTGCTATATTGTATCGTGCTTGTCGATACGAACACGGAGATATATAATTTGCATGATTTAGTCGCCTTATGACTAAATTATGCATTAGTAAGTCCGATGTTAGGCAATTTTTAATTTACGAGAATATGGACTTAGAAATTGGTGCTTGGTGTCCGATCCTATGGTCGATTAGGCATTCTAGGAGCCTTGAGAGGCTCAAAATGAGGTTTGCCTCGTGTTGGAAAATCTCCGGTTTGAGGATTAAGTGACCAGAGCGAATTGTAATCTATTTTCCTTGAATTGGTTGCTAAGTTGTTGATTATGTCGATTAGGTGATTGACGGTGCGTGAGTATCTCCCCCTTGTGAGATTGAAGACACAGCGGGAGAGGTTAAGGTGAGTAAACCTCACAATGTTCGCATAAACAAGTTAATTTATAGTAAATGAATAGTTAAATGTGAAATTGTTTTATGAAAATAAATATTTGTTTTAAATTTAATGAACTTGATCGACTACGGTTCATTGGTAAGTAAAATGATTTTATTATAAAAATGATTTTAAAAGTGTTTTACGATCAATGACTATAGTTGGTAGAAGTGGACTATTCCTGAGTGAATGTCTATATATATATTTATGTGAAATATATGTATTGAGGTTGTGCATTGGGTGAATTATTTGTTATGAAATTGTCATAATTGAGTACTTGTGAGTTGTGTGATGGGTGATTATGTTTGGAAACCAACGGCCAATGAGACATTTTTCCTGTGTGATGATGGGGATCTCTCATGTATGGCGAGTAGGGTCCTTCATGTGTTAAGAAGAAGGATCTTTATGGCAATTATATCGGGGGCCAAACCTTTGGCCGGGTGATTGGTTACGATCAGTTATAGCTCTAGTCTGTCTGCCTTTGTGAGATTTGGAGGGGAATGACATTGGTCATGGTGCCCCGAGTTTTATTATTTTGGATAATTGTGCGATGCAAATTTATAATTCTTCAGTTGTGGTTGTTTTGGAAATGTGATTTCCATTTGTTGTTTTAATCATATTGTCATGACCTTATTTGTTTTACTCACACGAGCTTTGAAAGCTTACCGGATTTGTTGTTTACAACCTGGTGCACCAATTTATGGTGTAGGGGTTCGACCTGCAGGTGAGGACCAGCAGTATGGTGGCGGCGACTGAGTCGCCCAACTAGTAGGTGTGAACCGTGACCTAGCTTTTATTTATTTTTGGGTAAAGAGAGATTAGCGTGAAACTCTACATTACATCCATATACTTGTCGTAGACATTTGATGATGTAATATTTTGAGTCTACTGAGCTACGCATTTGAACTCAGTTTCTTTATACTTAGTTATTTGTAAGATAACTTTTAAGTATTTGAGTTTACTTTGTGAATTTTCACATTGTCGAATTTCGATTTTTATTATCCGAAATTCGGGGTGAGACAAAGCTATCTTGCGACAAAATGGTACCCCGGAGACCTAGATCCACTATAGCTCCTCACGAATGTTAACGGCGACAAACGTGGCCCGTGGATCCCATTGTACCGATACTGTCTCAACTTAACCACCTTTAAGGTGTTGGGTTTTAATCACAAAATGTCTCGGTATAATTAGGTATTATCCATCAACTTATAAGTTATATTTTATTTGTCACTTTTCTGTTGTGAGATCTGTCCTCGTCGAACACTTTCCTTGACACACGTTTCGTAAGAATATCAGTCAATTGGTCTTTTGTGTACATGAAAGAGAATTGAATGACTTTCCTTTCTAAGTTTTCCTTAATAAAAAACTGATCTACCTCCACATGCTTAGTCCAGTCATGTTGAACTGGATTATGAGCAATTTCAATTCCTAATGTGTTATCACAATGTAGGTCCATAGGTCTCTTGAGCATGATATCTAAGTCCTTTAACACATTTCGAATCCATAAAAATTAACACATTCTATGATTCATGCCACGAAACTCTGTTTCAGCACTTGATCTAGCAATAACCTTCTGTTTCTTACTACGCCAAGTCACTAGATTTCCTCCAACAAAGATGAAATATCTAGAAGTAGATCATCTGTCAGTCTTGTCACCTGTCCAATCAGCATTTGTGTACCCAACAACTTCCAATTCATCTTTCGTTTTCAGATAACAAGCCTTTTTCAGGGGTTTTCTTGAGATACTTCACAATACGATATACTGCATCCATATGCTCTTCACGTGGACAATGCATAAATTGACTAACCACACTCACAGCATAAGCAATATCATGTCTAGTGTGAGAAAGATAAATGAGTCTCCCTACTAGACGTTAATACCTTATTTTATCTGTTGGAACCTGATTCGGATAGAAAGTGAGGTTGTAATTCATCTCAATCAGTGTTTCAACTGGTTTGCAATCAAGCATGCATGTCTCAGCTAACAAGTCGAGTACATACTTACATTGGGATATAGAAATTCATTTCTTAGATCTTGCAACTTCAATACCAAGAAAGTATTTCAATTGCCCAAGGTCTTTCATCTCAAACTCCTTCGAAAGATATTTATGTAGGGTCTCCATCTCTTTCGCGTTATCTCCTGTGACAATCATATCATCAACATATACTATCAGAGTAGTAATCTTACCCTGACTACGCTTAATGAACATAGTATGATATGAGTTGCTCTGTCTGTAACCAAACGCCTTCATTGATTTGAAAAATCTCTCAAACCATGCTCTAGGAGATTGTTTTAGACCATATAGAGACTTTTTCAATCTGTAAACCTTGCCAGCATCACATTATTTATTTTTGACTCCTAGCGGTATGTCTATGTACACTTCTTCTTCTAAGTTTCCATTGAGGAATGCGTTCTTCACATTGGCGAAGAGGCCAATCTCTAGTTGCTGCTAGTGAGATCAATATTCGGACAATGTTGATCTTCGCTACAGGTGCAAATGTCTCTTCGTAATCAATTCCAAAGCGCTAGGTGTATCATTTGGCAACCAACCTGGCTTTATATCTGTCAATACTCCCATCTGCTTTGCGTTTCACTGTATACACCTAACGACATCCAACACTCTTCTTTCCAGGTGGCATAGTCATAATATCCCAAGTTGAGTTTTTCTGCAAGGCTTCAAGTTCTTCATTAATCGCTTGTTTCCACTTGGAATCTGTCAATGCATCTTGTACACTACTCAGAATGGATACAGTATATAATTGATCGAGAACAAGTGCATGTGGCCCAGACAACCTATGATTAGACATATAATTAGCTATAAGATATTTTGCTTTGGCTTTAACATATGGTTTATAGTGTTATTTAGAAACACCCTTAGTAGTCCTATGTGATCTCCTAGGTTCAATGTTATTTGAATTTAAATTTACCTGAGAAGAAACATTCATAGCTGAATCTTCGGTTAATGATGTTGAGAGGGGAAATATATCTGACGAGTGAGGGTTTTGAATCTTTGATGTAAAATCTGATGAAGATGCACGGGTCATTGGGGTTTGTATGTCACCAGATATACTCTGCTTAATTTCTGTCACATCTGTCTCTATATTTGACACGTGTCCTTTTTCCCTTTCAGATGGCGACTCGTCAGTGTGTGGGTTAAACAGCCCAGATGGCTAGGCTCAGCTCGACTTAGACTGATCAGTCTGTTCACTAGCTTGGCTCGGCACAGTCTGATGTATCTGTTCAGTGGTTTGGCTTGGCTCAGTCTGATGAGTCAGTTTCGCGGCTTGGCTCGGCTCAGCATTTGTCTCATGTTCTAGGGCCCATGTGATGATATTGAGTGATTAGAACCACCTGATGATGTGGCCGGCTGGCCC
Source organism: Potentilla sterilis (assembly GCA_963682095.1). NCBI lineage: Eukaryota > Viridiplantae > Streptophyta > Magnoliopsida > Rosales > Rosaceae > Potentilla > Potentilla sterilis. The sequence continues at coordinate 29,060,873 of OY821757.1, read as the reverse complement.
ATTCTCACATGACTTTGCTCCATTTGATTTTGTTCCGACTCTTTTGCTCCCATATTGCTTATTTCTTGATTTTCAAATGTGCCAATTCCAAACCTCGATTCTAATGCTTCTAATTCTTTAAATTCTTTGAAATCAAATCTATTTTGAGGATTTCCTTCACTGACTCTCTCCCCTTGAAGGGAGGACTCCAAAGATCCTGTTGAGAAGTATGGCTCAGATTCACGAAAAGAAACATCAAGAGATGTATGTATAGTGTCGGTATGCAGTTGATAACATCTGTAACCCTTTTGAAACTCTGCATAGCCGACAAAAATACATTTTCTTGCACGATGATCAAGCTTGCTTCGTTGAGGCTTGTGAATATGAACATACACTGTGTAACCAAATACACGGGGCTTCAAATTGGGCATAGAAGGAACCGAAACAAGCTTGTGAAGTTGTTGTTGAGGGTTTTGAAACTCAGTCACCCGAGAATGAGTACGATTGATGAGATATGCAGCAGACTTCACGGCTTCTCCCCAATCCTCACTAGGCACATTCATGCCAAACAATGAGGTACGAACAACTTCAAGCAAATGCCGATTCTTCCGTTCTGCCAATCCATTTTGCTAAGGAGTGTAGGAATTTGAAGTTTGATGTCAAATTCCTTGAGATTGTGTGAACTCTTGCATAGGGCCATTAACATATTCTCCACCATTGTCAGATTGGAAGATACGAATAGTCTGTTGATATTGTGTAGACACCATCTTGTGAAACTCTTTGAACCGGGAACATACATTGCTCTTGGTTTTCAATAAAGACACCCATATCATGCGAGTGCAATCATAATAAATGTCACAAAGTATCGAGCGCCACAAAGTGAAGGGATTTTTGCAAGTCCCCAAACGTCAGAATGAATCTTCATGAAGGGAATTGGACTTTTGTGAAGACTTGGTGAATATGGAACACGGTGACTCTTGGCTAGTTCACAAGTATCACAATTGAAATCTAAAGCGTTGATACCGGGAAACAACTGAGGTTGCAGCTTCTTGAGATAATGGAAGTTTAGATGGCCTAGGCGACGATGCCATAGCCACACAACTTATCTTCCACTTACGACACCATGAACCTGATTAGCTTGCCCCAAAAGATGTTTATGTTTTTCTCCAGTCTCTGTCAGATCCAGGTAGTATAATTTCTCCTTTTTTACACCATAACCAAGAATTCACCTGGTCAGAATGTCTTGAACACATAGAAGGATGGATAGATGGTGACAATACATGCAATAACTATAATAATCTGACCAACATACAGGAGATTATATGCTAGTGATGGGACAACTATGACAGATTCAAAAGTTAAAGTATCAGATAAGATAACAGAATCTTCTCCGATAACCGGAGTGGGTGTACCATCAGCAGTAGACACAAATTTTGAGAGGAAGGTTTAATTGTGGTCAAGAGACTAGGGTCATTAGTCATGTGGTTCGATGCACTTGTATCAACTATCCAAGTATTATTCAAAATGGTTTTACCACTCATACTTCATTGTGCTACATTAGCAGAGGCACTGGATGGATGCTCTTCCTCTATGGTAGTCACGACAGCTTGTCCAAAATTCTTACTTGGCTTTTTGGTGAAATTCCACCAATCAGGGTATCCGATTTGTTCATAACACATTTGCTTGCTATGACCAAAATATCCACAAAGTGGAAACTTTGTGTTAGCATATGCATTTGGTTTGCCTAGATAGTGACATGGTGAGGTGATATGGTATATCTTATGTTCCATTGAAATAAGAACGGGAACGGGAGGCTTTGATTTGCAAAATATATGTGTAAGGTCTGCTTTGGTGTGCTTTTGGTTTGCTTGTGGGGCACGCGGCAGATGCTACAGATCGGCTTAATGCAAGGCTGGGTCGGCTTGGTTCAACTGACCGGCTTGTGATAGGTTGGTTGCACGTGAGAAATGATGATTATGTGAAGATGATTGAATGATGATTATGCTCTGCTAGTTGCGACGAAATTCGCTATGTTTTTTTTTGTAGGAATTCTAGGGTTTTGATATTTAATTTGAGGGTTTTTGAAATTTGGGATTCAGGAATGATATGAGATGATTTGTGAATTTCAGTATGATTTGAGTGATAATAATAGTACGCAGCGGTTTGTGGTTTGATTTGAGATTTAGGTTTTAGGTGCAGATTAAAGGATCGAACCTGGTTTTATTCTGATACCAAGTAGAAAATAAGAATATGATTTGGGTTTAATGCTTCGATATGTATTCTGCTCCAACATGGAGGTATATATAATGATACAAGAGTTAATAGGAAAATATATTCTACAACTATTCACCTATACTTACAAAGAAAGTAAATATATACAAAATATTCTACAACAAAAACTTTGGCCATAAGAAGTAGCACCAACCAACCGTAGCAACCAACAAAATAAGACATCACAACCCAAGGAACGAAACAAAAACCATTGCGTACAAGGAAAGTAAATATATACAAAATATATTACAACAAAAACTCTGGCCATAAGAAGTAGCACCAACCATCCATAGCAACCAACAGAATAAGACATCACAACCCAAGGAACGAAACACACTATGACAAACTGACACTGGAGAGAGAGGGAGAGACATTCATTTTTCTTCTCGATCTTAATGGTAAAATATGTATATAATTAATAATTATTTATACTTATATAAACTATATAAATTGCAGGGTTTGAGATGAAAAACTCTCTATGCTAGGGTTTGAGAGAGTGGCACCGTTCGGTGACCTGCTCTACAAATTCCTCCATCTTCGATGGAGAATATTGGCGGCACTTCCCCTAGTTCCGTGCAACCGAAGTGTAGTGAAAATCGTGTCTTCTCCTTCTTTGTTTGCTGCTTTTAAGGCGGGGTTCTCGACCTCTCCTACGATGGCACCAACCAACCGTAGTGATAACAGAATTGGATACGGTCACAATTACTGTTACGATTACATTTACACTGCTCTTAAGACATATGCAGTACAGCCAGGGGCGGACCCAGCCATTTGGCTGTGTGGGCTTTAGCCCAAGTAGTTTTTGGGGAGGAGAAATTTTTTTATAGAAGAACACATTGAGGGCCATCTGAAGAAGAAGAAGAAGTGAAGAATTAGACTCATGCGTCTGAAAGAAGAAGAAGGCAGCAGGCAGCAGGCAGCAACCATCTGAAAGACTCCTGCGTCTTCACTCTTCAGCCCTGCCGTCCCTGCGTCTTCAGTTTCAGTTTTTAGGTAATCGATTGTGGGGTTTTTTTTTTAAATTGAATATGAACTTAGTTTCTGTTAGGGTTCAATTCAAGTGGGTTTTGTTAATTAAGACTCCTTTGGGCATTATGAAATTGGTTTGTAATTACTGTTATGATCATAAACTGTGTTTGTATTTGTTGAAGAATGATGGGTACGATTTGGGGAATTGGGGTCAAAAGAGCGAAAGCAGAAATCGATAGCTGATCGGCGTAGGCGAAGCAGAATCATCCATTGTATTTCCATCATCGGAGGTATTGATCAACGGAATAGGCGTAGGCGTAGGCGTAGGTGTTGATCAACGTAGTCAGGACCTTCAACGAAAGGCCATTAACCTCCAGGTCAGTCTTGTTTCAGAGATATTGGGTCCCTTTGTTGCCAACAGTTGTGGATTTGCATGGATAAGTCAATGAACTGCTTCTTACAAAATTACTGGATTTTCATGATCTCATGGCTGCAACAACTGCATAGTCATATGTTGAATTATAAGAAACTGCATCATTTTAGTTCCTTATCTGACATAGTATCATTCTTAATGGGTGTGTAAATGACTCCAATGGTAGTTTCTATTGTGTATAACCAGCTTAATGCAATATTATATATGCAGCTAACTCGGTTTAGAGATTAGGATCATGCTCTAGTTTTATGATTTCTTTGAGTCTCGTATGAGTTTGTTAATGCTTTGGATGATTCATTATGCTTTACTCCAAATCCCACTTGCTATGTTTGAAAGTCATTTTCTTTATTAATGCTAATTTCTTGTCCTTCTCCTGATGTGTAGGCTGCAAATATTGTCTCCTCAAGCATACAGCCACTTTAGAATCTGGCAGTACTGGTAAATAGCTGGATGCTTTTGCTTGTTCATTGATGCAGCACACTTGCTGCAATTTTGGGTCAATACCGCCAATATCCCTTAGTTTATTAATTTGTTTATTCATTATAGGTGTATTGAATATCATGACGGATAACAAAAATCTCAAGCGTTATAAGAATTTGTTTTCATGGTTTAAGAGTGGCATTTCTTCAAGTTTTAGTGAGAATGATCATCATGAGATTGAAAGTGGAAGTGGAGTGGAGATTACTAATTCCATTGGGGATTCCGTGAATGGTATTTTAAACCCTTCTCCATCGATTCCATCACTTGATGATCAAAATGAAGGAATTGGGATTGAAGGTGATCAAGATTATGATATTACATCACTTGAGCGGGACCTAGGAAAACGTCGTCCTATAGGTACATATCCTTTGAATGAACAAGACAATGTCTGAAGAGCTTATGTGGTAGATGGACCGTGTCAATCTCATTTAAGCAATTATCCCTCTACTTGGCATGGAGGCCAAGGACGAAGATTTTGTCACAAATGGTTTAAACAATGGTCTTGGCTTGAGTATTCTCTTGAGAAGGATAAATCATATTGCTTCCCTTGTTTCTTGTTTGATGATTATCCATCCCGACATCCATCCTTCACTGAAGTTGGGTTTAATGGTTGGAAGAATATAATGTCCAAGCAGTCGGACATCTTATTTCATGTGGGAGTCATAATGTCCATACATAATACTTCAATGCAAAAGTGGAAAAATTTGAGAAACCCTTCAAGGCATATAGAAAGGGCGATTCACACATTATCCTCACAAGAAGTAACAAATAATAGGCTGAGGCTTATTGCCACTATAGAGGCCGTGAGGTTGTTGGCAGGACAAGGATGTTCTTTTAGAGGTCATGATGAATTGGTTGATTCTCTCAATGGTGGCAACTTTGATGCGGTTTTGGAGTCTTTTAAAAGAATATATGTTGAATTGAACAAAGTAGTAGACAATGCTCCGGAAATGCCAATTATACATATCCAAATATTCAAAAGCAAATTGTAAATATTCTTGGCAATAAAGTAAGAGCCAAGATTCGTGATTAAGTGGGAGATTCTAAGTTTTGCATCCTTGTTGATGAAGCTTTTGATGTGTCAAATAAGGAGCAAATGGCCATAATTCTTCAGTTTGTTGATCGTGAAGGATTTATTAAAGAACGGTTCTTTAAGGTGATTAGTGTTGTTGACACTTGTTCTCAAACTTTGAAGGATGAGATATCTAAGGTCCTTGCTCAATACGATGTTCAAGTAGAAAATATATGTGGCCAAGGGTATGATGGTGCAAGCAACATGAGTGGTCAATTTAATGGCTTGCAAGCTTTGTTTTTAAAAGAGTGTCCATATGCATATTATATTCATTGTTTTGCTCATCGCTTACAATTGACTTTGAATGCTGCAGCTAAAGGAGTGCATGATTTGTAGCAATTCTTTTCTACTCTGACTATGATTGTGAACTTTGTTGATTCTAGTGCAAAAAGACATTCTATGTTAAAAGCTTTAAGAGAAGTGGAAATCCCAGATTTAGTGGCTGTTGGTAACTTGAGAGAGGTTCAGGTATGAATCAAGCTTGCACTTTGCAAAGAGCAGGGGCTACTCGCTGGGGTTCACATCTTCGTTCTATTTCAAGTCTGAATAAGTTGTTTTGAGCTACCCGAGCAACTATTGATGATTTGTATAAGAATGGAGTAGACAAAGTGCAAGGAGAAGCAAAAACAATCGGTAAGGCCTTGAAAAAAGTTTGATTTTGTGTATTGTTTGCTCATGATGAATGATATTATAAGGATTACCGACTTTTTGTGTCAAGCTTTGCAAAGAAAAGACATGGACATATTACATATTGAATGCTCTGCATTTTCTTTCAATAACAAAATAAAAGCTTCAAGATATGAGAGAAAATGGTTGAGATGATTTGATTATGAAGGTTAGAGCCTTTTGTGCTGAGCATGTTATTTCTATGCCGGATATGACAGCTCCTTACAATAAAGGGTTGAGGGATTGTGAAAAGAATATTTCAAATGAGCACTATTATCGTGTCAATCTACTTTATGCTGTGATAGACTTTCAGTTGGCAGAGCTTGAAAGCAGATTTACAGAAAGTTCCTTGGAGATTCTTCTTCTTAGTGCTTCATTTAATAATCCACGTTATAATTTTCGAGCATTCAAACCTGAAGATGTGTGCAAACTTGCTTTGAAGTTTTATCTTTCAGACTTTACATCATATGATATGCTTGCTCTAGATTTGGAGTGTGAGTTCTTTGTAGCATATGTTCATAAGGATCCAAGATTTGCAAAGACAACTTCTGTATCTGATTTGTGTCGACGGTTGGTTGAATTCGGTAAGTCATCACTGTATCCCATGATTTATCGATTGATTTGTCTTATTTTGACTCCTCCAGTTTCTACAGTAACAACAGAGAGGGCATTCTCATCTATGAATATCATTAAAAGTAAACTTAGAAATAAGATGAATAATGATTTTCTTGATGATGTAATGGTTCTTTATATTGAAAGAACATATGCAGATAATATTGATAATAATGATGTAATTGCTGAGTTCGAAATGAGTGGACCTCGTAGGGTAAAGTTTAGCTAGCTATGTAATTTATGTAATTTACAGGATTTTGGTTTTATGACCCCCCCTGTATTATGTTTTGGATGGTAATATCAAAGGCGTGAGGATGAGCCTCCCATTGGGTTCCAAATCTCAAAAAAAAAAAAAAAAAATCAATTTTTATTGTTCTTAAATCTAGCCCTAGGTATATTCAATTCCTAGTTCCGCCCCTGAGTGCAACGATGTCGTGCTACATCAAGTTACTTGGTTACTCTTCATTCTAGATGCGTCTATGCATCTTGTTATCGTTTACTGTTTTCTTATTTTAAATGTCTTTGTACATCTTGTTATGCTCTATTTCATTGTTTCGATGTGCTCGATGTGTTTACATTGCCCACTGTATTTCTTAGATCTCATCTAATATAATTATGTCCTTTTTTTTCTTAAAAAAAAAAAGGGTTTTTTACCCAAAACTACAATTTTGAGTACATAATTACCAATAGCAAGGTTCCCTTTTTAAATTACCATTAGCAAGGTTCCATCCAAAACTAACAGAATCAGTTAAGTCTTAAATTACACAATTACCCTCATTAAGCCTAATGCTACTGATCCTCAGAACTCAACCTAATACTACTGACCCTCAGTGAGCCTAATGCTACTGACCCTCAGAAGTCAACCTAATATACTGACCCTCAGTAGCTCCGTCGTCTTAATACTACTGACCCTCAGTAGCTCCGCCGTCGTAATACTACTGACCTTCAGTAGCTCCGCCGTCTTAATACTACTGACCCTCAGTAGCTCCGCCGTCTTAATACTACTGACCTTCAGTAGCTCCGCCGTCCTCCGCCGTCCTCCGCCGTCCTCCGCGGCGCTCCAATACTACTGACCCTCAATATCTCCCACTTAAAACCCTAATTCCCTCAAAAAAATTCCAGATCTCTCACCCCTCCACAAACCGGCCTCCACCGATCCAATCTCAACCACCATGGCCCTCTCCTGCCTCCAAATCCCACCACACAAAATCAATCCAACATAAAATAAAACCAACACAAACTCAAAGAGAGAGAGAGAGAGAGAGAGAGAGAGAGAGGGAGGTCGTCAATTTCATGGTGCGCCGGAGCTGAGCTTGTACAGGCCGGAGTTGTTCCTCGCTCGTTGCCTCCCAGCCTCGCCGCTCGTCACCTCCGGCCTCGCCCAGCCTCCAGATCGGACCTCCTGCCTCGCACCTCCAGCCTCCGGCCTCGCGCGCCTCCTCTGCCTCCGTCCACCTCGCGCCTCCTCCCCTCGCGTCGTCGTCCACCTCCCCTCGCGCCTTCGCCGGCCTCGCGCCTCCGCCTGCCTCGCGCCTCCGTCTGCCTCTCGTCTTCGTCGTCGTCGTCCTACTCCGCTCGCGTCGTCGTCCACCTCCTCCGTCCACCTTGCGCCTTCGCTGCCTCGGGTCTCCGCCTCGATCTGCTCCGGCCTCATGCCTCCTCGCGCCTCGATCTGCTCCGGTCTCGCGCCTCTCAGCCCTCGCTCCTCGATCTGTTCCGGCCTCGCACCTCGATCCGCTCCGGTCGTCGTCCGCCTCCGCTGCCTCGTCGTCGTCGTCCTCCGCCTCGCGCCTCCGCTGCCTCGCGCCTTCACGCCGCCACCGTATCTCAGATTAGGTTAGGAATTTTGGTCGGGAAGGAGAGGAGAGGAGAAGAGAAGAGTTCTGAGTTTGTGGTTTTTTTTTTTTTTTTTTAATATATATATGGATGGCATATGTTGTAATTTTTAGATTTTCAGGGTTAATTATGTCATTTAACATTGGACGGATTAAAAGTCTGTTAGTGTTAAATCCTGCTAGTGGTATAAAAAAATCAGACCTTGTAATTGGTAATTATGAGTACAAAATTGTAGTTATTGGTAATTATCTAAAAAAAAAACTATAGAAATTGCACATTAGCATTGAAACATTGAAGTCCAGACTTTTCTACGAACGCGTGCTTGCTAATGTTGATTATTATTATACTACAAGATGAATCTCATACGTTATCGCACTAATTACGTTCAGGCACTCAAAGTAAGCTTTAAACCTTAAAGAAATGATCGACTTCTTAATAATTCCCACTCAATTTGGGAGTCCCTGTTGGATCAATCATAGAATAGTTCCAAGGCCTGCAGGTACTCGACGTAAATATCTCATTCATTCACAATTCTTATTCCATAATCAACTTTGTTTATTTAGAACACTTTCATATAATCATATCCAGGCCCCTCTTACATAAACTAATGACCAAAAGTAGTCTAAAATACAGGATAAACAGGTTGCATGTTGGGATTAAAAAGTCCAAAATGCTGCTCTTCACCTTCAGGTTTCTGATTCTCATTGAACATGGCGAATATATACCCTTCCATGGAAGCATTTGGTCTTTTAGGCGTCCCCCTTTTGGAGCTGATACCACTACTGGAAACAAGGACTGAGGCGACGAAGATTGGAAAGGGAAAATCAAAGTTCGTCGCCTCAACACATTGAGGCGACCAATATTGGATTGGTTGCTTCAGAAAACGAGAGCGACGACTTTTGATCAATAGTCGTCGCTCACATCTTATTGAAGCGACGAATATTGGTTGTTGTCGCCTCCCAATAATGTTTTGTAAACTGTAGCGACGAAAATGGATTCTTCGTCGCCGACTCGAAATGTAAGCGACGAAGTTGGTAACCTTTGTCAATATTCGTCGCTGAGATATGAAACTAAGCGACGAGTTTTAAAGGTCGTCGCACCATAATAAACGAAGCGACGGATTTTGTACAATCTTCGTCGCTTCAACTTTTGAAATCTGCTATAAAGCCCTCAGCTTAGGCAGAACACAGAAGGTCGAAAAAATTCGTAAAACACTGTAGCAGCTGCGAAAAATCTCCAAAACTGCTGATTTCGTCAATTTCGGGGTCCGGAAGCTTGGGTGTTCTCTTCCAATTGCTTTGTAGGTTAGTATAATCTATCATCTTCATTGGAATCACCATATTTTAGTTTGATTGGTTGAATTTAGTGTTTGATTTCTTGAGTTGGATTTGGTTTATAATGTGCTTTGTGTTGTTTTTAGTGTTGGGTGTTTGAATATATGCTGGAGTTGGTGTTGATTTTGGTGAAATTGAGATTATGTTAGTTAATTTGTGAAATTGTTATATTTAGTGAAATTGAATTTTAGAGAAATTGGGTGAAATGGGGAAATTTAGTGAAATTGGGAAAGTTAATGAAACTGAATTTCAGCTTAATTTAGTGAAATCGTAAAATTTAGTTAAATCCAAATATAGTGAAAATGAAATTTTGTGAAAGAGTGAAATGTAGTGAAATTAGAATTTTACGATGTAATTTGTTTGTGTTGTGTGTGGATTGTGGTAGTTAGGGTTTCTGAAACATGCGAGTGGCTTAGTGAGGGAATGTGGTGCCGTGTGCAAATTTATTGTTTCGTATTATATATAATTGTGGTGTTTATCAGCTTAGAACTCCCGTTTGAGAATCAACAACGCATCTAGTTGATCGAGATGGGTTGTTGATTCTCGAATTGTCCCATTTTTGGACACTTTAGGCGAACACGAGTTTGTTGATCCTTTTGTTATTCATGTGGTTTCAGTTTACGTTTTGGGATATAGTTTCGACATTGTCTCTCTACAATGTTCCTCGAGTGCAAATTAGGTTGTTTATATTTTTGTGCACTTGAGGAACTGTAGGGAGATGCTGCCGAAATTTCCCAAAACTGTAGCTGAAACCACATGAATAGCAAAAGAATCAACAAACTCGTGTTCGCCTGAAGGGGATAGGACCCAACCCGGAGGCATAAGGAGAAGAAGTGTTGGGACAGGTTTTGATTGTATCATAAATGTTGTGTGCTAACCTTATGCATATTGTCTGTTTATGTTATGACAGGAAACATGGATGATGTCCCCGACAAATCTTGGATGAAACTTCACTTTACACACCCTGATTACAGCATATGTTTAGTTAACTTCATCAATTTTGTGACCGCTCACACTGCTGGAATCGAATTTCTCCCTTGTCCGTGCGCAGTTTGCAGAAATGGTCCTTATTATAAGAAACTCATAGAAATTTATCATCACTGCTTGCACCATGGTTTGGATCCGACTTACACAGTTTGGCACCTACACGGGGAAGTTTCTGGTCAACCGGCAATGATCAGTAAACGGAGACAGTGGCTTCAAGACAAAGCCCAGGCTTCCAGTGTTGCCGATCCTTCAGTGATCCCGCCTGTGGAGATTATACAAGATGTATTTCCATACTATCCTAGATACCATGCAGATGCACCGCATAATGTCGTTGAAGAAAACGCTGAAGTTCAGTTCAATGACATGGTAGATGATGATTACGCTAAGTATGAAAGGCTTCTGAAAGAGTCTCAAACCCCATTGTATGAAGGGAGTGAAGAAACTGTATTAAGTGCCACATTACATGCAATGGAAATTAAAATTGAAAACGGATGGTCGGATACGAGTATTGATAAATTATGTAAATGGGTGCATAAGTTTTTTAAAGTCAATAATTTTCCTGTGAGTTATTCGAGAATTAAAAAAATCATCAAGGATATTTCCCTTGGATATGAAAAAATTCATGTTTGTGAGTTCAACTGTTACCTATTCAGGGGGGCTGCAAATAAAACTCGTAGGACTTGTCCAATATGTGGTGCTCAAAGATATAAGCCAGATACGGATGACCTTCCAAAAAAGATAATATGGTATTTCCCTATCACTCCAAGGTTGAAACGCCTATTTATGTCCCCACACACAGCAAAGCATATGCGATGGCATAAGAAGAGGCGAGTAGATGAAAGTACTCTCCGGCACCCATCTGATGGAGAATCATGGCAACATTTTAACATGACATTTTCAGGTTTCGACGACATTAAGGGAAGTAATGTGCGGCTTGGAGTGGCAACTGATGGTTTCAGTCCATTTGGAACAATGACAACCCAGCATAGTACGTGGCCCGTGGTTGTGATGCCATACAATCTACCCCCTAATATGTGTATGAGGAAGGAATATAATATGCTGGCCGTGTTGATTCCTGGCCCCAAATCTCCAGGAAAGTGCCTTAGTGTACTCATTCGTCCATTTATCGACGAACTCAAAGATTTGTGGGAAAATGGAGTCGCTACTTTTGACAGAGAGGACAATGATGTATTCATGATGAAGGTAGCGCTGATGTGTACGATAAGTGACTTTCCTGGTTTAGGGATGCTTGCAGGCTCAACAGTGAAATGGTACAAGGCATGTGCAATTTGTCTAGATGAGCTGACGGCGGAGCATATGTGTGGGAGAATTGTTTATGAAGGGCATCGGAAATGGCTGGACGAGAATTCACCCATGCGATCCAGTTTGGCATTTAACGGGAAGCCAGAGTGGAGAGAAAGACCAGCTCATAAGGACGGGGATGAAATTTTGGAGGAAATTAGGTCACACAATTACGCCACTCTTAGCCAGCATCCAGATTTTCATGTCCCTTACTCAGCCCACAACAGACAATGTTGGACCCACGAGAGCGTATTTTGGATGCTTCCCTATTGGTCGTCGTTATTACACAGGTACTGTTTAGATGTCATGCACATTGAAAAGAACGTGGGTGACAATATCCTGGCCACCATTCTTTCAATTGAAGGGAAGACCAAGGATGGTCCAAGAGCTCGCGAAGCTTTGCAGAAGAGGGGAATACGCAAAAGTCAGTGGTGTTCGGAAGCTCAAAAGAGGACGGGAAAGGTTCCTCATGCACCCTTTTTAGTTGAAGAGGATCGTCTTGAAGAAGTATTCGAATGGTTTCGCGGTGTTAGGTATCCCCTTGACTATGCGGGAAGTTTGAGAAATAAGGTGAAACTATCCGAGAAAAAGTTCTATGGATTGAAGACGCATGATTGCCATGTCCTGCTTCAACGTCTTCTTCCAGTGGTTATCCGAGGATTTTTACCGAATAACGTCGTGAAGCCATTGATAGCATTGTCAAATTGGTTTCGAAAATTATGTGCCAGGGAGTTGAAGAAGACAGATGTCCAACAGATGAAAGATGATATTGTGATCATTCTCTGCAATTTGGAGTTGATTTTTCCTCCACATTTCTTCACCTCTGTGGTTCATCTCATGGTTCACCTTCCCGAACAAGTTCTGCTTACAGGCCCAGTACATTTTACATGGATGTATCCGACGGAAAGGTATATGCAGTAACCAAAAATGTTGTAATTTTTGTTCAAACTAAATTTACACTAACTTTATAACTTGCACTAAGCATATTCATCATTTTACAGGCAATTAGGTGACTATAAACAGTCAATGAGTAATACACGTTACCCGGAGGGGAGTATTGTAGAAAGGTACATATCATGAGAGTTGGTGACGTACTGTAAGTCGTATCTGCAATTGGAAGAACACGAAGAGCCCAATCCCCCAATATAGAATATTAGTTCTGTTTCTCAGTTAGTTCAACCGTGAATTATGGATACCACCGGAAATATCAGGTTAACAGAGGAGCAAACGGCGGAGGCTCACTGGCAAATTTTGACGGATACAGAAGAAGCTCAATATTACATGGACGCTCATTTACAGCTGTACACGGCGAAATATGGTGACGATTACGACCCGCGCCATCGAAGGAGGAGTTTCCATCCATGGTTCTTAAGATTTGTACGAAAACTAAATATATGGTTCTTAAAATTTGTACGAAAACTGAATAGTATAGAACTGACACTTTCTTTTTTTCAGGCCAAGAGAATATATGATGCTCAGGACCCTAATTTTAACAGGGCAATATGGTCATTGGCTCGAGGTCCGCAATTCACTCGGATTTATAAGGCGTGCTACGTGAACGGTGTCAAGTATGTCTCGTTCGATAGAGATCAAAGGCTCGTGACTCAAAATAGCAGGGTGATGTTAACCACGAAGCTTGGAAACCTGTCTCAACACTTTTACGGCCATCTTGACTATGTAGTCGAGGTATGTTATCCAGACAATTTGTCGGTCGTATTGTTCAAAGTTATATGGCACAACACCACTGATGATCAGGATGACGAAGAAATTGACACCGTCAAGGTAGATCATGGTCTCATATCGGTGGATACTAACACTAGTTACTATGAGAGTTCACCATTTTGTCTTGCTGTGAAGACTAAACAAGTGTTCTACTTAGGCGATCCTGCGGCGGGTGGTACTTGGAAGGTGGTGCAAGAAATGTCGCATCGAAATGTATACAGTGCCGAAGTACTTGCAACAGAAGACAACATGCCTCCTTCAGGGAATCAAATCACAGAGCCTTACCAAGAGGACACATTAGGGTCAATACAATTTTACCATATTGATGCATCTAATCTCCAACTCGATTTAGAAGTACACGAACAGAATGAAGAATCAAACGGTGAGCAAGATGACAGTGGCGATGAATTCGATGAGGAAGAAGAAGAGGAAGATGAAGACGATGAGGAAGAAGAAGAGGAAGATGAAGACGATGATGGCGGAGACGACGAAGAGGAAGACTACTAGTTAATTTTGGTACATGTTGTAATATGATAATAATGATATGCTGACGGTATCAAGTAATTTTTAACAATATTTACAAAATTCTAATTAAATAAAAACAAATGCATATAAACATAACTAATCTGTTCAGTCAACATGAAGCGACGAATATTGCACAATACTTGTCGCTTCAAAAACTGTTGCGACCATTTTTCTCAAACGTCGTCGCTTCGGGAATGTGAAGCGACGACGTTTGACCTCCCTACATTACCTAGTGCCTTAAAACTTCGTCGCTTCATATTATCTGAAGCGACGAAGTTGCATCCTACTAGGTAATGTAGGGAGGTGTAACTCCGTCACCTCAGTTTTCCGAAGCGACGTTGTTTGATATGTGTCGCAAACGTAAATGTGAAGCGACGATATTTGGACTTATTTTGTCGGTTAACATTCGAAGCGACGACTTTTGAGTATATTCGTCGCTTCGGAGCTGATTAAATCAACCAGGGCTTTGCTCCTCCTCAGCAGCGCCAAATTCCCCCAAATTCCCCCCAAATCGAAAATCCTCCTTCTTCCCCCCAAATCCCAAATTCTGAATTCTCCCCCTTCTTCGAAAATCCTCCTCAACCCGAAACCCAATTTTTTCTTCTTCTTCTTCCCCTTCTTCTTCTTCTTCTTCATCTCTCTCAAACCCCTAAACCCTAAATACCCTAAACCCAAATCTCCAAGGATGGCACCCGGTTGTAGTGCCCAGAAGAGGAAGAAGGAGATGGAGGCCAGAAGAGAGAGAAGGGCGGCGGAGGTTGCCGCTGAAATGGCTCCTGCGGCGGCGCAGGCGACGGCGACAGTGGCGGCGGAATCGGGCAGGACGGCGGCAGAGGCGGGGACGATGGTTCCCATCCCGTCTCTGGCCGAAACCGATCCTTCGGCGGGTGTGGGGGCCAGTGGAGGTGGCGCTGACTTGGGCAGTGGCGGCGGCGATGCCGGGACCGGTGGCAGTGGTGGTGCTGCTGGAGGAGCAGCCGGTGTGGTAGAGGAAAGAGCTCCTCCTCTCAGCATTAGGACCAAGAGGGGTCCTCAGGAGCCGGGTGAGGATTCAGTTCTGTTTTTCTATAATTTTTGTTTTGCTTTTGGTGATATATTTTGATGTTGGGATTATGATAATTATGATATTCCTTAAGCTACTTAAATATAAAGTATTGGCTTGCTGTTTTACTCGCAGAAAATATTGGGAGCACATAGCATATAGCATATAGGTAAACTTGCCATTCAGCTGTGCGTTTTTCATGATTCCTCAATAGATTCGTGCATAAATTTTTGGCTGTGATTAATTGTTGGATGTGTTAGTTAATTAGTTACTTCTGTGAACTGTATTTCTGACATATAACAGAATCTCACACCCATTGACATCAAAATCATTGTGGATGATAATCATGATATAGATGAACAGAGTCAAACTGTATCCCTTGGCTAGCTTCTTGCATACTTGTTGAACATGTACTATATTTGAAAATATGATCCGGATGGCACTCATTTGGCGAGCAACATTACTTGAAGCACAAATAGATGTAGAGTCAACTGGGAATAATTTGCACTTTTCCAAAAAAAAAAGGGAATAATTTGCAAGGATTAACTATCATGACTTGGAAGTTTGGAACCTGTTAAGTTCTGTCACTGGATTAGTGTACTAGGAAACAAATTTTTTGTTTTTTTTTTTTTTTTTTTTATGAAATAGAAACAAAGTTTCTAAACATTCTAAAATTTCTTTTTCATTTTTGTTTGTTCCTTTTGCACCCATGACATTCATTTCTTTCAAATAGGAAAGTTTGTTTTGAAATTTCGCTTGTTGAACTTGAGAATGATGTATGGTTTTGTAACTCTGTTTCATGGATGACTATACATACTTCAGCACCACATGGTCTGATGATGAAGAATGCATTAAAAGGATTTGGAACTCTATTTCCTTGTACACTGTCCAAAGTGATGAAAAATACCAGGGTGTTCTCAATTTTTTTTTTTCCCTTAATGGGTTGATGCGATTTGGATTTGGAACTCTACTTCAGAACATACCTCTGCTGCTGTCCAATCTATCATTGAACAGCTTTGAAACATGGTCTTGTGTAAATTACAATGAATTCAAGTTCATGCTTACACACATCAATTCTTGCTTTTATTTTAGCGAATAAAAATGCATTTTTTATCTTCAAAATCTAAGTTTGGTCATCCAATACCATACTTATGTGCAAGTATATACCAATTTGAATGACATAATTTGCAGAACACTATATTTTATTGTTCTTGAAGCATGTTATTGTTCTTCTGTGTTTCTGCTAAGAGAGTTGTTGTTTTTATTATTGTGGTTGAATGGTTGAATGATTAATTGCAGACCAAGCTTATTCAAATCATATTTCCAGTAGCTGTTTTCATTTAGTCCAATACAAGGAAGGAAAGCCGTGATAAAATCTTAGATTTGTCTTCTCTTCTATGCACATGTCTTCAGACTTGTTTTCATTTGTGAATGCTTTGATTTTGAAAGATGCTGTTCTGTCACTCTATTTTCTGTGCTGAAGGAGCAAAATTCTCACCAACTGATTTCTGTCTTCTCGCCAACTGATAATTGTCTGATAGATACGTGTGCAAACTTTGTCGACTGCTTCCTAATTAGCCGTTATCTTAAGAGATGTACGTTACAATCCATATGACTAGTCTAACGCTATATATAGCCTATAGTATAATGCATATGACGTTAGATCAATAGCATCATAATAGTTGACTAATAAAAATCTAAGAGAAGAATGGTGCTATAATATATACCCACCCTGCGATAGAAATGAAAGTATATATAGAGTGATCTCTAAATGGAAGAACTGAGAATTGGCAGAAAGTTGCAAAGTGATAATATTAGAGCCATGACAATCACTTTTGTTTGGCATTCGGTATTCAAATGGGGCCAAGTAGCAACTAGTTCTGAGTAAGGTCTGAAATGTATAAATCATTAGGTTTTGAGTTCTATTAGTTCACCGATATTCTCCTTCCTTTATTCTTTCATCCCATTCTCTCATTAATCCCCAAACCCTCCTCCTATACTCTTTCTGTATTAGTATAATAATTTTATGTGCTGCATCTTTTAATCAAAATGCAGGGAGTAGCCATGGCCGATGCTCCTCATCAGGTTTCTGTGTATAGCATTGATGCCAAAAATTTTAACTATGAGATTCTTTTTCAGTTTATTTTTTGATAATTTGATCATATCCTTTCAATTCTGAAACAAGCAGGGCCAGTGTAAAGCTATGGCAATTTGTTGGGTTCTTGGTCTAGGAACAGATCCAGCCCTGAACTGATTATATTGGATCACTTTTGTTACCCTCAACTGATTATATTGAATCACTTTTGTTATGCCAAATTACCTATTGTGGTTAAGTTCTAGTTAGCTATGCATAGTCTTAATTTGGTTTGGTTGATATGGCAGAGCTTGTTGATATGGCAACGGGTGAGAAGGTGAATGGACGGAACCCGGACAAGCCTGGCATCATCACCGGTACGAAGACCCTATATTTGGTGTCGCTGAACGGCGGGAAACCTCTGAAGGTTGACTACTCGGAACGGCACAGGGGTCTAGCTTTGTTGAAGTGGAGGACTTTGATGTCCCGAGACATCGGGAGCGCCATCCGGAGCAAAGTGCCCATGCTTGCGCCTTCATATGCTGAGCTGGCTGAGGAGCACCGAGACGCACTGACTACGTATCTGGAAGTAAAACAAAAGTTCATAATAATTTGAAATTCTATATCTTTCAGTCATATATATTGAAATATGTTATATCTAATGATTTCTTTGGGATGTTTTTTACTAGATGTTCTACGACCTCCCTGCTACCGAGATAGGCATGTGGAGATACATCGACGAGACCGCTGCCAAGATCTACAAGGAGTGGAAGTACGACTGCCACACGCACTACGTCGAAGTGTCAAAGGCGACGCCTGCAGAATTCATCCACCGACCCGAGCAGTGGGAGTACCTCAAAGTTCACTTTGAGGACGACGATTATAAGGTAACGGAAAGTAATTAAAGGTTTTTAAATTTCATATAATCGAGTTTGATTTTAATAGATCGTGCATATTTTTGCAGAAGATGTGTGCTCGGAACGCAGCAAACCAGAACAAAACAAAGGAGAAGGGGTGTGCAGTCAACCACCACTCTGGCACGACTCCCTATAACTACCGGGTCGTTGCGAATGAGGAGAAAGGCAGTTTGGCGCCGATACTTCAGACAGTGTGCGATGTTTATGCGCGAGAGCAGAATGCGCAAGAGAAAGTGATGAGTTTCCTGACGAGTTAGATGCAAGAATTCCTAGTTTTTAGCTTCTGATTTTATTTACTTTCAATTTATAACTATACAAACACAAACTAACTTAATATGGTATTTTTGGCAGGCAGCGGTCAAGAGACAGATGGATGAGCTTTGTGCTAGCCGAGCGGCTGATGTGGAGAGCGGCAGCCACGCGACGGGCCCTGCTACCGTCGAAGAACAGATAGCGGTAGTGGACGAGTGTTTGGGCGGGACGCCGGGGACGAGAGTCCGAGGTATGAAAAAATTATAAAATAACAATTTCTATTTTAGATACGAAAGAGAATTTAATTTGAATAATTTTTTGTGTTTTACGATCTTTGCAGGGCTAGGAGGTGCATTAAGACGCCCGGCAAAACCAAGAGGCGGTGCACGCGTGTCCAGCAACGATTCAGAGGTTGAGAAGTTGAGGGCAGAAGTAGCAGCCGCCAATGAACGTGTCAGAATCAACGAAGAACGTAGAAGAATCGAACAAGAAGAAAGCAGAATCGAAAAAGAAGAGATGCTGCAACGTATGGCATGGATGGAGGCTGCCCTCGGCCTGTCGACCAATCCGAATGCCGCCGCCACTGCCGTCGTCGCCGCCGCCGCCGCCAGATCATCATGTGTTGAAGGTATAGGGGCAATGGACGGCGATTTAGAGTAGGACATATGTATTCGGAACATTTCGACGACATTGTGAGAACACATTTTAGTTTTGAATGAAATCAATGTATTTATAGTGTTTGTGTTATGTTGGATTTGTGCTTGGAATGAAATGTTGGTTGGACATTGTGATTTGAATGCAGGGTGATGAATGCAATGCAGGTGTGCAGAATGCCAGAATGCTGTTATTCTGGCTCTGTAACAAACTTTGAAGCGACGAACATTGCTCATTATTCGTCGCTTAGATTTTGTTGATGCGACGAACAATGAACAAAATATGTCGCTCCCTGCATATTCAAAATGAAAAAAAAGAGGGAAATTCTGTTATTCTGTCTCTATAACAAATATTTAAGCGACGAATATTGTACATAGGTCGTCGCTTACATCAACATCAAGCGACTACTTTTGAACCAACTGTCGTCCCATCAAATTGGAAACGACGCTGCAAACTTTGTCGCCTCAAATGTGAGGAGACGATCTAAACTTTGTCGCCTCAAACCGGCAGCGACCAAACAAACTTCGTCTCCTCGAAGCGTTAGCGACGACTCAAAATTTGTAGCCTCGACTTTGAGGAGACGAGTCAAAATTGGTCGCTCGTATGTGGCGACAAATTAAAAAGTCGTCGCTTGAGATGTCCAAGCGACGACTTTTTTAGCGAAATTGGTCGCCTCGAAGGAGAAACGACGAAAACGAAGCGACGACTCGAAGCGACGACCAGGTTGTCTCTTCGGTGTCGAGGTGACGACTTTTTCCGTGAAGCGACGACAAAAAGTCGTCGCTTCGATCATGTTCTGTAGTGGTGTACGTTGCAGGAAATTTTGGTTGTACGTCGCTGCGAGTTGTGGGGTGGTGAAATCTCCGTTCCCGTCGGACGGCCATCCACTCTCGGTCACCACAACATTCACATTCGGCGCGCCTACTTTCTCCATGGCTGAGTAAAAGGCATCAACAATGGCGTCAAACAACTTATAGTAGTTTAAATTTCCATCTATGGCCCCAGGAGTTGTTGCAGTAAATTGAGCGTAATCCGATCTAACATTGGCAGGGTCAGATTTATAAGCAAAATAGGGATACACATTGATCAAAAGAGGCGATCCTTGTCTCGACAAGAAGGCAAGAATGGCACTCATAACATCAAGTGTATCGGCTGTAAATGCACTACTTGAAGGCGGATATGAAGACCCCAAAACAGATCCTGGAACAACTGTTGACACCTTAATACGAGTAGCTAGGTTCTTAGCATTGAGAATGTTTTGTAGATTCTGCATTACGGGTAAAACGTATCCACCCAAGGATCCAGGAATAACCTCGTTACCGGCAGAGATGTAGTCGAAGGTAACGTCGTCTAGGTAAGGCTCCACATTGGTGCTGAACCATGAGTTCATGGCATCTGGACTTGCAGCGAGGCTGGACAAGTCTTCGTTTCGTATGCCAAGAGTGACATGGATTTGGCTACCCCTGAGCGCTTGGAGGGTGTTAGGGTTAGGATCAAACAGCCTCATCTTTTTAATGCCATTTTTTTTGTAGAGATCGACGACGTCTGTTCCAGGAGGTAGGTCGTTCCCCAACATTCCATAGCAAACACCTATGTTCTCAGAAGTAGCAGCTTCTACTAGACCTGTATGGTTGCGAATGGTTGATACAATGGAAAGGATGAACGCCACCCAATGCAATGGTGCCATCACTTTTTATCAGAGTACGTGCTCCTGTAATTAAATATAGGTAAAAGCTGGCTGGCATTAAGTAACCCAGAACTATATAAATATAACTCAAGAACAATCCTAATAATGTGGAACAAATTAAACTGCCAAAGTAACCTTTTAGATGCATAAATTAACTGGAATTACGATCGACGGCATAATTATTCACTAAGACATTTACATAAAATAATTCTGCAAAATGTATAACTTGTGTACGTATCTGAGCTTACTGATTAATTAATGTATCTGAGCTTGTGTATACCTTATATGTGTATCTATTAGTAGTGTATCTGGCTTGTGTACCTGAGCTTACCTAAAGTAATAAGTATGCAAATGTATAATTTGTGTATCTAAAGGTGGCTCTAGGGTTTCAACTTCTTATGTACGTAGCAACTCTCAGCCTCTGATCATCCGTCCACAAACTGGTGTTTCTTTATTATACACTTCTACGGTTCTACCATCTTTTTTTTTTTCCATCAAAATTAAAACTTCCTATTTTTCCCGCACGTAGAACCTGGCCTCTAAACCATAACAGCTACCGCAAGAAGAGAGTACTTCGTCGAGTTCACGACATGTACGGTGGCAACTACAGCTATCATTAGTATTGAGAATCAAGAAGCACGTATAAGATAAAATTCATCACTTGAGAAAGAAAAAGAAGAAGAAGAAAAAGAAAAAAGAAAAAAAAAAACAAGTTGATGAATATAAGCAAAATCAATTGCATCAGCAGCTCCAACTAATTTGAGATTCATCTCAAACCTTATTATCCCTGGGATTCGATAGAGTACGACTTGTGATCGAACCTTTTGCCCTGTGAAGTCTAGAATGCTTGCGCCCTTCTCTTCTCTATATATAGGAAGCACAAAATGATCGATGCTCAATTATATGGCTCTCTTTCTATAACCACAAGGGCCAGGCACTCTCCAAAATTGAACCAGCCAGCCACATGCATTTTTATATCAGAAACCATGGCGCCCCATATCGAAATTAACGTCATGATAAATGCATCAACATGGAGTGCACCGGCCAATTAAATGCAAATGTTGAAGTTCATTCTTATAATTCAGATTTCTCAAGTTTTAGGGTTTATGCCACTCTATCTGAGTGTCAATTTTCTAAGACTTGTCAAGTCGAATGTCGTAATATATAGAACAGACCCCATTACACAAAATGGCGACGAATGTAAACACCTATTCTAACTTATAACTTATAAGTAACCTCATCTACTCTAATGAATAGGCACACAGTTGAAGAAAAACACCTAAACCAGAAGAAGATATTATTATGCTTTGAAAGTAAAACAAAAACGTAAATATGTAGTACGTAGAGACTGATCGAAATAGAGGTCTAGCTAGTCTTGCATGCAACAACCTTGAATTATTATCTGCGATTTGTCTACTTAGAATTTTTTCTTGAGCAGAAACTATAAGGCATGATCTCATGACGCAAGGAAACATAAGTAACGAGAGAAAAATGTTGCAGAAAGTGAGAGATTCTGAAACAAACAACTTATACTAGAATTCAGTAAGCCTCATGCGTAGTCCTTCAAAACCAAGGAAAAAGAACATCTCTAGGGTGACATCAATGTTGTCGTCATCTTCGTTTAGTGGAATAACCCAGAAAGGAGGTACATTCCATAAAATTCAGGCATATTTATCAAGAAGCCAACTACGTGACCCATAAGCTAGCTAGCTAACTTTGCTGATCCTCAGGTACATCCTTTGTTACTAACATTCCCAGTGGATCAGCGTGAAGGGGGCATAATTAGGGAGTTTGCGTTGTACTTTCAGTTGACTCAATACAACTGAATGCAAATGAAAGCTCACAATAAAAAAATGGAATAGACTAAAATGGGAAGAGCTTCATAGCATGTCTAACGCATTTCAAGAATAAATTTAAGCTTTTTGCAAATCATACTGTAGACCAGTGGAAGAAAAAGATGGAAATAGGAGACTAGGATGATCTTGAACATATTTGAGTTTAGCAGGTCTTGAGCACTTTCCATTAAATGAACAGCACAATACTTCCAATAGTATTCTGGTTCAATTGCATTTGCAAGGGCTGCATTATGCTCCTCCTGGCTGTCTTTGTAATAATGTGGCTCAGTTTCTGTTAACAACCAGATTTGATAAGGCTGGTAAAAATGATCGCGTTCACGCCAGCTGATTGTGCTCGCCAGTGAAGAATACTTGAGAAACACTCAAGAAAATGATTTCATAAAAACTATGAGATCAACCTCGAAACAACAATTTCGGGTCCATATGAGTCAGCTGGCATAAAAAATTGCTGAACAAACAGCTCTCCTTGATGCTCAGAAAATTCAAATCCAAAAATTGATAAAAAAAAATTTGTAGGTTTGATAAAAAAAAATTGATACCATTACTTTGATTCTCTCTGCCATGATAGCAACCTGACTGCTAACATGAGAAGAACTTCAATTCAAGGTGCTGAGGAAAGCAACTCTTTTCAAATTAAACATTTAGGAAAAACAAAAGATAAAAGTATTTAAACTATGTGAAATAATTAACCAAATCTTCAATTGTCAATAAAGCAGAATCAACACCTTTACCGGACATAATTTTTCACCACTAAAGGCAGTTCCTAATACAAGCACAATATTTGGTAAAACAGACTGAAACAAGACAATAGGTACCAAAAAGATGCTTTACAGAGATGGAAAAGACCAAACTAATCTCCAACAAGTAAAAGGTAAATTAAATTTATGGGATTACCACTTCCATGTTGTGCTTCTTCCGTTGCTGGAATTGAATCAAAGAGGAGCTTCATATTCTAATGTGTCTTCCATGACTTTTGACCACCCCATGGCGAAGGCTACTTGGATGGGGACCATCAAACCACTCTCAGTAGTGACCAGGACTATCTGCGTGCATGTCCATCGAAGAGTCGTTGGAACTCGGAGGATTAGCATCCCTGTTTGGTTGAAGAAAGTTGGGTTCATTGTTTCGGGCAGATGGCAGACCAGTGCCGGGGTAAGAAATGTGATAGTGCTGAAGACTCTGGCGAACAGGGCTCGACAGAGCATTTGAGAAGACTGTATTCTTGGACTGATGATCACACTGCTCAGAACGAATTCCATGCCCAGTATTTGGGGCAGATGAACCAGAAGATATCGGAAAACCTGAGTTTGTAAAATGCAGAGAGGACGGTGTATGCTGATGTTGCGCTCCCACTCTAGGAGACATTGATGGCTCCTCTCCACAATAATCCAACTCATTCTGAATGGAGATCAGAAAGTATGTTATAAGCTTCAAGTAAAAAAAGTTGAACAAAGGAATAGATGTACGAATTATATAGAGTAAAAAAGAAATAAAAAAAAATATCTTAAAAGAGTTCTTGCTACAATTTTAAAGTATCAGAGGATGATGCCCCAGGGGCAAGCCCAAGTGGTGATGGAGGAAAGTAGAGTAAATGAGGGGTTTGTCGATCTCTTCCAATGTAACAAACAAAAATAATATAAAAAGAACAAAACGCATGTCTACCATACAAAGTTATGGCCATTTAGAAAAATGGACTGATAAATGATGAGATAAAAGTTAAATAAGAATCGGCAATCTTGAGTGACAATCATGTATTTTAAGAACTAAGCAGAACTTATATATTATTATATTATTATATTATTATATATGAATAATGATTTGCTTTTATTTCACCATTCTCCTTGGCTGTCTGGAAAAAGGTTGCTTCAGGAGAATTTTGTTGTGCTGCATATCTCCACTGTCCCCGGATTTATCAAGTAAAAAAGACTTGACTTATTGGCGGGTGTGTTTGCATCTCTAGTAGGAACTCCTTTGAGTTGCACAGTTTCCCTAGTAGGAACATATTCCCCTAGAGCAACATTCTCCAGAAACATATATGATGCAACAAAAGGCAGTTCCTACTAAGATAACAATTTCCCCACCAGACCAAGACCATTACTAATGTGTTGGGTTTTGTCGCAAATAAACTGTGACTGGAAAGCAACAAGGGAATACTAGTAATCCCCACCCAGTTCCATACGGACAGGTATGGTAATCACCTTGAAAAGTAATACATGCCCAGTTTGATTTTTACTTGTTACATCCTGCTAGTTGAAACTGTGTGTTTATCATATAATAATTCCCCTTAACATGGTTACATTTTTATGAAACACCAATTGTACCCTTCCATAAAAGATTTTTAATTACATGTAACCTTATGTACAAAGGCTAAGATGGCAAATTATAATATACAGAAAGAAAAGAAAAGAAAAACCAAAGTAGAGCACAATGTGGGAGTTGCAACTCCTCTTGACTGCATTTGCAGGTGTGTGTGTGTGTGTGTGTGTGTGTGTGTGTGTGAGTGGAGAGAGAGAGAGAGAGAGATCTACCAAGTTTTTCATCACACGTCTATACAGATACAGTAACATTACACACTTAAAAAATGGTATGCAAGGTTATTTAATTAGTTCTAGGCACTCACATGATAGAAAATAAATCAAATTGAGAGATCCAGTTACTAAAATAAAGTCACAAAATGCAAGTGAAACACTTTGTTTCATAAAGGTACATGTTTTAATGTTTCTTTTAGCCACTGAAATTATTTCACACCCCACTCAACAATATCTATGAACTGATCCAAATATCCACGTAAGCAAACCCCAGTCACTGATTGCGTACTTGCAAAAAATTCATCAATTGATGACCACCAAACAAAACAACAAAGCATAATCATGAGTCCTGATCGTTAAAAAAGAGAAAGAGAAAACCAAACATATAATACATCTTATTCATCAGAGGAAAAAAGCTGAGTGAACAATCCATTGCCACATAAGTGAAGATGATAAAACATTAGCAGGGCTTTTTAGTTGCTAGTTATTGAAAGGTAATCATGTGATGGTTCAAGATTTCAGCAAACTGAGGAGTCCAAAGACTTGAACAGTGGCCAATATTTGGAAAGAAAAAAAAATGAAATATAAAAAAAAAATTCTGGAAATCTTAGGAAGATACAATAAAGAAAACATTCCTAAAAGTACAGCTTAACTGCAATGGTACCTTTTTTTTATTTTGGAATACCGCAAGATAGTACTTAGTAGTACTATATTTGCTAAAGTCCAATAACATAACCTTATTACTGAGCAATGACTCAAATTTTGTTTTTACAAAAGGTCCCAAATCCAGCCACATCAATACCCTAAGCCTAGAAGGCAACGAATACAATAACCTCTTAATTATTCTAGTACAAATTGTACACCAACCCAAGAATATAAGTTGTAATCAAGAGAACTCTCAAAGTTGCAAGATTTCACATGATAATGTGAATACGCAGCAATAATTAGTAAGTTCAACGCAAAGGACGGATCCCATAAATTACATCAAGATTTTGGTGTCCTCCACCCCCCCCCCCCCCGAATGCCAATTGATCCACAGATGCATACTGTCTCTAA
The DNA here is from genome assembly GCA_963682095.1 of Potentilla sterilis. NCBI lineage: Eukaryota > Viridiplantae > Streptophyta > Magnoliopsida > Rosales > Rosaceae > Potentilla > Potentilla sterilis. The sequence goes on along the minus strand of OY821757.1, from coordinate 29,034,619 downwards.
CAAGGCAGATTCGGCATAACACAATATTGTTAAAGACAAGTTTTTAGCAACAAACCTGGAGGTAGTTAAGTATATCGCCTGTTGCAACTCTAGATCCCCCTTCTTGTTGTCTACAGATCCACTGATAAATTTTATCCTGAAAAATAAGAAACAAATAATGATATAAATTAAAAGTAATTGCCAAAGTTCCATCAGTAAAATGTAGGTATGTAGTACGATTTCAAAGCATCTTTACACATCAGCAGAGCATTATGTGTGAACAAATTTATTCTGGCAGATGTGTAAGCTTGTAGAACCAATGGATTGGTTGCCTAAAGGCTACAATGGAATGTACAAACCACTAATTCGTCAGTGAACTAATGCAAGCAACATACAACATACTCTTCACATTTTTCTAGTAAGAAACAAAGAGTCACACACCAATAAACACTGAACAAAAACTGTCAACAAACCACGTACTATCAAGATAGCTATAAAAACAAAGGAGGAAGGCACCTAAGTATCTCTTGTGCCAGTATGGCACAAGTACACCGAGGTTCAGCAAAAGCATAAAATGGCCTAAAGTTTACATCTTTTCGGTACAAAATGGCCTAAACTGGTTTCCTCATAACCAAACCAAATACGTGAGAACCCCACTCACATGCAATTCACTCTGAACACAATAAACAAGGCCGAAATTCAGATTGACATTGTATAGTTCTACTTTATTCTACACTATTCTTACCTTATCACAACACTCCACACTAATCCTCTCATCACTTCTGATGGGTTGATTATCCTAACTATCACTCAATATCAATAAAAATGCAAACTTTGATAAACCACTACAATAATAAAATCTCTGAAAAACTTGGGTATAATCTCAAACCACCATTCACCCAATCCAAAACCCAAAACTTTCAACACAATCCAAACCAAAAAAAAAATAAAAACATAAGGCTGATTCGAAAAAATGAAAATTGAATGAGGATAAAGGTGAGGCTTACGAGAGCATGACGTTCGCCGGCTTGGAAGGAAAACTTCTGATGGTTCATGGCTTGAGTGTAAAGCTGAGAGAGGGAATTGGCAGCGCTGCAGAAGGAGGTGTACATGCTTCGATCCACCTCATCAAGGCTGGTGGCCACCGACTTTCTCTTCTTCCCCATCTCCCCAAGAGGTTTAAGGTGATGATCAATTGGGTGATTGTATCAGAGAAGGGGAAGAAGAAGAAGATGAAACCCTATGATTTGTGAAATTTGGGGATGATGGTGTGTTTTGGGCTTTTGGATTCTGTCTTTACATTTATCATGGAACCACATATAAAGGTTTTCAGAGGAGGAAAGACACATGGTTACTATCGTGCCTCCCACGTGAACATTGCTTCAATACCCAAACTGTTACTTGCACTCTTTCAATTTTTGTTTTTGTTTTTTGTTTTTGGGCTTCTAGTCCAAGAGAAACCATGGCAACTTTGAAATCATTGAGAGAAAAGTCATGGATTGATCTCAATATACAGCCTGGTTTGTGTGTCCAAATTACTGTAGGAGTTTTGATCCTTATCGATTCATGACGTCTTTGAAGTGAGTTTTGTATTGTGTAGAGAGAGTTGTAAACATCGTAGGATTGTTTGATTACGAAGCAAACTGGTTATTGCACGCGAGCTTGTTTAGGGAATATGTCATTTCACCCTAGAACGTGCGTCTTTAATTTTTTGATTTGGCCGACCCATAAGGATAAAACTCCTTTCAATTTTCCCCACAAGTTGAGTCAAAAAAATTATAAATAAGACACTACATCCAAAATTTATATGCATTCAAAGTTTACCTATATTCAACCCAGACACAGCTATCTCTCCAACAAAAAAACTCAAAACCTATGTCCTCTCTTTCTCAAAAACGCTCGAGAGAGAGAGACACAAACTCTCTGACCCAACAAAAGAACAACGACCCTACCATGATCTATATCCTCCTTCTAGCCACCTTTGATCGGTCATATATATTTCTTCCTCTCAACGATACAGACATTTACGTACCCTTGAGCGTACATGCCTCAACTAAAGACTGAGAATCAATGACCCAAAGGTTGAGTTTCCTGGTAAAACTTATGCAAATTTCACGACTCTAATGTCAAACGTTAGGGAGACTCCAGTTACCCTGTGATGACCTGACCTGACCTGACCTGGCTAGTGAAGCTAGCATGTAGGTAGGTCACGCATCCCACATCACCCGGGGGAGAGTGGATGTTGTGCTTATATGTATAGGGTTAGCTCCATATATTGAGACGCGTTCTAGGGAAAAGTCCCTAGGAACAAATCTGTGCGGACCTGTGGGGTGCCAGAGTGGCATGTGGGTCCAGAGCGAACAATATCTGTGAGTGGACGGGTGCTTGGAGGGCACTGGCAGCTACTCCAGGAGACGCGTTTTGGGGTGAAACCCCAAGAACAAATCTGTACGGGTCAGTGGGCTCAAAGCGGACAATATCTCAAGTGTGTGGACTGGGCTATTACAGATGGTATCAGATCCTGTCGCCGGCCGGAAGTGTGCCGACGCAGACGTCGGACCCTAAGGGGAGTGGATTGTGATGACCTGACTTGACCTGGCTAGGGTAGCTAGCAGGTAGGTAGGTCACGCATCCCACATCTCCCGGGGGGGAGTGGATGTTGCGCTTATATGTACAGGGTTAGCTCCATATATTGAGACGCGTTCTAGGGGAAGTCCTTAGGAACAAATCTGTGCAGACCTGTGGGGTGCCAGAGTGGCATGTGGGCCCATAACGGACAATATCTAGGTGTGAGTGGGCTGGTGCTTTGAGGGCACTGGCAGCTACTCCAAGAGACGTGTTTTGGGGTGAAACCCCAAGAACAAATCCGTGCGGGTCAGTGGGCCCAAAGCGGACAATATCTCAAGTGTGTGGACTGGGCTGTTACATACCCGAGGAACAAAGGTTCAATGATTTTTGAAGTTCGCAAGGAAAAACTTTGAATTTCAAGTAGGGGAACAAGAACTGCCTTGATTAGTGGTTTTCCATTTTATTAAATGTTACAGCATATTTAAAATTGTATAATTTGGTTCTCATAAAAATATTAACCGTTTTATAAGATTTTGTTGATGACTTGAGAGTGAGAGGAGCGTAGCAACTTCCTTGGGTTTCGATCCCCTAAACCTTTGGAGGGGCCTTTATGACAGAAGAATGTCTTACATCCCTTGAGGAGTGGCACTACTTCCCAGTTATATTTATAGTGAGGTAAAGTTGGATAGTGGGTCCAAGAGAAGGATGAGGATCCTCTCCTAATCTGTAAACTCACCTGACCTGTCTTACGTTTCTACCAGATGCTGACACATGATTATTTAACTCATGAATTAATTTCAGTTTACCTACTTGAACTTTAGTTGAATCATCACTTCAGTCCCTATACTTTTGATTTCATCAGTTACACCCCTGTACTTCCCTAAATTAATCAACTGATACCAATTTTGTAAATTCCGTCTAAACGATCAATCAATATCAAAGGCTTTTTGGTACCTTTTTCCTACATTAATGCACCGTTACCATATTACGATTATAAACAAGGCTAAACAAATCATATAATCAAGTTGAACAATAAAAAACAAATCATATATGGTGATTCCTTTGTTTAGCCTTTTTGTTTATTTTCTATTGTTCAACTTGATTATATGATTTGTTTAGCCTTATTTATAATCGTAATATGGTAACGGTGCATTAATGTAGGAAAATTGTACCAAAAAGCTTTTGGTATTTATAGATGAATTAATTTCAGTTTACCTACTTAAACTTTGGCTCAATCATCACTTCAGTCCCTATACTTTTGATTTCATCAGCTACACCCCTGTACTTCCCTAAATTAATCAACTGATAGCAATTTTATAATTTCGTCCAAACAATCTATCAATACAAAAAGCTTATTGGTACCATTTCCCTACATTAATGCACTGTTACCATATTACGATTATAAACAAGGCTAAACAAATCATATAATCAAGTTGAACAATAGAAAACAAACAAAAACAAATCATATATGGTAAAACAAAAAGAAATCACCATATATGATTTGTTTTTGTTTGTTTTCTATTGTTCAACTTGATTATATGATTTGTTTAGCCTTGTTTATAATCGTAATATGGTAACGGTGCATCAATGTAGGGAAAGTATACAAAAAACATTTGGTATTGATAGATCGTTTGGACGGAATTTACAAAATTGGTATCAGTTGATTAATTTAGGAAGTACAGGGGTGTAGCTGATGAAATCAAAAGTATAGGGACTGAAGTGATGATTCAACCAAAGTTCAAGTAGGTAAACTGAAATTAACTCTTAACTCATCTAACAGGTTGATGTTTTTCTTTGTTTAGCCTTTTTGTTTATTTTCTATTGTTCAACTTGATTATATGATTTGTTTAGCCTTATTTATAATCGTAATATGGTAACGGTGCATTAATGTAGGAAAATTGTACCAAAAAGCTTTTGGTATTTATAGATGAATTAATTTCAGTTTACCTACTTAAACTTTGGCTCAATCATCACTTCAGTCCCTATACTTTTGATTTCATCAGCTACACCCCTGTACTTCCCTAAATTAATCAACTGATAGCAATTTTATAATTTCGTCCAAACAATCTATCAATACAAAAAGCTTATTGGTACCATTTCCCTACATTAATGCACTGTTACCATATTACGATTATAAATAAGGCTAAACAAATCATATAATCAAGTTGAACAATAGAAAACAAACAAAAACAAATCATATATGGTAAAACAAAAAGAAATCACCATATATGATTTGTTTTTGTTTGTTTTCTATTGTTCAACTTGATTATATGATTTGTTTAGCCTTGTTTATAATCGTAATATGGTAACGGTGCATCAATGTAGGGAAAGTATACAAAAAACATTTGGTATTGATAGATCGTTTGGACGGAATTTACAAAATTGGTATCAGTTGATTAATTTAGGAAGTACAGGGGTGTAGCTGATGAAATCAAAAGTATAGGGACTGAAGTGATGATTCAACCAAAGTTCAAGTAGGTAAACTGAAATTAACTCTTAACTCATCTAACAGGTTGATGTTTTTCTTTTTTTAATTTCTTTTTCTTTGATTTCATAGTCGCTTTCTTTCTTCTACTTCTCTATCGTATGCTTCACTCTCACAATTCAAACAGAGGATATGCAAACCCAAATATGTTTCATATCAATTGGGTATCAACAGAATTGGGTTTTGTCTCTCTCAAATTAATGACATCGCAACTTGAGATCGATATGTTGTTTTCCAATCCTCACCTCTCTCTATTTTCATCCGGTTTCAATTTCCATTTACAGTCAAAATATTCCATCTTTAGAAGATATTTTGTGAAGATTTCAGTTGAGATTAAATTAATTTATGGCCTTAATTTGGTCTGATTTGCTGGGTACATAATTGGGTAAGAAGAGAAAAGAGAGGTGTTTCTGCCTAAACCCTGGGGTCTAGCGGATGCAGGACAATAAAGCTATACACAACAAGTATAGTGGTTCACCGCGCCATCGGAGGGCGCGGCTACGTCCACTTGGAATCCAGTAGGCGTGGCTAATAAGCCATCAGGTTACAAGGGTGGAATGCCTTGGATCCAAGATCCTTAATACTAACGGGGGAGCCTCCTATTTATAGAGAAGGAAGGCTCCCACCTCTACCATGTTTCCAATGTGGGATGCTAACAATACTATTACACAATTCCCTACTCACGAAGCTACTTCAGGCACTCGGTGGTACTGCCTCCGAGTGCGGCACCGGTGATGTGGAGCAATGGAGATGTAGCCGGGGTGCGGGTCTACTCGCTAGATGCCGGAAGTAGGACCCCCGATGCCGGTTGCACGGTCCACGAGGTCGCCGGATGTGCTTGGCGGTGCACCATATATGTACTGTCAACAAGTCCCCCAAGTTCCCGAGTAAGAGTGCAATCTTACTTGGGGAGTTAATCAGTATGTGCCGCCAAGCGTAGGTGGTGACCGAGTCACCCCTACTACCTCCAGTCCCCCAAGTCCCTAAGTGAGATTGGGCTCTTCTCGAGGTGTGCGAATGTCGAGTCCCCCAGGCTCGGGCTGGATATGTGACTTGGCCGGGAGTGCTGGGGTGCCGGGAGAGACGAGGCCGGGCGAGATGAGGTGGTGGGATGGCGATCCGGTCCGGGCGCTCGGCCTTCGGACGGATCGGAGAGCTGGCGATCAGGTCCGGGCGAGATGCCCCTGGACGGATCGGTGAGCTGGCGATCAGGTCCGGGCTCTTCGGCACCGGACGGATCGGAGAGCTGGCGACTCCGTCCGGGCGCTGAGCCGTCGGACGGATCGGAGAGCTGGCGATCAGGTCCGGGCGAGACGCCCCCGGACGGATCGGTGAGCTGGCGATCAGGTCCGGGCGCTGAGCCGTCGGACGGATCGGTGAGCTGGCGATACCGTCCGGGCGAGACGGATCGGAGAGCTGGCGATACCGTCCGGGCGCGGAGCCGTCGGACGGATCGGTGTGCTCGGCGATTCCGTCCGGGCCCTGAGCCACCGGACGGATCGGAGAGCTGGCGACTCCGTCCGGGCGCTGAGCCGTCGGACGGATCGGTGTGCTCGGCGATTCCGTCCGGGCGCTGAGCCGTCGGACGGATCGGTGAGCTGGCGATACCGTCCGGGTGCTGAGCCGTCGGACGGATCGGTGTGCTCGGCGATTCCGTCCGGGCGCTGAGCCGTCGGACGGATCGGTGAGCTGGTGATACCGTCCGGGCGTCAAGCCACAGGACGGATCGGAGAGCTGGCGACTCCGTCCGGGCGCTGAGCCGTCGGACGGATCGGTGAGCTGGCGATACCGTCCGGGCGCTGAGCCGTCGGACGGATCGGTGTGCCCGGCGATTCCGTCCGGGCGCTGAGCCGTCGGACGGATCGGTGAGCTGGCGATACCGTCCGGGCGCTGAGCCGTCGGACGGATCGGAGAGCTGGCGATACCGTCCGGGCGGATTGGACCTGGCCCGGGCGACATGCCATACCGGAACGAGGCCCGCAGTGTAGAAGAGCTGAGATGCAATGTATTGATGCGTGCACCGTAGTGCGATGCATAATGATATGAGCATCATGGGATGATGATGCGAGGACTCGACCGCTATGGAGGCGAGTCTCATATTGCTAGGCTGCGGGGGATTACCCCGGTGTTGCGGGCTGGTTTTAAAGCGCCGGTAAACACTTGCTAGTTCTTCTCAGCTTGTGTTGAATAAGCGATGAGGTAAATGTGCAGGTTTGTTAGCCTGCGGGGAGATTTGTTCTGTGTCAGAGATACAATCTGCCCTGTGGGATGGTGTAGAGATAACGAGTCTCCCCCATATGTCCCCAAAGGTATCGCAGTTCAGTGCGATGCAGGGTTTTTATCCCGCTGGACAGTATCGCGGTTCAATGCGACGCAGGGTTTTTATCCTGCTGGACAAGAGTACATGTGTTAGATGTAAACTCGCCCGGTTTATAAAGCCCAATGCGTTTGCCATGGAGGCGGGCGGACTCGACGGGCGACATGCCATATCGAAACGAGTCCCCCTGTGAAAAGCCATGGGTCCGGGTGATCATGCCGGAAAGTACTCTCAAGCTGGTTGGACATGATGGAACCGATGGGTTGGACCTCGCTCGGGCGACATGCCATATCGAAACGAGGTCTACATGCATTGGAATGCGTGCACCGTAGTGCTATGCATTGTAATGCGATGCATTGATGCGATGCATTGGAATGCGTGCACCGTAGTGATATGCATTGTAATGCGATGCATTGATGCGATGCATTGGAATGCGTGCACCGTAGTGCTATGCATTGTAATGCGATGCATTGATGTGAGCAGCACTGATAAGCGCATATGACATGCGTGCAATGACGCATAATGATGGCGATGCATTGCAATGCTGAGATGATCAATCGATGCACAATGATATGCGCGGCACTGATATCACATGTCTAATTATCAATATTTCCCAATAGTTTATGCACAGGTGAAGCACGCGTTGAGTAATAATAGATAAGTTAGAATACTTAGCTTTGAAGAAAGCCGCCGGGTGTTGGAATAGCATGCGAGAATGATTCCCGAGTTGCCCGGTGAATGTCTACGGGTGTAGAGAGCAGCTTGATTTTGCTGCTTGGAGCAGTGGGTGTCCAGAGAAGATGCTTGGGTGCCAATAGAAGACTGCTGCAGCCCAACCTGCTGGAATCCGGCCCAAGATGCTGCAGATCTGATCCGGTCCGGTCCAAAATGCTGAACCACTGCTGCAGCCCAATCCGGCCCAACCCAGACGCTGACCGGGTCAGCCATTTCAAACCGGCCCCTTTTCCCGCCAATTTCTTTCTCTTCTTCTGCTTCTGTCTTCGTCCGGTTTCTTTCTCGGCCGGCGTCGCCCGGTCGGTGCTCTTCATCTCGGAGACGAGCGGCAACGGTACCGGGCCGGACCCCGCTGGAAGCTGCTGCACCGCACCGGAGCCTGGGGGCTGCTGGAAGCCATTGGACCGGAGCTGCTGCATCGCACCGGAGGAGCGCTCGGGAGAGGTGGAGATGCTCGGCGATTCTCGACTGGTGGAGACGCTCGGTGACTGCACCGGAGCTCACCGTGCCCGGAGTCCCACACGGGTTGACCACGCCGGGTGGGCTGCGCGGGCTGCACGCCGGATGATGCTGTCCGGGAGGCTAGACGGCCGGGTGCTGCATGCTGGACCGGGAGAGGAGTTGATGGATGATGGCGGGAGATGCCCGGTGAATGTGCTGCACCGGAGAAGGAACCGGAGCCGGAGCCGGAGCCGGGGAGAGGACGAGCGCACCGGATAGCGGCGTATGGCCGGGGGTGCCCAAAGGAGTCAGCCGTTGACCCGCGTTGACCATTGCTGACCGCACCGGACCGGGCCTTGGGCCGGGAGTTGCAGCCAACCAATGCTGCACCGGAGGGGGGGGGGCTCGGGAGAGGTGGAGACGCTCGGGGACTCACGTCCGGCTGACTCGACCGGGGCTCTCCCGCTTTCTCCGGGGCTCGGACCATGCGCCGGAGACGTGTGCTGTACCGGAGGTGACGAACCGTACCGGAGCTGCTGACCAGAGACGTGCCGCCCCGGGGTCGACGATCCGCACCGGGGAACTTGCACCGGAGACGAAGCCGGGACCTGCTGCACGAAGCCGGGACCCCGCTGTACCGGAAGACTTGCTCGGGAGACGGGGCTGCGCGCCGGACCGGGAGATGCCGCACCGGAGGGGTGCTCGGGGATGCTGGCCGGGAGACTTGCTGCACCGGAGACGCTGGCCGGGAGAAACAATTGGCGCACCCAAGTCCGAACCGGAGACGCTGGCGCGTGGATCATGCAAGGTGGACCGGGCGAGCCTGGTCCTGTTGACCGGGCTGGGTTGCCAACTGGGCCGGGTGCCAACATGAGCTGGGCTGCAGCAGCAGGGCTTCTCTCTCCACTTTTTTTTCTTCTTCCCGATGGAATAAATAATCGATCTCTACCCAGCCGGTAGAGCAACACAATTTTTTGAACTGATTCCCACAGACGGCGCCAATTGTTTCTGCCTAAACCCTGGGGTCTAGCGGATGCAGGACAATAAAGCTATACACAACAAGTATAGTGGTTCACCGCGCCATCGGAGGGCGCGGCTACGTCCACTTGGAATCCAGTAGGCGTGGCTAATAAGCCATCAGGTTACAAGGGTGGAATGCCTTGGATCCAAGATCCTTAATACTAAGGGGGGAGCCTCCTATTTATAGAGAAGGAAGGCTCCCACCTCTACCATGTTTCCAATGTGGGATGCTAACAATACTATTACACAATTCCCTACTCACGAAGCTACTTCAGGCACTCGGTGGTACTGCCTCCGAGTGCGGCACCGGTGATGTGGAGCAATGGAGATGTAGCCGGGGTGCGGGTCTACTCGCTAGATGCCGGAAGTAGGACCCCCGATGCCGGTTGCACGGTCCACGAGGTCGCCGGATGTGCTTGGCGGTGCACCATATATGTACTGTCAACAAGAGGATTCAAGGTAAAATCTGAGATTTGATTTTCATTTAGATTTGATTTTGTTGAGACTGAATGCTGAGTATTAGAATTTCTGGATTGTTAACCTCAAACTGAATGAGCAAGAAAAAATAATCACAATGATCATGAAGAAAAAGAATGGTATAATGAAGATCTTGGAGGAGTGCAGTTAGTTAAGTTGTAAAAGATGGAACAAGTTGTTAAAGAAGAAGTAGATGAAGAAGAGAGGAAGACAATACGAGAGAGAATTGAATGAGCATTTTCAGCCGTCGGATGAAGCTGCAAAAAATGATTTTAGTACAGAAAATAATTAAACCATTGATGTGTTTCTAGACACGTGGCGGCTTATGGTGAAAAGTCCATGCAGGTCAGGTGAGAATGGGGACCAGGAGAGGATCCTCTTCCCCAAGAGACCAGTCATCATATATGTATGTTGGTGCCGCATTCATTTGAATTTGAAAACCAAAAATATTTGTAGTTCTTTATAGAATTAATTTCAGTTTACCTACTTGAACTTTGACTCAATCATCATTTTAGTCCCTTTACTTTTGATTTCATCAGCTACACCCTTGTACTTTCCTAAATTAATCAACTGATACCAATTTTGTAATTTCGTCCAAACAATCTATCAATACCAAAGCCTTTTTAGTACCATTTCCCTACATTAATGCACCGTTACCATATTACGATTATAAACAAGACTAAAAAAATTCATATAATCAAGTTGAACAATAGAAAACAAATCATATATGGTGATTTCTTTTTGTTTTACCATATATGATTTGTTTTTGTTTATTTTCTATTGTTCAACTTGATTATATGATTTGTTTAGCTTTATTTATAATCGTAATATGGTAACGGTGCATTAATGTAGGGAAAAGATACCAAAAAACCTTTTGGTATTGATAGATCGTTTGTACGGAATTTACAAAATTAGTATTAGTTGATTAATTTAGAAAGTATAGGGGTGTAGTTGATGAAATCAAATTGATTAATTTAGAAAGTATAGGGGTGTAGTTGATGAAATCAAAAGTATAGGGACTGAAGTGATGATTCAACCAAAATTTAAGTAGGTAAACTGAAATTAATTATTCTTTATAAATTTGGTTTAAGCATGTTTTCATACTAGGCAGCCCATGAAACTATTTATTTATCGATTTTTTAAACATTGATAAGCAAATGTATGGTAAATTATTTTCACATGTTTATTCAACAATGTATATTCTCTAGTTTTATGTTTTAAACTTATTATGAGTTAGTCTTGTTGCAAACTCATTCGAAATTGTATTTCTTAAAGTTGTCATCTCTTAGCCTTTTTTTTTCTTAGCTATTTCTTGTGTCATGTTTTAGGCGAATAAAAGAATTTTACAAAATAAAGATTTTACACCTCAAAAATACTTTTATGATTCCGTTGTGTTTGTTTAAAGGTTTCTTAGGTAAATTGCCTTGTGGTTCCTTTAATATAAATCGAGCATTCGATTCATATTTTAGAGACTCGCAGCACTGTAACGTACCTAAACTGAAGAGGTGCAGTTTGAGGTGTTACATGGAGGGGCTGCTAGTGACAAAGAATTAGAAGAATGAAGCCTTTTGAAGTTAGCTAGAATGAACTGCCATTTTATTTTCCAATGTTCCTCATTTGAATGGTTTGTAAGCTAATTATCTAAGACTCTAGGGGGAGGTTTGTTACACGGGACTGGACTGCATAAGACAACCTTACTTAATACTGTAGAAACAATTTCGTGTTTGCTATCACATGAGGCTCTAGCAGATAAGCTTGTGGAGTCTCAAAAACGCGCCAACACCTTCTTCCACAACGCCCCCAAAAACTATCGAATTGTGTAAACCAAAATCTTTCTCTAGTCTTCTGCATAATTCTTTTCCATCACTTCTACAGTTCTTCTTGAATTTTTTATCTGGTTCGATTTCTTTCAATTCTGGGAAAGGCCCAAGCCTAACTTTCTCTTCCTTCAATCCCTCTCTCTCTCTCTCTCTCTCTCTCACACACACACACACACTGTTTCCCCTCTTCCTTTCCTTTCTTCTTCTATTTTACTTCAGTCAATTTCTTTCCTCCTATCTCTGTGTTCCTTTTTAGAATTAATTTCAGTTTACCTACTTAAATTTTGACCCAATCATCATTTCAGTCCCTATTCTTTTGATTTCATCAGTTACACCCCTGTGCTTTCTAAGTTAATCAACCCATACCAATTGACAGTTACCATATGATTTGTTTTGTTTGTTTTCTATCGTTCAATTTGATTATATGATTTTTTTAGCCTTGTCTATAATCGTAATATGGTAACGGTGCATTAGTGTAGGAAAAGAGTACTAAAAAGCCTTTGGTATGGATAGATCGTTTGGACGGAATTTACAAAATTGGTAACGGTTGATTAATTTAGGAAGTACAGGGGTGGAGCTGATGAAATCAAAAGAATAAGGACTAAAATGATGATTGGGCCAAAGATTAAGTAGGTAAACTGAAATTAATTCTTTTTTTTTATTCCTTTTTCCAGAGTGTTGCCACCACTACATTTTGAGATATGGAGAATCATGATTAGGTCTTAATTAGAAGAGATCTGGAAATTCTTTTTAAGGACCTCTTGTGCATTTCTCTTCCTTAGCTGGGAAAATGTTCTTGGATATGCATTTTCAGTTTCAACCTTAATCAACATGTGAGGGAAGCTATGGAAGGTCAAGTTCAATAGAAGTATCTACAAAATATTCATCTGGTCTTTTAGTTCTTTCAAGGAAAATAGCTTTGGTGTTGATGGTCTTGGCCATGGCTTTTTAGTCCAACTAGAACAATTGCCAACATACATGAGTTATGTCAAGTTAAATAGTCCAACACTCTTATAGAAATTAAGCCCAACTATCACAATCCCATGAAACAAAATGTACCCCATCCCATGAAACAAGCTTACCATATCCCATGAAACAAATAAGTACTTATTTGTTACTGTTGAATGTTTAGTTGTTTGATGATAGACTTTTGAGATTGTCATTCTTACTTTTCACGTATTTTTCAATGGTCTGTAACTTAACTTGAGATAGTTAAATATTGTAGATTGATTATGTTTGCTAATTTAGTACTTCAGTGTTGTTTAAAAAAAATTGAAGCTGGCTATATATGCAATGTGTTTTGTTGCAAAACCGCACCAGACTGCACCATTAATGCAATCCAATAGAAAATGTAGTTGTTATAATTTTAAAGCAGTTGTAACCTGCAAAATTGGCATTTATACCCTCATGCTCTTCCATTATTTCGTCATATCCTAACCTCATTACTTCACATTCCAATGTTCGAACATTTCTCAGAGCAGTATTATTTATAATTTTCTAGAGATAAAACCACATTTTCATTTCATACTTTTATTTTATTTTGTTTAGCTAGTTTTGCAGTTTGAGAACGATCCATATTTATATTATACTACAAACGTTTGTTATGCTAGGTCATATTGGTTTGTCTTTATTGAGGTTATTCAAAATGTTGACGGATAATAAAATTTTGAAGGGTTGATAAGCGTTTTTGGGAATTTTGGATTTAGTTGAGTTAGAGATCGAGGGCTAATTTCTCCCTCTTCGGCCGTGTCCTCTTCTTCGCCATCTTCATCCTCTCCGCTTGGCAAGCGCAGGTAGGATCGGGTTCGGCCACAGATGCAGATCAGGAGGTCAGCGAGGCTTGGACGTCGACCCTGGAGGTCGGCAGGTGGACGTCGGCGCTGGTGTCGATGACAACCTTTGCTAGTATTGAGCGATCGCCGCCGTCATGGGTAGCACACCATTACATCTTACTTCATCTTCGATGGAGCCAAATCCCGATTCCTTCAAGGATATCGGAAATCTCAGGTATGGCTCTGGCCACCTTTCATCGTTTTGTTCAATCGAAGCCTGGATATGGAATTCTCAATCTCAAGTCTATGGTCTCCGATCTGGCCCCTAGGGTTTGGTATGGTTGGGGATCTACCGGCGGCTTTGAGTTGGTGGTGGTGCAGATTTGCTAGGTCTGGAATCTCTTGGAAGTGGGTTCTATCTTGGTTTGGGCCTTCATTTATTTTGGATGTCTTTATTTGGTTGGACTGAGTTTTTATGCCCCAAAAGGGATTCTAATTTTGAATCGATAAGGGTAGGCTCTCCATTTGGTTGGACATTTATTCAAAACTTCTAAGTGGAATGAGACTGCTGAAATAAAGGAGTTATAAACGGTCTTGAGAAGGTGGATGTACTTTTGGTTGTTAGAGACCTAGGTGCAGCTAGGTATTTGATAGTCATAGGGGGTAACTCTTATTATTGGCCCTTTCGGGTGTGTTATTTCTTGTACTGTCTGCTGAGATATATAAAAAAAAGTTGACTTCCGATTTAAAAAAAAAAAGGGGGGCTAATTTCTAGATTTAATTGGAACCCACGACTTTCCTTGACAAAATAGCATGCTATCCCCCAAATTGGACACACAAAAAAAGGACCCCTTAGTGGAAATGCAATGTATACATATATTACATACATATATACATATCTATACATATAACTGGATGAAAGAACATGTGTGTATGTGTGTATATGTGTGTGTCACTTGTAGAAAGCCAAGTATACTATCAAAAGTATGTGTAGATATATACATACAAGTAAGGCTCATACATCACATAAGTATGTATGAGTCTCACTTGGCAACCAGTCTCATGACATAGTATAAAAGGGATAATGACCATTTGCACAAAAAAGAGTTAAAACTTGACTATTCTAATGTTATATACCTATTCCAATGAATCTTAATAAAAATACATAAATACCCTATATTAAACCCTAATATCCTCGTATCCTTTTTAACCAACAGATTCCTCTCTCTCTCTCTCTCTCTCTCTCTCTCTCTCTCTCTCTCTCTCTGGCTTAGAAGTGGCGGCGGCAGCGGGAGAGGGGGAGGAGAGGTGAGTGGCGAGGGTGATTTCCTCGGAGAGGGGCTGGCAAAGTTTCTCGAGCTCGTCGATGGAGGCGGAGACGGCGGTTTTAGAGCGGAGGACCTCGAGTTGTTCGTTGTTGAGGGATTTGCCTTCGGCGAGGGACTCCTCCATCTGATGGATGCGGTTCTGCTTCTTGCGGAGGGCACATATGCGCTTGTTGATGAGGCTGAGAACCGGCCCGTCTGACACTTCGGAGCCGGCCATGGCTGCCATTGAAGGTGCTTTTTTTTTTTGCTTTTCTAGGGTGTTTTCCGAAGGCGTGGTTATAGTAATGGTAGCCTTCTTCGTCCTCAGGCACGTCGGCGAAGATGGAATCAACATCGTCGTTGGGGCGGTCAGACACTTGGATGAAGACTCGGTTGCCGCCGGGTGAGTCGTCGTTGTGATGATCCGACCTGACCTGGCTAGGGAAGCTAGCAGGTAGGTAGGTCACGCATCCCATATCTCCCGGGAAAGAGTGGATGATGTGCTTATATGTGCAGGGTTTAGTTCAATACATAAGGACCCGTTTTGGGGGCTCAATGGCTTCGGAGGGGATGGGAACTCCGAAGTT
This sequence comes from Potentilla sterilis, assembly GCA_963682095.1. NCBI lineage: Eukaryota > Viridiplantae > Streptophyta > Magnoliopsida > Rosales > Rosaceae > Potentilla > Potentilla sterilis. Next base: position 29,019,111 of record OY821757.1, on the reverse strand, counting down.
AAGTTTGTTGAGCTCAAAGCAATCCCAGGATGGGTAACCTACTGGGAAGTTGCTCGTGAGCCTCCAGAAATAAATTTGTGTGGGCCGGTGGGCTCAAAGCGGACAATATCCTAAGTGTATGGGCTGGGCTGTTACAATTGGTATCAGAGTCTGTCCCCGGCCCGAAATGTGCCGACGCGGATGTCGGACTCTAACGGGGGTGGATTGTGATGACCCGACCTGACCTGGCTAGGGAAGCTAGCAGGTAGGTAAGTCACGCATCCCACATCGCCCGGAGAAGAGTGAATGCTGTGCTTATATGTGCAGGGTTAGCTCAATACATAAAGACGCGTTTTGGGGGCTCAATGGCTTCGGAGAGGATGAGAAATCTGAAGTTAAGCTTGCTGAGCTCAAAGCAATCCCAGGATGGATGACCTACTGGGAAGTTGCTCGTGAGCCTCCAGAAATAAATCTGTGCGGGCCGGTGGGCTGAAAGTGGACAATATCCTAAGTGTATGGGCTGGGCTGTTACAGTCGTAGTTGGGATCAGAGGAGTCACGTGCGATTAGTTGGAAAGTAGACGACTTTTTCTTGTCGATGAACTTCTTCTTTCACATGGTGAATCAGAGAAGGTTTTGCCGGGAATTTGTGAACAGGTGATTGGAATTTTAGAGTAGAACTGCACAAGATGAAGAATGGCTACAAAAACCCTTTACCCACTGAAAGGAAAGCTAACAAAACCCTACAATTTGTAGCACAGTGCAGGAAAGACGTCGTACTAATGATAGTAATTTTCATGTGTGTTTTTTCTTCTCGTTGGCTTTAGATTTTGGCATGGATTGTATACTGAGATACTGAGAAGCACAATCTATATGTATGGTTGTGGATTACTGGGGTCAGTAATCTGATTACTGGGGATTAGTAATCTGATTACTGAGGGTCAGTAACCTAGTTATTGGGGGTCAGTAATCGATTACTGGGGATCAGTAACATGGTTACTGAAAAATATAGAATCTGTAATCTGATTACTAGGAGTCAGTAACCTGATTACTGGGGGTCAGTAACCTGATTACTGGGGGTCAGTAACTTGATTACTATGAATCAGTAACTTTATTACTGGAAATCTGTAATCTGCAAATTGCTTACTGCACTACAAAAACAAAGGGATTTACCGACGAAAAAAAAAAAAACGGCCGACGAAACTTTTTTTTCGTCGGCTATATCGAAGAAAAGCCGACGAATATTTTTTTCGTCGGGCAAAAAAAAATTTCGTCGGCTATTCCAATAGAATGGCCGACGAATTTTTTTTCCGTCGGTAAAAATTAAAAATCGTCGGCTATTCTTCGAGAATGGCCGACGATTTAAAGTTGTCGTCGGCTATACTCTGAATAGAATAGCCGACGAAAAATTTTGTGGCAAATCGTCGGCTATTCTACAAGAATGGCCGATGATTTAAAGTTTTCGTCGGCTATACTCTGAAAATGAGTATGGCCGACGAAGTTGGTAATTTCGTCGGCCATAAGTCTTTATATTTTCAGATCTGGGCAGAAGCTGCTCATTTAAAAAAAAACGGAAAAAAAACGGGAAAAAGAGTGAGAAATCTGTGGGTATTGTTGAAATCCGTCCTCTCTTACATTGTGGAGCTATATATAGGTACGTATATGTGTATATATGTTGATTTTGAGTTTTAGTTGAGTTGATTTTGAGTTTTAGTGATTTTGATATAGTAAGTGATTTTTTGTTTTGTTGTTGTTTTAGTGTTAGAATGTATGTATATATGTTGATTTTGAGTTGTAGTTGAGTTAATTTTCAGTTAGAGTTTAATTATGTGTTTTAATTTGATGTTATTTTAATTAGTGTTAAAATATATATAAATATGTTAATTAATGGTTGTTGATAGTGTAATGAACTTAAATAATGGTTGTTAATTAATGGTATATATATATATGAGTTGATGTTGATAATAATATATATTGTAATATATATGTGTTAATTAATTTATTATTAATTAAAGTTATACATATATATTATTATCAGGCTATATATGGATCGAGATAAGAGTTGGATTTCGCTTCCAAGGCATGACCGACGATACACTACAGGAGTTGTGGATTTTATGCAGTTCGTCGAAGAAAATGCAAAAGGACCGTACCATTATTGCCCGTGCAAGAAATGTAAGTGTCGCAGTGATATGTGTCGATTTCCGATTAGGAGAGTATGGGAGCACCTAAAGAGCAATGGGTTTTGGCCGAAGTACACACGTTGGATATATCACGGTGAGCCATCATTAGATGGATCGCATGATCATGGGCAGTATTTTGAGGCGGGCAGTAGTAGTACATCCAACGATCCAACAATGACATTCGTCAACGACGTGTTTCCTTTTGAAAGCGGTGTACATGGGGAACAATATATGCAGGACCCGGTGCAGCCGTTCCCACAAGTTGTCAACACTGCTGCCTTTGACAAGTACAACAAACTGATTGCATTGCAACAGACCCCTGTGTGTTCAAGTTCTGAGAAGACAGTTCTTGAAAGTGTGATGGAGGTAATGAGGATTAAAGTCGAGACAAAATCGACTATCAGGCAAGTAGATGAATATCTACAGTACACTTCTTCGTTGTTGGAGGAGGGTCATCGTAATCCTACCAATCACCGTCAGGTCCGAAGTATCCTCAAAGATCTAGGGCTTTCCTACATTAAGATCCATGCATGCGCATTTGACTGCGTTCTCTTCTGGGGTAAAGATGCAGAAGGGAATGACCTTGCTAGCCTTGACGCATGTCCGATATGTCAGTCTGACCGATATAAGTTGACGGGAGCAGGCAATAGGAAACCTGTGAAAGTGCTTCGGTATTTTCCGTTGAGAGATAGGCTTGAGCGGTTGTACATGTCAGCAACCACCGCAAAAGCTATGAGGTGGCACGGTGAGCGGGACGCGGGAGACGCAGATATCATGACACACATCTCTGACGGAGCGGCTTGGAAGCATATAAACAATGAGTTTCCTTATTTTGCGTCAGATGTCAGAAACGTCAGGCTCGGGCTCTCAACTGACGGGTTCAACCCTTTCGGCACCATGAGTCTTTCATACAGTATATGGCCGGTGGTTTTGGTACCTTACAACCTTCCTCCGTGGATGTGCATGAAGAAGGAATATAATATGTTGACGTTGTTGATTCCGGGGCCTGGTTACCCAGGGAAATGTCTCGATGTGTATATGAGACCATTGATTGAAGAGCTTAAGGTATTGTGGGACGTTGGTCATCCCACTTTTGACAAGTACAAGCAGGAGACGTTCCAGATGCATGCCATGGTTATTGGTACCATCAGTGATTTTCCTGCTTATGGGATGTTGTCGGGCAGCGTTGTCAGGGGATACAAGGCTTGTCCAGAGTGCCTCACCGATTATGGGAGCACCCCTCATTGCAACAAGATATGCCGAATGGGTCATCGTGTGTTCCTTCCGGCGGATCACCACTGGCGTTACGAGTCCGCCGCATTTGATGGAACCGAAGAACACGGCCGTGCTCCCAGAAGATGGACAGGAAGAGAAATTTTAGCAAGACTTAATGAGTACGATTTTGGGCTCCTCAGCAATCATCCCGATATTGTAGCGGAAATACCTGAAAGGCCTGAGGAGTACAAATTCTGGACACATAGGAGCATATTGTGGGAACTCCCGTACTGGTGTGAGTTGCTGATCCGACACTTCCTAGACGTTATGCACATAGAAAAAAATGTTTCTGAAAGTGTGGTGGGCACAACGCTGAACTTGGAGGGGAAGACGAAAGACGGTCCTAAGGCTCGCACTGATATGCAAAACATGAATATCAGAAAACCACTATGGTTGAAACAAGGGAAGAGAAAAATGCCTCAAGCTCCTTACACCGTCAAGCCTGAGCATAAATCAGAAATTTTGCATTGGATAAGTCGGGCCAAGTATCCTTCAGGCTTTGCTGGAAATATAGCCAAGTGTGTCAACAGACAATGCAACAATCTGTACGGGTTGAAAAGTCATGACAATCATATCTTGCTACAACGTCTCTTCCCTGTTTTCATTCGACCGTTCCTTCCCCGTCACGTTGTGGAGCCGTTAGTAGCGTTGGCAAGATTTTTCCAGAAGGTATGCACACGGGAAGTGAGAAAATCTGACCTCCGGGAAATGCAACAAGACATCGTTCATATCATGTGTAAATTTGAGATGATATTTCCTCCAAATTTTTTCGACATCATGCCTCACCTCATGATCCATCTTCCTCGGCAGTTGTTGCTTACCGGTCCTGTGCACTTCACTTGGATGTATCCGATGGAAAGGTACGTATTTTACACCTTATGTTAATTTCCTCATCAATATATGTGATATAGTGTTAATGTATTATCATAACACTTTAAAAACTTGATTTATAGGCAACTTGGACAATACGGTGGTTTTGTCCAAAACAGATCCGCACCTGAAGGATGTATAGCTGAAGCATATATTGCGCACGAGTGCGTCACCTACATGAAGCTGTATTTCGGAGCGTTACAGGAAAGCATACAGGAAGATGTACCGTCACAGTTCAATCTTTCCATACTCTCCGACGATGTTGTACTCGGTGGAAACATGCCAGACTACAAGTTGAAAGATTATGAGGTAGCCATTGCACATTGGTGGGTACTAATCAACTGTCCAGAAGTTCAGTTTTGGAAGGACATATATCTACGCTGTGAAGGAGTAGCAGGTGATCGCGATTACCACAACCAGACATTCGCAGAGTATTTCGGCCGCTGGGTACGTCCTTTAGCACTATTCTATACGTGTTCATATATTATTGTGTATATTTATTCATATTTATAGTTCATTCTGATGGTTGCAGATGGACCTTATTGAAAATGATAATCACCCAAATTGGTCGCACGAACTTAGACTTTTAGCGAGGAGGCCGGTCTATTCAAAAGTTTATGCGACGTGCAAGGTGAATGGTGTGTTATTTCGATGTGAAGACAGAGACCTCAGACTGAAAACACAAAATTCAGGGGTTATGGCACATGGTGGGGATGGTGGAGTTGACTATTACGGTGTTCTCCATTCGGTTGTGGAACTGCATTACGGGGAAGGCATGAAAGTGCACCTTTTCAAGTGTAGATGGTTTGACACACGGCCGCAGAGCATGAAAACCGATCAATACGGCGTAAGTTCTGTGAACACTAGTACATCATGGTATGAGGACGACCCGTTCGTTTTAGCCACATGGGTGAAACAAGTGTTTTATCTTGATGATCTCGCCAAGGGTGACCCGTGGAAAGTAGTCAACACTATCCACCATCGCAACATTTACCGGGCGTCTACACTTGGAGTGGCCGAAGAGAACGAGGAAGGGGGCACCGCGTATCAAGAGCCCAACTCAAACGGTATTCCTGACTCCTCTTTTATTCGTCTAGACACGCCGGTGCGAATTCGACGTGAAGAGCCACTGCTTGTTGATGTTGATCCAATTGAAGAAACTAACGAGGACTCTAGTGGTGAGGAAAGACATAGATTACCCCTATCGAGCAATTCAGAAACCGAAGAAGACTCATCCGATGATTCCGATTACAATCCGACGGATTAAGTAATTTAAATGATGTAATCCTTTCATTTGTAATCAACTCATTTCTAATGACCGGGCGTGGGGATGAGCCTCCCAGCTAGGCTGGGTTCCAAACCCCTTAAACAAAAATTTGAAATATGTTGACTGTTGGGTTTCTGATTTTTTATGTTCAATTTTGGTTATATGTGAACAGGACATCGGAATAGGAGAGGTGTAAAACCACTGATTTTTTTGGTTTTTTTTTTAGAGAATGGCCGACGAAAAATGCATTATTTCGTCGGCTAAACGGAGAATGGCCGACGAAAAATGCATTATTTCGTCGGCCATAATTTATTAAAAAAAAAATATTTTACGAACAATGGCCGACGAAAACTAACTATTTCGTCGGCCATAAGTTATTTAAAAATAATTATTTACGAACAATGCCCGACGAAAACTAACTATTTCGTCGGCCATAAGTTATATAAAAATAATTATTTACGAACAATGCCCGACGAAAACTAACTATTTCGTCGGCCATAAGTTATTTAAAAATAATTACTTACGAACAATGGCCGACGAAAAATAACTATTTCGTCGGCCATAAGTTTTTAACAGAAAACGACAAAACAATAGCCGACGAATACTAGGTTTGATTTCGTCGGCTATGATTAAAAAAAAAACAAAAAAAGAGCTGTTTCCATTTTCTATCACTATCGACAAACCATTGCTTCATCGTTCAAATGCAAATGTGTCGTGAAATAAGACATGACCAAAATATTGAAATACGGCTACGGTTGAAAAATGGGAAGATTCCGACAAAATCTGTGTGCCGAATGTTGCGGTTAGCTGTTTTTTACTTCCGTTTTCCTATGGGTAGCCTGACGGTCGGTAAATATTTTGAGGAAAATTTTTATACGATTGGTTGCGTCTCATCGATCTGAAACTATTCTCTGTTGAACGTCAGGCCAAAAAACGTCATTTAGACGGGCCAATTTCCATTTCTAAGCATTTGAAGGGTTGACTCACCCGGTTGACCGTCCCGATCGAGCCTTTAACGTTGTCAGATGTAGTTGGATTTTTTTTCATACATGTATTTAATCTTAACGGTGATATCTGACGGTTGGAATAGATTTTCCAAACTTTTAGATTCAAAATCGGAACATATGCACTAATGTTCCTTAACTTGTTTACTAAGTGTTTAATTGAATGTATAGTTTCAAATACCTACTATACGTAGACCCTTCAAATGCAAATGTGTCGTGAAATAAGACATGACCGAAATATTGAAATACGGCTACGGTTGAAAAATGGGAAGATTCCGACAAAATCTGTGTCCCGAATGTTGCGGTTTGCTGTTTTTCACTCCCGTTTTCCTATGGGTAGCCTGACGGTCGGTAAATATTTTGGGGGAAACTTTTATACGATTAGATGCGTCGCATCGATCTGAAACTATTCTCTGTTGAAGGTCAGGCAAAAAAACGTAATTTAGACGGGCCAATTTCCGTTTTAAAGCGTTTAGAGGTTTGACTTTGCGGTTTGACCGTCCCGATCGAGCCTTCAACTTTGTCAGATGTAGTTGGATTTTTTTTCATACATGTATTTAACCTTAACGGTGATATCTGACGGTTGGAATAGATTTTCCAAACTTTGAGATTCAAAATCGGAATATATGCACTAATGTTCCTTAACTTGTTTACTAAGTGTTTAAGTGAATGTATAGTTTCAAATACCTACTATACGTAGACCCTTCAAATGCAAATGTGTCGTGAAATAAGACATGACCGAAATATTGAAATACGGCTACGGTTGAAAAATGGGAAGATTCCGACAAAATCTGTGTGCCGAATGTTGCGGTTTGCTGTTTTTTACTCCCGTTTTCCTATGGGTAGCCTGACGGGCGGTAAATATTTTGGGGGAAATTTTTATACGATTAGATGCGTCGCATCGATCTGAAACTATTCTCTGTTGAAGGTCAGGCCAAAAAACGTCATTTAGACGGCCCAATTTCCGTTTTACAGCGTTTAGAGGTTTGACTTTGTAGTTTGACCAAAAGTATAGCCGACGAAGTTATATTTCGTCGGCTAAAGTCTGGTGATCCGCGCCTTCCCATTATCCACCGTTGGATGGGGGAGATCGGACGGATTCTGAGGGACGAAGACTATAGCCGACGAATTATGTAATTTCGTCGGCTATGCCATACCATGGCCGACGAAAATGATTTCGTCGGCTATGACATAGTATGCCCGACGAAATCACTGTATTCGTCGGCTATACTATACCATGGCCGACGAAATTGCTTTATTTCGTCGGCTATACTATATCATGGCCGACGAAATAAAGCGATTTCGTCGGCTATACTATCGGGTATAAGTAAAATGCAGCCGAACCCTAGCCTCCATTTGCCCGATTTTCCCTATCCTCCTCGAATCCGGCCCTCCTTCATCCGTCGATCCTCCTCCCTATTCCGGCAGCCCGGCGCCTCCTCCTCCTCCTCCTTGGTTCGGCAGCCCGGCGACTCCTCCTCCTCCTCCTTGGTTCGATCCGCCGCCCCTCCTCCTCCTCCTCCTCCCTGTTCCGGCAGCCCCGGCCGACCCTCCTCCTCCTCCTCTCTGTTCCGGCCGCCTCCCCCTCCTCCTCCTCCCCGATTCGGTACCGGCCGGCCCCCTTTTTTTTTTTTTTTTGTTATTTAATTATTAATAAATTAAATTATGGTTAATAAATTATATATAATTGTTAATTTAGATATAATTGTTAATTTAGGTATAATTTATGTATTTATATGTTAATTTGTGTATAATTTATGTATTTATGTTAATTTATGTATTTATGTTAATTTAGGTATAATTTATGTATTTATATGTTAATTTGTGTATAATTTATGTATTTATGTTAATTTATGTATTTATGTTAATTTAGGTATAATTTATGTTTTTATATTAATTTAGATATAATTTATGTATTTATGTTAATTTAGTTATAATTTATGTATTTATGTTAATTTAGGTAGAATTTATGTATTTATGTTAATTTAGGTATAATTTATGTATTTATGTTAATTTAGTTATAATTTAGGTTTTTATGTTAATGTATGTAGTTTTTAGGTTTTTATGTTAATTTAGGTAATTTTTGTAAAATTTATTTTAATTGTATATAATTTAGGTGTAATTGTATAATTTATATGTATAAATTGGTTATTATATAAATCGGTAAATATTAAAATATGTTAGTATTATTGGGTATTATATTAATTAGAATTTGTTATTTAATATAATATAATTTAATATTAATTAATGTATTAATGCGTCTGGCTTTAGATGGCCGATGCATTTAGGCAGTTGTTCGGAGGTCGTCGTTCTAGATCTAGAGGTTCTGGAAATGCCGCCGGTTCTGGAAATGCCGCGGGTTCCCCAGACTCCGAGAGGACGGCTAGCCAGCCTGAGAGGACCACCAGCCAGCCGCGGAGGAGTGTGGATGCAGCCCAGCCGCGGCGGAGTGTGAGTGCTCGGCACCAGACCCTTCTCCAGGCGGGGCGGCCGTCGAGCACTTCACTTCCGAATGTCGGTCTCTCTGTGGCGCCGAGGTTTAGTCGGCAGCTGTTTCACGAGGAGATAGCTGCCGACGTTCCTCAGGTTCGTATGCCTGAGGTTCATCGGGAGCCGATGCCGATGCCGAGTCCGACTCAGTCTGCTGGTGACTCGACTGAGGGGCCTACTCTCCCAAACCAGCTCTTCCTCCCATACAACATTCCTGCGATACCCGAGGTCGACTATCAGGGTCGGCCCCAGTGGCCTGATATGCCTCAGTTCGTGAGTGCTGCGGAGGCATACCAGCAGCAGCCATGGGAGAGCCCTGACCTCCTGATTTCGGCGAGGAGAAAAGGAAAGTCGACGGCAACCGAATCATCGGGTTCAGGTAACATTCGATTTTATTAATTAAATATTTTATTAAAATTAACGCACAAATATTTAATTTTATTAACCAATCGTCGTTTATGTGATATGGACAGGCGCTAGCAGTTCAACCCAGAGGAATACCAGAGGTGTCATCAGTTTTGAGACGCTCAGGAGAACGGTTGAACGGAGCGGGAGGATCCAGATTGACGAAGCTCCTGATCAGGAGGTTGGGGCGAAAAAGAAACGCGACTACTCGGGTTGCGTGGGTGCACTCATTAGGGACAGAGTCCCTATGTTGTGGGCTCGGTGGGCTGATGTGCCCGAAGAAATCAAGATGGAGTTGAACAACGCCGCGTCGGTGAGTAAATAAAAAAATTTAATTTAGTTATCGTAATATTTAAAAATTTTCGGTATTTTTATAATTATAAAACTAATAAAATATTATCTTTCAGACATACTTTGTGGTTGCGGAACACAAGCGGGGTTGGGCGGACTCCCAACAGAGCTCGAGGTACGTTGGGAATGTCTTATTTGATAATTAGAAATATTTTATGATATTAATAATATTTCTAATGCACTTTTGTTTTCTTCGTAGGTTCAAAGAGTGGAAGAACGAGCTCCGTTCCCACTATAACGAGTACGGCAACCGTGGTCGTATGGGTACTCCCAGAGAGTTCATGTTCAGGGAGTACGAGTGGCGTTGGTTGAGGACCGTAGTCTTCGACAACCCGGCTATGATGGTAAATATTAAACTTCATTATAAATGTTTATTTTATTAAAATTTTAATTATTAGTTTAAATATTTTATAATTATTTCAGTTATATTTTTTGATGCATTTTTCTAATATTTTATTATTTGTTTGAAGGAACGGTCTCGGATAAACTCGGAGAACCGCCGCCGTAACACAATCCTCCATCACGGCGGTTCAAGGCCGTTTGCACAATATCAGGAGGAGGCGCTAAGAGATCATCCTGATTGCAACCCCTACGTGGAGACGTTCAAGATCGCTTATCCACAAGCGACAGACGATCTCGTAAGTCGTTCATTATGATTTTAAAATTTAAATTATTAATTTTACTTAACTATCCATTTGTTAGAATATTAATTTTTTTTCCCCGTCCAATTAGGAGCGGGTGACCCAGGCCGAACAAGAGGTGCTCCAGCAAATAGTTCGGGAGACACAACCGGACATCTCAGAGGCAGATTTGGAGGAAGCCGTGCGCCAGGTCGACCGCACCAATATCCAAACGGCGGCGAGGATGTTCAACGCAGCCTTCCCACACCAGTCCAACGAGTACTACTGCCGGGGTTTAGGAGGTTCTGGACAAGGGCTCCTGAAGACCACTAAGGGAGGTCAAAAGAAGGGAGGCGGCCAGACCCAACATATGAGGGGGGAAGTGCAGCGATTGGCCGCAGAATTGGCGACCTCGTCCCAGACAGTAGAGGAGCTGCGCCGCAGACAATATCAGTCCCAGCAGTATCAGTTGGATATGGTCCGTTGGAATGCTGAGTGCGCCAGAATTCGGCAATACAACAACCACGGCCAGCAACAGTGGATTTATGAGATGTTCGCGGCACAACAAGAAGGCCGTCCACCCCCGCTCCCGTTTCAGCAGTTAGTGGAGCCTCCAATGCCTCAACCTCCCGAGTTCGGTCAGCAGGATGATGCGCCTGATGCTGTAGATGATATCCTAGACTTTAGTAGTTTAGGAGATAATTAGGATTATATTTTATGTATATTGGAACGAATTTAATAAAAATGGTGTTTAGACGTGTTTCTTGTTGGTGCAAATGCATGAATTGTTTTTGTGATTTGCAGCTTGCTTGGAATGGTAATTTAGAAAATAATTTAATTTTTTTTTTTCCAAATGCAAGAATAGCCGACGATTTTTGCATTATTTCGTCGGCTATAACAAGTATAGCCGACGAATTTTACCAATTTTCGTCGGCTATAACTTGTATAGCCGACGAAAAGTGCCTTATTTCGTCGGCTATAACTAATTAATACCTATAAAATAGTAATATATTTCGAGAAAATAGCCGACGAAATTTTATTAAATCGTCGGCTATAGTTAAAATACCATAGCCGACGAACTTTTATTAATTCGTCGGCTATAGTTAAAACACCATAGCCGACGAAATTTTATTAAATCGTCGGCTATAGTTCAAACAGCATAGCCGACGAAATTTTATTAAATCGTCGGCTATAGTTAAAACATCATAGCCGACGAAATTTTGGTAAATCGTCGGCTATAGTTAAAACACCATAGCCGACGAAATTTTAGTAAATCGTCGGCCATACTTAATGGATTTCGTCGGCCATACTCAAAAATACCCGACGAAAGTCGTCGGCTATTTTACCGACCTTTGCCCGACGAATTTTTTGACTCGTCGGCCATACTTAACTATAGCCGACGAAATTTTTTTTTTCGTCGGCCATTGGTATTACCGACGGCGTATTACCGACGACTTATGGCCGACGAAATTTTCGTCGGCAGAGGGTATAGCCGACGAAAAAAAAAAAAGGCCGACGAAAATTTTTCGTCGGCTTTTCGTCCGTATCTGGTAGTGCTGGGGGTCAGTAACCATCGTCCAATAACCTGATTATAAAAAAAAAAAATTAAAAAATCTGGCGAAAAAATAAATAAATAAAAATTCCGGCGAAAAAATTTTAGTGACCGGAATCTGGCGACTCCGGCGGCCGACCATGGGAGGCTGGCGGAGTTGAGTGACATTTCGGCAAAGTTTCTTTATCAACCACTTTATCAGCACATTATAATTCAAAAATATGTTAGATAAGACAGAAGGACAAAAAAGGAAGAAAACAATTAAAATTGTACTAGGGTTGAAAAAGATTTGTTCAAATGGGCAATAGAGTTGTGTTACCTTATGTTGAATAGGGGAAGAAAATAAGATGGTCATTGAAATGGGTAATGAGGGGGTCAAGTTAGTACTAAATGGGCATTTTCTAAGTATAAAACCCATAATAGAGCAGCCTGCAAATAAGGTCATACACGAATAAAAACTTATAAAAATTATAGCATAGAGTAAAAGACCATAAAAATCTATCCTCACCCCATACACAAGTGCAAGCAACTTGTAGTTCCACTGTATAGACCAAGCTTCTGAACCCCTTCCAACAACAATTGCACCACTGCTCCTTCCACCATATCGCAAAAGCAAATTAGAAATGTGAGAGAGAACTTGTGTTCGTGGCAGATTTAGCACCCGGCGAACAGTCAACACTTGGGGGTGGCAGATGTAAATTCCTTCTGTGTCTTCTGTGTGCTTAGGCGTGCCATCACCCTTTGGAGTGGTGCAACTCGACTGCGGACGACCCCTGGCGAGTCCTCTCGTCTGCTCCCAATAGACTCTGACTTCTTGATCAAGCAACTGTTACGCGGGCGCTGACTAAGCCGGCGTATGAGGCTCGAACAAGACCTGAATAGAACTAGGTAACAGGATTTTCTTCTCAACCCCTCAAGGATTGAGGATCTTACTCTGATCCGGAGAAGCAAAGCAGAGCTAAACCAAGATCACGGGCTTTTGTTACCGGGGTAACGACTCGATTGCTACCGGAGTAGTGGACTGACTCGATAGGCTCAGCAACCGCTCGACACGAATGCGAGATATGATCGATTGCAGGTGGAGTCAAATTACGTGAGTTGCTCCGGAGTGGCTTTGCAAGTTAGCGGTGCGCTAAAAATTGTGTTTGTTTGTAGATGGTTGTGAACCCTTTTCTCAGTTACAAAAGAGTTATATTTATATGATTCACGAAACTCTAATGCTTGAAGATCAAGCCTGGCGGATTCCGAGATTGACTAGTACTGTCCTTCCTTAAACCACCCCTAATTGCATCAATTAAGAATGAATTGAGATCAGAATTTCCATAACTCAGGGAACTCATCCAGCATCGTATCCTGTCCAAATTAACATTCAATTAGCCCCGAGATAAGCCAAACCTATTCCAAAGAAGATCATTTCCTAATTCGGCTAGGATGTATTTATAAATGGATTGCTATTCATAACAACCCCCAATTAACTCAATCAGCATTTATGCATTATTATCCATTAAGGTAATTCATGAACTGCGCAATCGGATTATTGCGAAATAACCCCCATCTGATCAAGTAACAATTTAATGCTCTCTCCAAACATTATTTCCCCAAAAGGATTAGGAAGTGTGCACATTGGATTTTGTTTAAACTAAAACCCATCTGGGCCTCGGGATAAAGCCCAATTGAAGAAAACTCCAATTGCGGCCCAAACATTGCCCCCAGTCTCCGAGATTGAGAGCCCAGCGAAATTGAAGAGAGACTAAGCCCCAAACATCGGCCCATCCGCAGCATTTAAATATTTGGGATGTTGCGCCGTTCCCTCAGCAATTACAACTTTCCCCAAATTGAAACGGTATCAATGTTCGGCATAAACCCCTAATTGCCGCAAAACCCACCGTTTCAAAATTTCCAGAACCCCTTTCGGATCCTATATAAATCCGGTTGAATCCCTCGATTTTTCATTCAACCCATTCTCTTTCCCTCCTCAGATCAACCTAGAAAAAGCCAAACTCCAGTCCAATGGCCTCAACTATGAATTTCGCCGTCCGCTGCTCTACGGAGAACGATGCCAAAAATCAACTTCTTCCCCTCATTACCTGCTCCGGAGCCGATGACCGGACCTGCCTTAGGCTTCCCCGCGAGCGACAAGCCTCTCTGGGTCCCTACGTGAAGGGCTATAATGCCGATGACGACGGCGGAGCACACCAAATCCTCGACGGCCCATCTCGCCCGCTGCCGGTGATTTTCCGCTCCGAGGATCCAGTGGAATGTCCCAACTTCCAATCAAACCACCACCAAGCCGCCGTTAATCACGCCGCCTGGCCTCTGGTGAAACCTTGGATGAAGACATGGTATTTGGCGAGGCTCTCTCTCGATGAGAAAATCTGGAAGAAAGCTGGAGTTGCTGACGTGATCAAACTCTGCTTCAGCCTCAGCCCAAAAGGGGGAAACATGTGTGCTCTCGTCCCTCTTATCAGCCTCTGGAACCCCTCAGTCAATGCCTTTGAGTTTAAATTTGGTCACGCTAGTGTCACATTGCTGGACCTCTATGCCGGCATTGGGTTTCCTCGCGGCATCAAGCCCTTTGACGAGAGCGATTATTCTGAGAAGGCGATTCCCCGGTTTGCTCTTAGTACCGCTGACACTTCTGGGTTCGAGAGCTGGGTGAGAACCTTCTCCAAGGCAGACAATGCAATCGGTGGAGTAGCCTTCCTGGACTTCTGGCTCAACAAGTTTGTGTTTTGCTCTACCACCAACAAGATGACCAAGGTTTATCATCGCATGGCGGAGGTGATCTATGCTGGCCAAGAGATTGGCCTTGGCCAAATTGTTCTAGCACACCTCTACCGCTGCCTTCACCAGATATCCGCCCAACCCATGCACTGCTCTCAGTCTGGCCCGCTCTGGATATTGGATATCTGGTGCTAGATGTACTTCCCTCAGCTCATTCCACCCATGAAGGGGAAATCCAAGCCTGATCAGGTTGTAGGGCAAGAATACGTTGGATGCGCTCCCAATCCTGACCTCAGCTATGCAATCTACCTTGACATCTTCTTTAACACAACCGCCAATGAGTTCTCCGCAGAGGCTCAGCGGCTGATCCATCAAAGGTACCCGAGAGGGTTATCTCGAGGCTTCCTCCCATCTAGGGAGCTATCAGGAGAAGGTCGAAGGATCTTCGTTCACTGCACCTCCATGGCAGATCTGCCCCTTTTCTCCAGTGATAAGAGGCATCCCAGTTATGAGGTCTATGCCCCCCACTTTTTTGCCAGGCAGTTTGGACTCACTCAACTTCTGCCATATCCGCCGTTGAAGAGTGTGAACCTCTTCTCGGCGTGGCGGATAAGCAAAGAACTTCCCCCAGTGTCTGCTGTCAGCCTTACACCACGCCTGCAACCCCTCGACATTCCAGGCTGGGAGAAATACACAAGTCTGCAGGCTTCCAAAGATGCCACTGGCCCTTACCAGTGCTAGTGGGCACATCTGAGGGGCTCGCTTTTTGATATGCCTTTTGTCTACTATTTCCGGAGACTCTTCAGAAGCCAAGGCAAGCATCTTCCCCAACCTGACCAGAAGGTGCTAGGGGGCGATCTGATGTATCCCAACCTCTCCCAAGAAGAGGTAACACCCTTCTGCTTTCGACTGCTATTTTGGTTTGCCAAAATTCCTTGTATGACCCTTAGCTATTTGATGGAAACAGGCATCTGGCCAAACCCCAGTGGATAGAAGGAAACGGAAGGCTGATTGTGAGCTTCATCCGCGCCAAAAGAGGGGTAAAACCGTTATCGAGGCGGACGAGGACCCTAATGAGGTGGAGGAGGACACTCCTGTAAGTAACTTCACTTTTCCTTTGCCTCCTTGTAATCTTTAATTACCAGCTTATAAGTGCATACATGATGTAGATATCCCAACTCTACCCGTCCTTGCAGAGTCTCATAACCTGACGGAGGCATTCCTCATCCGCTGCAGCCGCCAGCCGAGGCCCTGAAGTAATTCAACTTTCCTCAGATGAGTCTTCTGACCTCTCTGGAGATTCCACGAGTTCTGCTAGTCTCGAACGGGATTATCTGGCCTCTTCCAAATGATTCAAGAGAATTTTGGCGACTGCATTCCTCAACCTGTTCCTTTGCGCTATCTTGATCCCAATGCAGGTACATCTTCCAGCCCCTCTCCAGCAGTTGATCAGAGTTCACTTAAGACAACACTGACCCCTTATGCCGCTGCAGAAACTGGACTGAAGACGAGGGAAGACCCGGGGTTCATTGTGGCCGAGACTATAGCAGATGAGCCTCTACAACTGCCCAGTGGCGCACCTTGCAGCTCTTCATCTCCCCATCCGCCGGCTTCTAGCTCATCTCCTAGATTGGAGACAGAAGAAGAGCCGCCCATTATTGGTGCTGAGCCTTCTACCCCTCCACCTGATCAAGCACTAGCAGAAGCGGCAGATGTCCCTAGCGAAATGCCATTGGTGGATGCTACCCCCCGAGTTGAACAAACTCCAACCCCAGCGGACGACCTGCCTGGACCTGATCAACCAGAACAGCAAAGGCTCCCTCTGGACAAGCCAAAGGTGCTCCCCCAGCCAAAGATTGTTGAGGTATGTTGTAAATCCGCATGAGTTACCACCTTCTTCAGTCAGAACTGTTCTTAACCCGATTTTTCCATGAACAAGTGGATGATGATGTTGTGGCAACAATCAGTGCCACCCCATTGGCAGCGGACCCCGGACCAGTGGCGTCAACTATCGTGCTGATTCCCCTCCCACAGAGCCAAACCCCAATGGGCTTGTCCGACGTTTCTCCATCCGCCGAGTCTTCTGCAACCCCTGGCGGATCTGGCTTTGGAGCCAAAAGCCGGCCTGTACTTTCCCCGACCTTGGCCGAAGACCTCTTCCCCCCTCCATTCAGCCCTGAAGACGAACCTGTGGAAGTACAGAAAGCATGGAGCTTCCTGGAATGCATGGGGGAGAAGGACCCTGCTGATGCCCAGGTAGCGGATGAACTCTTCTCCGCTTTACAAATTCTCAAGGACCAATTCCAGCAGCTGTCTTCCGATCTCCAATCTGAAGCCAATCCCTCCTTGCTTCGCCTCCCAACAGAGCTAAAGAATCTGCAGGAAGATCTGGGTGCGCGGTCTCCCCGGAATGCCAAACTCCAGGAAGCCGATATGGCCTTTGCTCATGCTGCTAGTGCATATTCAGACTTGGTCGCTGCAGCCAATGACAATACGGAGGCGGCCGAAATAGCCAAGCTTGAGGATATGAAGGCGGCCTTGGAGTAGAAAATTTCCCTCCTCCGCCAGAAGCAAGCATATCGCGAGGAACAAGTGAACCAACAGAAGCTCTTGGCAATCAGATTGCAAGAGGAAAGACAACAGGCGAAGAAGGCTAGGATAGAACTAGACCGCCGTATTAGCAAAACCAAGGCCACAATCAAGAGATTGGGCCTGCATCTGTATGAATTTAGGCCCAATCCATCATGAGACTAGCTTGATATATATATATATATATATATATATATATATATATATATATATATATATATTGTTTAATTAATTAACAACCAAGCCCAAAAACCAAGCCCAACTCGGTCTGGCTGAAAAAAAAAAAATCAGACCCTCTGCACACCTGTCATGTCGTTGCAGACAAAGTTGCAGAACCGTTTCTCAAGAATTTGAAATTCAAATGCAATGGTTCCCATACTTAACTACCCAATAACTGTGTAATTCAAACTCAACCCTTAGATTGCTTCCCACCGAGGCTATAAAAGCACCCCCTTTGGTTGAAACTGAGAACCCAAATCACCTCAAATGTTGTTCATCATTTCGTTCCTTTGGTTCTCTTATCAGCCGCTATGGCTTCCTCAATCTTTTCCACCAGATCAAATTCAGATGCTCCTCAAAACACCCTTGAACCATAACACCCCATGTTAAGCAAATCCTGAAACATAACATCCCATGTTATGTCCTGGGCGGATGTGATCATAGATTGGTAGCTGCTGACTGGGCGCCCTTCTACTCGCATCTGCCGGGGGCCTAACATGGATGTAGTCTCGGGTACCATCCCCTTGCCTCATGGGATCATTTTTCTCCACCTGAGTTGAGGCAACGCCGGTGTGGGGGTGGTTATGCCTCACTAGACCCGTTGTCTTCTTCGTTATGAAGGGAATTCTGTCTCAGTGATCTTCTCCCGGATCTGAGATTGGCCACTCTTCGGTGAAAATAGACTGCGTTCGTCTATTGAGCTCTTGGAGCAACAAGAGACTCAAGGAAGCAAATTTCTATGACCAACTTCTGTTTGCTCGAAGGGATTCCAGATTGAAGGACTGGCGGATGTCCCTTACACATCGGAATGGTATCAGAGATAGTTGGCGGATCTATTTCCTTATGTTTATTTAGTCTCTGCCTTTGTAATAGCCCCGGCCGCAACGCCCGTTATTTCGCAAATAAAATATCGCCTGAGAATAGAGACCTGCATTGAATGTCCTATTACCAAAAGCGAGAATCAGGGCGCACCCCAGGCGGATGCCCCTGAAAAACATCATTCAGGGAATAAAACGGCTTAACAATACAAAGTGTCAAAAAATTCTCAAAAATGAATTTTGTCCTCTGAAATATAAGCGGATGTTGCCCTTATGTTGCCCCCCTAGTTCACTTGGCTGCGCGGATGCGTGTAAGACAAAGCAAAGCCAAGGGAACTACGTAGCAAAAATAAATGGTTGTCCCCCCCAAGTGGGCCGGGATCCAAAACGGATGAGTAGAGGCCCACTCCCCGTGAGGAAAATTTGGCCTGCTAGAAAGAGATAACCTACCCCAACAAGCCCAATGGTAGGCGGACCAACTGGTGTGTGAAATAGTCAGACTGCCATTAACACAGGATTTGACCACCGCAAAAGCTTAAAGAGGTGAGGAAACCCAAGAATCCAGCAGTCAAACCCCCATTTATCGCCCTTACCGGTTCCCAATGGAACAGTCGAGCAGAGTGAGCGACCTCATAAATATGGTCGAACCACAGCAATAAAGTCACGGCAGATCCCAACCGCTGGATTCCCCCGAACTGGAGTATAAAAGGAACCCCTTGTTGAAGAGAAAATGCACTCGGCCGTCTATCTTGAAGTAACATGGCGGCTATATGGTCATCTGCATACTGTGTCCAACCCCTATGGTTGCCACAAGGCTTTCCACCAGATAGGCCGATAGTCCGCTAAACACCCTATAACCTCGGTCACCTAGTGTTACGCAAATCCCAACCTCGGTCACCTAGCGTTACGCGCCCTGGGTAGGCGCTTCGAGGCAGTCAGTTAAAAGCTGGCCACTCTTGGCTGTTCCCCGTGGCAAGTAACCCCAGTGGCCTGGTTGGGTACCATCTCCTGCGGCGGATGAGAATCCTGAATCCTAATTTGGCAGCTACGGAAGGGCAAATGGCAACGATGATGGCAGTGCGTCAGTTGCAGCTGTCTCTAACAGGTGTTTGGGTGTTACCCCATTGCCATTTGTCCCCACCTCTTCCGCAATCCGTTCTCCAAAGCGGGGGCAATGTTACAAGTCCCCTAGTACGGGTCCGTCAGCCTGCTAGATGGTTACAATAGTGTGTTGAAGTTCCGCCTTTTAGCCTCCTCTAGCGGATCTAAGATGGGCTAGAGATACCCGCCAGAAGTAGGGATTCCGAACACGTAGACATGGTTTTAGAGCTAACTAGTAGCTTCTTTGTGTTTTCCATTCCCTGTAATGCCTTTGGCCGCAAAGCCATATATGAATATAGCAACTTTCAATCTCAATATCACTGGTAGCCAATCTTCAGCAAAGATGATAAATATATTGATAATCAAAAAGTACAACAATACAAACACCCCAAGCGGATGTCTAAATAAAGCAGGGAAAACACAAAATCCGCTAACAGTTTTGCAAAGAAATCGAGCAGCCAACAAAATATGGCGGAAACACCCCTAGCGGATGCGCCACTCTAGCTTGATGCCCCCCGAATACGTTGGACTAAGGAGAACTTTGACCCGTGTTATCATCCGCCGGGGGGGTCTCATACTCCCAAACACTTGGAAAGTACTTCTTGAGGTAGCGTCCATTGATTGGGTTCCTGTGAACCGCTCCCTCCAAGTCTCTGAGCTGGTAGGCTCCCTTGCCCACAATACGATCGATGACAAATGGACCCTCCCAACGAGTAACCCATTTGCCCCGACCTGGCTTATCAAGAGGTAACGCTACCTTCCAGACCAAGTCACCTTCGCCGTAGGACTTACCCCTGGTCCTTTTATCATACGCCTTGGCAATCTTCTGCTTTTCCATGATGATATTATCCAAGGCTTCTAGTCGTTTCTCGTCAAGGTCCTCATGTTCCTGGAACATGGCCTGCACATAATCCTCACCAAGCAGCTGGTGTTGCTCACGGACTCTTAAAGAAGCAACGTTGATTTCTAGTGGTAGAACGGCATCATGGCCATACATCAACGAATAAGGAGTAGTACCAGTAGGAGTCCTTTTGGAAGTCTTATAGGTCCATAATGTGTTGTCAAGTTGAGTGTGCCATGACCTTGGGTTATCTGTAAGCATCTTCTTCATGATAGATATAACAACCTTGTTAGTAGCTTCTGTCTGACCATTGGATTGAGCATAATAAGGAGAAGAATGCAGGAACTGAATACCATAATCCGCTAGCCAAGTTTGGGTTTTCTCGGCCATGAAGGCTGCCCCCCTGTCCGCTATTATGCATTCTGGGATACCATATCTACAAATAATGTTCTGGAACACAAAGCGGATGACGGTGTCAGCATCACAGTTCCTTGTCGGGATAGCCTCTACCCACTTGGTAAAGAAATCAGTACCCAACAAAATAAACTTGTGCTGTAAAGATGAATGGGGGTTAATCTCTCCTACGAAATCCAATGCCCAACCCCTGCCAGGCCAAGGTTTGATAATAGGCTGTAAAGGAATGTTTGGAATCCGCTGAACTGGTCCATGCTTTTGACATTCCTGACAACCCTGAGCAAAGCTATGACAGTCTTTCAAAACAGATGGCCAGTAGTATCCATATCTTCTAATAAGCCACCTCATTTTAGGTCCGGATTGATGAGAACCACAGACCCCTAAATGTACCTCCCTCATGATCCGCTTGGCCTCTGTGCCAAAGATACACCTTAATAAGACTCCATCTTCCCCTCTCCGGAACAGTTCCTCTCCCCTAAGAAGGTAATTGGTAGCAAGGTATCTGACTCTTCATTCAGATGGTGCAGATGGGTCTTTCAAATATGCAATGATTGGTATCCGCCAGTCAGTGTCAATAGGCTCGACTGTAGCAACCAACCACTCTCCGCGGTCCTCCCGGCGGATGGCAAAAGATGGTAAAGTCCTGCGCTCTGCCTTAAGGATTCTTTCCTTCACTCCATGGGCTAAGCTGATTCCCGTGGCCAACTGTGCTAATTCATTAGCTGCAAAATTCATCTCCCTGGGAATGTAATCTAAGGAAACATCAATGAACCGATCCAGCAACTCAATAGCCTGCTCGTAATAGTGCAGCAAATGAAAGGAAACACACTTGTAAACCCCTGTAAGCTGGTTAATGACTAGCATAGAGTCTCCAAGAACTTCAACCTCTTGAGCTCCCAGGTCTATCAGTAATTCTAGTCCAATGAGCAGTGCCTCATATTTTGCTTGATTATTGGTGCATGTCCATTCTAGCTGAAAAGAGTAAAGATACCTGGTACCCGCTGGATTTTGGATACAAATCCCTGCACCTTGGCGGTTCTGAGAATTCCTCCTCAATAGGATGGTGTAAAAGAAAATCCGCTATCGCCTGACTAGTCATAGCCTTCAGTGGCGCATATTGCAAGGAAAACTCTGAAAGGGCTAACACCCACTTGCCAATCCTACCCCTTAGGATAGGTCTCGTTAGCATGTACTTCACCAAATCCGTCTGTGCCACCACTATTGTCGTAAAGGAAAGCATATAGTGGCGGAGCTTGACGCCGGCAAAATATAGAGCTAAACGCAGCCGTTCAATTGGTGAATACCTGGTCTCTGCATCCAACAGCGTCCTGCTAATGTAAGAAACTGCATATTCAATCTTCTTTCCATCCGCCAGAGTCTCATCTTGGACCAGCAGGCCTGCAATGGAAATGTCAGAAGCAGAAATATACAATTTGAGGGGAATACCAGGCGTAGGCGGCCGGAGGACTGGCGGACTAGCCAAGTATTCTTTGATCCTGTCAAAAGCAGCCTGGTGCTCAGGACCCCATTTAAATTCGTCTCCTGGTTTGAGTTTGAGCAGAGGAGAGAAAGGTGCAACCTTGCCTGCTGAGTTGGATATAAACCTTCTGAGGAAATTGATTTTACCTAGCAAGCTCTGTAACTCTTTCTTGTTCCTTGGTGCTGGTGCATCTAGCACAGCCTGTACTTTGTCACCTGCCACCTCAATGCCTCTCTCGTGCACCACAAACCCCAAAAACGCACTTGGCTGGATTCATTCTAAGCTGGTGCTTTCTTATGATGGTGAACACCTCTCGAAGATGATCAATGTGGCCTTCTCTTTTCTTTGATTTTACCACCACATCGTCAATGTAAACTTCCAAGATGTCCCCCAAAATCTTACTCAAGATAATGTTCATTGCACGTTGGTATGTAGCTCCTGCATTGGTTAAGTCAAATGACATACTAAGATATTCAAATGCTCCTGTGAACCCTGGGCAGCGGAAAGCCGTTTTAGGGATGTCTGGCTCATATATAGGAATTTGATGATAACCCGCCGTACCGTCCATAAAAGACAACAACTCATGTCCCGCTACTGCATCCACCAGCATATCCGCTATAAGCATAGGATAGACATCCTTAGGTGATGCAGCATTCAAATCTCTGTAATCTACACAGACTCTAATCTTGCCATTTTTCTTCCTAACAGGAACAATGTTGGATAACCATTCCGGATAGAGAGTTGGTCTGATTATCCCAGCCTCAACCATGCTCTGAACCTCTTTTTTTACCGCTTTTGCAGTTTCAGCATTCATCCGCCGTTGCTCCTGTTTAACTGGCCTGCATCCCTCCTTAATGGGAATGCGATGGCAAGCCAGCTCCTTTGACAAACCCGGCATATCTTGATATTTTTCTGCAAAGCAATCCTTAAACTCCTGCAGCAACCCTATCAGTCGCTGTCTCAAATCTGGTTCAAGGTACTGACTAATCCCTACTTCCATGGGCTCTGCTTCTGTCCCCAAGTTAACTTTCTCTACAGGATCACATACCGTAGGTGGAGTGTCATCCAAGGCTGCTGGAGCAGGCTGAATCACTTCCACCCCCGCAAAAGCGTCAATGTCTTCTTCCTCAATGCACTCAATCAGTGCAACCCCTTCCCAGACCATCTGCTCTAATCTATAGATAGACAATTGTTGTAATAGAGCCAAGGCCTCCGACTCCTCTCGTGAGAGGATGTCACTCATTGGATATGTTGGGAAGAAGCTCAATGGAAATTGGCCGGCTGTAATCCGCCATAGCCTGGGCAATTCCCCATTGAGTCAATTCGTTCTGGGTCACCTCAATTGGATGCCCCTTCTGATCAATACCCTCTACTTTGAGAGGTCTCATGTTTCTTGTATAGTAGCTGGCCTCCAATTGGCAGGCCACTATCGAATAAGGCCGCTCATCCGCCTTGATGAGCACAGGTAAATCCGCGACCGGATCCCACATAATCAACTCCTGATGAAGTGATGAGGGAACTGCTAGTGCTTTCTAGATCCAGTCCCTCCCTAAAATCATGTGATAGGGAGCGTCAGCCTCAGCAACAAAAAGCCCTTGGTAAGCGTCCGAAGGTCCTATCTTCACCTTGAGCATGACCACCCCAGAAGAAGGAGTAACATTCCCCGAAAACCCCTTAACCTTGGAGACAGTACTAATGAGTTTCTCCTTTGGAATTTTGAGCTGTTCCTTGGTTGTGGTGGTGATAATACTCACGGCAGCTCTAGTGTCTATCAAAACCTTGTGGACCTTGATTCCTTCCACCTCTGCTGTGACATACAAAGGCTTCATATGCTGGGACATATCAAAAGTTGGCTTAGCGAACATCACGCATTGCTTCAACAGATCTCCAACCCCCTCAGGATACTTGTGGTTGGATTGGAAAACCCCAGGCTTTGCCGCTGCCTCATGATCATCCTCAGGCTCCTGCACCAAATATATTGGTTTGACCGATTCTTCATCATCGATAAAATGTGCAGTGGGCATAGGCTCTGGCAGAGCATAGGCTGACGAGAGTATAAAAGCCATGTTACAATCCAGGTCCCCAATATCCAAAGACACCGTGTTACAGTGATGGACCATAGCTTCATCCTCAACATGCTCTTCTTCCATTGACACGTCTTCCTCATCCGCCAACTCTGGTTCATCCTCGTAGTCAACCATTTCGTCCTCTTTGTCGAGGTCTGCATCTCCCACTTCAGAATCGGCCTTCAAGCTAGAGGCCACCGATGATGGTCTTGTCGGCACATGCATCTGCAGCTTCTTAGCTGCATACTCAACCAAGTTGGTAGGCGCCTTCGGCTCCTTTGGCTTGGCATGAGTCAGGATAGTGAGTGGCCTGCTCGGCTCTGCCAAGGCTAAGCTGGATTCCTTAGAAGCAACATCCCTCGCAGGAACCCCCACGATACTCGTGCTTGCTGCCAATGATCCGCCGCTTCCCTTAGGCACCCACCTCATGACAGTGGAATCCTTCTTAGTGTCAATCACCATCACGTCATCCTGAGATTCTGGCACCACCTGCTTCTCCGTAACCTCTGGCTGTGCCCTCTTCTTTGATCGCTCAGGAGAGAATGCCAGTCTCCTCCTTGGCCTTGACTGAGGTGCTTCAGTAGCCCTCGGCAGATCCGCCAGCCTGTCATGAACGTTCCTCCGGGGAACTGGTGGAGCTTCCACGGAGCGCTTTCGCCTGGAATCCACATAGGACTTAGTCCTGACTCTGTACCGCCTGTGAACCTGCTCCACATGCTCTATTGGTACTGACAGCTCCTCCTCAGTAACCCTTCCTGCAGCCAGATCCGCCAACGTTTGTTTGGCCTTGCCAAAATGCTTCCTTTCATTTCTGGTGGTCACTGCACCTTACCGGCCCGCTGTGTATACCATCTGTCCGCCTTAGGATTATTCCTAGAAGCTGGCGGAATGTAAACTTTCACAGATGGCTCTGAATTCACACCCTTGTGTGAACCCCCAGCCGTAGCTGACTTCACTCCAGAAGGTCCTGGGTCCTGTCTGGGCCTTGCCCTGTTGGCATAACTATCCTCAGATCCGTGGTGATACTTCAACCGCTTGTGATTCTCCCTTCCTGACCTTTCAGGAGGCGGATGTTCTAATTTAGCCTTTTCCAAGGCCCTCTTCTCAGCCTTTTCCTCTGCCTCCTTTACAGCCGCCTGAAATTCATCAAAGGTAATAGGCTGCCATGTATTCAACCTGCAAGTTAGGCAAAGCTTAGACCGAGGAACTAACACCATGTCCTCCTCTTCAATAGCTCCAACCCACAAATCCGGGCAAGGACTAGCCTTGTTCTCTGCAAATTTTAACTTCCCATCATTCAACCATTCCTGCAGTTGATCCTTCATATCTACACATTGAGAAGTATAATGATCAGATGTTTGATGGAAAATGCATGTGTGTCCGCCACCCCTGCTATTAGGATGGCGTCGGTAAAATTCCTTAACCTCCGGCGCCCCTTGGTGCACCATAGCTTCCCAAATTTCTTCAGCTTTGCTTGCGTCATACGTATACTCCTGAAACCGAGAAACCTGCTCCCTGAGCTGCTTTGCTGGACTCAGACCAGAACTCATTTCGATTGCATTCACCCGCGGGCCAGTCTTAGCAGCTGCCCATTGAGGTTCCTTGGGTGTCTCCAGCTTCAAGGTTCCGTCATTAATCCATGTCTGCAGCTGATCTTTCAACTTAACACAATCCTTGGTATGGTGGTTATTCATATTGTGAAAGCTGCAGTACGTCTTTCCAGTCATGTGATCAGACTTGGGAATAAATCAACCCTCATGCTGCAGACGCCCCTGATAGGAGCACAATGTGCGATGATATTAATATGTATTTGCCCTCGTTTATGCTTTGTTTAACCCTTATTTATCTAAGATTGAGTCATAATTTAGTTTAGTGTCAATTTGGTAGAGTTTTTATAAAATGTGCTTTAGAATCCGAAAAATGACTAAGTTTGAGAAATCTGGAAAATAATGCAAGTTGTCTTTTTCGAGATTCTGAGATGAGTAAAAATGCGATCTATCCTTATCCGAATTTAATGAAATTTGGCGTGCTTATTATTCATATACTGAGGAATGTTCTTTTAAAATTTCAGATTAATCGGAGTTAGGGAAGTCACCCAAAAGATGGCTGCAACTTGGCAGTCCGAGCAAAGATCACCAGGGACTTCCAGGATTTTCCTGGGACTGTGTCCCAACTTTGAAAAATCATTTCCGACGACTCACAAGGAATTTGATCGAACTGTTTTATATGGAAGTATTTATGTGTGTCTAGTTTATCTGAAATTTAGAATCGCATCAATCGGAGCTCCGAGGAGGGAGATATGCCGGATTTACTGCAGCAAGGTCTTTTCTGCCGATTCCAGGATGCTACTGCCTCCTTTTCGCAGTTTCTGTTTTCGATGGATCATATGGTGTACAAATGCATATTTGAAGATGGTTCAAGCTTAAGGAAGGAAGGAGGATGACACCAAGCTAAAGCAATGAAGAAAAAGATGAAGAAAAGTGGCTCTCCTAGTCAAGCCAGGAGATGTTGCCGATC
Source organism: Potentilla sterilis (assembly GCA_963682095.1). Taxonomy (NCBI): domain Eukaryota; kingdom Viridiplantae; phylum Streptophyta; class Magnoliopsida; order Rosales; family Rosaceae; genus Potentilla; species Potentilla sterilis. Next base: position 28,992,347 of record OY821757.1, on the reverse strand, counting down.
GGCAAGCTTTTGCTGCCGATCTGCATGCCGACAGGTTTTGGGGCATTTTCGGGGGATCAAGACTTATCAAATGGAGTCCAAAGATTATTCAAGAAGTCGATGAAGATGTGAAGCCCAAGCCTTGAAGAAAAATTCAGAAAAAGAAAACCTAATTGAACTATGAAAGGAAGGTTTCAAAACCTTATTCTACTAGGTTTTGTGATTGCCTTGTACAACAAGGGCTGCCGGCACCCATTCTCTATAAATATGGTCACTTTGTCATTCTGAAAATCATCTCATCTCAAGCATAGAATATTAGCCAAAGCTCTACCAAGTTTCTTAAGCACCAAATACCCAAATACTTGGCCAAAATTCCATCACCACCACCACTACAAACTGCCGAACCCTTTCACCTTGTCTTCTGCCGAATTCCAGTTTCTGCCGAACCAAGCAGCAGCCGAGCCTTCAATTGTCACGCTTCGAGGAGTCTTCAAGGTTCTAAAAGTGTGATCAACTCCCCCTATGGCTTTTGTATTTGTTGTAGTTTGGTAATATTGTATGAACTCAATTCGATTCTTGGTTTTTATTGAACTTCTATGTAAACCGATTGCATGATTGTTGTTTATGTTTAAGTTTTGTGATTTTAACTTGTAAATTCATGTGTTAGATAATTAGGGCAGTGGTATCTTGCATGTTTTTGTTTTGAAATTGGTTAGAAATCTAAGGAGTGGGACTTAAAAACCGAAACATTAGTTGTGTTTAAGCATTTGTTGTTTAAAACATGTAAATCTAGGTGTTAGGTTTCATCAAACCCGAGTAATAACAAATATGGCTAGATACTCAAAAGGTTGCTTTGATTTATTTTTGCTTTAGAGGTCTTGCATGTTAAAATAAGATGATTGACAACCTTACTTGTTTTGCATGTCTCCGATTTAGACTATTGTGATTAATTGTTAAGTCTCAAAAGGATTAACACATATTCTAGGGTCCATACTCAAAAGGTCGATCTTAAGAACTTAAGAAGTCTTACAACTAAGTTGTAGTCGGAACTAATTTTGAATCTAAACATGTTGATACTTGTCTCTTACTTTCTTGCATGCGAATTTATATGTTAAAGAGTCTTTTGTGTGAACTATTTTGTGTGAGAGATGATGATCACTTGTATATAGTAAATTAGGGTTTAATTTCGTTTTTAATTTCGTGTCTAGTGTTAAAGGGCAGCAAGTTGCCGACGCCATACTCATCCCCCATGTGACGTGTAATTTTGTATATATGTGTATATATTTGTCTAACAATCTCATATTTCAGGTACCCTTAATCCCCGGCTTAGAACGATCCCTACTTGCTCATACTACTAACGATATTTTGTAGGGTTATTATTGTGTGCGAGCTTCGGCTCCCATCAATTTTTGACGCCGTTGCCGGGGATTATAAAAGCTTGATTTATGTTATTGTTGTGTATATAATATTGCTGGAATTTTTTTTTTTTTATGTAAAGTTGTAAAGTTGTAATTTTCGATTATAGTTTGGGATTTTGTAAAGTAGAAATATGCTTCGGCATGTAGAGTTTAAATTTTGTAAGTTGCATGATGTATATTGATGTATGCTTGTGATAACTTAGTTTAATTTCTAGGAAGTTGATAGTGTTGTGTATGTTGGAGTTTATTGTAGTTTCTAAAGTGTAACATGTAGGTGAAGCCTCTTTTGTTGATCTTAACCTAAACCCTTCATACGAATGATGCCTTGTTAGATCCGTCTTTTATGTAGACTGGGAAACGTGGGATACGTCCCCCCCACGCATACGAGCGATAACTTGGCAGACCCATTTTTATGAGGTTGAGGGCGGTTTTGATCAACACTTGTAGACCGCTAGTGACCCGAGTTTGTTTTACAAAGTATGGGGCAAGTTAGTTTCATTGATATGGTTCTCAGGTTTGTTTAACTGGATCTCAAGGCCCACAGACTGATGTTCATTCTCGGTGAGTGAGTCGATAGGGAGTTCGCTCCCCGTGGTGACCAACAACGAGTCCTGCCTGGTTCCTGTAGGGGGTTCGCCCTCCGTGAATCTTAACAACACCGCCTTTGAAAAGTAAAACACGCTCGAACTAGCCAAAAGCTTGTGCCGAAGCATCACCTCACTTTAGACGCTAGAACATAACTTGGCATATGTGATCTATTTTCTTCAAAATAAAAACATAATTGTGTGGTTCGAACTCTTAAGGTATATCGGGTAAAGCATGATACTACCAGGGGCTGTATCAGTCCATTGCACCGTTATCTCCTCTGCTCTACGTACTTCGAGAGTTTGAACGAATTTAAAAGAAATTAGACTTAGCGATTACATGATCATGGACGTTTCGATTTTTGCTCTTTATTGCCGATCATATTGATGCTTTGCCAATTGTATATATCGTGTGCCATTGTTTGAAAGATGTTGTGTAATTGCCAATGTCGTGGCTTGTAATGATGTATATTCTTGCATTTCTATTTCTTTACGAATGTTCTAACTTGTTTAAACGTTGCAAATTTCAGAAAAGTGCATGTCTGAATCTAATATTTGGACACGAGATCCTCAAGGCCGATTGCAACGTTTGAACCAAGAGCTCGCAATTGCACTGTTTGTGCCGTTGCCACCGGCCGTACCAAACAGTCCGTCATCTGCACCGTCATCTCCACCATCGTCCGAACCATCATTGCCAACGTTACCTAGTTCGGCAACAACTTTGCCGAGATCTCCATCTATTGTTTCGTCATCGTGTGATCTCGAGAGTCCAGAGTTTGAGGCTTTGGCCGAGCAAGTTGAAGAAGAGAGAATGACTTCAATCCGATCACAGAATGGTCATGTTGCTAGAGCCGGAGTTGCTCCTTCTAATATCACTTATCCGCCTTTGGAAGCTGACAAGACGGGAGAGATTGAATTGAGGAGTGGATTCCTCCACAAGCTTAAGTCGTTTTATGGGATGCCAAGTGAGAACCCTAACAAGCATCTACAGTTGTTTAACTTCACCACGGAGTCTATGTGTCCGAGAGGGACCGATTTACAACACTTCAAGATGAAGGCTTTTCCGTTCTCATTGGAAGATCAAGCGAAGGAGTGGTTGTTTGAGGTGCCTAATGGTCGCATCATTTCGTGGAATTCTATGATGGATGAGTTCTTGCTCAAGTATTTTCCCGCTTCACGCATCACTGATCTAAGGAAGCAAATTACTAGCGTGAAGCAAGCCGGAGATGAGACTTTCTTCGACTACTATAAGAGGTTCAAGTCCCTAGTATCTTTGTGTCCATCGCATGGCATTAGGGATGGACTCTTGTTGCAATATTTTTATGAGGGATTGCGCGTCATGGAGAGAGAGTTTCATGACTCGGCCGCGGGAGGTAGCTTTTTGGAGTTGAATGCCGGAGCGGCAAGAAGTTTGTTGGAAGTTCGTGCCTTGAACAACCAACAATTTGGCATGGCACGTAGCAATGTGCAAAGGAATGAGAAAGTACATGAGACGTCTTCGAGCTCAAAGTTAGAGGAGCAAGTTAATAAGCTTACCGACTTGGTGAGTAATTTGATGAAGAAGCGTGCCATGGTATGTGGAATATGCACCGAGGGCCATGAAACTGAACAATGCCCTCAATTTGGATCGAATGAGGGAGTAGAGGAGTGCAATGCTATTGGCTTTCAAGGAGGTCAACGATTTGGAAACTTCAATCCGAGGTTCAATGATCATTCTAACTTTCGATGGGCGAACAATGACAATGTGCTTAGAGCACCTATGCAACCGAGAGAAGGAGGAGCGCCATTTGCGCCGAGGGCACCCTTTGTGCCTCGGCAACCATTTCAGCCGAACCAAGGGAATTATGCAGCCATGCCGAACCACAACCAAGGAGGGCCGAGCCAAGGCCAAACCGCACCGAGCAATCCAAATTACGATGCTTTGCTCCAATCTTTGTCAAGTGCGACTCAAGCGTTGTTCGCGGGTCAACAAAATCAACAGAAGGACATTGGTGAGCTAAAGACTCAAATGGGCCAAGTGGTAGACTTTATTGGAAGATTTAATGAGCAAGGAAAGTTACCAAGCAATACGATTCCCAATCCGAGGAACGCGCATGCAAAGGTGATTCAAACTCGAAGTGAAAGAGAGTTGTTGCCTCCAACAAGTCCAAAGAAGAAGCGAGTGTCGTTTGACATTTTTGAGGATGAAGAGATGGCTGCCGGACCTGCAATTGCCGGCAACCATAATGACGAAAAGAGAAGGGCTGCAGCCGGCAATGCTGCAGCCAAGAGTGAGCAAACCGCCGGCAGCCATGATGATGATAAGGGAGACGCCACCGGTAGCACTAATACAGCAAAGAGACATGCTGCCACCGAGAAGGAGAAGGCCGGCGGCAATGAGAAGAATAATAAGGGGCTGCGCAACGAGCTTGAGCGTGATCCCGCAACATCGAAGAGTGAGTTAGTGCCAAGCCAAGCAAGCAAGGGAGGGGTGCCAAACTCAAGCATTCCATTCCCTTCTCGCTTTGCTAAATCGAAGAAGGATAAATCCGATGAGGAGATGTTGGAGATTTTTCGGAAAGTGCAAGTCAACATTCCTTTGTTGGAGTGTATTATGCAAGTACCGAAGTATGCTAAGTTTTTAAAGGAGCTTTGCACGGCTAGAAGGCATACGAGGGAGACACGTGTGGTGACTATGAGCGAGACGGTATCGGTCGTTATTCAAAGGAAGTTGCCACCAAAGATGAAGGATCCGGGAAGGTTCAATGTGCCTTGTGTGATTGGAAATACTCGTTTCGAGGATGTGATGTTAGACTTGGGAGCATCGATCAATGTCATGCCACTCAATGTGTATCAAACGTTGAGTATAGGGCCTCTCAAGAAGGACAATGTCATCATTCAACTTGCGGATCGCTCAAGTAAGTATCCGGAAGGTTATGTGGAGGATGTGCTCGTGCAAGTTAATCAATTGATATTCCCCGCCGATTTTTATGTGGTTGAGATGGAGGATTCACCGGTCAATAGCACGCAATTGCTACTTGGTCGACCATTTTTGCGGACGGCACGCACAAAGATAGATGTGGCCGAGGGCAACCTAACTATGGAGTTTGATGGTGAGGTAATCAAGTTCAATGTGTTTGATGCCATGAAATTTCCCAATGACGATTTGAAGGATGGTTGCGCCATTGATGTTTTGGAGGAGGTCGAACAAGTTATGTCAACCTCGCTCGACGCATAGCAATTAGCAATTGAGCAAGGGGTCGGATTTGACAAGAAGGGAGAACGAGTCACGTATGAGGACAAGAGGAGCTGCATTGCCGAGCTTAATAATGATGCTGAGCCGTACATGGTGTTGCCGAGCATTGTAGAAGTTTGTGCCGAGTTAGAGGCTCGGCCATATGCCAAGGTGTTTGATTCGTTCTTGTCAATTCCGAGTGCCACAACCAAATTTCGACCAAGTGTGGAAGAAGCCCCGAAGTTAGAATTAAAAGAACTCCCTAGTCACTTGAAGTATGTTTATCTCGGAGAAGAAGATACTCTACCGGTTATTGTGTCTTCAATGCTTAGTGAGAAGCAAGAGGTTGATTTGATAAGTATGCTTAAGAAGTACAAGACCGCGATAGGTTGGACCTTAGCGGACATCAAGGGAATAAGCCCGACTACATGTGTTCATCGCATCTTGTTAGAAGAAGGAGCTAAACCGACTAAGGAAGCTCAACGTCGACTTCACCCTCCAATGATGAAAGTTGTGAAAGATGAGATTATCAAGTTGCTTGATTGTGGGGTGATTTACCCAATTTTGGATAGTAAGTGGATATCTCTCGTGCAAGTAGTGCCGAAGAAGAGTGGTGTCACGGTTGTCAAGAATGAGAAGAATGAGCAGAATGAGCTTGTACCACAAAGACTTGTAACCGGTCATTGGATGTGCATCGACTATAGGAAGCTAAACGCTACAACGAGGAAGGATCACATGCCTTTGCCGTTTATGGATCAAATGCTAGAGAGGTTAGCCGGCCATTCTTTCTATTGCTTTCTTGATGGTTATAGTGGCTACAATCAAATCATGATACACCCGGATGATCAAGAGAAGACCACTTTTACTTGTCCATTTGGCACGTTTGCTTATCGACGAATGTCATTCGGTTTATGCAACGCACCCGGAACTTTTCAAAGATGTATGTATGCTATCTTCTCGGATTTTATTGAAGACATTATCGAAGTGTTTATGGATGACTTTAGTGTGTATGGAGGCACCTCCGATGCATGTTTGGAGAACCTGGAGAAGATACTTGAGAGGTGTGTAGAGACCAATCTTGTGCTCAATTGGGAGAAGTGTCACTTCATTGTCACGCAAGGCATTGTACTTGAGCACATTATTTCGGCAAGAGGCTTAGAGGTTGACAAAGCCAAAGTGGAGCTCATTCAAGCATTGCCGAGCCCAAGATCTGTTAGTGATGTGACAAGTTTTCTTGGGCATGCGGGGTTCTATCGAAGATTTATCAAAGACTTCTCTTCAATTGCAAAGCCATTGAGTAACTTGTTACAAAAGGAGGTGACGTTTGAGTGGACGGATGCGTGTGAGGCAAGCTTTTGCCGATTGAAGAAGATGTTGTGTACGGCACTGGTGTTGGTCTCCCCTAATTGGGACGAGCCGTTTGCGTTGATGTGTGATGCTAGTGATTATGCACTTGGAGCGGTACTTGGACAAAGAATTGAGAAGAAGCCATGCGCCATTTACTATGCTTCAAGGACTCTCAACGATGCTCAACTCAACTACACAACAACGGAGAAAGAACTCTTAGCGGTAATTTTTGCTTTGGAAAAGTTTCGATCATATCTTTTGAACTCCAAAGTCATTGTGTATAGTGATCATGCCGCTTTGAGATATCTTATGACAAAGAAGGATGCTAAGCCGAGGCTCATTCGATGGATTCTTTTGCTTCAAGAGTTTGATATTGAGATTAAAGACAAGAAAGGAGTAGAGAATGTTGTAGCCGATCATTTGAGTAGACTCACAATTGAAGAGGATTGGCTGCCCCTATTGGAATCCTTTCCGGATGAGTAACTTTTTCGACTTGAAGTACATGAGCCTTGGTATGCCGACATTGCCAATTTCCTTGCTACATGTCGATTTCCTCAAGAGATGCCGAGCCACCTAAAAAAGAGGATCAAGAAGCAAGCTCGACACTTCTTGTGGGATGATCCATATTTATGGAGGCAATGTGGTGATCAAGTTATTCGAAGATGTGTTCCGGAGAATGAGCATCGATCCATCCTTGCTTTTTGTCATAGTGAAGCTTGTGGTGGGCACTTTGGACCAAAGAAAACGGCATTGAAGGTTCTTACTTGTGGTTTCTTTTGGCCTACGATTTTTAAAGATGCATTCATGTTTTGCAAAGCATGTGATAGATGCCAAAGAATGGGGAACATTGGAGCTAGAGACCAAACGCCGCTCACGCCTATCATTGAGGTAGAAATTTTTTATCTTTGGGGTATTGACTTCATGGGGCCGTTTCCTTCGAGTAAGGGCTTTCTCTACATATTGCTTGCGGTTAATTATGTGTCAAAGTGGATCGAAGCAAAGGCTACACGCACCAACGATGCCAAGGTGGTGGCCGAGTTTCTCAAGACTAACATATTCTCACGATTTGGAGTTCCAAGAGTCTTGATTAGCGATGGAGGATCCCATTTTTTTAACAGCACCATTGAAGCCTTATTAAAGAAATATGGAGTCACTCATAAGGTATCTACACCGTATCACCCCCAAACAAGTGGTATGGCCGAGGTAAGTAATCGAGAGATCAAGCAAATTCTAGAGAAATCGGTTGGACCTTCAAGGAAGGATTGGAGTGATCGTCTCGATGACGCTTTGTGGGCATATAGGACTGCATACAAGACACCGATAGGAATGTCTCCTTTTCGGTTAGTTTATGGCAAAGCATGTCACTTACCGGTTGAGCTAGAGCACAAAGCATGGTGGGCAATCAAGGCCTTCAACATGAACATAGATGATGCCGGCCTTCATAGAAAGCTTCAACTCAACAAACTTGAAGAAATCCGTAATGAAGCCTATGATGCCGCTTGGATTTATAAGGAGAAGACTCGAGCTTACCATGATAAGATGATTCAAGGGAAAAAGTTTCAAGTTGGACAAAAAGTTCTCTTATTCAATGCACGACTTAAACTTTTTCCGGGTAAGGTTCGATCTCGTTGGTTTGGACCATTCATTGTTACTAAAGTTTTTTCTCATGGTGCCATCGAGATTCAAAGTGAGGTGTCGGGAGATGCATTCAAAGTTAATGGACACCGTTTGAAGCCTTATTACGAGCCCTTCCTACACCCCACGATCGAGGAACTACTTGTGCATGACACACCAACTGCCGGCCAACCACCACAAGCTGCCAAGAATCCATCTTCTGCCCATTCGCCGGCTGCAGCAGTTTCTGCTGTGTCCCCCCTCCTGCCGGATACAGCTGCTGCACCCGATACGGAAGCGCCAAACAACCCGGACACGCTGCTCCAACAGGACACGCAGAACATCAACAACTCGGATACAACGTGTCATGATCTTCTCCTTGAGCTATTTCTTGCCGATTTGAACTACTTTGGAGCGCGATGAACACATGAGAAAACAACGGTGAAAAGTCTAGGCTATGGACTATAAACACAAAGCGCTACTTGGGAGGCAACCCAATTCGATCAAAGAAAAGTGAAGGAGCAATCACCGAGCATTTGAAATTTCTAACCCTTCTATCTTTCTTTGATTTGTGATGATATGTTGGAATATGTTGGTCTATTGCATGCTTAGGAAATTCTTTGATATAGATTTGTGCTTACATTGAGGGCAATGTAATTTTCTAAGTGTGGGGTGGGATAACGTATTCCGTTTATGTTTTCGTGTGCTTAGTTTAGAAAAGAAAAATTCAGAAAATTGTTCCACAAAAATAGAGTGTTTAAATTTGTTTGTTTCGAGTCTTAGGATGCCCCTAATATGTCAATGATGTTTTTCTCCTCTTTGCATACATAGATGATAGTTGTGCATACAATTTAAATTGTGAGTTTCATGGATTATGTGCATTGGTAGGAGCATGTAGGACTTGTTGGTTAACGAAGCATGCATGTTTTAGCTAGTTTGTTTCTATTATAACCTATGTGAGCTTTAGAGCTAAATTGCTTTCTTCTTGAGCGATAAAAAAATAAAATGCGATAGATTCATAGGAAGCATGAACCTCATTATTCTTTGCATATTCAATGATTATGTGCCATAGCTTTTTAATGAACTCTAGAATGCTAGAACTTACTCTTGTTGATTCTCAAAACGTTTTTTTTTTGTCATAAAATACCTTGATTTTGAAAGTGATTGAAAAGATCTTTTAGGTTTACCACCATTGCCAAATAAAGCATGTGCCTATTTGTGTCCGCCGTGGGACACCTTAGTAAACCCCCTTTGAGCCTACATTTAGCCTTTTCTTTCATCACCCTTAAACACTTTTCATGAGCTTAGTATAGTTGTGCCTTTACCCTTGATCAAAGTGTTGGCAAAGCTTGATTTTTGAAGGAGTTTTCGCGTAAAGTGATGAAGAAGAACAAGTGTGGGGTAGACTTAGCTAGAAAATTGTATGAAAATTGTAATTGTGCCGTGCCTAGCAAAAGAAAAACAGAAAAATTGAATTTGGACAGAAAAAGAAGAAAAAGAAAAATCAAGTCCGAGATAAAAAAAAATAATAATAATAATAAAATAAAGTGTAGGCACGGCTTGTTTTGATAAATTTGCTAAGTCTAGTCTTGGAAAGGGTTGTGAATTTGGAGTTTTGTATTTATTTGAAGGTCTAACATTGTTATATTTTGACCTTTGTTCTTATTCACTATATTTTGGGGAAGAAAAGAATGAAGTATGGGTCCAACAAGAAGAAATTCGACCCTTGGTGAGGAGAAAATAGGAGAGTCGACCTTTGCTATGTTAAAGAGACGTCTTTAGCACCACTTATTTCCTAAAATTTCGAATACCTCTTAACCTAGCCCCATTACATTCCTTTTATTGATCTTTTCATGATTCTTAAGATGGTTAAATTTGATTGTGGAGATTATCTCAAGAGTAAGCATATGGTTTTGGTTCATTGGTGCACATAGTTGTTACATGAGGTTTTTCCATAAATTTTCACAAAATGCTTTCTTTTCTTAACATATGCAAGTCACTCTTCGTAATTCATTATCTTTCACTTGCATATACTATTGAGTGAATACCATGCTTCGAGTGAAAAGAAGAGAGTATGCCTAGTGAGGAGGATTGAACTAGCTTAACATGTCTACATGCTTACTTTTTGTTCTTATCACTACTACAAAAAACTCAATACACAACACAAATCAGACAACACTTTGAAAGTTACATGTTGTGTGAATCACTGAACTGTTTCACACAACCTAAAGTGAATAATTTATGTTGTATGATGGTACACATTTTCCATATTCTGAAAAATATTTTTCCAGATTTTGTCACACAACTCTGACACACATTTTCTGTTGTATGATTAATGAAAATCTTGGCGGCAGAACTCCCTCCGACATTGAAACTCAAATTTGGGCAAGGTCTAGATGGACAGACAACAAAGTTATTGTTTTATGTTGTGTGATAATGTCACATCCTGCATTAGGTCTCACCAAGTGCAAAGTGACAAATACTTGTACAACAGAATTTCGTAGTTTTGTTGTATGAGTTGGTTTGCTTGTCATTCCCCCACATTCATTTTGGCTCCAATGGCTTGTATTTAAGATGAAAATCTTGGCGGCATAACTCCCTCCGACACTGAAACTTAAATTTGTGCAAGGTCTAGATGGACAGACAACAAAGTTCTTGTTTCGTGTTGTATGATAAGTCACAGCTTGCACTAGGTGTCACTAGTGTAAAATGAAAAATACTTGTACAACATAATTTTACAGTTCTGTTGTACGACTTGTTTTGCTTGTCCTTGTGCCACATTCATTTTGGCTCCAATGGCTTAAATGCTACTACCCTTAAAGCGGGAAATTTGCCTCCAATGACTTAAATTCATTCCCTCAAATGTGAAGCGGGAAATTTCCCTCCATTTATTTTAACTTTACACAAACAAACATACAACAGTAGTTCTTTTCTGTTGTATGAGAATATTGCAGTTTATACTAGATGAACCTAGTGCAAAATGCAAAATCTTTTCGAAACAACTATATAAAAGAAATCAAATTTTGAAAAATGCTATGAATTAGCATTTGATCGTTATGATGAAATATGGTGATTGTAAAAAAATCACATAAATCAGAAAAATACATATTTTATTTTAGACAGAAAACGACAAAAGAATAGCCGACGAGTACTAGGTTTGATTTCGTCGGCTATGATTAAAAAAAAAAACAAAAAAAAACCACCTTCCATTTTCTATCACTATCGACAAACCATTGCTTCATCCTTCAAATGCAAATATGTCGTCAAATAAGATATGACCGAAATAATGAAATACGTCTACGATTGAAAAATGACAAGATTCCGATAAAATCTGTGTGCCGAATGTTGCGGTTAACTGTTTTTTACTTCCGTTATCCTATGGGTAGCCTGACGTTCGGTAAATATTTTGAGGAAAATTTTTTATACGATTAGTTGCGTCTCATCGATTTGAAACTATTATCTGTTGAAGGTCAGGCCAAAAAACATCATTTAGATAGGCCAATTACCATTTCTAAGCGTTTAAAGGGTTGACTCACCCGGTTGACCGTCCCGATCGAGCCTTTAACGTTGTCAGATGTAGTTGGATTTTTTTTCATACATGTATTTAATCTTAACGGTGATATCTGACGGTTGGAATAGATTTTCCAAACTTTTAGATTCAAAATCGGAACATATGCACTAATGTTCCTTAACTTGTTTACTAAGTGTTTAAGTGAATGTATAGTTTCAAATAGTTACTATACGTACACTCTTCAAATGCAAATATGTCGTCAAATAAGATATGACCGAAATAATGAAATACGTCTACGGTTGAAAAATGACAAGATTCCGACAAAATCTGTGTGCCGAATGTTGCGGTTAACTGTTTTTTACTTCCGTTATCCTATGGGTAGCCTGACGTTCGGTAAATATTTTAAGGAAAAATTTTTACACGATTAGTTGCGTCTCATCGATTTGAAACTATTATCTGTTGAAGGTCAGGCCAAAAAACATCATTTAGACAGGTCAATTACCATTTCTAAGCATATAAAGGGTTGACTCACCCGGTTGACCGTCCCGATCGAGCCTTTAACGTTGTCAGATGTAGTTGGATTTTTTTTCATACATATATTTAATCTTAACTGTGATATCTGACGGTTGGAATAGATTTTCCAAACTTTTAGATTCAAAATCGGAACATATGCACTAATGTTCCTTAACTTGTTTACCAAGTGTTTAAGTGAATGTATAGTTTCAAATAGTTACTATACGTACACTCTTCAAATGCAAATATGTCGTCAAATAAGATATGACCGAAATAATGAAATACGTCTACGGTTGAAAAATGACAAGATTCCGACAAAATCTGTGTGCCGAATGTTGTGGTTAACTGTTTTTTACTTCCGTTATCCTATGGGTAGCCTGACGTTCGGTAAATATTTTGAGGAAAATTTTTTATACGATTAGTTGCGTCTCATCGATTTGAAACTATTATCTGTTGAAGGTCAGGTCAAAAAACATCATTTAGACAGGCCAATTACCATTTCTAAGCGTGTAAAGGGTTGACTCACCCGGTTGACCGTCCCGATCGAGCCTTTAACGTTGTCAGATGTAGTTGGATTTTTTTTCATACATGTATTTAATCTTAACGGTGATATCTGACGGTTGGAATAGATTTTCCAAACTTTTAGATTCAAAATCGGAACATATGCACTAATGTTCCTTAACTTGTTTACTAAGTGTTTAAGTGGATGTATAGTTTCAAATAGTTACTATGCGTACACTCTTCAAATGCAAATACGTCGTCAAATAAGATATGACCGAAATAATGAAATACGTCTACGGTTGAAAAATGACAAGATTCCGACAAAATCTGTGTGCCGAATGTTGCGGTTAACTGTTTTTTACTTCCGTTTTCCTATGGGTAGCCTGACGTTCGGTAAATATTTTGAGGAAAATTTTTATACGATTAGTTGCGTCTCATCGATTTGAAACTATTATCTGTTGAAGGTCAGGCAAAAAAACGTCATTTAGTCAGGCCAATTACCATTTCTAAGCGTTTAAAGGGTTGACTCACCCTGTTGAAAAATGATGTGAAAAATGAAAAATGATGTCAAATTTTGAAAAATGATGTGAAATAGTATTTGATCGTTATGATGAAATACGATGATTGTAAAAAAATCACTTAAATCCAATAAAATTAAAAGTTCCGATCGATACGGTCAACCATATGCTCTAAATTATTTTTATTATATGTGTGTTATTAGCCATTTAACTTCAATAAAAATCGACCACATCCGTTGGATTTGAGTTGAGAGTGGAAAAAACCCTAATGGGTCACCTAAGCCTCACTCTCCTCTCCTCTCCTCTCTTCATATTTTTCCCCTCCCCTCATCTCCCCCTCCTCCTCCCCTTTCATGCTTCCAGACCCGAACCCGACCAAGCCCTCCTAGCCCAAATGCAGACCTCTTCCCTCTCCCCACTCCAAACCCTCCTCGACCTCTTTGTCAACAACCTTAATTCGAAAACCCATACCCTTCACAACTCAGAACTCCCCTCTCTCCTTCTCTCTCCCTTAATCCGAATCCCTTCAAGGACTGCTCCTCTTCAGCCAGACCCAGTTCGGTCGATTCCTCCCAGGCCACCACCACCGAAAACCCCCTCACTCAAAATCTCTCTCAGATCTTCTTCTTCCAGATCACCAGAGATCAGTACCTCAAACACCTCAACAAGCTCTCCCACAAGATCTCTAATCCAAACCCTAATTTCAATCCACCCCAATCAATTCAATGGACGTCGACTACGCCACGACGCCGTTCGCCGACCACAAGCTCTCCGGCTTCCTCTACGCCGTCCTCGCTGTCACCTCGCCGGTCCCACCCAACGAACCCCTCCCTTTCGGCTCCCGCTTCAGAATCTACGGTCCTGATGTCAGCTTCAGGTCCGAAAACGACGCCGTGGTGCTCTCGCCGGTGCACCAGATCCACGCTGTGGAGAACGCGGCGGTTGATTCGGAGGAGAGGAGGACGAGGATGAAGATGAGGAAGAGGAGCATAGGGTTGGTTAACGGGAGCATCAGCGTGGTGCACCAGATCCACGCTCTGGTGATGAACAAGTGCATCAAGGTCGATGCTTTGTTGGTTCGAATTGAGGCTGACGGTGGAGGTGACGTCAGGGCTGTGTTGCTGGTTGATGTCTATCTCCCAATTCAGTTTGACGTCAGGGAAGCAGATGTGCAGTACTCGTTTGATGATGCCAGTCTCAAAACTGGTGTCAATGAGCTCATTACCAAACTTAAGGAGGATGGAGGTCTTTCCCTGGATGTCTTGGGCTGTGTTGCTGGTGCGGCTGGCAGTTTCCAAAATTAGGCTCCGTCGCCGGTGCTCTGTTTGGACACTTGAGGTGCATTGTTGCTTTCTAATCAGCTCTAATTTTCCCTAATGGTTTGTGTGCCGATTCTTGTTTGATTTCTTTTGCTGATTATCAGTCATTGTGTTTAATGGTAATATGATACATTCTTGAGAATGCCAAGACCTTTCTTCTATCTGAAGAGTGATACCGTGCTTTGTTTTCATGGTTGCCTTATATCATACTGCATCTTTTTGAACGGGGATTTTAGACATTCCAATAATGTGGTCTAAAGGAAGAGCCACTGGTGAGGTGCTTCTCTAACTTCAATTTTTTAATTTTTTTTTTTTCATTTTATGATTAATATAAGGAATTACATCTCAGTTTATGCCTGTAACATTGATTCTCTAGCTGATATAATTTCATTAAGATACTTGTTGAAGTCATTCTCCCTTAAATGTTATAACGCGATTGTGCATATCTAATTGCTAGTATGGTGATGTTTCCTGCCAAATATAATTGCTAGTATGTAACACATGTAGATGATATGCTATATATATGTTACAATAATCCTTGTATGGTCTAATGGTCCTGGTTAATTACTAAATAGTATAGAAAGACATTTGTGTTCAGTTTTAATACATACAGATCTGCACATATAGTACAATTTAATTCATGGTATGTTGAGACCACACAAGTGCTGTATGTTGAGACCACACAAGTGCTGTATGGAAGTACATCTTGGGTAAATATGTAACTCCTGTAGAGCTAGTTGTTCACATGTAATCTATACATTTAAGCCAAATCATGTTAGAAAATAATAATATACATTACAACTCCTGGTATCGTAATGATAATTTGCTTTCTTTATGATACAATCAGCTGCTGAATGTCCACTTTTGGCATCTTTTGGACAAATGGTCAGATTTGCAGTGCAACCTCCCCTCTTATACTGCATGTAAGTATGGTAGATAGAAGTTACATCACTTACTTCGATTTCCTTCTAAAATTGCTTCTCTTAGAACTGAACATATATTGCTTGTCAATTCAACAACTCTAGATCATGTAGTTAGTGGTAATTTTCTATGACATAAAACAGCATCAGGTAAAGCATAGGTATTTTACTAAGCTTGTTGATTTTTGAGTTATAGAGTCGATAATTGAAGCCATGCTAGTGTGTGAATGTGATTGCATTGTAAATTAGGGAGCTGTTTGAGTGTTTTCGTTTTCGAGTTTTCGGTACTTTACTCCTTGTTTGTAAAAATGAAATAGGTATGTCTGTGGTGCTAAAGTACAGCTTGTGTTGCCATCTTAAGTAGCTGCTCATGATTATAACCAAAGTAATCATATATAATTTTGAAAAGTTTGGCTAGGGTATAGATCTTGGTTTCTGTCAAGAAGTGGATTTACTTTCTTTTTCTGTACTAGGCATGGTGGGTGGTTATTGAATGCTGTATCATTATTTTCAAACTCTTAGTAATGGTTTTTCTGTTCAGCCTTGTAGCAATGCAGATTGTATGTATCTTCATGATTTTGGCTCTCAGGAAGATAGCTTTTCCAAAGATGAACTTATTTCGGCCTTTCATAGTTGGTTGAGGTAGTAGAGTTGCTGCAAAGGCTCTTTCATTCGAGGAAAAGCAAATGGGCAACAAGTCCTTTGTCTACGTAGACTTTTAGGTGAAGTTAGAAATTTGTTTTTGGAATCTGTATGCCATGTTTGAAACAATTGTGTACACAGGCTACTTAAATGATATGGAAGTTTTATGCAATGTTTTAATGGTAATGGCTAGCTGATACTATTTTTAT
This sequence comes from Potentilla sterilis, assembly GCA_963682095.1. NCBI lineage: Eukaryota > Viridiplantae > Streptophyta > Magnoliopsida > Rosales > Rosaceae > Potentilla > Potentilla sterilis. The sequence goes on along the minus strand of OY821757.1, from coordinate 28,976,058 downwards.
GGTAAAGCTTCAGGTTTTGATATACAACAGTTTATGTTTTTGTGAATATCATGTGTTGTACAATATGACTAAAAGCCACATCAAACCTGTGTCACAAAATCCTCAAATCTGTTGTTTGATTTGTAGAATCATACAACTCAATAAAAATGAAACGAAATCAGTTGTCTGAATCAGACAACTAAATAAGTGGGAGATGAAATCTGTTGTGCGAATCAGACAACAGAATAAAATTGCAATATTCTGTTGTATGTTTAAAACTTACACAACATAAAAGTATGTATATTCTGTTGTATGAACTAGACATGTCAGTACAGCGAATGTCAAGCCAGCCATGGCATGGCATATAAGTTGTACAACAGAAATTATAAGTTGGTTGTTGGACGTTTCATCACACAAGCTCGAGATATACGACGGTTTTTTCGAACTTACACAACGGTGCAGCACCGTTGTGTATTGAGTTTTTTGTAGTAGTGTATATGTTTTTATTGATGTTACATGTTCATGAAGCTCGGAATTTTCATGCTTAGAATTCGCATGCATAACTTGAAAGCTATGTGTACATACGAGCCTGAGACAAATTGTTAGGGGCAATAGTTTGTTTAGAGTCTAGTTTAATTTAGTTTGCTAAGGGACTAGCAAAGGATAAGTGTGGGGTAGTTGATAGGAGCACAATGTGCGATGATATTAATATGTATTTGCCCTTGTTTATGCTTTGTTTAACCCTTATTTATCTAAGATTGAGTCATAATTTAGTTTAGTGTCAATTTGGTAGAGTTTTTATCATATGTGCTTTAGAATCCGAAAAATGATTAAGTTTGAGAAATCTGGAAAATAATACAAGTTGTCTTTTTCGTGATTCTGAGATGAGTAAAAATGCAAACTATCCTTGTCCGAATTTAATGAAATTTGGCTTGCTTATTATTCATATATTGAGGAATGTTGTGTTAAAATTTCAGATCAATCGGAGTTCGGGAAGTCACCCAAAAGATGGCTGCAACTTGGCAGTCCGAGCAAAGATCACCAGGGACTTCCGGCTTTTCCTGGACTGTGTCCCAACTTCGAAAAATCATTTCCGACGACTCACAAGGCATTTGATCGAACTGTTTTATATGGAAGTATCTATGTGTGTCTAGTTTATCTGAGATTTGGAATCGCATCAATCGGAGCTCCAAGGAGGGAGATATGCCGGATTTACTGCAGCAAGGTCTTTTCTGCCGATTCCAGGATGCTACTGCCTCCTTTTCGCAATTTCTGTTTTCGATGGATCATATGGTGTACAAATGCATATGTGAAGATGGTTCAAGCTTAAGGAAGGAAGGAGGATGACACCAAGCTAAAGCAATGAAGAAAAAGATGAAGAAAAGTGGCTCTCCTAGTCAAGCCAGGAGATGTTGCCGATCGGCAAGCTTTTGCTGCCGATCTGCATGCCGGCAGGTTTTGGGGCATTTTCGGTGGACCAAGACTTATCAAATGGAGTCCAAAGATTATTCAAGAAGTCCATGAAGATGTGAAGCCCAAGCCTTGAAGAAAAATTCAGAAAAAGAAAACCTAATTGAACTATGAAAGGAAGGTTTCAAAACCTTATTCTACTAGGTTTTGTGATTGCCTTGTACAACAAGGGCTGCCGTCACCCATTCTCTATAAATAGGGTCACTTTGTCATTCTGAAAATCATCTCATCTCAAGCATAGAATAATAGCCAAAGCTCTACCAAGTTTCTTAAGCACCAAATACCCAAATACTTGGCCAAAATTTCATCACCACCACCACTACAAACTGCCGAACCCTTTCACCTTGTCTTCTGCCGAATTCCAGTTTCTGCCGAATTCCAGTTTCTGCCGAACCAAGCAGCAGCCGAGCCTTCAATTGTCACGCTTCGAGGAGTCTTCAAGGTTCTAAAAGTCTGATCCACTCCCCCTATGGCTTTTATATTTGTTGTAGTTTGGTTATATTGTATGAACTCAATTCGATTCTTGGTTTTTATTGAACTTCTATGTAAACCGATTGCATGATTGTTGTTTATGTTTAAGTTTTGTGATTTTAACTTGTAAATTCATGTGTTAGATAATTAGGGCAGTGGTATCTTGCATGTTTTTGTTTTGAAATTGGTTAGAAATCTAAGGAGTGGGACTTAAAAACCGAAACATTAGTTGTGTTTAAGCATTTGTTGTTTAAAACATGTAAATCTAGGTGTTAGGTTTCATCAAACCCGAGTAATAACAAATATGGCTAGATACTCAAAAGGTTGCTTTGATTTGTTTTTGCTCACCTAGGGTATAATACTTTAGAGGTCTTGCATGTTAAAATAAGATGATTGACAACCTTGCTTGTTTTGCATGTCTCCGATTTAGACTATTGTGATTAATTGTTAAGTCTCAAAAGGATTAACACATATTCTAGGGTCCATACTCAAAAGGTCGATCTTAAGAACTTGAGAAGTCTTACAACTAAGTTGTAGTCGGAACTAATTTTGAATCTAAACATGTTGATACTTGTCTCTTACTTTCTTGCATGCGAATTTATATGTTAAAGAGTCTTTTGTGTGAACTATTTTGTGTGAGAGATGATGATCACTTGTATAGAGTAAATTAGGGTTTAATTTCGTTTTTAATTTCGTGTCTAGTGTTAAAGGGCAGCAAGCTGCCGACGCCATACTCATCCCCCATGTGACGTGTAATTTTGTATATATGTGTATATATTTGTCTAACAATCTCATATTTCAGGTACCCTTAATCCCCGGCTTAGAACGATCCCTACTTGCTCATACTACTAACGATATTTTGTAGGGTTATTATTGTGTGCGAGCTTCGGCTCCCATCAGCCCCTGGTTGAACAGTTCCTGAAGAATCTCTGGAGCCTTGTGAGCATTGTAAGTATATGAATCAAAAGCTGATTTGGTTGGCAGCGGAGTCACTATTTTGACCGTCTCCCTGACCAACCTCGCGGTTTTGGACTGTAATGGTCTTTGATCAGTCCTCTCTATAGCCGCTACTTCCAGTTCCAAGTCCTCATCATCAACCCATGTTAGGATTCGTCTAGGCACTGCATCCGCCTGGATAGTCGCCACTGTCTTGGAAGCAGCAGGAAGTGGAGTCTTGGGCTTCAGAGTCCCAGGATAATAGGACAAAGGAGTCCCCTTCCTCCTTTCATTCCTTTCCTTCGAGGGATCAACATAATGCTGTTCCTGACCTAGCCTATTGGTCAGATCCGCCATAGTGGTCACATGAACCTGCCTGAATCCCTGGCGGATCTCATCCACCAAACCATCAATCGCCATCCTCACTGCATGTTCTTCGGGAATATCCATCTCGCACCGAGTTAATTCCAACTTAAACCTTCTTAAATAATCAGTGGCGGATTCGTCGGGCCTCTGCTCTGTCTCAGCTAGGTCCTTAACCCCAATCTTTGCCTCGACAATACCAAACATAGTTCTGAAAAGAACCTCCATAGTCTTCCAGTCTGGTATTGTTCCAGGCTTCAAACGCTTGTACCAAATAGCTGCCTCCCCCGCCAGAGATGTGGGAAAGAGCTTCAACTTCATGATCGGATCCTCAGCATATTGACCAGACTCATTAGTGAAACTCATAATGTGCGTTTCAGCATCTTCCGACGTCTGGCCAGTAAATGGAGTGAAGCGGATTGGCTTAAACCCAGCAGGGAAAGGCATTACATTGACCTCTCGAGTCAATGGATTCTCGTACGTCTTGTCGACGTCGGGTAATCCCTGCAGCTCCCTAAACTTCTCAACAAAAACCCTGCCAATATCCTCCGTGGTCAGCTGGGCCACGACATCCGCTGGTGGTTCTGGCAGATTGTTGCCACCCGGTGCATTGAGAGGGATATTACCACCTGGATGGTTGTTGGAATCCCCGGTATTAGCTCCAACCCCGCCGTTAGCACTTGTTCCGCGGGCCCCGCCGCGACCAGGAGTCCGTCCCCGCCTGTCTCTCGGCGGATTCGTACGGTCAACCCCCTCAAACTGGTCGAACCGATCATAAAGCTGCCCCATCATGGTGGACATGTTCTCAAGCGTGGCATTTGTAGCCACCAACTGCTCCTGTTGCTGTCTCCAACAATTGTCAACATTCCTGATATGGCCAGCCATGCTATCCGCCAGCAGTCTCTGCTGTCTGGTGAGATAGTTGAAATTGGAGGTGAACCCCATTTGCTCAGTCTCCATTCGCTTAACGGATTCACATAGATCAATGACCACTGTGTTGGCCTTCTTCAGAATTTCGTCCGTACGACAAGACTTGTCGATCAACATCCTCAGCGTGTCCATCACCTCAGTGGGAGACGCAGTCTCCCCAGTAAATGGGGCGACAGGTGACGCAGGCGGATCCGCGGACTCATCCGCGAACCCCTCTTCTAAAAAGCCAGATGAGGCTGCACGGTTTGTAAGGCCAAGAGAATTATTGTCAACCTGGGAAGCAACCGTAACCTCCAATATCTTCCCCTCAGCCGCGACAGCAGGTGCAATGGCCGTTGGAGTCAGATTTCTTATGTCTCGTACGGCCTTAAGGGCTGCAGCAATAGTTGCTTCATCCCTAAGGACCCCGCCAAACACTTCCCTAGCTTCGGCGTCAGTTAATCCCCTACAATCAGCTGTTCCATGACTGAGCAGCTCCTTATGAGAATTCTTCAAACAATTCATGGTTATCCTTTTGTAAGGATCACCCCTCGTAGATCCCGCAATCTTGACACTCGTCTCACTGGGCGTGCCAAAATGTGCATGGCGGATTTAGCACCCGGCGAACATTCATCACTTGGGGGTGGCGGATGTAAATTCCTTCTGTGTGCTCATGCCAGCACCCTTTGGAGTGGTGCAACTCGACTGCGGACGACCCCTGGCGAGTCCTCTCGTCTGCTCCCAATAGACTCTGACTTCTTGATCAAGCAACTGTTACGCGGGCGCTGACTAAGCCGGCGTATGAGGCTCGAACAAGACCTGAATAGAACTAGCTAACAAGATTTTCTTCTCAACCCCTCAAGGATTAAGGATCTTACTCTGATCCGGAGAAGCAAAGCAGAGCTAAACCAAGATCACGGGCTTTTGTTACCGGGGTAACGACTCGATTGCTACCGGAGTAGCGGACTGACTCGATAGGCTCAGCAACCGCTCGACACGAATGCGAGATATGATCGATCGCAGGTGGAGGCACATTGCGTGAGTTGCTCCGGAGAGGCTTTGCAAGTTAGCGGTGCGCTAGAACTTGTGTTTGTTTGTAGATGGTTGTGAACCCTTTTCTCAGTTACAAAAGAGTTATATTTATATGATTCACGAAACCCTAATGCTTGAAGATCAAGCCTGGCGGATTTCGAGATTGACTAGTATTGTCCTTTCTTAAACCACCCCTAATTGCATCAATTAAGAATGAATTGAGATCAGAATTTCCATAACTCAGGGAACTCATCCAGCATCGTATCTTGTCCAAATTAACATTCAATTAGCCCCGAGATAAGCCAAACCTATTCCAAAGAAGATCATTTCCTAATTCGGCTAGGATGTATTTATAAATGGATTGCTATTCATAACAACCCCCAATTAACTCAATCAGCATTTATGCATTATTATCCATTAAGGTAATTCATGAACTGCGCAATCGGATTATTGCGAAATAACCCCCATCTGATCAAGTAACAATTTAATGCTCTCTCCAAACATTATTTCCCCAAAAGGATTAGGAAGTGTGCACATTGGATTTTGTTTAAACTAATACCCCTCTGGGTCTCGGGATAAAGTCCAATTGAAGAAAACTCCAATTGCGGCCCAAACAACTTGTACGGATATAACTTCAGTGCATTGGCTTGCTACACACATCAATTCGTCAATATCTATATAGTCTACATAGACCCTACATTAAGCATAGGAAAGGTATATATTCACATTTATAACCATATTAATTAATACAGTACTTTCCAAGTTGGAAGTATACTCAGCTTAGGTATATATCTTGAAACTACAAGTGATATTCTGTCACTACTTATATTTTACCTTCTTTTTTTATTTACTACATCCTCACTATATATATATATAGCTACACACATCAATTCGTCAATATCTATATAATCTACATAGACCCTACATTAAGCATAGGAAAGGTATATATTCACATTTATAACCATATTAATTAATACAGTACTTTCCAAGTTGGAAGTATACTCAGCTTAGGTATATATCTTGAAACTACAAGTGATATTCTGTCACTACTTATATTTTACCTTCTTTTTTTATTTACTACATCCTCACTATATATATATATATACACACACACACGTGTGTGCAGTTCATATTCAGAGCGAAACTTCGCTTTAAAATTGACATGCGAAGTTCCTTTTTTGGCTCTCTTTTCAGTAATATTTTAACATCTCCACCGTACAGTATATATGACAGAATTACAAGATTATGTCTACAAATTTCCAGCGAATTAATGATTGTTAAGGTATTGAAACTGTATTAAAACAATGAACAACCCGAATTTATTCAACCTCACATCAAAGTTTCATCCTCACTATATATGTAAATATGTGTGTATAGTAAAAACATCTATAAAAATGAATATTGTCTGGACCATGAAAAAAAAAATTAGAGGGGCTATTATATTTATCGACAAATAAATAAATATATTACTGTTCAAGGAAGGTTAATTCAGTAACTTTCGTGGTGTGTCTTGTTCTAATAAGACTAGTAGTCTAGATTCTTTATTAGATATGGAATCCCTGATTACCAGGGATACTTGATGTAATGTCTATATAAAGGCCTCCTTATCAATTAATAAAAACACAGTTTTACTATCATCCTTTTATCCTAGAACACGTTATCAGCACGTTGCTCTAGCCTCCCGTCTAATAACTCTAAAACCCTGATTCTGAAAATATATATATATATATATATATATATATATATATATTCAGAAACCCTAATCCCTACCGCCGGCCGCCGTCCTTACCTCCGGCACCGTCGGTCCATTCTCGGCAGTACCTGCTGCCGACCTGCCCTCCCCCCCCCCCCCCCCCCCCCGCTGCGCCGCTCACCTGCAACCTCTCGATCGCCAGCAGCCCTCCCCGCTCGCCAGCAACCCTCCTCGCTCGCCAGCAGCCCTCCCTTGCATGCTATTCTTTGCACGCATCCCTCGAAGGCCAAGATTGCTCGCAAGCCAAGCAAACGGCCCTCGAAGCCTTCTTCGTTGCTAAGAAGAAATCAAGAACAGTTGAAGAAAACAAGCTTCCCCAAAAGTCAAGTTTCTTTCGATCAAGCTTCAATTCAAGAGGTAAATATTTTATAAAAGTTCCCGCTTATGAAATTTCAATAGTTGGGTTGTGTTTTCTTCCGGGACCTTTTCATGTCCCTGCTACCTCATCCCGATTCTATTGCTTCTCGGGAAGGCATACGGGGATTTAGTCACCTCGATGCCAACGTTTTTTGAGGTAACTGTGATGTTACCGGCCACTGTTATGCTTGTGACTGTGATGTCACTGTGAACCATAACGTCTCTTTTTCAAAAGAAAATAAAGGAAAGATATCGATTGTGACTTGATGTCACATTATGCATCGATTTATGTGACCATAATATATCTTGGCACTGTTCTAAAAGCAAAAAAATCAAACTTGATTAGTATTCAAAATACTAACGTCTCCCTATTGTGTTTTGTAGATGGCTGACACTCAGCATCCAGAATTTGACATCTTGGATGTCCAAGGCAAGGAATACAAGGGGTGAGTCTCAGATGTAGAGAACACCTTCATTGGCAAAATATTTACAACCACCATAGTCCCTCCTGAGGATGAAAACTTGCAAGCTTCTCCTGAACAGAAAGCTCAAGCCCTGATGTTTCTCAAGCGCCATATCCATCCAACGCTCAAGAAGCAATACCTGAGGAAGACCGATCCCAAAGAGTTATGGGACATCCTCAAAGACCGCTTCGACAATGTGCATGACGCACAACTCCCTGACCTTCTGTCCGATTGGGAGCAAATCCGCTTATTAGATTTTGATTCCGTCTAGGAATACCATCAGATTATGCTAAATTTACAGTATGATATGAGCTTTTGTGGGGTCGACAAGACCGACGATGATATGATGGAGAAGACTTTCACGACGTTCCCAGAATCTGCGTCCATGTTGTCGCATCAGTATCGTGATCTCCGTGAGAAAGGCACCATCAAAACCTTCAGTGACTTGATGAATGTGCTTCAAAGAAAGGAGAGGTATCATGAGTTGATTCTTACTACCAACAAAAGGCCTAGAGGTCTGAAATTTTTAGCAGAATCTCACCAAGCCCGTGGTAGGGCTCCTAAGCCAAGGAGTCAACCTCGCGAACGTCAAGCACCACCACCACCATGCGCACCAAAAGCAACACGTGGGGGAAGAGGAGGAAGAGGAGGTGCCGGCCCTAGCCGGAACCTCACATGAAAACGGGATGGCGACGGCGGTGCCTCTCCTAGAGGGGGGAACCGGTTCGGTTCCGGCCCCAAGCTTGGTGGCTACGCCTTGAGCTCAGCTTCGGCTCCTTGCTTCAAATGCGGCTCCAAGAATCACTTCCAACGTGATTGCAAAGCAAGTAGAGATGTCCAAGCTGCTTACAAGAAACACAAGCAATACATGGAACAAGAAACGAACTATGTAGGAGATTTTGAGGAAGAAGAGTACGATGAAGAAGATGCCAACTTCACCATCGATGACTTCCAACCTACGAAGAAGCGTAGGACTCAGGAGTATGATACTCCAGATTATGAATAAGTATTTGACTTAGGTAATGAGATACATGTTCAAGTTTGATTTTGATTGTTATTTTTGGCTTTCTTAGTCATAATTCACGACTTTGTTTGATAAGTCGTTTGATTTAGAACATCCTTGATGTACTTTTGAGTTGTCATCGATAAAATTTCTCTTATTTAATGAATGATTTGAAATTTTTACACCCCTATGAAAGCAAAATTGGTTCAATGCGTCCAATTCTCAATGGCATAATTATTTTGAGTTCACCACGATTTTGGTGATGTTAACTCAATATACGAAATAAAATCACAAAGACAAAATGAAATAATCGCGAGAAATCGCGTTGCACATTTGGCCAAGCCCTTGGTAGCGCCTAGGCCGCATCGGCATCACCTAGGCAACTCGGCAGCCTATCGGCAGCTTGACTGCGTCTCGGCAGCTCTTCGGTAGCCTCGCAGCATGCCGGCTCGACACCGAACCCGGTTTTTACTTTTTCGCCTCAGACACGTCCTGACTTTCATCCCGACACGTCCTTGGCCAAAAACCCGGTTTTGAAACCAACAACGATAGCCTATCGAAAAATGCAATATTTGCAATATCGGCTCGGCAATGATTTGTCTTCGAACACAACATGCTTCGGATTTTAGCTCAACCATCTCATCGATTGCCTACAAACCGGACCGGTCCTACCCCCCTTGCCTTGCTTCGGCTTGGCATCATTGTGGCTCTGGCCTCGCCTTGGCCTCGGCTTTGGCTTGGCCCCGTCCTTGCCTCGGCCTCGGCCTTGGCTCAGCCATGCCACCGATTATGGCTTTCGGTCACTCAATCTCTAGGCTATGCTCTCTCTCCATATTGGTATTCGGTGATTAACAAGAGGCTTGTCTCTTTCTATAAAGTTATACATATGCCATGGCTATGTTATTGGCTTTAATGCACTTCGTTTTGTGATGATATATTGCTTCAATACACTTACTTTAAAGTGTTCGCCAAAGTCTAAAATAGACAATTGATTCAATTTACATTGTTTTTGTAGATGTTTCAAGGCAAGATCGAGTGTTTGTTGGATTGTGCAACGACTCACACGATTCTGAGAAATCGGCAATTGTTTTCGGAATTTACTCCATGTGGATCGTCATTATCTACCATGACAGGATCGGGACCTATTGTTAAAGGTCGCGGAGTTGCTCAATTCTTATTGTCAAATGGCACTGAAATCAGAGTAACGGACGCATTATATGCGCCTAAAGCACCCAGAACACTCCTAGCTTTCAAGGATGTGCGTGACAACGACTATCACCTCAGAACTTATGTTGAAGATGAAATTGAATATCTGTTGATTATCTCCACTCAATCTCTGCGTACTCGCATTGTGGAGAAGTGTAAGCGCGTTCGAAATGGCATGTATTTCACAACCATTCGAGCCAATGAATCTCATGTAGTTATCTTATGTGATTCTGATGCTTATAAGCTTTGGCATGACAGACTCGGTCACCCGGGTCGTGATCTGATGATTCGTATTTTGAAATGCTCCCACGGTCATCTGTTTTTCAGATCACATAAGCATAAAGGAAACCAGAAAACTGGACACAACCGAGCCGACGCCGTGCAAGGGTGCTTCGGCCTCGGTTCGGTCGCCATGCCGCCGCCGGCAGCCTCTCGGCTCCAAGGAGAGGTTCGGCCTCCTCCTGCTTCTCATGCTTCTGTAGCGATGTCTAATGCTCATCGTTCGTTTTGCAAAGCTTGTTCACTAGCAAAACTTCAAGCAAGACCATCTTTTGCTATTGATAATAAACAGAATATTCCGTTCCTACAACGAATACAAGGTGATATATGTGGACCTATAACACCAAAATGCGGACCATTTAGATACTTTATGGTTCTGGTTGATGCGTCGACGCGTTGGTCACACGTCGCGTTGTTGTCCACAAGGAATGCTGCATTTGCTAAACTCCTAGCTCAGATCATTAAGCTTCGGGCTCACCACCCGGACAATCCGATTAAGTCTATCAGACTGCATAATGCTGGAGAGTTTACGTCAAAGTGTTTTGATGACTATTGCATGTTAGTTGGGATTGAAGTTGAACATCCCATGCCCCACGTTCATTCTCAGAACGGTCTTGCAGAAGCCGCTATCAAGAGACTACAGCTTGTTGCTAGGTCCCTTGTCATGGCCACTAACTTGCCGATATCGGCATGGGGATATGCAATATTACATGCAGCTATGCTTCTTCGTCTACAACCCACAGATAGCCAACCATTTAGTGCGTACCAGTTGGTAATTGGTTACGAGCCTGATATTTCGCATCTGCGTACTTTTGGTTGTGCCGTATATAACAGGACCCACCCCGGATTTCACCCAGAAATCCGGATAAGATCCTACGGGGACCACCTTAAGACTAACTCTATCGATAAATCGATAAGTCAATCTTAAGATGGACAACCCTAAAACCTGCAACAACCAAAACACTTCTAAAATTTCAGTTTCAACCGTAACACCTGGAGCCACCTGCTCCCCAAATTACAACAACCGCCACAAATAAATACAAAATCTATTCAACTGGCTCACAGGTAATCAGAGCAATCTAACAAAATGAACTGTAATCACAAATGGAAATATAACAAGAAATATAATATAAAAATAAAAAATAAGGGATCACAGATCCCACCTAGCGGAAGCGACAATGATGATGACTATGCCTCGACTCCGAGTACTCTTGACCTCTGATCACTACTCTGCACACTGAGCGATTTAAACCGAAGGGCCCAGGGAAAAGTAATTTAAAAACACGTTAGAGTGAGTGGATAAAATAATATCGTATAACACTTTATATAAAAAGTATTATATTACTTCCCCAATATTTTATAACTGAAAACCACTATGCATGCATTTTCGTAAAACGTCCCACGTTTAAGAAAATCATAATAATTAATCAGTCCCGCTGATATCTCAAATACACAAATAATATTTTCTTTATACTTTCAAAATAAATACTTTGAAAATCAAATAGTAACATACCACGACCAAACCCATTGGCCGAATCCCAAATCATTTTATAGTAAAAAACCCAGCCCCACTGGTATATCGAATAATCAAATAAAATATAACTGGACCAATCCCATTGGCCCATTCCCAAATATTCTTGTAATTAAAAATACAGCCCCGCTGGTTCGGGAATGTATTAAATAACAGAAAGTCTCATAGAGAAAATATTCTCGAAACCCAAATGATATAAAAACCTGACCAATCCCATTGGTCATATCATATAATAAAATAGGAGAAACGTCATACCCACCATTTAATAGTAGCCCCTAAGGCTAAGGGTCAAATCTCCAAGAGTCCCAATAGCGTCATCACGCTATGCCCGTACACGTCGACCACCTAGCGTGAATCTGACTTATATGGTCAAGTCGTCACCTCGCGTGGGCTCAGGCGACTAAGCTAGCTAGCATCAATATATACATATATCCCGACCCTGATATGGTGAAAATCCGAAAACGAAACGGAAAGCATGTATCCCCTTATATATCATAAATCCGTACGGTCTCCGACCGTACATCTGAGGCTTATATACATATATATATATATATATATATATATATATATATATATATATATATATATATATATATAATCAAATAAAATCATAGCCTCGAAGGAACATATATATCTGACATGTCTCAATGTCATAGAAATAATATCGAAAAGAATAAATAATTTCGACATGTCTCACATGTCGGAAAAATCACAAATACTGAAAGCATAAAATCTCTGGAAATCTCATTTCCGGTCCTTTCATTTAAATAGCATTAAAACTTATTCAGCATGATCAATTATGAATAATTAAAACATACTATTTCCGGAAACCTCGTTTCCAGATAAAATCACATACTACTAAAATAGTAGTAAAAGCATAACCCCAAAACCATATTTCTTTAAATATCATTTCATTTTAACTATATGAATTTTCATGCTTCTCAAATCATTTATTTGAAATAAACTTCATTTCATTAAAATAATTATGCATGCATTTATTTAAAATAAAAATCCACTCATAGTACGGCCGAGCGCGCCACTAATCCGATCTCTCGTCCCATCGAATAACTTCTCGACCTGTAATAGGGACGTAATTAATTATTACGAAACTCGGAATTTATTTATAATCGATAAATCTACGGACGTCCTCACTCGCCCGAAACTTCCAATTTTTCCTTTTTCAGTTATCGGTATAAGAATTACGCCTCAATACCGATAATCTACGTCTGAAATAACTCAAGACACCCACCCCGGGTCCGATTAATTCTTTACCGGATAATTCGTCGTAAAACCCCTTTTTAAAACCGCCTTTATTCATTTACGGTAAGTCAATAGTAGTATTTAATGGTCAAACAGTCATTTTTGTATAGTCAAACAGTAATTTTGAAAGTCAAATTACTTTTTACTATTCACTTTTACTGTTTACCATTTTACCATTTACTATTCACTTTTTACCGTTTTATTTTTATCTTTTACTGTTTGTACTATTCATCTTCTTCCTCAGCTGCCGCCTGCCGCAGGCAGCTCCGCCGCAGGAGGCCAGAAACGCCTCCAATTAACTCCAAAATCTCCCAACATCGTCGCCACTCCCTCACGACCTCATCCCCGCCGTCCCCGCCGCCAAAAACAGCCTCAGTCGCCGCAGACGGCGGCCGACACAGCGGCAGAAATCCCCCAAACTCCGGGGTTCAATTAGCTCTCTTGTAAAACTCCGGCAATGGTCTAGTATGGTTCCGGCAATGGTGGGTGAGATAGCGGTGTCGTAAAAAAAACCGGTGAGATTCCGGCAACATTTGGATGAATAAAATTTTGGCGAAAAAATATTTGGTGCTCGGAATCCCGCGACCGGAGTCTGGTGACTGGAATCCGGCGACAGGCCATCGGACGCCGGCGGAGTTTGGTGACCTTCCGGCAAAATCTTCTCTATCTTACACTTTCTCAGCACGTTATAATTTAAAAATCTGTTAGATAGGACAGAATGGCAAAAAAAGGAAGAAAATATTAAAACTGTATTAGGGTTGAAAAGATTTGTTGAAATGGGCAATATGAGTTGTTAACTTATGTTTAATATGAGAAGAAACTAGGGTGATCATTTGAATGGGTAATCAGGGGCCAAAATAGTACTAAATGAACATTTTCTAATAGACTTTACTACTTATGAGGACCTGAGACTGATTTTAAAGTCTTTTGGAGCTTTAGGAGTGAGAAAACTACCAAGACCTTTGTATCCTCACTTACAGTGCTTTGCAATCATACGTGACATACTTTGATCGCACCTCATTGTAATTGGGACAATGGGAAGCCTATTTTTGGGAAGAACTGGGAAAGGGAAATGGGGAACTGGAGAACGGAAGCCTGAGCATAAGCCTTTGTAAAGCTCTGGATATAGAAAACAAGGGCAGTGCCATACATGACCAAACTAGATCACACTGGGGTTCACTAGTTCAAGGTTTTGCTTCAATTCTTGTGCAAGAGGATCCAATTCTAAGTCTGGTAAACTACTAACCTGGGCAAAGCCCTTTAAAAAACAAAAAAAAATTAAAAAAACTACTAACCTGGTCTGAAAAACCCATATAAACATGAAACAGATCTAACGTGGTTTCAATAACAATTGAAGACCACAACAAAAGTCGTCATCAGGGTTCTGTCAGCAATGAATATCATCTACTGTCTCACCACTCACTTTACACAAATTTTACTTTTATTGAGAAACCGTCACGTCCCGCTAGAAAAGATGCACCTTATAGTCCCATAACGGTTTTTTAAAAAGTATATTTACTTGTACCTGGAAAGTGGAAACCCATATCTTTCAAGGCAATCAAAGTTGCATGTTCTATAGGTTAATCTCACATGAAAAATGATCCACCTAATGCTAATTTACATTATACAGAAATACTACAACCCAATTCCTTCGCAGCAGTATCCAGAAATTTAATAGGCATTCCAGTTGCAAGTCGGCTATGAGCTTCCCATGTCAGACACTTCTCAATATCAGCTTGCCAATCAATAACATCCAAGTTAAAATACTTATAGGAAGGGCCATGGATACCATTTATTTGCACTGGATTAGGGTTGGGTCGAACTGAACTGGTTTGCAAAATATCACGAAGAACTGATACGCTCAAAGCGCGAACATGTGCACTAGGATGAGAAAGGCATCGGATAGTAGCTGACAGACGACACTGCATATCATCAAGAAGTGGAGCAGATGGACACATCAATAATGGCTTTGCAATAAAACAAAGTAAAAAAGCATTATTATATTTTTCTTTATACGTCACTTTTTTTTTTTTTTTTCTTTTTTGAGAATGACTTTATACATCACTTTACCTCTACTTTTTCTCATACCAAAAAAAGGTATCACTGAAGCGAGTAAATTTACCTTTAACAGGTTTGAAAGGCCATCTGCAACTGCAAGCCCAGATTCTCCCCATCCCAGCACAGGCTTAACTGCTCTAGCAGTTGCTTCCAGTAGCTGCATGTTATATACAGATGAATCAGAACATTTTAAGGTTTACATTTCAAAATCGATAAATACCCACTCTGTCCTTGACTGAAAGTATAAAAGGGAAGGGGAAAAATTCATGACTACAGTGCAAACGAGGATAAAAACTAGATGAGTAACAACTTCATAGACGATAGGAAAAGGAATGAAGTTACTGATATCAATTTACAATGTAAGCGATTTGTCAGCAAATGAAGATAAATGTGGAAGGTGTGCTACATTGCACAGTAATATCAACTTATCAAGTGTTTTAATTCTAGTTGATAAACAACTGAAGGGTGCACGCATGGGCGGCATGGCTAATGATGACGAGAAGGATAGGATGAAACAAATTGTGGAAAATAAAGAAGAAATTCACTTGGCCTGTTTCCCTACTTTTTGGGGATATAGAGGAAGTTTACAGTATCAAGCCATTTAGTTTTCCTCTTATAATGTCTTGAGCAATGAATCAAGTATAGATTCATGTCTTAGTTTAACGGAAATAAGTAATAGGTTATAAGAGCATAAGAAACACTAATACAGTGAACTGTTACCTCCAGCTGGGGTAAAGTGCAAGCTTCTCCATCAACAAGCATCCCATCAGTGGCACGCAGAAGTAGATCTGAGGCACTAGACAAAATTACCAATGACTCTGGGCTATCATGAATTCTCATCAACTCTACAATCAATTTCACAATCCTCTGGTTGATTCTCCACATCTTCTGACCTTGATCATCATCTTTGGCAATCCAAGGCTGCAATTCCCTCTCCGCCTGCAAGAGCACAAGGTCAATAAGCTAATTACAAATGTGCAGTGGAACTGCATTACTGCAGTAAGTATAATAAGGAAGAAAGCCACCAACTTTACGGACCTTGGAATATCTCTACCAAAATCAGGTCATATAAAAATAGTTTAACAATGAATTAGGTATAACAAGTAAGAAAGCCACCGACTTTGACACAGTCCCTCGAATATCTCTACCAAAATCAGGTCATTTAAAAAGAAGTTTAACAATGAATTCTACCAAAATCAGGTCATTTAAAAAGAAGTTTAACAATGAATTAGGTTCTCTTAGTATAAGAAGGTCTGCTTTATTTAAGGATAGAACAAAATAAATAACATCTTTGTGAGGAAAATCAGGTCATGTTCAAATCAGTAGCCAATGAAGATAAGTAAGAAAATTCTGATATATTTATATATATATATATATATGGCAGTGTAAAAATGGGACAAAATTTAGACCTGAAGAACAACTGCTGTGGCTGCTTTTGTTGGTGTTGCTAATACAACGTTGCATAATGCATCAACGACCTGAACAGAAAAGAGTTATATGTCAAACATTATACAATTTTGATTGGAATACTGGAAATAGAAGCTCCAGATAGAATGCTGTGAATGTATTCGAAGATTTCACCACCACAAGCAGCATATCATTTTTTCTCTCTCTCTCTCTTTTAATCAGAAACAGAACACATGTCAATAAGTCTGGAGAAATGTACTAGTAAATCGAACAATAACACTATCAATAACGAACCAAAAATACTGCATGAACGTAGTCAAAGATTTCACTGTGACAGGCAGCATATCACTTCACCTTCTATTTTTAATAAAAAATAGAAAATATATTAAGAAGTCTGCAGAAATGTACTGCAAATTCGAAAAAATAATTCTGATCTGTTATCACAATAAGAATGTTGCTTCCTAGTTTCCGATATGACATTTTGATATAAATTGTGGTTTTTAAATAATACGATTGCTGGCTGCTGCTATACATTCCTTGTAGGAGAATTCTGTTAGTCAGTACCCCTAAAATAGTACAAAATCTTAATCCTGAAAAGGAAATATAACGAGAAGCCAGATTGAAAAGATTCCACAAGTACTGGTAGCTGATAACGTCCTTCAAATATCAGATATATAGGTTTTTTTTCAAATATTTAGCTGAAAATTCCACAAGGGCCATTCCACACTTCATTCTTACCTCAAATGACTTTACAATTAGATTTGAATCTGGACATAGGGGTTTGCTATTATAAGAATTCGTGCAAAGTCCACTAAAGTGAAAGTGAAGGGAAGGAACGATAAAGTATAACAACTATATTTATAATTAATTACAATCATGATGATGATGCAACGAGACGATTAATATAAGATTACCTGCCGCCACCCTTGTTGAGCAGAAGTGCTTTCTGCAGTAGGTTGGGTGTCAGGAGACGCAATTAACTTGTGCCACAACAGTGAGACAACTGAGAAACATAGCTCTTGTTTCTCTGACAGTACTGATCTCAGAAGAACCTGTGCACTGCAACTAAATCCTATATGCCTGTCCATAGTAAGGAAGTTGGCCAATTCTGAAGCATCTAACGGAAAATTTGCAACACCTTTACCAAAAGTTCCAGAACCCCCATTAGAATGTGACGCACTCTCAGATTTAATTCTAGTTTCTGAATGTGCTGAACCCTCATATTGCGAGACAGATGACTGCCCATCACTAACGCATTTACTCTTTCCACATCGACTTAGCTTTCTACCTTCAGAGCACACAAAAGAATCCCTCCAAATTGGCACTTGCATCAAGTGTGCTTCCAATGGTTCAGCCTTGTTAACAATCGATGCAACAGCCTTGCTGTGAATATCGATGAGGTTATAGAGTGATGATGCTCTGGAGGAAATTTCATTATCCCACTTGCAGCGCATTAAGACACGGAGTGCATGCATGCAAGCCTTCGACCATCTAAATAGTTCAGATACATGAGCGGCAACCATAGCTGCTGCAACTATCTCGTTTGAACTGTAACTCCAGGAGGTGCCAACAGAAGATGGCTTCAGTAAAAACAGTGCCTCCAAAATGGCCAATATTCTGCGTGTGTGGCAAATTGCTGAGTCCACACTACTTTGAAACTCATTAGTAGATCCATTTATTTTTTTGTACGAATTGGCAGATCCAATTGGTTTGGCCGGCTTTGCCATATTTTTCGCATCTTTAGAGTGTGAATGGTTGCCCGCCCTTGAAACCAACGGGAACAATTGAAGCTCACAGGAAAGAGCACAAACGGCGGCTAGAACATAAGAGTCAAATGCTGCTACAGGTCCTTGTTTTTTGGTTTTTTTACTTGTTCTGTCTGTATGCTTTTCAGGCATTTCTCGTGATTCATCAATGCATTCATCAAGCAGGTAGCTTTCTTCCACTCGTGCTTTCTTACTCCCACACGCCTGAGCTTCATGACTAACACATACAGTTAACACAACAAACAGCAGACGTGAAGCAAGCTCAACAGATGCACATGATTCTAAGAATAGTGAATGAACCATTGTCCGAAGCTCTGCCACAGCCAGGTTTTTCGAGGCAGACCCTATACCAAAAAGGTATCTTGTTTTTCTGTTCTGCTCTCTTGAGGACTCAGGTGGAAATGTCCTTTGAAGAATCGCTTCAACTGTGGCAACAAATATCTTCATAAGACAAGCTTCGGATGGACTTCCACGAGGAAGATATTCCAAGACCTTAAGGAGAGGTATATACAGATTCCAGGATAATATTGGAGGCTGTAATGGAGTGGCAACAATAATCTCAGGAAGGTCAACTGCCGAGGAACTTAAAGGAATTAGACCATAGGCAGCTTCCCATATGGTACAGATTCTCCATTCAACCTCAGGACCATGGGCACAGAGCATAGAAGCAATGCCTTGGGCAGTAGCTTCAATTGTTGCTTCAGCCGCAGGAACTTCTATCTGGTTAAGGAATTTTGAGAGTAGGTAGATTCAATTTAAACTAACTCTACTGAGAGCAGTAAAACGCTCAGATTTAAGTAAAAAAGGGAAGAAACTAGAACAAAATGATTTTTAGCTGAGAATAAAAAGTTGAAAAGAACTTGGTCACTCGTACCTGCTTCCTGTAGCTTGAGATGTAGCCACCCAAAGGCTCATGTTGAACTTCAACTCCCTCAACTTGTCTTAGTGGAGGAAAAAGCAATGCAGGTTGAGAGAGTATCCGGAAAAGTAAAGCTGCTGCAGCATCAGCTGCTATACCGGCTCTCATGGACATTGCAGTCCCAATTGCACGTAAGAAATGCAAATGCATCCAGTTCCTTGGAAGCTACATAGACAAAGAAGCATGCATTTAACAAAAATACATCAACTTTCAGAACTACTAGAAGTATATCTATCACAAAAGGATGGAGGGGGAAGAAGGGAGATCATCTGAGCAAAAAAAATAAACCGTCCCTCTGTTCACTTTACATCACCACGGAAAGCTCAACTTCAGAACAATCATTCTAGAACTTCAAATTTAATTCCATTTAATGTCTATGCAACGTGACATGCATTAAAAACATTTATTAGTGATTGCTCTCTTTCATTCAACTGTACAATTTACACAGTACATAGTCCTTTGTTTTGAGTATGTAAAAGTGCCAGATGCGAGATTGATAGCTCCAAAAGGCTTAAGTCAACAATGCGACACCAATCAAGTTTGATGTTCACCAGTATAGTATTAGATTACATTTATTCAGTTTCTATTAAGTTTGAAGTTCAATCAGTCCAACTTACCCTTATTCCAGATGCATAATCTTCAGCAGCACGAAGAAGTTCCACAAGCTGTACAGCTGCATCAAGTGCATCGGGAGCCCAAGATGGTGGTGCTTCTAGAAGTCCAAGAAGAAGTCTTTGGGTAGCACTTGGAGTGGCAATAGCATAATACCTATCACCGAAAATAAAAGTTAACAGTTATGAGCAAATACATGTATGTTGTTGACGATTTGGTGACTCGAGATGAAGGTTCAAGATTTACCTGTGAAATAAACGTGCATATGGCTCGAGAGCTGGTAGCCCTGCCACTAGATGCTCATCGAAAGCTGTTGTTGGAGGAGGAAGTAGAAGTGCAGGGACGGCTACTGCTGTTAATGTAGCAGTTTCATAACGAGAAACTTCCTCATCACAAACACTTAATATAACTCCAGCACCATTTGCAACAGCCCACCTTGGAGTTGATGGCATGAGTTGAGGATGTTTTCCAGATCCACGAGAAGAAGCTAGTGTGGGGAGAAAAAAGAAGAACAAAGGTCATTCACAATGTTTTTGCCCTAAGTTGAATTCCAACAGTACCGTTATTGCGGTGTGAGAAGATGTTCAGATCAATCAATATATTTGTAGACACACGAATATCAAAGGACGATGATAAAAATTTCAAATGTGAGAAAGTCAAACAGAAAGAATTTTTTTTTTTTTAACTAGAGATACAGTAAAAGTAGTGGAGAGCAAACCACTGCACAAAACTGATCAAAAAGCAAAGCCCAAATATAAGAAGCCAAATTATCCAAACCAAAATTAGTTCACCACAGTTAGGAAGAGTCCAACATTGAAGTTAACTGACAGATTTATTTAAATTATGCCACTTTTGTACGAAGGTTAGAAATCTGAACCAATAAAATTAAACAATAAGTTACAAACATGCAAAATTAAAAGATAAGGCAAAAAATTACGGTGTTTAAATTTGGTACAAAATTTTGATTAATTTAGCGTTCTACTACTTTCAAGAATCATGCATTGGATATAATCCAATACAGAGGCTCAAATTTCTACCGGAATGTAGCATTGTTAGAAAGAATTCAATAAAGCAAGCATGATTACATTAAACTCGTTAAGGAAGTTTAACTAACCAGTTGATGGTGGCTTCAGTTCTCCCGCAGCATACTTCCCCATAACTCCACTGCACCTGTTAAAGTATACAAAGTATTTGATATTACATAAGAAGGCATATAGAAACCAAAAGAAAGATAAAAAGCATGTGCTACATCAATTATATGAGAACATTTACAACAAAATGATAGCATCCATTGTATCATGGTAACTATTTCCTTTCTTCATGTAGCTGTTTAATTCATTAGAAACCTTTTACCTGGACAAACCAGCATGAGAATTATAGTTTCTCAACTAAAACCATCTAATTCAAACTACAAGGATTCACGTGGAATATTGTCAAACAGATTGCTAATCGACAGGTGACCCTAACATAAGATATAATATAAAATCTATAAAATTTTGAAGAGCTGAATGCCCGTTTAGTTAAAAGACTTATTTAATCAATTCCTGATGGAACAAACCCAGCCACTTTATGTATTATTGTAAAACTTAAATTGCATTTGAATTGGTTTTTTCTTTTTCACAAAGGTTGGTTTTGAAAAAAAAAATAACAAGATAATATATATGCTTTTCAACAGACGTGTTGTCAATCGACTGTGCACTCACCAGCGGAAGTAATCGCTTCTGATACCCAGAGGTGCAGCAAGCAATATATCAGTAATCCAGGGAGACAAAG
The DNA here is from genome assembly GCA_963682095.1 of Potentilla sterilis. Classification (NCBI taxonomy): domain Eukaryota; kingdom Viridiplantae; phylum Streptophyta; class Magnoliopsida; order Rosales; family Rosaceae; genus Potentilla; species Potentilla sterilis. The sequence continues at coordinate 28,954,510 of OY821757.1, read as the reverse complement.
GTCTTATAGGTTTCCTCTCTTGTTGTACTAACGGAACATGGCTAGATTCACCATCAACAGAATTACTTGTTGTAGCATGGCTGCCACTACTGCTTCTTTCTGTTTCACTATTCTGTTGTTCCGCCTTGTATATTGGGCGATTGTAATGAGTTAATATCCGTAAAATTTCCCCACATGCCAGAGCCCACTGCTCAGAGTACTCATTCTGTAAAGGTTTAAAGATATAATTAAAATAAAATAAATATCGCTCAACCTTTTTGACAACACATACGGACACTACATTTTCTGTCCACAGTGAACGTAACATAGTAGCAGTTCTCCTTAGTAAGGGAAGTCTCAATACTGATCTTTCTGTACTCTTTTCCAAGAAACCCCCTCCTCAAGTCACCATGGTTCTAACAGATGACTTGTGTGGAGCTTCTGGGGTACAGAATACTTATCATTGGTGTTGTAGTTTGATTTGTTTGTTTTCGGCCTTCTACACTCCATTTTCATAAGATATATTAAAACAAATAAAACTAAAACAATAATAATATGAGAAGGATAACATATTTTTATAAACTAAAACAAATAACCAATGAGAACACACTACAAGGTCAAATTAAAGTTAAATTTAAAGTACAGTTCATCAACAAAAACAAAAAAAACAATCTCAACATAAGTATAAACAAAAAGAATTTTCAATCACCTCACTGCTTGGGCAGACTAAGGATATGAAAGAAGCAAATGGTGGACTAGTCCTTTCATAGGGCAAAGTGCCATCAATGATGCATGAAATAATGGGAAGGACCACAGCATGCCCATGCTCGGGATGATGAAGAACAAACATAGCTGGTTACCATCCAAGCAGATAAAGTAGTCATTAAACAATAATCAGAAATAGGACATGTAATTATCAGTCTAATCAATCATTGCATAAGCCAACAGGATAAATCACAATTACCTAACACATCATCAAAGAGACGCTTCACCTCGGAAGGGTAGCGGTTGCGGATTAGCTGCCAGAAGACAATATATATAAGTACAAATCGGCTTATGTAGAAACTTAACTACACAACAGTTATACAGGATAAGACTGAGCTCATGAGTCAGAGAAAAAACACAAGGGGCACACCTCAGAAATATCCTCCGGAAATTGTTCTGATGTAAACTGACCAAAGTACTCCACATAGGCCGTGATTTGAGCCTACAAAGGGGGAAAGAGAAAAGGCAAACAGGTCTGTCAGTTCCTATAAGAAGTCAATCGATGCTCGAAAATGAAAATAAATCGAGCTTGGTACAGTAAAATTGGTTATATTTAACTGAAGATTGCATAAGAAAAGACTTTCATTTTTTTAAATCTACCAGACAAAAGAAAAAGGCCTTGATTATTATAATAAACTTCTACCCAAATTATGATGTATGTTAAGGGACATAGGAATGTATGTCTATTCTTAAATTTACAGTTTCATATCCTATTCCCAAGGTTCTTACACAGTTATACGATCCATGATTCATGGACAGCAACGTCTATGTAATAAGAAATGTGGGATTTAAACAATATTCCTTGAATATAAAGACGTGTTTCATTTACTTTCACACACTATAGAAACAACCAGGTATCAAATCCTCCCTACTTTCTTAAGGAGGGTTTGGCCAAGACCCTCCTGATATCAAATCCTGAATAGAGGGCACTATTTCAGTGAAAGGACACTCGTAGGTTTTGTTTCTTTAGCCATAGTAAATCAGAGAAGTGGCTGCCCCTAATTGCTCAGTATGAGATCGACTTTGTTGTCTCAGATTCTAGTCACTTAAGAACCAAAACTAGAATACACAATCCCATCATAACTACCTCAAAAGCTACCTAGAGCATCACACTGAACTTGAAGGGCATGTTTGGTTGTACTCGAGATTTTGTCTACTTGATCAGCTACCAACACACTTGTAGGTAGAATCTTGACAACTACTGTGGCATCTAAACTATTTAGCTTCATTTTTTGTGTTTAATGCACATTAACAAATCCATGGGTGCACTAGTATCAACCGATATATATAATCACACACAATATGCATATATATGAAGCAACATCAGTAAGACATAGAAAAAACTGCCTGACCTTCCGTCGGGGAGAATCTTGAGGGGGAGGCCCAAACAATGAGGAGAACTGCAGTCTATCAATCCATCTTTCCGATGAACAAGCCATTAGAAATTTGAGGAGCACCAATTCACACCTTGGCAACCAAAATAACAATGAAGCACAACGAAATTCCCCAAGCCTTTTCACTTCAATCAGCTACCAATCAAGTTTTAAGAGTTTGTAGTTTAACTTCCCAACATTGAATAAATTACTGCACCAAATCTCCCTCAAATTAAAGCTAAAAAACACTTGAGCTACCCTCTGTTAGTCACGACTTGATATCCCTGCCTCTTCCTTCTAGTATTACTTTCCAAATCCAAAACAATGACTGCCGTTTGATCTCTGCAAAAGCACCGTAAAACCTAAAATCAGATATATATATATATATATATATATATATATATATATATATGTGTGTGTGTAAAAAAAAATTCATAATTAGATTTTGGTAAAGAGATCAAAGGAAGACAAAACAAAAATGAAGAAAAAAAAACTATGTGAGCAGTGAACACAACTGAACAATTTTTCATTCTACGAGCTGATTAATGGAAAATAAAATTTCAAAAACTGAAGCAACTGTATTCAAACACTTATATATCAATTATACAGAAAAAAATTAACGAAAAAAAGATAAGTAAAGCTGAATCACAGCTCACGGAAATGAGAAAATCAAAAGCACCGAGGCTAGCAAAGCCCAGAGCAGCTAGATTTGTACAACTAAAAAATTTGGAAGCAAAAAAAAACAAAATGAAAAATGGAGAACAAATTGACGAAGAGCAGCACCTTGTGGTTCTGTGATTCCTTGATAAGATGGAATAAATGTGACTGTAAAATCGAGTTTATCTTTTTAATCTGAAGAAGAGGAGAGAGAGAGAGAGAGAGAGAGCGAGCTGGAATATTTTTCAGGAGGCTGTGGTTTGGCGTAGTTCGTGAAAGAGAGAGAGAGAGAGAGAGGAGATCTTTACGAGGCCTTAGGCTTGCTCAACATTAGATTGCTGTATACGTGGCAATGATATTTTGCAACTTGACCAAGAGGCCAAATGGCACGTCATGTACCATATATACATGCATGCATGACCCCATCACCATCCACATGCATACATACATCCATCGGTATGTCAAGGTCGGGCAATGACGAGGAGGGAGAAGAAGCACTTGGTTGGAAACTTTCTCTAGTTTGGCCACATAGTTATAATAGTGGGTTTTCTTTTTGTCTTTTAGGAATACAATACTGATTATTTGGTGGAATTATTGCTGTTTTTATATAACAAACAGATGGTGAGGGATAAAATATTCGTGTTTAGGAGATATTTTGGAAGTGGAACAATAAGTGCATGTGATTAGGCAAGAAATGGGTGTAGTGAGAGAAGGAGCACATTAATAAACATGTGCTCTTAAACATGTTTAGAAATGAGAGAGATCTAAATCAAAAATCTAAGGTTATCTCCAACCCACCTTAGTTAAGGGTTTTTTTTTTAGCTCTTAACATCTCCGACTCATTTGGTTAAGAAGTAAAGTGTTAAATTTGAAATTAGCACTTAACTTAACTCTTAGCATTTTGAATAGAGAAAACCCACCTTTTGAACAACTTATATATATATATATGGAAATTCCCAGGTGCAGACTTCCGAACCGTGCGGATTCGCCGTAAACGACCGTCGCCGCAAACCGACGACGGCGCAGATGCTGCTGGTCACGCTCCTCTCCTCCCGGTGCCCCTGTCTGTGTCGGCAGTAGCTCCAGCGCCGGCCCACGACGTCCGGAATCTGGAAAATTCAAGAAATTTTCAAGTTGCTGCCCAGAAACTTGAATTTTTCAAATTTCGACCGGCGTGGGCCGGCGCTGGAGCTCTGGCCGACACAGACAGGAGCGCCGGGAGGAGAGGAGCCCGACCAGCAGCATCCGCGCCGTCGTCGGCGTGCAGCGGCGGCCGTTTGCTGCGAATCTGCACGGTGCAGACGTCCCCAGCAGAGAAGCCTTGTATATATATATATATATATATATATATATATATATATATATATATATATATATATATAGTCCGTCTTGTTTCTGTCAGAATCTGTAGACTCACAGAGACTGATGGATCTTAGTGTGATTCCTTCCTGCAAATTCTGCTAACTGAGGGAATATGGGGCTGGGCCGGTCTATTCCGCTCTGATGCCTAAGTCAGTATAGTTGGGATAAACCGATAACTTAAGCGGGAATGAGTAGTTGAAGTATTGATTACCTATTAATGAGGGTAGTTGGGACTCATATATAGGCTGCCGGGTACGAGGACTGGCCTCACCCTTCGATGTGGGACTGGCCCCCTTCTGCACATATTGCTGGGCTATTTCGGCCCCTGTTTGAGGAGCTGCCGATCACAAGTAAGACCTCTCCGGGCGCGGGACCAGATGTGCATGCTCTGCTCCCGGGCCTTGGGCCGGGTCCAGGAGGCCTGGTTGCGGGTTTGGGGGCTTGGGTAGCCTCTCTATGGCTACTGTCAACACATCTCAGTTGCGGACGTCCGCACCGTGCGGATTCACCGCAAACGGCCGCCGCCGCACGACGACGACGGCTCGGATGCTGCCGGTCGGGCTCCTCTCCTCCCGGCGCTCCTGTCTGTGTCGGCCAGAGCTCCATCGCCCATGCCGGCCGGAATCTGGAAAATTCAAGTTTCTGGGCAGCAACTTGAAAATTCCTTAAATTTTCCAGATTTCGACCGGCGTGGGCCGACGCTGGAGCTCCGGCCGACACAGAAAAGAGCGCCGGGAGGAGAGGAGTGTGACCAGCAGCATCTGCGCCGTCGTCGGCGTGCGGCCGCGGCCGTTTGCGGCGAATCTGCACGGTGTGGACGTCCGCACCTGAGAATTTTCCTATATATATATATATATATATATATATATATATATATATATATTATCATTATTTATTTATATTGCTTCCCTCTCAAAGGATACAAAAGAGATAAGTAATCCCTCGAGAGATATTCGGATGAGGGAGTCGAGCGATAATCAAGCGAGGAGTATTCTTTTCGATGAAGATCCATGTGACATAGTGACTAATGAGTAACTCTTGAAAAAAAAATTAAAGATATATCATCAAGACAAATATGGGTGAAGAGAATTCCCCTAAAGAAAATGACAAGGTGAAATAATAATGATTTTAATTAAAATAAATAATTAAAATATCATAACTAATTTTTATCATGAAAAAATTTGAAATACTAAAAATAATAATTTAATATAAAATTATGACACAGTCAAATATATATATATATATATATATATATGAATTTTCTTGGTTAAGGACGTCCGCACCAAACCTTATGGTGCAGATTTGACATTTTAACTAACTTTTCGATTGAATTTTTACATGTCCACTGTCTAGTCTTTAGGTACTCAAGTATAGATCATCTCTGAAAATTTTCAACCAATTTGATAATCGTTAAAGCATTCAAAAGTGCGATTTTCTATCATAAACATGAACGATTCAGTTTTGATAAAATGCAGTCTGTCCATTTGTTTTAATCTAATTTGATATGCTAATGGTTATCAAATTGGCTGAAAATTTGCAGAGATGATCTATACATGAGTACCTAAAGGCTAGACGGTGGAGATGTAAAAATTCAATCGAAAAGTTAGTCAAAATACCAAATCCGCACCATAAAGAATGGTGCGGACGTCCTTAACCAAGAAAGACTGTATATATAATGTGGGGTTTATATTTATATTTCGAGCATTATTTGAATTATCGAATGTCGATAATTTATTGATTTCTTTAAATATTGTGGGGATTCGACTTTACTATATGGTCAATGGGATTGGTCCAATTATTATATTTTTCGCTTTCGGAAATATTTTCTTTTATGAGAATTTCATTTATTTAATAAATTTCCAAACCAGCGAGGCTGTGTTATTATTATATTAAGAATGTTTTGAAATATATATATATTTTTTTTTTTGAAAAAAATATTTGTGTATTCACTATATCAGTGGGACTGATTTATAACCACGATTTTTTCTGAAACGTTTGACGTTTTATTAAAATGCATGCATCCTGGTTTTTAGTTATAAAGTAACGGGAAAATAATATAACAATTTTATTTAAAGTATTATGCTAATTAGTTTGTTTATTCACTCACGTTAACGTTTTCAAATTGCTTTCTCCTAAGCCCTTCGTTTTAAATTACCTAGTTTGCAGATTAGTTTATTAGAGGTTAAGGGTACTCGGAGTCGAGCATAGTTATCTTCGTTGCTTCCGCAAGGTGAAACATGTCAATCCTTTACCTGTTTGTTTTGTTTTATTTCCAGTCTAGTGCATTAGACTGCTCTGATTATTGTGAGCCAATTGACTATTAGTGATGTTTGATTTTGTGTTTGTTTGTGGCGATTGTTGTAACTTGGGGAGTAGATAGCTCTAGGTGTTGAGATTGGAACTAGATTTAGAAGTGTTTTTGTCTATTGCAGGTTTCAGAGTTGTCCATTATAAGATTAAGTTTATCGATTTATCGGTAGTCACTACCAGATCCGAGGGCATAGCCGACGAAAATTTTTTCGTCGACTATGCCAAAACTTCGTCGGCTATACCTTCTGCCGACGAAATTTTAGTCGGCTATAATTCGTCGGAAAAACGCCGTCGGCTATACCAATGGCCGACGAAAAAAAGGAAATCGTCGACTATATGCGAGTATGGCCGACGACTTTGCCGACGAAACATCATTTCGTCGACCAAACCCTGGCAAAATATCCGACGAAATTCGTCGGGTATTTTCAAGTATGGCCGACGATATCGTAAACAATAGCCGACGAAATTCGTCGGCTATTTGTTCTGAACTATACCCGACGATTTCATCTATTTCGTCGGTTATTCCGTCGAAATATATTAATATTTTAATAGGCATTAATTAGTTATAGCCGACGAAAATTGGTAAAAATCGTCGGCTATAGTGCTTATACCCGACAAAATAATGCCAAAATCGTCGGCTATTCGTACATTTGGTGAAAAAAAAAATTAAATTATTTTCTAAATTACCATTCCAAGCAACCTGCAAATCACAAAGACAGTCCATGCATTTACACCAACATGAACCACGTCTAAATGACTTATTATTTAATTCGTTCCAATATACATAAAATATAACCCTAATCATCACCTAAACCACTAAAGTCTGCGACGTCATCCCCAGCATCCTGCTCTCCATCATGCTCGTCATCCTGCTGACCGAACTCGGGAGGTTGAAGCATTGGAGGTTCAACTAACGGCTGAAACGGGGGCGGGGGTGGAAGGCTTTGTTGTTGTGCGGCGAACATCTCATACCACTAGTTTTGTTGGTCGGCGTAGTTGAGTCGCCGAATTCTCTCGCATTCAGCATTCCAACTGGACAGATCTAAATAATGCTGCTGTGTTCTGCGGTGTTGCTCCTGTGATCTCTGGAACTCGGCCGCCAACCTTGCATTTTCTTCTCCCAATCGCTGCACTTCCCCCCTCATCTGTTGGCTCTCCCCGCCTCCCTTCTTTTGACCTCCCTTAGTGGTCTTTAGAAGCCCTAGTCCAGAACTTCCCAAACCCCGGCAGTAGTAGTTGTTTGACCGGTTTGGGAAGGCTGCGTCGAACATCCTCGCTGCCGTTTGGACATTGGACCGGTCGACCTGGCGCAGGGCTTCTTCCAGATCTGCCTCTGAAATGTTCGGTTGTGTCTCCCGAACTACTTGCTGGAACACCTCTTCTTCGGCCCGGTTCACCCTCTCCTAATTGGACGGGAAAAAAAAAATTAATATTCTAACAAATATATAATTAAGTAAAATTAATAATTAAAATTTTAAAATTGTAATGAACGACTTACGAGCTGTTCTGTCGCTTGTGGATAAACGATCTTGAACGTCTCCACGTACGGGTTGCTATCAGGATGATCTCTAAGCGCCTCCTCCTGATATTGTGCAAACGGCCTAGAACCAGCATGATGGGGGGTTGTGTTCCGGCGGCGGTTCTCAGAGTTTATCCGAGAACGTTGCTTCAAACAAATAATAAAATGTTAGAAAAATGCATCAAAAAATATTAGTGTAATAATTATAAAATAATTAAACTAATAATTAAAATTTTAACAAAATGAACATTTGTAGTGAAGTTTAGTATTTACCTGCATAACTGGGTTGTTGAAGTCTACTGTCTTCAACCAACGCCACTCGTACTCCCTGAACATGAACTCCCTGGGAGTACCCATACGACCAAGGTTATCGTATTCGTTATAGTGGGAACGGAGCTCGTTCTTCCACTCTTTGAACCTACGAAAAAAACAAAAGTGCATTAGAAATATTATTAATATCATAAAATATTAATAATTATAAGATGAGGAATTCCCAACGTACCTCGAGTTCTGCACGGTGTCCGCCCAATCCCGCTTGTGTTCGGCAATCTCGAAGAATGTCTGAAAAATAATATTTTATTAGTTTTACAATTGTAATAATACCGAAAATTATTAAATATTACGATAAATAAATTAAATTTTTTAAATTACTCACCGACACGGCGTTATTCATCTCCCTCTTTATCTCTTCGGGCACATCAGCCCACCGGGTCCACAACATAGGGACTCTGTCCCAAATCAGTGCCCCCACGCAACCCGAGTAGTCGTGTTTTTTCTTCCCCTGAACCTCCTGATTAGGAGGTTCGTTGATCTGAATCCTCCCGCTGCGCTCAACAGTTCTCCTGAGCGTGTCAAAACATATGACACCTCTCGTATTCCTCCGTGAACTGCTAGCGGCTGTCCCTATCACAAAAACGACGATTGGTTAATAAAATTAAATATTAGTGCGTTAATTTTAATAAAACATTTAATTAATAAAATCAAATGTTACCTGAACTGGATGACTCTTCTGTCGACTTTCCTTTTCTCCTCGCCGAAATAAGGTGGTCAGGGTTCTCAAATGGCTGCTGCTGGTATGCCTCCGCAGCACTCACGTACTGAGGCATATCAGGCCATATGGGCACAACACGATAGTCGACCTCCGGTATCGCCGGAATGTTGTACAGGAGGTAGAGCTGGTTTGGGAGAGTAGGACCCTCAGTCGAGTCGGCAGCAGACGTCGTCGGACTCCTCATCGGCTCCCGATGAACCTCAGGCATACGAACCTGAGGAACGTCTGCAGCTATCTCGTCCTGAAATAGCTGCCGACTGAACCTTGGAGCATCTGGCCCGACAGGCGGAAGTGAACTGCTCGACGGCCGCCCCGCCTGGAGAAGGGTCTGGTGCCGAGAACTCATACTCCTCCGCGGCTGGGATGAATCCACAGTCCTCCGCAGCTGGGAGAAATCCACACTCCTCTGCGGCTGGCTGGTGGTCCTCTCAGGCTGGCTAAGGGTCCTGTCGGAGTCTGCGGAACCGGCGGAACTTCCAGAACCTCTCGATATGGAACGACGGCCTCCGAAGAACTGTCTGAATGCATCGGTCATCTGCAGCCGCGGCCATTTTAAATAATATTAACCATTAACCTAAATATAACTATTTATATACAAATATAACTATATTTCTTTATTAACATATATATATATATATATATATATAATTAGACTACCAATTTATATATATAATTAATTTAACAATTTATATAACAATTTATATAATTAAAATTAAATATATAACAATTTATATACCTAAATTATAACAAATATATAACAATTAAATTTATTAACAAATATATAACAAATATATAACAATTTATATAATTAAAATAAAATATATAACAAATATATAACAATTTGTTAAAATTAAATTTATTAACAAATATATAACCATTTATATAATTACAATTAAATATATAATAATTTATTAAATTAAATTAAATTGAAAAAAAAAAATTACCGGATCGGATCGGACGAGGAGGAAGAGGAGGAGGAGGATAGTTCGGCAGCAGCTGCTAACGGCGAAGGAGGAAATGAGTAAAACGGAGGCTAGGGTTCGGCAGTTTCAGACTTATACCCGATAAAATAGCCGACGATTAAAAAAGATTTCGTCGGCTATTCTTTACTATAGCCGACGAAATCTTCAATATCGTCGGCTATACATTGAAAGTCGTCGGCTATTTTTTAATTGTCGTCGGCTATACTTTAGGCGCTCAGCAGCAGTCCGATCTCCCCCATCCAACGGCGGACAATAAAAAGGCGCGGATCGCAAGAGTTTAGCCGACGAATAAAATATTTCGTCGGCTATACTTTGGAAAATCACAGCCGTTGGATCTGAGTCATCCAACGGCGGACAATAAGCGGATCGCAAGAGTTTAGCCGACGAAATATTTGAATTCGTCGGCTAAACCTTTGGTCAAACTGCGAAGTCAAACCTCTAAACGCTTTAAAACGGAAATTGGCTTGTGTAAATGACGTTTTTTTGCCTGACCTTCAACAGATAATAGTTTCAAATCGATGAGACGCAACTAATCGTATAAAAATTTTCCTCACAATATTTACCGACCGTGAGGCTACCCATAAGAAAACGGGAGTAAAAAACAGTTAACCGCAACATTCGGCACGCAGATTTTGTCGGAATCGTGTCATTTTTCAACCGTAGACGTATTTCATTATTTCGGTCATATCTTATTTCACGACACATTTGCATTTGAAGAGTGTACGTATAGTAACTATTTGAAACTATACATTCACTTAAACACTTAGTAAACAAGTTAAGGAACATTAGTGCATATGTTCCGATTTTGAATCTAAAACTTTGGAAAATCTATTCCAACCGTCAGATATCACCGTTAAGATTAAATACATGTATAAAAAAAATCCAACTACATCTGACAACGTTAAAGGCTCGATCGGGATGGTCAACAGGGTGAGTTAACCCTCTAAACGCTTAGAAATGGTAATTGGACTGTCTAAATGACGTTTTTTTGCCTGACCTTCAACTGATAATAGTTTCAAATCGATGAGACGCAACTAATCGTATAAAAAATTTCCTCAAAATATTTACCGACCGTGAGGCTACCCATAGGAAAACGGGAGTAAAAAACAGTTAACCGCAACATTCGGCACACAGATTTTGTCGGAATCGTGTCATTTTTCAACCGTAGACGTATTTCTTTATTTCGGTCATATCTTATTTCACGACACATTTGCATTTGAAGGATGAAGCAATGGGTTGTCGATAATGATAGAAAATGGAAGGTGGTCTGTTCTTTTTTTTTTTTTTTATCATAGCCGACGAAATCAAACCTAGTACTCGTCGGCTATTCTTTTGTCGTTTTGTGTCTAAAATAAAATATATATTTTTCAATATAGTTTTGCCCGACGAAATCACGCATTTTTCGTCGGCAATAATTAGTATAGCCGAGGAAATAATGCATTTTTCGTCGGCTATTCTTTGAAAAAAATAAAAAAATCAGTAGTGTTACACCTCTTGTATTCCTATGTCCTGTTCATATATAACCAAAATTGAACATCCAAAAAACAGAAACCCAACAGTCAACATATTTCAAATTTTTTTTTAAGGGGTTTGGAACCCAGCCTAGCTGGGAGGCTCATCCCCACGCCCGTTCATTAGAAATGAGCGGATTACAAATGAAATGATTACATCATCTAAATTACTTAATCCGTCGGATTGTAATCGGAATCATCGGATGCGTCTTCTTCGGTTTCTGAATTGCTCGATAGGGGTAATCTATGTCTTTCCTCACCACTAGAGTCCTCGTTAGTTTCTTCATTTGGATCAACATCAACAAGCAGTGGCTCTTCACGTCGAATTCGCACCGGCGTGTCTAGGCGAATAAAAGAGGAGTCAGGAATACCGTTTGAGTTGGGCTCTTGATACGCGGTGCCACCTTCCTCGTTCTCTTCAGCCACTCCAAATGTAGACGCCCGGTAAATGTTGCGATGGTGGATAGTGTTGACTACTTTCCACGGGTCCCCCTTGGCGAGATCATCAAGATAAAACACTTGTTTCACCCATGTGGCTAAAACGAACGGGTCGTCCTCATACCATGATGTACTAGTGTTCACAGAAGTTATGCCGTATTGATCGGTTTTCATGCTCTGCGGCCGTGTGTCAAACCATCTACACTTGAAAAGGTGCACTTTCATGCCTTCCCCGAAATACAGTTCCACAACTGAATGGAGAACACCGTAATAGTCAACTCCATCATCCCCACCATGTGCCATAACCCCTGAATTTTGTGTTTTCAGTTTGAGGTCTCTCTCTTCACATCGAAATAACACACCATTCACCTTGCACGTCGCATAAACTTTTGAATAGACCGGCCTCATCGCTAGAAGTCTGAGTTCGTGCGACCAATTTAGGTGATTATCATTTTTAATAAGGTCCATCTGCAACCATCAGAATCAACTATAAATATGAATAATTATACACAATAATATATAAACACGTATAGAATAGTGTTAAAGTTACGTACCCAGCGGCCGAAATACTCTGTGAATGTCCGGTTGTGGTAATCGAGATCACCTCCTACTTGTTCACAGTTTAGATGCATGTTCTTCCAAAACTGAACTTCTGGACAGTTGATTAGTACCCACCAATGTGCAATGGCTACCTCATAATCTTTCAACTTGTAGGAAACTGGCATGTTTCCACCGAGTACAACATCGTCGGAGAGTATGGAAAGATTGAACTGTGAAGGTACATCTTCCGGTATGCTTTCCTGTAACGCTTTTAAATACAGCTTCATGTAGGTGACGCACTCGTGCGCAATATATGCTTCAGCTATACATCCTTCAGGTGTGGATCTGTTTTGGACAAAATCACCGTATTGTCCAAGTTGCCTATAAATCAAGTTTTTAAAGTGTTATGATAATACATTAATACTATATCACATATATTGATGAGGAAATTAACATAAGGTGTAAAATACGTACCTTTCCATCGGATACATCCAAGTGAAGTGCACAGGACCGGTAAGCAACAACTACCGAGGATGATGGATCATGAGGTGAGGCATGATGTCGAAAAAATTTGGAGGAAATATCATCTCAAATTTACACATGATATGAACGATGTCTTGTTGCATTTCTCGGAGGTCAGATTTTCTCACTTCCCGTGTGCATACCTTCTGGAAAAATCTTGCCAACGCTACTAACGGCTCCACAACATGACGGGGAAGGAACGGTCGAATGAAAACAGGGAAGAGACGTTGTAGCAGGATATGATTGTCATGACTTTTCAACCCGTAAAGATTGTTGAATTGTCTGTTCACACACTTGGCTATATTTCCAGTAAAGCCTGAAGGATACTTTGCCCGACTTATCCAATGAAAAATTTCTGGTTTATGCTCAGGCTTGAAGGTGTAAGGAGCTTGAGACATTTTTCTCTTCCCTTGTTTCAACCATAGTTGTTTTCTGATATTTATGTTTTGCAGATCAGTGCGAGCCTTAGGACCGTCTTTCGTCTTCCCCTCCAAGTTCAGCGTTGTGCCCACCACACTTTCAGAAACATTTTTTTCTATGTGCATAACGTCTAGGAAGTGACGGATCAGCAACTCACACCAGTACGGGAGTTCCCACAATATGCTCTTATGTGTCCAGAATTTGTACTCCTCAGGTCTTTCAGGTATTTCCGCTACAATATCGGGATGATTGCTGAGGGGCCCAAAATCGTACTCATTAAGCACTGCTAAAATTTCTCTTATCGTCCATCTTCTGGGAGGACCACCGTGTTCTTCGGTTCCATCAAATGCGGCGGACTCGTAACGCCAGTGGTGATCCGCCGGAAGGAACACACGATGACCCATTCTGCATATCTTGTTGCAATGAGGGGTGCTCCCATAATCGCTGAGGCACTCTGGACAAGCCTTGTATCCCCTAACAACGCTACCCGACAACATCCCATAAGCAGGAAAATCACTGATGGTACCAATAACCATGGCATGCATTTGGAACGTCTCCTGCTTGTACTTGTCAAAAGTGGGATGACCAACGTCCCACAATACCTTAAGCTCTTCAATCAATGGTCTCATATACACATCGAGACATTTCCCTGGGTAACCAGGCCCCGGAATCAACAACGTCAACATATTATATTCCTTCTTCATGCACATCCACGGAGGAAGGTTGTAAGGTACCAAAACCACCGGCGATATACTGTATGAAAGACTCATGGTGTCGAAAGGGTTGAACCCGTCAGTTGAGAGCCCGAGCCTGACGTTTCTGACATCTGACGCAAAATGAGGAAACTCATTGTTTATATGCTTCCAAGCCGCTCCGTCAGAGATGTGTGTCATGATATCTGCGTCTCCCGTGTCCCGCTCACCGTGCCATCTCATAGCTTTTGCGGTGGTTTCTGACATGTACAACCGCTCAAGCCTATCTCTCAATGGAAAATACCGAAGCACTTTCACAGGTTTCCTATTGCCTGCTCCCGTCAACTTATATCAGTCAGACTGACATATCGGACATGCGTCAAGGCTAGCAAGGTCATTCCCTTCTACATCTTTACCCCAGAAGAGAACGCAGTCAAATGCGCATGCATGGATCTTAATGTAGGAAAGCCCTAGATCTTTGAGGATACTTCGGACCTTACGGTGATTGGTAGGATTACGATGACCCTCCTCCAACAACGAAGAAGTGTACTGTAGATATTCATCCACTTGCCTGATGCTCGATTTTGTCTCGACTTTAATCCTCATTACCTCCATCACACTTTGAAGAACTGTCTTCTCAGAACTTGAAGACACAGGGGTCTGTTGCAATGCAATCAGTTTGTTGTACTTGTCAAAGGCAGCAGTGTTGACAACTTGTGGGAACGGCTGCACCGGGTCATGCATATATTGTTCCCCACGTACACCGCTTTCAAAAGGAAACACGTCGTTGACGAATGTCATTGTTGGATCGTTGGATGTACTACTACTGCCCGCCTCAAAAAACTGCACATGATCATGCGATCCATCTAATGATGGCTCACCGTGATATATCCAACGTTTGTACTTCGGCCAAAACCCATTACTCTTTAGGTGCTCCCATACTGTCCTAATCGGAAATCGACACATATCACTGCGACACTTACATTTCTTGCACGGGCAATAATGGTATTCACTCCCGTTTGCATTTTCCTCGACGAACTGCAAAAAATCCACAACTCCTGTAGTGTATCGTCGGTCATGCCTTAGAAGCGAAATCCAACTCTTATCTCGATCCATATATAGCCTGATAATAATATATATGTATAACTTTAATTAATAATAAATTAATTAACACATATATATTACAATATATATTATTATCAACATCAACTCATATTATATACCATTAATTAACAACCATTATTTAAGTTCATTACACTATCAACAACCATTAATTAACATATTTATATATATTTTAACACTAATTAAAATAACATCAAATTAAAACACATAATTATACTCTAACTGAAAATCAACTCAACTACAACTCAAAATCAACATATATACATACATTCTAACACTAAAACAATAACAAAACAAAAAATCACTTACTATATCAAAATCACTAAAACTCAAAATCAACTCAACTAAAACTCAAAATCAACATATATACACATATACGTACCTATATATAGCTCCACAATGTAAGAGAGGACGGATTTCAACAATACCCACAGATTTTTCACTCTTTCTCCCGTTTTTTTTTTTCGTTTTTTTTTAAATGAGCAGCTTCTGTCCAGATCTGAAAATATAAAGACTTATAGCCGACGAAAATTCCAATTTTGTCAGCCAAACTTTCTAAAGTTTTCATCGGCTATACTTTAAGAGAAAGGCCGACGAAAATCCATATCGTCGGCAATTCTAGGGTATAGCCGACGAAAAATATTTTTTAGTGACGAAAGAAAAAATCGTCGGCCATTCTTGTGGAATAGCCGACGATTTTTTATTTTTACCGACGAAAGAAAAAATCGTCGGCCATTCTTGGGAATAGCCGACGAAAATATTATGTCGTCGACCGTTTTTTTTTTTTCGTCGGTAATACTGTTTTTTCTGGTAGTGAGTGTTTGTCTTAAAGTGGTCCCTGCAGGGTTCATCCGGAGGGGCAGATCCTGTTAACCAGTCTCTTTCGCCACGGTATCAGTCTCTTTCTCCTTACCAAATCAATTTCTCTCACTCTCCATTCTCCAATTTCCGCCGCCTCGACGACGACGACGATGACGACATCTCTGATTTCGACGTCTACGCCGACTAGGAGGCGGCCTTCTCGACCACATCTCCAATTTACTCTTATACTTAATCTCTTTCTCAATCTCTCTATGGTGAAACACTTAGTTCTCTCGACTATCTCATCGGTGATTGGAATTGAATTTTTGATGCCCTAAGTAGACTTATATATAATTGACCCTTTCATTATTGTCTCCCTTATGTGTCTCCAGTGTTCCACTTAAATCAGCTGGGGGTGTTTTCGTGGTGTTGTGGTTATTTATTGTAGTTTTCTTTTCGTTTCGTGTGAAGAATAAAACGACGACAATATAAAGTTTTCATTTAACAAATTCTTCTACAACAGTAAAATATTTTTTGACTTACTAAATTCTAGACCAAGAAAAAAAAACCGTATTATAAATTTGAACATGGTTATTTCTCAACCAACCGGATGTACATCCGAAATTGATGGTGGTGTACGAGGTAAAAGAGAGCAAGATGAGTGGGTGGGAAGGATGGATCGAGCAGGGGTTTAACGGTCAATGCCAGAAATATCTTTGAACTTGGCTGAGCATCAATGTAGATATTTTTGTTCCCCCAGCAGCCAATCAAATATCAGCTCTAGATATACACGAGTCAATATTTCACAAACGAAACGTGGAGCTCTACTGTGCCAGGAATATATCTCCTTCCTTCCCTCCCGATCTTCTTCTCTGTTCCGAACTCCAAGAGAGAGACTCCAACTTGGCCCGTGATCATCACCTCTGGTGGGACCCATGATGTTTGTCACTGATGAGAGTTGGTTATGAACATGCATCACATGTCAGTGCTGTACTACCATACGTGGCGGGTTACCATTGGTAACGGCTTTAGTTACATTCGAGTCGTCTTGGTTGACCATATTCTTCTTCTTGCTGACCATTGCTCTACCGTATGGGCAGGGTTTTTTTTTTTTTTTTTAATTCGAAAATCACTTTGTGCTTTCTGTAATGAGAATTTGCAAAGGCTATGCTTCCTTAATATTTTTTTATTATTTTTCTTTTTTTACAAAATGAGGTCAATTCCTTCTTAGCAATACTTTCTACATATTTTCTTCCATTTACCAGTAGTATTTTCTTCTTATCTATTGTGTTAAAAATTATTTTTAAAAATGTCACGTAGCACTAAAAGTTTAAATTTATTATATGTTAAATTTATTAGCACCGTCTAAATGGTTATTGTGCAAAACGTCGAGCATCTATGTATCCAATTTCGAAGCAGTGTGCTCGAACATGAAAAATACTTTGAGGACTCGCCCAAGCTAGTTTGACACCTACAAGAAGAACAAGACCATTCACGGAGCCTTACTTAGAACCCAAAGGTGACCCTTTCATCTATGTGCACCATAGTAATCATATCTAGTTTAAATAATGAATCTTAATTTCCCATTGGAAAAAACAAATTAAAAATTGATCATAAACAAGTTTATGGATTACATACCAGGCCATATTCATCATTGATAGAAACTGAAGCGCGGTTAATTATAGCAACGTAGAAATTACAGCAGAAAACAAGAGGCTAGATATGAATTGACCTCCATGAAGAACAATCTAGAATCATAATAGAAGGACAAAACGAGACTCCATAATGAAGGAATATCCATGTCGTCTAAGCACTAACAATTATATAAAACAAAGCCATCAAGAGAAAGAAATTATATAAAACGAAAAATCGGTGGTCGTTCCGTAGGAGCCAATGGGTGATGATTTAGGTGAATAAGTAAAACAAACAAAGATTAGTCACTTGACAAGAGATGCATAAACAAATAACGTGATTATTGAAAGTTGGACTATGTGGAGGAGCAAGCACCATACGCGTGTCCCTAGGGTTTGACATTTGCTGGTCGGCCATGATGACCTCTCTCTCTAAGCCAAAGAGAAGTGTTCTTGTTTGAAATATAGAATGGTCGGCAGAAGATAACTACGCGTATGATGATGCAATTGAGCACTTTGGCTGACTTGATTACCATATATTAGTAGTTAATTACCATTAATTACCAGGGAGGAGAAGACATTAGCATATTCCAAAAATAAAGAGTGTGTACTCGAGTTGGAACCTACAGTAGATATTAGGGCTGGGCGTTTGGGCCCGAAAGCCCGGCCCGAAAACCCGAAAAAAGACCGACGCGGGCCGAGTCTGAAAATTTTTAGGACCGGTCCGAGGAAAGCCCGGCCCGAAAATGGTATTGTCGGTCCGAGCTCGGGCTTGAATATTTTTGGGCCCGAAAGCCCGGCCCGGCCCGACTTTTTAATATATATAAAAAAATAAAAAATAAACAGTTCCAAACCTAAGCCTCGTGCAGTCCGCAGTCGTGCCCTCGTCCCGTCCTCAGTGTCGCCTCCTCCGCTCCTCCTCGCCAGTCGCCTCCTCCAACTCTCCAAGACGGCAATCGTCCTGTCCTGACCTCCGCTCCGGCTCTGGCTCTCCTTCAAGTACCACAACTCGGCAGCTCCGGGTCTAGACCTAGGTTCTAGGTTGCACCTCCTCCAGTCCTCCCTGCTCGTCCGTCTCCATCTCCGCCTCCTTCCTGCGCGTCTGTCTCCGTCTCGCCCTCCTCCTCCTTCTTCGTCGGACTCTGACTCTTCTCCACCAGCTTCGAATCCACCACCGTCAGCTTCTCCATCTTTTTCTTCTTCTTCTTCTTACCGCCAGATTTCGCAGGTTTGGGATATAATCGTGTAATTGTGTAATTGTTGGGCTTTTGAATATATTGTGTTCCCGGTCCTCTCCAATTTAGGCTTCTGAACCACCCAACATATATTCAAGGTAGTTCGCCGGAGCTGACGATCTGTGGCTCGGTTTAGCTGATTTGGGGGTTTAAGATTAGCCCTGCGCGGCTTTGTCTTTGCCTCCTCCGTCTCCGTCTCGCCCTGCCCTGCGCGGCTCCGTCTCTGCCTCCTGCATCTCCGGCTCGCCCTGCCCTCCGCGGCTGCGCCTCCTCCGTCTGCGCGGCTAGGCCCGAAAAAGCCCGAAAGCCCGACTCGGCCCGTCGGGCTCGGGCTCGAGCCGGTCCTCATATTGGAAAAAGCCCGGCTCGGCTCGGACCGAGGAGGTCGGGCTTTGGGTCGGGCTTTGTGAATTTTGGGCTCGGCCCGGCCCGCGCCCAGCCCTAGTAGATATATATGACCTTTGATCTCTTGTTCGATCATATGTGCAATTTCACTAAATTCTCGAAGTCCCGTTCTTCCTCCTCCTCCTCCTCCTCCTCCTCCTCCTCCTCCTTCTTGAACTTCCGCTTACTTCGCATACTTCTGTGGTGTGACTGACAGTAAATGTTTTACCTAGACTCATATATAGATGACGGTCTCCTATCAATGTAATTAATAAATATTATGACGAGTTACTAATAAAAAAAATCAGAAACTCCAGTTAAAATTTCAACAAGTCCCAAATTAAGTGCAAAAGGACATTTTTAGTACAAACTTTTGAAACCATAGTGATTTGTGATCAGTCACGGTATATTTTAAACATTTCTTTTTACCGCATTTAAATTATTTTCTGATAACAATGATATTTTCTTTTAACTTTCTTTTGGATGGTGCTATTAACACGTACACACCCTATTTTGTTATTCACACATTCTCTTCATGATGAGAACATAAAACATTTAAGGGATTGTTGATACACAAAAAAGCACAAGTATGTCGTACATATATCTCAAGCACAAATAAGAAAAATACACATACAAGCTATATTATATATTTGAACGGTCATGCCACGCATGTGGACCCAAGCCACAATCATGCATTAGGGGCTTGCAGATGTGGGTGTGGTGTGGTAGGTTACGGAAACGCACATGCTCATTCGTCGATTTAACGTCGACGGTGATTTCGGTCTTGGGCCCGAAATCCAAGTCCAATGACTTAGATCGACGGTAAAATGGTGAAACTTGAGAATTTGAGGTTTAGGCCTGCCAGCCCTAGCCTTCTCTTTCTTTAAGGCCCAAAGCCCATATTAGAATAGTGTAACTTCACTTTTCTTCTTCTTTCCGTTTTTTGCACCTCATCTCTTTTACCCAGCAGCTCAGTTCCTTCCTCGCTCGATGACACCAACCAAATGCCCAGAACTTTTTTCCCCTGCAACAGGTTTCATCTTCCCTAGAGAACCCAATTCAAGCAAACGTCTTTTCCTCATTCTTCTGCAGAAAGCAAGGACGAGATTGAAAAGGGAGGGTTTTGTCCAACGGGTTAGAAGTGTTTGAGCCTCCCCTGCACCCAACTCTGAGCCTATAAAAGGGGGAATGAGGCATCGATCAAGGGGGATCGATCATCCAGCACCATTGAGCCAACCCAAAACAGTCTTCAAATTCCCCAAGCCATCAAGCCTCAAACATTCAAGCACCATCACCAAGCTCACATCCATCTTAATTTCCTCCAAAAGCCTCTTTCAAAATCTGTTTCAGAAAGCCAGAAAATCCAGGAACCCATAAAACCCCGCAATTCTCTTCACCGCAGTGTGTTTCTAGCTCCCGCACCACGCTCATGCTGTGATCACCGCCATGCCTCATACTGCCAAGCTCCTTTGATTTCAATTTGTTGTCTGAATCACACATAAGATTTCCCATTAATCGGATTATTGGGTTAATCTTAGCCTAGTCATGCTTAATCGAAAAGACCCCGCATCATTTGGCGACTTTACTGGGGACTAGGTTGTGATTCAGACCATCTCATGCGATCCTTCAACCTCAGTATGCTTGTATTGATCACATTTGTTGTAAAAGCAAGTAATAGGAGAGTACCTTATGTTGATATGATCCACCACTGTTGTGTTTTTGTTCCTTGTTTTTAACCCTGCAACCTTCCATTCTTTGCGATGGATTTTGTCTTGTTTACAATGCAAGCTCTTTATACCAAAATATCAGTTGTTGTGTCATGCTTGTTTGGAACCAAATATGCCTTGTGTCTAAATCAGTATAGCTCTTGTTGCAATGTCTTTGTTTCAAGGAACAAACCAGAAGCAGTTTTGTTACTGTTGTAATACACCCTGCAGCTGTAGTTCAAACAAGCAACTTAGGTTATATAAGCAAGCCTAATCATGCAAGTATTGCAAAAACTTGGGGGGCTTCATTTCAGTACAGGAGACAGATCAGAAGCCACCCTGCATTGGGGCAAGTAGCACTTGGAGCCGCGGGGAAACAAGCCAGGCCTATTATGTCACTGAAGTAGACAATGAGATGGAGTAACACGGTAGCAGAAACTGCAGGCCTATCGCTGCACAAGTGCTCTAGCAAAACCCAAAGTTCAAGTCCTTGTTTGATCAACTAGACTACGGTCCGCAAGCCAGGCAAGCCGCTGTGGAGGCACTCATGCGCGAGTCTGAGGAACATGGACCTCAGTGATTTGCTACAGAAACAATAACCATGTTTGTGTGGGCTGCTGTGAGCCATGTACCTCAAATTCATATTCTGCACAGTTACCATGCTAGCAATACACTGCAGTAGATGGTCGTCAAAAATACAGAAGAAGCAGACGAGCTTGTTATGTGCAGTACAATCTCATAAGGGAAGAAAAAACCACTGCTGCAAAGTACTCGCAGCTATGGTCCACAATAGCAGTTGATGCCATGAAAAGAAGTTAAGGGATGCAATTCTTGCGATAACGGTGGTGTACATCAAGCATGTCGCATAAACTTGGGCTATATTCAATCTGCAAATGTATTCATGCTTATGAACTTGGGGGCTAAAAAGTGATATGTTCATGCTTTACTGTATTTTAACAGTATTCATGCTTTGGTGCAATTTAGCAGTGTTCATGCTTTGCTGCATTCTAGCAACGTTCATGCTTTACTGCATTCTAGCAGTGTACATGCTTTACTGCAATCTACAAGTCCTGAAAGAAATCACTCATTGCTTTAGCCAAATCTTTCATTCCCATTGTCACAAGTCATAACCATGCCATTGCTACAAGACTTATCATATCAAAATAGATTGTGTCACAACTAAACCTCATTACAGTAGCCAAAACCTCAATTTTGTACCTAAATAGGTATGATGCCATGTGTCACAGAGTTCAAACTTTCACTGCAGTAACCCAAGTACACAAATTCGATTTCATAGCCATATGTGTTTATAATCAAAATCTCTATTGCAAGCCTCCCAAGCCAATGCATCAAGTGTTAAAAACAAACTCAGTTGATTCAAAGCCAAGATTCTATGCTACAAGCTTTATGCAGCCAAAGAAGATTCTAATATACAAAACATGCTACTTGAGCTAACATCATCACAAAGTCTAGCACATAAGTCTCCCTACAGTTGTTGTTCAAGACCAAGCTTATTCTGCAACTGATGAACTAGTCTTTAGTGAGCCTCCTTGCAGCATCCTTCTAAACCAGCATGCATATAACCAAAAGAGAAATCACGCACCAAGCCAGAGGAGCATACTATGCAATTATGATCACCTGGCCTCCTTCTCCATTTAAAAAATATGATGTGCTCATCCAGTAGGAAAGCAAATCGTTCCCTGCAAATAGCTGTTGTTATATTTCCCTGCAGCTTTCCTCACAGTTATCCTTTCCCCAACACCGTTGTGGTTATATAACCCTACAATGGCATTATGCAGCAAGCAACATGCAGTCAAGCTAAATTCATTAGAACAAGCAAACAATACTCAATCAGGCTGCAAACATTATTACTCCATCAAGCCATCACTACTCAATCAAGCCATCAGAATATGCAAACAAAATTCAACCAAGCAGTAAGCAATACCAATCAAATTCACAACAATCATGCTGCAAGCACTATTACTCAATCAAGCAACAAGCATGTTTAATCAAGCCAAAAACCCTTAGTGCAAGCAATCAGTACACAACCAAGCATCAAGCAATACTCAAACATGCCAAAATCATTAGAGCAAGCAAGCCACAAGCAACTAGCAACAAGTCATTCCAAACCCCCAATCCAAAACCATTATCAAACTCTAGGCAACCTTAAACCCAGCCGCCATCACCAAACACCAAATTCTTTCACCACAACAGATGACACAATTTCCTTGCCGCAAACATCTCATCTTTTTGCAACTCATGCTTCCAGCTCCCACGCCACATACCTTCTTGCAAGCCTCTTCATGTTCTTTCAGTTATCAAAAGTTAAAACTATACATGCATAAATATCATTACCTCGCAGCAGAGCAATAACACTGCAAAAGAGATAGGGAAACACTACGAAGCTGTTAGAAGCTTTGGACCCAGTCCTGAACTCAGAGGAGATAACAGAGGACATATATAAAGCTACTTAATCCATCATTGCAGCCTCTGTACAAAATCACCCCAAAATTTAATGTCCACAATTTCAATTCTCAACCCACCAAATCCCCAGCACCAGATTTATAAACTCAAACCCAGAATTATTACTATGTTCCCCGCAGTAAAAAAAAAAAAAAAAAAAAATTTATCATCAGTATCCTGCTTCATAAACCTACCCTTTTCAATATTCATTATCAAAATCTAAAATTCAAAAGTTTTAACTCTATCTTATATCCTCTTTCTCTAGCCTCAAATTTGTCAATGCCTATGCAGTTAGTTAAGCAAGCTATAACGGTTTATGCTCATAAGTTAAGCATAAAGAAGAAAACTTTATCATGCTAAAGCAGGCTTCTTGCAATCAAATCATGAGTAGAATGAAGCCAAGCAAGTAGTCACAAGCCAACTCAGAGAAAGATATTAATACCACATCAGGAGCCATGCCCAAAAGGAATTCATGCATTCATTCAAGTAATTGATAGGTACAAACACGGGTACTTACAGAGGTTGCCAAGGCTTGAATCCTCCAAGCATGATCAATTGGGGCTTTGGGATTAATATTTGACTCATGGCAAATCGCTGCGGTGATCACCGCAGTAAGTGAAGATGCATGCCTGCAATTGAAGACGTTTACTCATTAAATGAAAACTTCATGCCTTAACCATGCATAATTCCATCAGGCTTTATGAATGCAAATTCATATACAATCCTAAAGCATAATTCAATGGCAATCACAGTGAGCAGTATGTTTAAATCTCAAGATTCCCAAATTCAAAATTCAAAGCCCTCACTCGCCATGAGTTCCAAAATCAAGCCTAAGCATCCTGCATATCAAGCTCTATTTACCATTTACCAGACATTTGAAGCCTACCCATTCTCAATCCAAGAGAGCCTACCCATTTCAAAAGCCAAAAGAAAAATCGCCATTACAATACTCATATTTTGAGCATATCTTACCTCATGGAACTCCCCATGAAGATCAACTTTTCACTGGCTATTGGTCTTGATGCTCAATTAGAATTCGTATATTCCACAAAGAATTCTTTGGCCGCCTTCAAACCCTCTAATTTGGTGAGAAAAGTGGAATTTGGCACTGGCCCCTTTTCTACCCTGCAGCGACATGAAGAACCAGCATATCCTCGATAAGTTTATCATCCATTTGTTAGCCTTGTTGTGTCCAACCCCAAAAAAAAAAAAAAAAAAAAAAAAAAAACTCTATTACAAGCCCAGACATTCTCAATCGTTCAATATGTTTGAGAAATTCATCACTTTTCATGCATTCTACCATCATGCATACCCCGCGCCAAGCTAAACACACTACCAAGCGGATTCATGACCAAAGAGGCACGCCAAGGCCTATCCGAGCTCATGCCAAGCACTTACTATCCAACAATGCCAAGCTCTTCTTTGACATGGTCGTGCATCTATCCGAGACTAAATGGAGTCATGCTACGCTTAAGCTACAAGTTCACTCAAATTTCATGTACTTCCCCATTCGTTTTGTAAAAAAAAAAAAAAAAAAACTCTATTACAAGCCCAGGCATTCTCAATCGTTCAATGTGTTTGAGAAATTCATCACTTTTCATGCATTATATCATCATGCATACCCCGCGCCAAGCTAAACACACTACCAAGAGGATTCATGACCAAAGAGGCACGCCAAGCCCTATCCGAGCTCATGCCAAGCACTTACTATCCAACAATGCCAAGCTCCTCTTTGACACGGTCGTGCATCTATCCGAGACTAAATGAGGTCATGCTATGCTTAAGCTACAAGTTCACTCAAATTCCATGCACTTCCCCATTGGTTTTGTAAAAAAAAAAAAAAAAAAAAAAAAAAATAATGGCAACCTCAGGCCAAACTAGAAATGCACATGCTTAAAACATGCACAAGCATAGTTGCCATAAGCGAATTCAAGTCTAGCATTAGTAGTATATGCATACTCTCATTCTACATATGCCGATACATAATTAAGCAACAAGCATATGTAAAGCCAGGCAAAGGAAGTCTAATCACGCCAATACTTCAAGTGCTCATGCGGCTATCATGCCTTATGCTTCTATACACTTAGCCTTCATCATTCTCTCTTGAGCTACCCTCTTATTGATTATGTAGCCTATTTCATAGTCATTGCATAACCTACATAATCAAGGGGGCTAATGTTGATACACAAAAAAACACGAGTATGTCGTACATATACCCCAAGCACAAATAAAAAAAATACACATGTAAGCTATATTATATATTCGAACGGTCACGCCACGCATGTGGACCCAAGCCACAATTATGTATTTGGGGCTTGCAGACATGGGTGTGGTGTGGTAGGTTACGAAAACGCACATGCTCATTCGTCGATTTAACGTCGTCGGTGATTTCGGTCTTGGGCCCGAAATCCAAGCCCAATGACTTAGATCGACGGTGAAATGGTGAAACTTGAGAATTTGAGGTTTGGGCCTGCCAGCCCTTCTCTTTCTTTAAGGCCCAAAGCCCATATTAGAATAGTGTAACTTCACTTTTCTTCTTCTTCCCGTTTTCTGCACCTTATCTCTTTTACCCAGCAGCTCAGTTCATTCCTCGCTCGATGACACCAGCCAAATGCCCAAAACTTTTTTCCCCTGCAGCAGGTTTCATCTTCCCTAGAGAACCCAATTCAAGCAAACGTCTTTTCCCCATTCTTCTGCATAAATCAAGGACGAGATTGAAAAGGGAGGGTTTTGTCCAACGGGTTAGAAGTGTTTGAGCCTCCCCTGCACCCAACTCTGAGCCCATAAAAGGGGGAATGAGGCATCGATCAAGGGGGGTCGATCATCAAGCACCATTGAGCCAACCCAAAACAGTCTTCAAATTCCCCAAGCCATCAAGCCTTAAGCATTCAAGCACCATCACCAAGCTCACATCCATCTTTCCTCCAAAAGCCTCTTTCAAACTCTGTTTCAGAAACCCAGAAAATCCAGGAACCTAGAAAACCCCGCAATTCTCTTCACCGCAGTGTATTTCTAGTTCCCGCACCACGCTCATGCTGTGATCACCGCCATGCCTCATACTGCCAAGCTCCTTTGATTCCAATTTGTTGTCTGAATCACACATAAGATTTCCCATTAATCATATTATTGGGTTAATCTTAGCCTTGTCATGCTTAATCGAAAAGACCCCGCATCAGGGATAATTTTATAAAGTATTAAATACTTGTTACACCCTGAACTATACACTTAAAAATAGTTTTATCCCTCTGCTTTCAAATTAAACTAGTAGATCTTTAATCTCTCATTTTTCAACAATTTACTCCATTCCGTCACTCCACCGTCAAAAGATTCCGTTATGTTGCTAACGTGGCAAATTCCACCATTCCAACTCAGCTGGATGATTGCCACATTAGTGAAAAAGTCTAAAATACCCCTGGATCTCAATTTCACCCTTTTATTAACATATATTCCATTTACCTTTACCCTTTACTTTTCACTGTTTACTAAATTAACATTTACCTTTCACTATTCACCATCTTCCTCAGCCCTCCGCTAGCAGCAGCAGCGCCACCACCGCCGCCGACAGCGCCACCACAGCGCCAAAAACACCACCAATAAACTCCAAATTAATCCAATATGACCGCCACCACCTCAGGAACTCAACCCCCGTCACCTTCGACGCCTTAAAACCACTACAGCCGCCGTCCGACATGGCGGCAGAAATTCCTAAACTTGCAATTCACCAATTTCCCAACAATCGAACTCCAATTTACACTTAATCGATTCTAAACAACATCCTAAATACGAATTCAACCTCCAATTATACCAATTACATCACCTCCACCACCCTCCGATGAAACTCGAAAACCCTAGAATTTTGAATTCAAAATTCTCTTTACCTGGTTCGAATTGGTTCAATTCCTTTCGTAGAATTGACATGCAGGCCGAGGCCTTCTATTCCCGACCGAAATCGGGACGAACGGTGGCCGGAGGAGGGAGCTCTGGTTCGACACAGTCGAACCCTTTCCGCCTTCATACGCCTAAACGGTGGCAAATCACACCGCTCCACCACCACATACTTGAAGATGAGGCAGAGACGAGTCGAATGGCACTGGTGCGGTGGCCCAGTTCTGCCGGACGGTGGAGCACAGCGGAGGCGGTCCGCTGTCTGTGGAGGGTCGGGCTGAGTCAGGAGAGAGGGAAAGAAAAGAGAAAGAAAGAAAAAATCAACGGGTTGGGTTCGAGGGTATATTGGTCAATTTTTTGTCCAAACTCTGCATACGTGTCAAAATCGTTAGCCACATCAGCAACATAACGGGTGGAGTGACGGAATAGACTAAATTGTTGAAAAATGAGTGATTAAGGATCTACTAGTTTAATTTGAAAGCAGAGGGATAAAACTGTTTTTAGGTGTATAATTCAGGGTGTAACAAGTATTTAACCCTTTTTATAAATTCAAGTAAATTATAGTCATAGCAAAATGGAGGGGGTATGTGAATAACAAAATAGGGTGTGTTAATAACACTACCTTTTTTTTTAAAAAAAAATCTGTTACATTCCATTACAGGTGCCAACGTGTACTTGAGGCTGACCAAATATAGATAGTAGTACGCGTCGACGTTTATGGCTTTTGAGCAATATAATTGAGACTTGTGCGGGTTTTGATCATAAATCATCAAGCAATAGCAACAATAGAAGTGTAGAACTTTATAATGTTGCACTCAAATCCATAAACAGTAAGAAACACCGGTTGGTACGTCATATTGGATCTCAAATGATCAAATTATATTCGTAACCCTAGAAGAAGATCAAATTATGTTCATCCCATTTTTAACTTGCCGAGCAAGCAAATCCGCAACTGCGCCTGATGATCTCTTCACTAGACACATTCTACAATTCAGCAAACCCAGCTTAGCCCTTCTGATGAGGGTGATCACAAACACGGCAGCTGCACTATTACACCACCGTACTCCTGCAGATTTACAACCAACATCGCAAGATCCATCAGCTTATCTAAACTTATCTAGGGGAAGAGACCATTGTGATTGAATATAGCACCAAAAGAATAGTGTCATGCTTCTTCTTCTTTTACCTTTTCTAACCAACAGTCCAATACAATAACTTGGAGGGGTATCAAACTTGAAGATCAATCGAGAGCTATATGCTCTCAAGTCTCAACCACTTGTAGGCTTAAAAGAGTAAACCCCTACATCAAGATCAGAGTTCGCATTCTCGATCCATTTGATAGGAGCACAATGTGCGACGATGTTATATGCTTATGCCCTCATTTATGCTTTGTTTAACCCTTATTTGTCTAAGATAGAGTCATAATATAGTTTAGTGTTAATTTGGTAGAGTTTGGCGAAAATTTGGTTAAGAATCCGAAAAATGACTAAGTTTGAGAAATCAGGTAAATAATGCAAAATATGTCTTTTTCGTGATTCTGAGATGAGTAAAACTGCGATCTATCCTTGTCCGAATTTAATGAAATTTGGTGTGCTTATTGTTCATATATTGAGGAATGTTGTGTTAAAATTTCAGATCAATCGGAGTTCGGGACATCACACAAAAGATGGCTGCAAAACAGCAGTTCGAGCAAACCAATCCAGGGACTTCCAGGATTTTCCTGGGACTGTGTCCCAACTTCGAAAAATCATTCCCGACGACTCATAAGGAATTTGGTCGAACTGTTTTATATGGAAGTAGCTATGTGTGTCTAGTTTATCTGAGACTTAAAATCGCATCAATCGGAGCTCCGAGGAGGGAGATATGCCTGAGTTACTGCAGCAAGGTCTTTTCTAGCTGATTCCAAGAAGCTACTGCCTCCTTTTTGCGATTTCTGTTTTTGATGGACCAAATGGTGTACAAATGCATATGTGATGATGGTCCAAGCTTAAAGAAGGTTAGAGGATGACACCAAGCCATGGCATTGAAGAAAAATACGAAGAAGAAGTTTTCCTAGTCAAGCTAGGAGAAGCTGCCGGAAAAGGCAGATTTGTGCCAGTTTTGTGATAGGCCGGCTGGGGCATTTTTTCATGGATTAAGTTCACTAAATGAAGATGTCAAGACCACATTTGAAGTCCATGAAGATGTGAAGCCCAAGCCTTGAAGAAAAATCAGAACAAGAAAACCTAATTGAGCTATGAAAGGAAGGTTTCAAAACCCTATCCTACTAGGTTTTGTGATTGCCTTGTGCAACAAGGGCTGCCGGCACCTATTCTCTATATATAGCCTCACTTTTTCATTCTGAAGATCATCTCATCTCAAGCATAAAATACTAGCCAAAGCTCTACCAAGTTTCTTAAGCACCAAATACCCAATACTTAGCCAAAACACCATCACCATCACTACAAACTTCCAAATCCTTTCACCTTGTCTTCTGCCGATTCTTGTTTTGGCCGAGCACTAAGCAGCAGCAGCCGAGCACCTTTGTCACGTCTTGAGGAGTCTTCAAGGTTCTAAAAGTGTGATCCACTCCCCCTATGGCTTTTGTATTTGTTGTAGTTTGGTTGTATTGTATAAACGCAATTCGATTCTTGGTTTTTATTGAACTTTTGTGTAAACCGATTGCATGATTCTTGTTTATGTTAGAGTTTTGTGAATTTAACTTGTGGTTTTTGTATGTTGGATAATTAGGGCAGTGGTATTAGAAGTTGATAAGAGCACAATGTGCAACGTTATTAATGTGTATTATCTCTTATTTATGGTTTGTTATGTCTATTTAGAGTAAGATTGAGTCATAATTTAGTTTAGTGTCATGTTGGTAGAGTTTTGGAGAAAGTGTGCTTAATAATCAGAAAAATGACTAAGTATAGAAATCTGAGCAAAAAAATGAAATTTATGTTGTTTTCGTGATTTTGAGGCTCGTGCTAAACTGATCTATCCTTTTCCAAATTTGATGAAATTTGGTATGCATATAATTGGGAAGCTAAAGTGTATTGTGTCAAAATTTCAGATCAATCGGAGTTCGGGAAGTCACCCAAATGAAGGCTGCAACTTGGCAGTTTGAGCAAACCAATCCAGGGACTACCAGGATTTTCCTGGGACTGTGTCCTGACTTCCGGAATTTCTGTGGGACACATCGCTTGGAACCAGAGAACGTGCCATACGCCATTGGAAAGCTCTACGAGTCTAGTTTCTCTGGGACTTGGAATCGCATCAATCGGAGCTCTGAGGAAAAAGTTATGCCAGTTTGAATGCACAAAGGTCAAGTCTGCCGAAAGAAGAAAACCTAAACCGAGTTCTACATGGATTTGGCTTACGAATGTGGACTGAATTCCATCCTTTGTGCAAGATTTTTGGCTGAATTAATTCATGGAAAACCTAAAGAGATATTGCTCAATTATTCAGCCATTATCTTGGGAATTTTCGGCAGAAAATAGAGGAAGAAAATCGCAACAAATCCTGATTAATTTCGGGAAAATTCCTGTGCACGTCTTTCAACTTCCACGGACTCTCCCGGACAGCTGACAATGAATCAGAATTCGAGTCTTATATGGATAGAAAGCTACGGGAGTCTAGTTTCCAACCCAACTGGAATCACCTCAATAGCTATTTTCTAGAGAAAGTTATGACGTAATCAATGCACGGAGGTCATTCTGCCGAATTCAGAAAATCAAGGAAACCTAAACCAATTCGGTTTTTGTTTGTGGCTAGCTTCTCTAGGTTACTTCCTCTATAAATACCAAGGCTTTTGCACAGAAAATAATCATCTCTCCCTCCACAAAAGCTGCCGAACCTCTGCCCAAATTAATTCCCCAAATTTTATACCAAGGAGCAAAGCCGAATCCACCACCCTTCCATCAATTCGATCACCATCTCATCAATCCTTGCCGAATCTTAACCAAGGTTGTAATATGGATTGTTTTATTTTGGTTTTTGTTACTTTGTATTTAAACATAACTTTGTCTATGAAGTATGTTTTGGTTTTTGGTTTTAATTTCGGTATTGATAATCATATATGGGATCTTCGGATCTTTGTTATAATTGTTTGGATATTTTATATGTGATTGCCGAATTATATATGTGATGTGATTAAATTTGTATTATGGGCAGTAGCTTTAGCATGTTTCTTGATTTCAATTAGGTTTATTTTCTTAATTCGTGGGGAACCGAAGGAGATGTTTAGATGCACTCGAAAGGCCATGAGTGTTATCTAGATGTTGAATTCATATTCCGATCTAATACATGTTGATTCACACGCGTTGTTGGTTTTGACATGTATTAATCTAAGGGTAAGAGTAATTATGGAAATTTACATGTCGATGTGAGATGGGTGACGCCATACTTGCTAACATGTTCCAATTCGACAATATGTGCTTATGTGCTATTTGTGTTTAATTTACATGCGTTGTGTTGTTAAACCGATTAGTACCATGTTTAGGATTGCGCGCGTTTCGGATTCTAAATACTTATGATGTCTTGATAATTAGGATATGCTGCGTTGGCCCTAATTAAATTGGAGCTTAATTAATCTTGAAATCGTTATATGTTTGCTGCCCCTATTACTTGTTTTAATTTTGTTGCATGTATAATGAGATTTGTGTTTGGTGATTGTGTGAAAGGTGATGATCAATTGTATATAGTAATCTAGGATTTAATTTTCGTAAACTAGTAAGTAAATAATAATTAAAAATTTCGACAACCCCCCTTTTATGCAATACTTTGTGTGATTGAAAGCCCTTGATTTCCCCGGATAGAACGATCCCTACTTGTCAATACTACACTCGACACAAGAAGGGTATTATTTGTATGAGATTGTTTTGCAGGTACAAATTGTGCACGCATGTGATTCCATCAAGCATGTTTATGATTTAAATTGGTTAGTAATCTAAGGGTGTTCCTTAACAAATCGAAGCATTAGTTGTGTTTAAAACATTTGTTGTTTAAAGCATGTAAATCTAGATGTTAGGTTTCATTTAACCTGAGTAGAATGAATAAAGTTGAAACGTATGTTGCTTTGATTCTATTGTGCTCACTTAGGGTAATACTTTAGCTAAAACTTGCATGTTAAACGAGATGATTGACAACCTTGCTTGTTTACATATCTTCGATTATAGACTTTTGTGCTTCAATGCTATGACTTGTATAAGGTGGCATAACTTTTAGGATCACCATGCGAATAGCTCGATCTTAAAACATTAGAAAAAGTCTCACAACTAGGTAAAAATCGGAAACGTTCTAGTTGTAGGTCGAAACTAATTTGAGTCTTGAACATGCTAAATACTTGTTCCTTACCTTCTTGCATGCGAATCTATGTGTTAAAGAGTCTTTTGTATGAACTGTTTTGTGTGAGAGATGATGATCACTTGTATATAGTAGATTAGGGTTTAAATTCCATGTCATTTAGTTCTAGGGCAGCAAGCTGCCGACGCATATTTTTCCCCCCCATTGTGACGTTCTATGTATATTTGTGTGGATAATTTGTCTAACAATCTCATATTTCAGGTACCCTTAATCCCCGGCTTAGAACGATCCCTACTTGCTCATACTACTAACGATCTTTTATAGGGTTATTATTGTGTGCGAGCTTAGGCTCCCATCACCATTTCCTTTTAACCTAATGAACAAAGAAAACAGGTACAAAGGCAAATAGTGCACTAGTTTAGTTTTACTATTATTTGTGTCAACTGGTTGAAAAATGATTGATAGACAAAAAGGAGTTGATAAGACGAGCAAAGAATATCAGTGAAAGAAAAATGCAAGAAAACAAAGAGACACAAGACTTGATTTGTTGGATTGCAATCCAATTAATGTGAGTCATCACAACACATTTACATGTGTGGTAATATTAATTAACTGCCAGAATAACATAACCTAGATCGAAGACTAGAGTCTTGAGATTACTTGGTGAGAAGTTGGATGATGAACTCTGAAATGCATCTTGTCTTGATTGTAATGGGGCTATTTGAAAGGAGTATATGCGGTCTTCTTAGGGATGGTAGAGGACTAGAGGCCAGGCGTCGATCTCTCATACATAGTAAGTCTTTTTTTTTACACGTCATACCATAGTAAATACACACTGCAGTACAACCGAAAAACGTCAAATGTTAGCTAGGACGTCTGTCATTATATTTCAATCCATAAAAAGACTACGTTTATATCATCACCAGAGAACTCTAGGGTTCATCTGACATTTTTTTTTTTTGCCTGGGTCTTCTGTGCTAGGTCTTCTCAAACATTCTCAGTACTATGTAACTCAAGTACTCAAGCTCTTTACTGTTGTATAAACGCTCTAAAGCACTTTCACAAAAAGGCCATCCTCTCCTCGAAGAGATTCATCCAAATTGCAGTACGGAGAACATTCGTTAGAGAATGGAAATGAGATTTTAATGTACGTAAAGTAAAGGCGAGTTCGAACAAGACGTTCAAGTGTTCTGACATTTGCGTAATTTATTTATCATCCTCTTGATCCATTGATCTGTCACTTGATAGGTTGATATACTAGATCTTCTCATACCTATCTTCATTCTTACTGTAAAGCTTTGATATATCACTTGTGCTAGATTTTATGTCATCATTCTCTACATTAAGCTTTGTGTGGTATTATTTTTTATCATTCACTGAATTCCTTAGCTTCAAAGGTTCGTCCCGTGTACTCTTTAGCTAGTTCTCCAACGTTGATGGATTCTTCTCAAGAGTATTCCTCAAGCTAGTCATTATTTTACCCAGTAAACGACGAACGATCTTTCAATAATTTGGTATAGAACAAGAATTCAAAGAGAATGCAATAAAGAGTATTCAATATATCTGAAGGAAAAAATTGATTGGGTGAATTTTCTGTCAAATTTGCTCATAACATATTCTTTGACATTGATACTCAGCCTCATTCTCCTTTGAACCTCATATGGAGAATGCACATACATCCTAAACTTAAACCCTTGGGTGCTTGCTATGGTAAGTTACTAATGTTCCAAAGGTGAGAAGGAATTTTTTTATTAATGACTCTTGTCCTCTTTGTCATTCGGCTCGTTAATCTCTTGTTCATCGTTTTAGAGAATATCGTCATGTTCAAAATGTTTGCAGTTATTTCTCTTTACTGAACTTTTTTATTCATACCTTTAATTTAAATTGGAATGTTTGGTTAATGGCTCATCTGCATTGTATTGTGGGGAACTAATCTTGATATATAATGGTGCTCATTCTTTGTTTTCATTTGTTGGTTCATTTGGAAATGGAGAAACAAATGTGTGTTTGATGCTTCTTTTCAAAGGCCTAGAAATTCTAGTATGCTCAACTCCTCGATCTACTGATACTGAATGGATCACAACTCAAGCTAAATTTTTTGGGATATATATATATATATATATTACTGCCTTAATTTGTTGACTGGGTAAAAGCCTCACGTTAAAAGATTTTACAATTGAATGTAAATGGTACTCGACAAGGTCCTTCAGGAAAAATTGGTGCTAGTGGAGTCATCAAATGCTCTAATGGCAATTGGATTAAAGGCTTTCAAGTAAACTTGGAAATTGGTGAATCCTTGATGCGGAAGCTTTGGGACTTCTACATGGCCTTAAGCAAGCCTTTGCATGCCATATTAGTCAAATTGAAGTTGATTATGTGTTTGCAAATCTTGTGAGGCTCATCAAGAACACATGCATATGCTCTGTTCATCCTATTGAGCCCCTCATCACTTGTTGTAGAAACCTTATCTAGCAATTTCAATCTCTCTCTAAAACACATTTATAGGGAGTGCAATATGGTTGTTGCCTGTCTCGCTAAAAATGACCTTACTCTTTTTAAAAAAAAAAAATTTAAGGAAAAAACAGCCTTACTCATGACGATGGAGTTGTGGAATTTGAAAGTCCTCCTACTCATTTTATTCAGGCTCACCTTCACGACCTTAGCGATAGTGTGAGATCGAGTGCAAAGAATAAGTATAATCATGTGATAGAGGTTAGTGTGAGAGGACTTGAGCATTACTTTAAAAGGCAATCATTTCTAGAAGGAAACTCAAGTGATGCTGACTAGGTGAGTAAGTCCACCAGTGTATTAGCTAGGGTTTATGTCTTGATTAGGAAATGTAGCTGTTGGAATTGTGGTGATGATGCGGCTACATCAACAGGTCAACAGATCTTAGAGCTAAGTCAGCTGATAACCTTAAATCGGGTTTCCTCCATCATATATGTATTTGGCCTATCGGGTCACACTCATTGCTTAGAGTGAAATATTGTTGGAATCAGTGTAACTAGAATTATCCTCATTGCGACTAATTAAACTTCAAATGACTAAACAAACTAAGATTGACCAACTTGATATGAACAGACAATCGAGTAATTTCTAATAGTATGGATTTGAAATGTCTTACTGTAGACATTAGTCATATCCTTTTGCAATATATTAACAATTGTATATTTGTACCAATGTAGCTTCCATTCCTGATTCCATAAAGGTAGAATTTTGTTAAAGGATTCGTACATTCATAATCTTGTCAGCTTTATAAAGTATCATTTGACATGATGAAGCATTTCTGGAAACTCATTGGAATACTAGTATAGAATTGGAAAAGTGCCAAGGTATGTTCAATTTCTTTGGCGGTTGGAGGCAAGTCAGGCAACTATTATTTCTGGGAAGTAAAGCTTCACGATAAAGAATTGTATCAGTGTTATAAAAAGCAAACTATACATTATCACAAGGAAAAATTATAGCTTTGGTCATTCAAGTTTTAGCTGATCGACAATTTGGTTTCAGCTAAAAAACCAAAGATGAATCTGTTCAAACATGGGTCCAATTACGAACTTATGCAACCCGTAAAGCTTCAACAACTACAAGGATCTCAGCATCAATCGCACTCATGAAGAACCTTCCATGCTACGATACTTTTCCAAGGTTGAATAGCCTCATGTCATATTAAATTTCCGCAACAACTTCTGGTATAATCGGAGAAATAAAGTGATATACCTCTTTGGTGGTGAGCTGACCCGAAATCATTCCAGGACAAATGGTACTGGACGTCATCATTGATAGTCATAAACATGT
Organism: Potentilla sterilis; assembly: GCA_963682095.1. NCBI lineage: Eukaryota > Viridiplantae > Streptophyta > Magnoliopsida > Rosales > Rosaceae > Potentilla > Potentilla sterilis. The sequence goes on along the minus strand of OY821757.1, from coordinate 28,918,086 downwards.
AGTTTTTGTCTTCTCTTATTAATTTTGTTTTAACATAAACGTACCCTTCCAAACCAATTGTTTTCTAATCTAAAATTGTTCCAAAATGTTGCAAACCTATACTAAAGCCAACTCAATTTACGGGTTTGTTTAGGAATGTTTGGTATATGAATTATTGAGTAATGTGTTCATTGTATTTATTCTCAGTTAGGGTCGGTCCTGAGAGATTTTATACCCGGTGCAAATAAAGATATTATGCCCTTGTATAAAATTTTGATGCAATGGGTATATAAATTTAATTGGGAGTGAGAACAAGAGAATTATAGAAGATTGAGAAGGAAGATTGGATGATATTGTTGTAGAAGACTAAAAGATCGAGCGTCTATCTTGTTTTTATTTTTTACATGGTTGGCCAAGTTATGCTGCTGGTGGACGACGGAGGAGGGTGTATGTAGCTGAATATAAGATATATATTGTGATAAGAGCACAAAATGCTACGTTTTTAATGCATTACTACTCTAACAACTTATTTTACAGCTTTAAGTTAAACACCTAAAGTTGCGCATCAACACATTATAGAATTTTCCCTCTCATGCCTCCTATTTATAGTGAAAGTCTATCCATGTCTCTATGAAATCCTCCGCTAAGTAACTCACAATTCTGATTTTATTATTGATAAATGAAAAACTTTTTTTCTTCTTCTCATGTAACCTCTCATTTCTCCTCTTAATATTTTCAATGCAAAAAGCATAACATCCAATTAGGATCCTCACATAAAGAAATCACATCTAAGTTCTTTTCTCAAATTGTCACCTAGGATGCTAAGTGGACTAGTAATATTAGTCCTCAAATGTAACTGAGTTCTTAAAGATGTAAAAAAAAAAAAAAAAACTGATTTTTTGTGATCAATAATCAATTTTATTAGTGAAAATTAAAAATTATAGGAATTTGTTAGTAAGAAGTTGATTCGAGTTTAGATTTTTACTAAGTCATAGACATTAGTTTGTGGTCATGAAAGACATTAATTTGTGGTCATGAAAAATTCTTTGTATCTTGGCTGTGTTAGACTAATACTTAGGAGAATTTACAAGAATTTGGATGCTTACTTGGCTGGGTGATGTTGTTTCCATCTAAGAAGTTGATTCGAAGAGTTTGTGATGTCTTGTTTTGTGCCTTATGTTGTGTGTGTGCACATTAAGGTTGGTCAATTGTAAATATATACATACATCTTCGGTACTTAGGAAACTAGAATTGAAATCAAAACCGAAAACCCTTTATCTCATGTAAATATTGTTTATATATCGTACTATTTATGAGAACAAGCTTAGTGCTGTGCAGTTAAAGCAAACTAGTTTTGGCCGGAGACCTATCTTGTAAATCCTAAAGAGGTCAAGCAAATCACTGATCTACTTGTCTCGAATTTAGCCAAAGTAAAAAAAGTCGAAAACTTGGCTAATGATCTATGATAAAAGAATGATAGGAAAACTGTGTCTTTATTGATTGATAAGGAGACTTTTATATAAGCATTACATCAAGTATCTCTGGTAATCAGGGATTCCCTATCTAATAAAGAATCTAGACTACTAGCCTTATTAGGACAAGACACACCATGAAAGTTACGGAATAAACCTTCCTTGAACACTCCCCCTTGTGTCGCGTCCTCAATGGTGCATGAACTGTTGCCTCGTTAAAACTTTGCCAGCAAACAAAAACCTCTTGGGCAAAAATAAAAGCATGGTCGAAGGAAAAAGAGTACAACGCACCAACTACAGATACGTGAGACATGCTTACCTAGACTTCCCCTGAAGTCTAGACGAGAACTCTCTCTGATAATCAGTCAGTCTTTGAGTTCAGATAAGCGACACATATCAATGCGCTTTACATGCTTCACGAATGTAGATTTAGGTAGAGACTTGGTGAAAAGATCAGCTACATTCTCTTCTGAGCTGACTTGCTTCACTTGGATATTCAAAGTCTCTTGCTGTTGCTGATTGTAGAAGAACTTAGGAGAAATACATTTAGTGTTGTCACCCTTAATGTATCCCAACTTCATCTGCTCAATGCATGCTGCATTATCTTCAAATATGCAAGTTGGTCACATCGTAGTAGACTCAAGTCCACTAGACTCTCGAATGTGAGATAACTGAGCGAAGCCAAACACACTCTTTGACTGCTTCATGTAGTGCAATAATCTCAGCATGGTTCGAGGAGGTAGCAACAAGGGTTTGCTTGGTTGATCTCCAAGATATCGCCGTATTCCCAATGGTGAAAACATAACCAGTCTGGGAACGTCCTTTGTGCGGATCTGACAAATATCCAGCATCAGCAAATCCTACCCTCACATCATTTGATGTATCTTGGTAGGAGGGGGTGGTGCCAAAACCATATCGTGACCACGCTTGGGCATCCTCGTGATCAGGAACGGCGGCGGCAACGACGGCTTTACGGAAGGAAACCGAGCCTGCGGCGGAGGCGATGGCGGTACGGCGGGCAGCCGAACCGAGGCCAGGAGCGGCGACGGGGCAGCGTTCTGCTGAACCGAGGCCGGTCTTGGCAGCCATCTGGTGGTGATCCGAGCCACAATGGGTGCCACTAGATGCAAGGGATCGGCTAGGCGCCGAATCCTGATGAGTGTATCGATAGTACAAGCCCATGTCAAGGGCCCCTTTCAGGTATCAGAATATGTTCTTGATTCCAACCCAATGACGTTGTGTTGGCGCCGAGCTAAATCTAGCTAACAAGTTCACTTAGAAAACAATGTCTGGTCTGGTACACTGAGCAAGGAATAACAAAGCTCCAATTGCACTAAGATATGGATATTCAGCTCCCAAGACCTCTTCGTCATCTTCTTTTGGACGGAAGGGATCTTTATTGATATCCAGACTTCTAATGACCATGAGAGTGCCTGTAGGATGTATAACTTTGTCCATGTTAAATCGCCTGAGCATCTTTCGGACATATGCAGATTGGTGTACAAAGATTCCACCACTTCGGTGCTCTAGCTCTAGGCCTAGGCAAAACGGAGTCAGTCCCAGATCTTTCATCTCGAATTCGGATTTCAAGTAGGTCGCGGTCTCATTGATCTCATCTAGAGTTCCAATGATGTTCATATCGTCAACATAGACGGCGACTATGGCAAATCCTGAACTTGTTCTCTTTATGAACACACAAGGGCACAACTCATCATTTTTGTATCCTTTCCCAATCAAGTAATCACTCAACCGTGTGTACCACATCCTACCAGATTGTCGGAGTCCATATAGAGATTATCTCAACCTGATAGCAAATGAACTTCGTGGTTTTTGCTCACTTGACTTGGGTAACGAAAGTCCTTCTGGCACTTTCATATACATCTCCGTATCTAGATCCCCATAAAGATATGTTGTTACAACATCCATAAGCTGCATATTAAGTCTCTCTGAGACTACCAAACTGATTAAGTATCGGAAGCTAATAATATCCATGACAGGAGAATACGTCTCCTTATAATCAATTCCAGGGCGTTGAGAAAAACCTTGCGCCACGAGTCGAGCTTTATATCGCTGGACTTCACCATTCTTATTACGCTTTCTGACAAAGACCCATTTATGTCCAACAAGCTTCACATTCGGCGGTGTAGGCACAACTGGTCCGAAAACTTGCCTTTTCTTTAGAGAGTCTAATTCAGCCTAGATTGCTTCTTCCCACTTCGGCCAATCCGCCCTACGTTGACACTCATCAACAGTGCGGGGTTCCATATCGTCGTCGTCAATTATGTCTTGAGCAACGGCGTACGCGAATGCATCATCGATGTACATGGAATTTCGTTCCATAAGATTGTGCATGCATAAGAATTTTAGTGAGATTTCCTTGTTCTCCAACATCAACGGTGAGTCTGAGGCATCCCCCAGATGATTCAGAGTTGATTCTTAGACATAGGTATAGTCGGAGAAAATCTAGTGTGACGGCGTCATAGTATCGATGATGAACGGATCGTTTTGTGCCTGAACACATGCCCTCTTTCTAGGTACATTGTCCTTGGAACCGATTGGTCTCCCCCTCTTTCTAGGTGGATCTGAAGTCGACGTCGGTCTTCCACTTGGAGGTGCCGAGCCTAGGCTGCCGACAACACCTAGGGCTGCGGGTCCGAGACCGGCGGCGTGTGCTCGCGCGTGGCGAGATATTTTGAGCCTTGCAGGTACATTAGCAGCAGGTATGGTTGATTTCGCAATATCAATAAATGAGTCGGGCATTGAATCCGCAACCTTTTGAAGTTCCAATATGCGTTGTATTTCTGTCTCACACTGAGATGTTCGGGGATCAAAATAAGACATAGTGGGAGAGAACCACGTCAATTCCTGACGTTCACTAGGGACAGATGCGGGCCCCATCTCCCCTAACTGCGGGAAGGATGTCTCATCAAAGTGACAATCTGCAAATCTTGCAGTAAACAGATCACCTGTCGTAAGCTCGATGTTGCGGACAATTGTTGGTGCTTCATATCCAACATAAATAGATAATCGTCGTTGTGGACCCACCTTGGTACGCAGTCGAGGCGTGATAGGCACATATACGACACAACCAAAAGTACGCAGATGCGAAATGTCAGGCTGGTAACCAGTTACCAACTGGTACGCACTAAATGGTTGGCTATCTGTGGGTCGTAGACGAATAAGCATAACTGCATGTTGTATTACATATCCCCATGCCGATACCGGCAAATTAGTGGCCATGACAAGGGACCGAGCAACAAGCTGTAGTCTCTTAATAGCGGCTTCTACAAGACCTTTCTGAGAATGAACGTGGGGCACGGGATGTTCAACTTCTATCCCAACTGACATGCAATAGTCATCAAAACACTTTGATGTAAACTCTCCAGCATTATCCAGTCTGATTGACTTAATCGAATTGTCCGGGTGGTGAGCCCGAAGCTTAATGATCTGAGCTAGGAGTTTAGCAAATGCAGCATTCCTTGTGGACAACAACGCGACATGTGACCAACGCGTCGACGCATCAACCAGAACCGTAAAATATCTAAATGGTCCTCATTCTGGTGTTATAGGTCCACAGATATCACCTTGAATTCGTTGTAGGAACGGAATATTCTGTTTCTTATCAATAGCAAAAGATGGTATTGCTTGAAGTTTTGCTAGTGAACAAGCTTTGCAAAACGAACGATGAGCATTGGACATCTCTACAGAGGCATGAGCAGCAGAAGGATGCCGAACCTCTCCTTGGAGCCGAGAGGCTGCCGGCGGCGACATTGAGGACGAACCAAGGCCGAAACGCCTAGACACGGCGTCGACTCGGTTTTGTCCAATTTTCTGGTTTCCTTTTTGCTTCTGTGATCTGAAAAATGGATGACCGTAGGAGCATTTCAAAATACGGATCATCAGATCACGACCCGGATGACCGAGTCTGTCATGCCAAAGCTTGTAAGCATCAGAATCACATAAGATAACAACATGAGATTCATTGGCTCGAATGGTTATGAAGTACATGCCATTTCGAACACGCTTACACTTCTCCACAATGCGAGTGCACAGAGACTGAGTGGAGGTGATCAACAGATATTCAGTTCCATCTTCAACATAAGTGTTGAGGTGATAGTCGTTGTCATGCACATCCTTGAAAGCTAGGAGGGTTCTGGGCGCTTTAGGCGCATATAATGCGTCAGCTACTCTGATTTCAGTGCCATTTGGCAATAAGAATTGAGTAACTTCGCGACCTTTCACAATAGGTCCCGATCCTGTCATCGTAGACAATGATGATCCACATGGCGTATATTCCGAAAACAATTGCCGATTCCTCAAAATCGTGTGAGTGGTTGCACAATCCAACAGACACTCGATCTCGCCTTGAGACATCTACAAAAACAATGTAAATTGAATCAATTGTCTATAGTAGACTTTGGCGAACACTCTAATAAAAGTGTATTGAAGCAATATATCATCATAAAACGAAGTGCATTAAGGCTGATAACAAAGCCATGACATCCATATAACTGTAAATAAAGAGACAAGCCATAATTTGATCATCGAATACTAACATACAGAGATTGTAAGACCAGAAGCCATAATTGGTGGCATGGCCGAGCCAAGGCCGAGGCCGAGCCAAGGCCGAGGCTGAGCCAAGGCCTGAGCCAAGCCAAAGTCGTGGCCAAGGCGAGGTTAGAGCCACGATGATGCCGAGCCGAAGCAAGGCAAGTGGGTTAGGGCCGGTCCGGCGCGTAGGCAATCGATGCGACGGTTGAGCTAAATCCGAAGCATGACGAGTCCGGAGACAAGTTGTTGCTGAGCCGATATTGCAAATATTGCATTTTTTCGATAGGCTATCGTTGTTGGTTTCAAAACCTGGTTTATGGCCGAGGACGTGTCGGGACAAGAGTCTAGACGTATCCGAGGTGGAATATTAAAACCGGGTTCGGTGTCGAGTCGGCATGACGCAAGGCTGCCGAGGCGAAATATTAAAACCGGGTTCGGTATCGAGTCGGTATGACGCAAGGCTGCCGAGGCTCTTTGCCTCGGCAGGCTGCGTAGGCACTGCCGAGGCATGCTGAGGCTTGCGAGTGGCATGTTGCCAGGCTGCCGATAGGCTGCTGAGGGACGAGCTGCCGAGGGCAAGCGAGGCTTGCTGCCGAGGGCAAGCAAGGCCTACTGCCGAGGCTGCCGTGCGGGCGAAGCATGCTGTCGGGCTACCGATAGGCTGCCGAGACGCAGCCAAGCTGTCAAGTGGGATGCCGAGGGTGCGGCAAGCTGCCGAGAGTGCTGCCTCGGTGCTGCCGATGTCGCATGGTTGCTGACGAGGCTGCCGGGGCAAGCCGATGCTTAGGCCAAGTATGCAAACGCGATTTTTCGCGATTCCCTCATTTTGTCTTTGTGATTTTGTTTCGGATATGAGTTAGCATCACCAAAAACACGGTGAACTCAATATATTATGCCATTGTAAATTGGACGCATTGAACCATTTATGCTTTCATAGGTATGTAAAAAATCTCGAATCACTCATTGAATAAGAGAAATTTTTTTGATGACAACTCAAAAGTACATCATGGATGTTCTAAATAGAACGACTTATCGAACAAAGTCGTGAGTTATTGACTACAATATGCCAAAATAACAATCAAAATCAAACTTGAACGTGTATCTCATGACCTAAGTCAAATACTTATTCATAATCCGGAGTAACATACTCCTTATTCCTACATCTCTTGGTAGGTTGGAAGTCGTCGATGGTGAAGTTGGTATCTTCCTCATCATCATCTTCGTCTTCAAATTCTCCCACATAGTTGGATTCTTGTTCCATATACTGTCTGTGTTTCTTGTAGGCAGTTTGAATATCTCTACTGGCTTTGCAATCGCGTTTGAGATGATTCTTGGAGCCACACTTGAAGCAAGGAGCTGAAGCATTGTTTGGTGCGTGGCCACCACGCTTGGGGCCGGAACCGAACCGGTTCCCCCCTCTAGGAGCGGCGGCTGTGCCGCTGTCTCGTTTCCATGGGAGGTTTCGGCTAGGGACGGCACCTCCTCTCCCTCCTCGGCCGCCACGTGACGCTCTTGGCGCGCGTGGTGGTGGTGCTTGACGTTCACGAGGTTGATTCTTTTGCTTAGGAGCTTTACCACGGGCATGGTGAGATCCCGCCATAAATTTTGGACCTCTAGGCCTTTTGTTGGTGGTAAGAATCAACTCATGGTACCTCTCCTTTCTTTAGAGCACATTCATCAAGTCACTAAAGGTTTTGATGATGTCTTTCTCGCGGAGATCGCGGTACTGATGCGACAACATAGACGCAGATTCTGGGAACGTCGTGAAAGTCTTTTCGATCATATCAGCATCGGTCTTGTCGACCCCACAAAAGCTCAGATCAGATTGCAAATTGAGCATAGTCTGATGGTATTCCTGCACGGAATCGAAATCCAATAATCGGATTTACTCCCAATCTGACAGAAGGTCATGGAGCTGTGTGTCATACACATTGTCGAAGCGATCTTTGAGTATGTCCCATAGCTCTTTGGGATCTGTCTTCCTCAGATATTGCTTCTTGAGCGTTGGGTGGATATGGCGCCTGAGAAACATCAGGGCTTGAGCTTTCTATTCAGGAGAAGCTTGCATATTCTCATCCTCAGGAGGGATTATGGTGGCTGTGAATCTTTTGCCAATGAAGGTGTTCTCAACATCTGAGACCCACCTTTTGTATTCATTGTCTTGGACATCCAAGATGTCAAATTCTGGACGTTGAGTGTCCGTCATCTCTTCAATTGAAGCTTGATCGAAAGAAACTTGACTTTGGGGGAAACTTGTTTTCTTCCACTTTTCTTGATTTCTTCTAAGCAATGAAGAAGGCCTGGAAGAGCGTTTGCTAGGTTTGCGAGCAATCTTGGACCTTCAGGAGATGTGTGCAAAGGATAGCACGCAAGGGAGGGGCTGCCGAGCGGGGAGGGCTGCTGCCGAGCGGGATGTGCGCAGGGGCAAGAAACTGCCGAGAGGAGGCTGCAGCCGAGCAGGGACTGCCGAGCGGCAGTAGGGAGCGGCGGGGCAGGTGGCAGGCCGACAGCGCAGGTACTGCCGAGAAGAAGTCGACGGCGCCGGAAGGGAGGACGACGGCCGGCGACGGTAGGTTTTAGGGTTTCAGAAATATTTTTTATTTTTTTTTCGGAATCAGGGTTTTAAGGCTATTAGACGGGAGGCTAGAGCAACGCGCTGATAACGTGATCTAGGATAAAAGAATGATAGGAAAACTGTGTCTTTATTGATTGATAATGAGACCTTTATATAGGCATTACATCAAGTATCCCTGGTAATCAGGGATTCCCTATCTAATAAAGAATCTAGACTACTAGCCTTATTACGACAAAACACACCACGGAAGTTACGGAATTAACCTTCCTTAAACAACTAACTATTTCAATAAACAAATCATGCAAGTGAGTAAATAGACTGTGAAATTGTGCTAAACAACTTTGCACTGTATCAATTGCTTAATCTTAAAAAAAACTGGACCACAAAATCGAAAATGTGCATCAGCGTTTTGATAAGCAATATGCTATTAATGCGACTAACTCTATGCTCCCACAAACGATGTGTGGTCTTTTTATTTCTTAACTCTTGACTTGTTTATTTCATTTAAGAAAATACTAGAGTAACATGAAATTTACACGCACTTACTAATTGGTTTTGTTTGTAAATAAGTTCATAATTTGCAAGCATCGTTTCCGAATAATAACATGGACTATTCTCATATGGTTGCATCGAACCAATACTGTACTAGTCGTTCGATGATGTACACAAGTGATAGAGATTTCACTAAAGAGCAAACTAACTTTCAAGTCTTGCTCACAATAATAATAATTAGAATTACAATAAAGTTTCGATCATGATGAACATAAATGGTAAGAAATACACACGTAGTTATAAACTCTCTCTATATATATATATATATATATATATATATATATATATATATATATACGGAGCTTTTCAAATACGGACGTCCGTATTTTAAAGTTCCGTGCGGATTTTTACTTTTTGCTCCACTTCCCGATCGAATTTCATCAAACTTCCTTCTAGACTTATCTAGATCATGTTGTGTAGATCATCTTTGTAAAATTTCAGCCAATTTGGTGATCGTTAAGGCCCTCAAACTTCAGTTTTTCTGTTATATATCAAAACCGGGCAGATTTCAGACCGTCCGGTTTGTTTTTTGATTTTGAGGGTCTTAACGATCACCAAATTGGCTGAAAAATTTGCAGAGATGATCTACACAACATGATCTAGATAAGTCTAGAAGGAAGTTTGATGAAATTCGATCGGAAAATGGTAGAAAAATGGAAATCCGTACGGAACTTAAAATACGGACATCCGTATTTGAAAAGCTCCGTATATATATATATATATATATATATATATATATATTATCATAAACATGGTAGTGACTAACATCATGCAACATATGTAGACATGCCATGACAGAACTACAACATTCAGAGTGCTCCTTCAACGTCGAACGTGTCAAATTACGATGAATGAAATATTATTTTGAGGTGTGAAAATCGTTTCCAATACAAAAACATTGATGAGAAATTGACGTTATGTGATCATGTCTTGCAAGTTGTGTCTCCAATGAGAATTTTGAATTAATACAATCAACGCCGTGTGAAAGTCTTGGACTCTTGAGATCAACGCATAGAGACGCGTCTGATCGAGAGAATTGTTTGGCATGAATTATCTATGAATTTTTTTTTGTATTCATTATCATCGTAAATCAAGTACATATTGTTTTTCTTTCCGTGAGAAAATAAATCGCACGAAGTTTGGAGGTTGATACATGCTCTCCCAAACTCATGCAGCAAATCATTGCCAGAAAACATGAAGAAAATACTAAACTGCATTTGCTCCCGAACACTCTGATGGTCAGTGTTTGTATGTCACATTGTTTAAGATCACCCATCAGTTGAATTTTAAACCATGAATCATACATTCAAACGTTTCTCATCTATGATAAAATATACATATATTTTTTTATTATTTCAAATTGAAAGAAAATACTAATCTTTTGTGGTAATTTAATAATTAATAATTTAGCGAATAATAACAATATATAATTTAGTGATGAAAGGGGATGTGGTTTTCCCCCCTATTGCTTCACATGTTGAAGATAGTACGGTGTCTCTGTTCCGGCCATGGGTGAGAGGATGTTAGTGAGGATTATGAGCATGTGGAAAAGTTTCTTCTACAAATGTTGATAACAATGAAGAAATGTAACGCAAAAAACATTCTATTCATTTGTATCCTTGGCTCTCATTGAAAAAGTAATGTTATTTAGGTAATAATTTTTTTGATAGCCCTAGATGGGTAAACTGTCATGCATGGTATTCTGCTAATTAATAATTACTCTGTCCTTCAATATCTTATAACATTTTTTTTAAATACAACACAAGCAGGGCATTCCCATTGCTTGTACTAAAAACACTAAAGTGATACCAAATAATTTCCACAAAAATTTGTAAACTGCATTAGATTCAGAAATGTAGCTCAAACCGAAATAATGATCGTTCTCTATAGAATGTGCGACATCCATAGAAGTCCATGCACACATCACACTCATATAAGAAGTCATACATATTCAACCCGATCCGTGGAAAGAGATCAAAGACCACTTCTTCCATTTCAGTTTTGTCATAAAGAAGATATATCTTACTCGAGTTTTCATTAAAGTGTGTGATGAAGTTTCTCACGAGATCAACTTCATCAACATGGTCGTTGTGGTACTATCTGCCTTTGTAGTTGAAAGTTCTCCATGCACTGATATGTTTATCAATAGTTTATTCTAAGTTGATTTCATTCTGCTTGTTGTCCTATAAGCATCTGTCAACCTCCAATATGTATTTCCATATGAAACCATCTTAACCTGCCGGAGGCGTTCGACACCAAACACGGGAAATCCGTGATTGCCTCATGGTTTTGAAGAAACTGATGGAAATATAGATTCTCGAAGCAGAAAGTTGATTCTATGTCGACGTCGTATTCTGAAAGTCAACGAACTTCCGAACTTTCTAACTTAAAACTTGCATCGGCGCCGAAGTTAGTAGCCTCTGGTAGTTGCGGTGCTTAAGCTAGTCGACCATGAGGTCGTGGTAATAACATCTTCCCATTTTTATACGAAACGTCGTCTGAGGTCAAATTCAGGGTGAACCCGAACTCCACCTCCTCTTGAAGATATAAAGAATTAGAAAAATTTGAGTTTTTTTTTTGTTGATGCCGGAGTGGTTTTTTTTTTTTTTCTTTCCCCTCTCTTTTACATTGACGTATTTATAATGTTGAAGTACTTGTTAGGTTCATTTTAACTTTGTGGGGACTGATATTGCTATTGCTGTTTCTTTAGGATGGTAATGGAAATCAACACCATCTTCTAACCACACAGTTTATTGCGAGTATATGACATAATCGTCAACTTCGATAACTTTTGGAAAAGTACAACCACCACTTACAGCAACATCAAATTGATAGTGACCTTCAAACCTTGATGGAGAGGAGGGAGATGCCCCACTCAACTCAGACGTTATTTGCATGTCATATTTTCCTTGTAATCTAAGATTGTTCGAATTACCGATAATCTCACTACTCCAGCTGTGACAATAAATTAGATTACTTAAGAGAAAACAGACTATTTCCTGAACCGATATGAAACCAAAATGTGAACATGGTATGCAATAGTCATCAATTGAGATCTAAAAGAAAAATTGTTTTTACAGTAGATTCATTAGACATCGCATTATTGTTTTCTAAAGGGAAAATGACAATTTGCACAAAAATAGGAGAAAAATTGCTAATTCCAATGTTTATATCACAATCCAATGAATCTTGGCAAAATTACCTAACAACCCTATACTAAAAACACATCTCTCTCTCTCTCTCAGTTTTCTCACATCCTCTAACAAATTCTAACCCCCCAAAATTCCAATCTGCTAAACAAACCCTAATTTCTTCTCCAATCAGATCCAATCCGGCTCAATTGACCTCCAATTCGTCCGATTCCGACCAAGTCCATGACTCTCGAAGCTATCTGTTTATATCCCAATCCGCCGCGGTCGTGTTAGGGTAGCTCACAAGCCGTCAGACCGTCCGGCACTGCCACCGTCGAGGAGGACACGTGCTGCGATCGCGAGGGAGGTAGCTGGGGCTGCGGTGAGGCCGAGGACGAGGTCGGCTGTGAAAAAGTTGGAGGAGGAGTTGTCGGAGCCCGGGCCGGAGAAGGAAAAGGAGTCGGTGATTGTGATTTCGGAGAAGGAAGAAGAAGAAGAAGAAAAATAAGAAGATTGAGTTTTTTTTTTGGGTTGTGGGTTGAATTGAATTACTGAGAGTCAGTAACATGCTTACTGGGGGTCAGTAACATGCTTACTGGAATCTGTAAGTGCTTACTTGGGGTCAATAACCTGATTAATGAAATCTGTAAGTGCTTACTGGGGGTCAGTAACCTGATTACTGAGAGTCAGTAACATGTTTAAAGTCAGAGTCAGTAATTTAATATTGAAAAAAAAAAATTATGACGAAAAAAAAAAATTCCGATAAAATTTTTTTTGTGACCGGTATCCGGCGACCGGCCATGGGATGCCGGCGGAGTTGGGTGACCTTTCGGCAAAGTTTCTCTATCTTCCACTTTCTCAGCACGTTATAATCTAAAAATCTGTTAGATAAGAGAGAAGGACAAAAAAGGAAGAAAAATATTAAAATTGTACTAGGGTTGAAAAGATTTGTTCAAATGGGCAATAATAGTTGTTAGTGAATGATTTATACATTTGACAGAAACCGAGGAACCGCAAGAATCGAACCGAAAGTTTTGTGGTTCGGTTCCTTGCGGTTCTCAGAAGAAAAAAAATGAAAAACCGAACCGAATTATGACAAAAAATTTCTTGTGCGGTTCCTTTTTTTTTTTAGTAAACCCGAACCGTCCCAGGCCTAGTTGTTACCTTATTTTTAATAGGGGAAAAAATTAAGATGGTCATTGGACTAGGTAATGAGGGGACCAAATTAATACTAAATGAACATTTTCTGTTTTCTAAATGGCAGAATTGTACATTTTTTTTTTGAAACCATTTGAATCTCTATAAGAACTCATCAAAAAAATAATTTAGAGAACAATAATGCGATGTCTCATGACAAGCTATCTCTGTGTGGTACTAAATTAAGAATCCTCTAGTCGTCGATAGTCAAGTTAATCATCAGAAGAAGCACATGCCAGGGATAGATTGCTACGACCTATAACCTTTTGATACCTAAGTCAAGATTGATGAAGAAGTTGACAAAGTAACATTACAGAAAAAGAATATAGTATTTACTTGATAGTAAATTTAGTAGCTTCCGAAGTGGGAAAGTTTGCTTCCCCATGAAAAGGTAATATGTACCGATGTTAAGTTGGTCTCCGAGGAAGATTTTGATGGGTCTAGTCAGCGGCAGAGATGTTTGCACGCTCCGGAGCTGTTCTAGCATATCGTTGGCGACTTGGGTTCAACGATAACCTAACACACGTCATATATGATCTAATAACAAGTTTGCCACTACAATTTGGCTTAGTGGTATTAGTAGGGAACTCCAAACCCGAATTCAATTCACAAAGCTATCAGAAAATCTAAATAACAAGCTGGTGAACTAACTGAATGTTGTAGTTGACGTGATTGTGTACTTTCAAGTCGCCGAAATGTTTTTTTTATTTATTTATTATTATTTTTTTACAGCAGTAGCCAAAGTGCTTTTCGGGTACCCGAATGCTAGAAATGGGCCGGAGCTCTCTGGTCATATACTTGAATTCCGTACCTGGATCACTTTGCGTAACATTGAAATTGAAAAATACAAATCGACGTGCCCTTCAAGAATTCCCAGATCTTCTTTCATCATCATCAACTACTTCAATGCTTTCCTGACTCTCATGTTGAAGCTTAGCCGTCGCCGTCGCCGTCGTCGTCAGAATGAAGCTTCTGGTTTCCGTCCTATTCATTTCCCTCTGTTTTTCCTCTTCAGTTCTCACCGCTACTGCTAGAGGCGGCCTTCCCAACTCTAACACTTCAGGTCTTCTCTTCTCTTTTCTCTCGGTTCCTATTATGCATGCCTTTGTTTTTCTCTTACTTTTCTGTACTGCCGCAACTGAAAAGTCTGAAATTACTTGTATTACAATCAGACGAAGTAAAGCTCGTTTAATCCAACAGTGTTTTTATGTGTTTTCTTGATCGGATTAATATTGATTACTCTCACTTGCATTGTTTCGGAGTTTAGCTTTCGAGGTTTAGATAAGAAAAGATTGACAAATCATAGTAGCATTGGAATAGAATAACTATCATTAGTTGTGCACTGTATTCAGCTAAGTTTAAGCTTGATGTGCATAGGTTACGGATATGGTACTCAAACCGGTTCCGGCAGGCACTTGTTTGGGGACGAAGAATCTCAGACAAGGTATTGATTAGTAAAGTTGGATTGTTATAGTTTTGGATGAGCTATGGATTTGTGTACTGAAAATGGAAATATGTTATCTGCAGTGTTGATGTCGCCCAAGGGTACATGACTAATGCTGACCTGGAGAAGGCCATTAAGGACTTTGGCCGAAGGTGCAGCAACATTTCTAGGGTCTACAGGTGATTCCTTGTACTTGTGCTATTAAACATGTATTGGATTGAAGTTTACTATTGGTCAATAGATGGACTGTGGTTAGTGTTTGTATTAGGTATTTTATGATGATTATGCTGACTTTTCTTTTGATTCTCCCGTTGAGGGATTTCTGGAATGGATGATCAGTATTGGGGGGAGTGTGAATGGGTTTCCTCTGGTAATCATTTGGCCCAAGTTTTTTTCTTGGTGTTGTTTTCTTTTTGTGTGAGTTTTACTTTTTCAGGGTAACCTATCACATCTTATAAAATGATGCTTTTTTCTTTTGCTTGTAGTGGGTAATTGAAATTTCTGATAAGCCTGGGGATGAAGAGCCTGAACCTGCATTTAAGGTGAATGATCTGTTATTTACAAAACTTGAACACAATTTTTTAATTGAATACCAATTTATGAAGATCATATCCAAGCAGCTTTTGTTGTAAGTTTGTTCCCTTTTCTGGTGGGTTTGGCTGAACGGAACAAGAGAATCTTCATAGATTAGGAGGATGTGGCACAATAGCCTAGAAAAGAACAGAAAAAAAGAAAAAAAAGAAGTGTTCCCTTTTGTTCCCCCACCTCCCGCACACATCACCCTTAAAGAAAAAAAGGATAGAAATTGTATTATTCCTGAAATCGGAAAATGCTTCAGATCATTTGTTGCTCCCTTGCAATGACATGCTGATAAGTTTTAGTTTAAAGAGTCTAAGCTCCCTTGTATTGCCTTATTAAGTTTTCTGGAGGAAGGAAGAGGGTGATGGTGCTGGGAAGATGTGCTGTACAGGCAAGTCTTTGGATGGTACAGATGGAACACAATAAGAGGAATCAAGGGTGAAGAAGTTGATCGCCACCCTTGCACTATGGGATGGAGTCCAATATTTGGTTTTGTTCTTGGCATCAGTTTCTTCAAAACAATTCGTGATGTGCACTTTTTCTTAGAGTTGGTACAATAGTATCCAATCTTTTTTTATTTGCACGGCAGAATATATGTGTAGATGGTTGAGCAAAAGGATGTTAATAAAAGTTGAAAACTTGAATTTCACCTCTATACAAACTTATGGTTGTGAATGTCTGCTTGCATTGAACTTGTTGTATCTTTATTTTTGATGTAGTTCCTTGGAAGCCTACGTTTTATTCCTCCTTCTTCCCCATAATGTAAATTACGTGCGAGACATCTGGGTAGTTCAGAATGCTAGATTGAGCATTTGTTTTGATGAACTTGCTTGGTGTTGCAGTACATTGGCAATGTGCATGGAGATGAACCCGTAGGTCGTGAGCTTCTAATGCATCTTGCTAATTGGATATGTGACAACTATTTGACAGATCCTGTGGTATTTTACTTTCCCTGTAGGATTTTTATTATTATTATTATTATATATATATATATATATATATATATATATATTCTGATAATGCAATGCCCCCCTTTCTGGTTCCTTTCTTTGTAAGTTTTTGCTGTAAAAAGTTTACTTTGTGCTACTGATTATTGAATTTACTCTGTGGTGGCATGATGAATTTTTTTTTAATAGAATTTAAAATAGATTTTGTAATCCCAAGTTGTATTTCTTGGTTGTGTTTTAGAACACGTGTGACATAACAATGGAGTCTTGTTTGTATTACGATAACTGCTATCATTCACTATTGCTGGGTTATTGAAATTCTGCAAAAGATCTTCCTTTTTTTTAATTTAAAAAAAAAAAGTTTATTCAATGATTCTCCACAAAATTCTCAGTCGTAAGGGTTCAAGACCTTTCATCTTAATTTCTTTTTGATAAAGTTTACAAATCCATTTCCTGCCAATATTATTCTCAACCCACACACACACACACACACCTATTTCATAAATGAATAAGTTTGTTTATTTTGTATAAGTGTGGATACAGCATTGGCTGTGTATAATTGTTATGTTGATAACTTGATATTAATTAACCTACTTTCACATGTCTATTGGTTACCACAGGCAAAATTGATTGTGGACAATGTGCATCTTCATATACTACCATCTATGAATCCTGATGGGTTCTCACTACGGAAGCGTGGTAATGCAAATAATATAGACCTAAATCGCGATTTTCCAGATCAGGTATCTTTTCGGGTGGCATAGTTTTTATTTAACATTTATGGGCAGGCTCCTCAATAAAAAAAAGCTTATAGATTTTGTCCAACATCATTAACAGTTAAAGGTCAAATATGTATACCAATATAAAAATTCTAATAAATTGACCACGTGCTAACTTCAGGAAGAGTCAAAATTGATGTCTTAAAAACCTATAGCTGCCGAAGACCAAAAGCTTAAATAAACAGTATATGAATTTCATGAGTTCCCTCTGTCACAAACTAAATTATAGTTTCGGGTGTAAATTCACTTGATTTAGTCGAAAAGGATATCAATCTGGTTATCAAAATGCAATATAATGGGACGTCCAAAGCATCTTTCTAGGCTTAATTTTGTTGTTGTTTAGTTTCCATTACTGAGGTTTGTTGGTTGTTTTTAATGTTACAAGATTTTGTGTTGAAATATCAGTTCTTTCATATGAATGATGATGTGGATGTGCTGCAACCTGAAACAAGAGCAATAATGAAGTGGTTGAGAAAAATACATTTCACTGCCTCTGCCAGCTTGCATGGGGTAATAACTTGATTGTATTTCATGCTACAATCCTTATTATTGCACATTCCTATCTGCATCGGTTATATCCATACCATTACAAGGTTGTTGAAGCAGCTACCTGATTACTATCAACAGCTTGAGATAATTATTGGTTAGAAGTTGATCTGTGTGCTATAAAGCAGACCTGCACCTGCACGATGGAATAATTTTGTAGTCAAACTTATGAACAATACTCAAGGAGATTAGGCAATGCTTTCTGTACTTCTTTGATTTCTCTCTTAGGAGAAAAGGAAGGTCATTTGCATATATGTTTCAAGATACAGTCTATTGAAAAAGTGAACTCCTTGGCATAATTTTCATGATGGAAAATCCTTTGAGATTAGGCTGGAAGTGAAAGTTACTGCGTTGGTACAAGCTGATAGTCTACTTTTCTTAACCAAAAAGGGTTTCTGAATAATTCTATAAGAAAATGCTCTTTAGCATTCATCTGCTCTTGTCTTTCTTTCAAGAAAGGGATGGCCATTCCAATTGCAAAAAAATACATTGATAATGTTCATACTGCCCATTGCAAAAAAATTGTTTGTTTTCCATCATGGATGATGATTTCTTTGATGGAAATATGGAGGAATCAGTCACTGATCCTTTATTATTCACAGGGTGCACTAGTTGCAAATTATCCGTGGGATGGCACTCAGGATAAAAGGTAGTCATTTTACATCCCTGAAGACGACTGTTCTCCATTTTACCATGCTCATTGAAAGTTGAAACTCAATAGTGCTGCTTATTTCTTAATTCCCAGTTCTCTATTTCCAGTTGTTTTATGTTCTTCTGGTGGTTAGAAGCTTTAAATTTTGCACTCTTATTGGACAATAACCTGCCAAACTTACCTCTGTTGCAATATATGGTAGCAATATGAATAAAAGGGGATGCTCACCAAAATAATTGGATTTGTCCTGAGCATTGTCCTATTGGCTATGTATTAGCACTTAACTTCTGATTCTCCATGTAATACGGGTTCCAGGTGTTCCGTTGTTACGGAAATTTTATTCTGGCTTTATTTGCCTCAGTATTCCTTTTTTTAAACGGGGCATTTATTTTATCATATTTTAACTTCCCGTGACATATGAAAGGTTGTTAAACACAATGATCTCCTTGGCTTCTTCACGTTTCTTTTGTACTATGAAGATGCCAAGAATTGAACGTTAGGCCTCAGAGTGTCGCGATCATGATGAAGATAGTTTACTTTTATTGTGCTTTATAAATGATCAACTGAACCCTAAAAACAGTTGAGTTATTATCTTTATCTCCCAGAATATGCCTGATGAAGATACCTTTTGCACTTGCTTATCTTGTTTGATCAAATTTAATTTGCAGGAGAACGTACTTTGGATGTCCTGATGATGAAACATTCCGTTTCTTGGCTAGTGTTTATAGTCGTTCTCACTATAACATGTCCTTGAGCAAGGAATTTGAAGGAGGAATTACTAATGGAGCTTCCTGGTATGTCGAGTAATGTTTGTGTAGTTTACAAAATGAAGAAGTGCATATCAATTGAGAATGTTTCTGCTTACTTCAATTGTGAGCTACCTACTACTTGTAGGTATTTCGATTTGTTTGATATTCATCATTTGCTCTTAAGACACCTGTTGCAGGTACCCTATATATGGAGGCATGCAAGACTGGAACTACATATATGGTGGCTGTCTTGAATTGACATTGGAGATTAGTGACAACAAATGGCCTCCCGCTAATGAGGTCAGGCATAAGTTATTTTGAGTTTTTGCTATTTCGCAGCAGTACTCATAGGGTTTTCTTCTTGATGTAAATGAAAACAAGTAGCCCATCAACTAAGTGTGGAATGACACTTAAGAGCTAGGAAAGATTACTTTAATCACCATTGGAGTCGAGATTTCTAAGGGAAATCTGGAAAGCCTTTGAAGTATTTCAATCTGGGAATACTCTGATAATTGATGCTTCAGAACTGAGTAAACAGGTCTGGGCCCAACCCCTTTAAAATTAACTCCAGAGAATCCCTAGAATCTTCTAGACACCCTTTAAACTTCCCACATACAACATTAAAGACTCCTAATTCCCAGATTACATTAAATGCTATGACATCTATTAGACAACTACCCCTCTTAGGCTCTATAAACAACATTTAATAATGACATTAAAACAAAATAAACAACTACCAAGGACTGCCTCTACTTGCATCATTCCTTCCTTCATCAAAGAAAATCAACCTCATAAGCATTGTCTCCAAATGGATACTCAGCATTTGTCTTGAACTTTCAGCCTTATGTCTTTGTGTAGCTCCTCTTTTCTTTCATTGACTAACAGAGCATAGGCAACACCATTCTCCTCAAATTCATTAAGGTGCCGAGTTGTAAAGCATGCATTTGTGACCTTGGTGGACTCAGGAAAGTGTTTATCTACCATTGGAGCTAGGATTACCTCGACTCCATTGAGTCCATTCTTATAGAAGGCATATACGTTCTTTTCACCATGGTGGACAGTATTGCTATCAAATTGCCAGGGGATTCCCAATAATATATGGCATGCTTCCATATCCACCATATCCACCACATGTCCACATCACACAAAACATTATCGGAATAACTCTTTCAGATTGAAAAGGAAACAGGACATTGTTCTGTTACATTTACTTGTCCTCCTTTCTTGAACCAAGCTACACGGTATGGCCTTGGATGAGGTTTGATGTCAAGCTTCAGTTTCGCCACCATTCCCTTGGATATAAATTCTCACAGCTGCCCCCATCAATCATTGCAAAGTCTGCCATGAGAAGAATACCTTTTCTCAAAGATTTTGTTATGCTGCCAATCACCATCAGGCACTATTGGAGTAACATGGTGCGATGTAACAGCAGATTGGGAATATAATGGTCTTCATACGTGGCTGCATCACTCCCCATTCCACATCCACGAACTTGGTCCCCTTGAGAATTTGATTCCTCTATTGTTCTGAAAGTTGGAAACTCCAGGCAGCTTTGCATTTCCTTGAACTGGTTCAGCTTCTAACTTGGCTTGGTAATTAGCTGATTTTTGCTGGCCTTCAACCTTCATGGGTAGTTTCACAGCTGTTGCTAATGACCAGCAAGGTTGTAGCTCAACCAAGTTTCTGATATTTGGCCTTAACCCATTAGATAGCAATGGGTGACTTGTACTTCTGTTTCTGGTAGCTGAACTCGAGTTCTCATCTTCTAGAACTCATTTGTATATTCCTGAACAGTATGGTTACCCTGCTGGGTTGACTGATATTGTTGGAACAAGATTCCTTCATAGTTTAAGGGAAGGAACTCGGATTAGCTTCTGCATCTTCATCCAATTTTGGATTTTGTTTTTCCAGATTGAATCATTGACATCTGAACCTGATCCCACTTGAAGTAGCGTACCCCTTCAATTTGACAGCTACACCCTTGAACTTCTTGTTCTCTGGCATCTTCAGGTACTCAAAGACCCTTTCTACTTCTTTCAACCAGTTCAAGACTTCCTCTGGCTGTTCCTCAGCAGAAATATATGAAATTTCCGCCTTTAGCCTAGGATCTTGATATTGTTCAACGCGCCTGCGTCCCATTCGGAAAGTTCCAGCCTTTTCTTCGTCAGAAGAATAATATTCTAAATATTGCTTTTGATACCTTTCAAAAGCTAGTTGAATCCTCATGTTGCTTCGTTGGTATACATTCATTTTGGGACCGCCTCTCCAGGTTATGGTCTTGAAGAGAAAAAACTCCCGACTTTCTCAGGTTGGTGGGTTGAATATCAAATTTCTTCCTGTCTAGGTGTTACCTGTCCAACAAAGTAAAGGTGCTGATGAAGTTTATGGCAATTCCAATTTTTGGATCCTAAATACTAGATCGAATAAGTGCTTCCGAAATAAAAGGTATCAGCATTTTTATCTTGAACGTATGAAAAACAGTTCTTGTAACCAATGTTCTAAAAGGCGCTAGGCGCTAGGCAAGCGGTGACCCATAGCCTAGCGCCTGGACGGACTAGGCGATTTACATTTTTCACATTTAATTAATAAATATAATATTTAAAAATAGTTTAATATGAGTAACTTGGAAAAAATTTAGCATGACCTTTCTCTAAAAATGAGCAAGCCGACCTGTAAATTTACAAACAAGTATGATTTGCAAATCAAAGCACTATTAACTCTTGAAGGATCATTATAATCACCACATCACAGCTTCAAAATATTCAAATGATCAAATGTAAACCGGTAAACGTCGCAAGCCAGGAAGTTTACAACTTCCATTAGACTGCATAGTGCATACTTCTATTACTGCTATTACTGTACTGTATCGCGGAGGAAAACCCAGTTCGATACGGCAACGATTGCCATCACTTGACACCCATCCATTAGAAACACCACACAGTTCACCGCTAGCTGCCATCCATTTTTCATTTCAGATTCGCCATCCCTACCTAGAAAAAATGAGTGTGTCCATGAGTCCATGTAACACATTAGGTCATTAGTAGAAGTGACCCATTGGTGAAAGCCACCTAAACATTCCCCTCCAAAACTCTTGCTCGTTGCAAGTTCAAACTTGAAACCCACACCTTCTTCCTTCCCAATTTCACCTACAGACTCCAGTCCCCAATCAAACACCATCCAAAGTCCAAACGGCGTCGCTCCGCTTCTATGTTAAACCACCACTGCAATGCCCTCAAACACCTCCATGCGCCGCCCCTCTCCCTCTCTCTCTCCACCACCCCAACCCCAACCCCAACCCCACCTCCGCCGCCCAAACCCTCCACCAAACGAAACAACTCCACGCCCTCTCTCTCCTCACCGGTCTCCTCCCCCACAGCCTCTCCCTCTCCGCCGCCCTCATCCTCCGCTACGCCGCCTTCAACTCCCCCTCCTCCTCCACCTCCCGCCGCCTCTTCTCCCTCTCTGTCCCTTACTCCCGCTCCGCCTTCCTCTACAACACTCTCATCCGCCTCACTCACCTCGGCCGCCTAGGCGGTCACTGGGCGCCTCTTCGCCTAATGGAAACGCCTTTGTGGAAATCCGGGTGGCTTGGCTCCGCCTATAGCCTGGGCGGGGCTAGGCGACGCCTTTTAGAACATTGCTTGTTACACAGCAGGGTTTTGGTGGCTTGTCTTCAGATTGTTCTAAGAGAGGCTCTCCAACAAGTAAAATGATTCCATTTTAAGTACTAGGATAAAAAATCCTTTGCTTCACCGGTCTGTTCCTCTCTGAGTAACAGAAACTGTAGTGCATCTGTGTGCACTTGAAACTTGAACCTAACTTTTACTATTTCTCTGTTGGTTTAAGATATAGGTAAATTTGTAGCCTTACATGTGAGCAGTAGGATCCTAGGATATATATTTTTTTGGATTCAAAGGTCTGTTCACTTCTGAGTAAAAGAAACTGGAGTGTACTTGTGTGAACTCGAAACTCGAAACCCAACTTTTACCATTTCTCTGTTGGTTTAAGATATAGGTAAATTTGTTGCCTTACATGATTTTTGATTTTTCTCTCTTTCATTAAGTATTGATTCCTCATTTCTGTATTTCAGTGCATGTTTCAGTGGTTGATGTAGATCTTGGCCTACAGTTGAGGAGCAGTATCAGTTTTTACTTTTTGTGCTTATTAACTTGAATTGTTTCAACAATAGGGTTTATACATCCTTATGCTTGCTTCACATGTTCTAATATTCATTAGTTAGGATGTCCCCGGGTCTTGTTGCCAATGCTGTTCTATCACTCCTATGTTTGAGGGATGCCATGAGTAAATTATAAACTGGCATAATCGACTTTTACATTGCACTTCAGTTATTCCTTTCAAGTGGACTTGCTACCACTCAACTGTTTCATGTGATATTTAATATGTTTATGTGCAGCTTCTTACTCTTTGGGAATACAACAAAAAGAGCATGCTTAATCTCGTTGCTACCCTAGTACAGGTAAATTGTGGTTGAAAGTCAACATGTTTCTTTCATATTCATACAATAGGAATTACATATCTCTCCTTGTACATAGCCCATCTCATATTAATGACTCTGCATCACACATTCACATGGTAATCCTGAAGACTAATTCATATGTGTATTGACCTTTTATCTTTTTAACTATTGTTATATATTGTATTCCAGAAAAATAGGGCATAAACTAAGCCACTTCTAGTGTTGCAAGAATTGAATGTTAAACGGTGTGATTATCTTCATTTAACTTTTACTCCAGTCAGGAGTACATGGAAAGATCTTTTCCTCAGAGAGCGGGGAGCCATTGCCAGGATCTGTAGCAGTCAAAGGAATAGATTACACGGTTTGCTCACCAACTCATGCTATTTTTCAAATTACAGTTTTTTTTTTAAATATTTTTTTTTATATCTATTCTATTCTCATATAGCTACAGTTTGAGAATTGAGATTGAACTGAAGTTTCAAATTTAAATAGGTAGTTTGACCCATGCATGGCAGCCTGAAAAATGGTTGGAATATTGATTATTATACTTGAGTAAATCTGGTTTGAATATATATGCCAACTTATTTCAATGGTTGGACTATTAAATCTAAACAACGCGTTTCTTAAAGTAGCTAAAGCTAATTGTAGGGCACCGAAGATGTTGGATCCTTCAATATCATTCCAAGCTAGAGTGATTGCTTTTCATAAAAGTCAGTCTTCCAAAGTTTTAATGGTCCAATTTATAATTTATACAGTATATATCAGGTATTAGTGGTACGATAATGATAATAAACTAAGCAGATATTATTATTTTTCTCAGTCATATCTATGTTAAATCAATTTAATAAATGAAAAATGAATATAAATAGTCATTTTGATTCCATTTCTTTCACTTGAACATTGATGTTCTGCTTTGCCAGATGTAATGGTTTATGAACTGTGCTCTTCCGATTGGTTTGAACCTAAATTTTGGATAAGATTCAAATTTGTTTATCCCAATCGTATCAAGTGTCGGGGTTTCTCAGCTAACTGCTAAGTGATTTTGGAACTATGTTGGTTTCCTGAAAATTCCTTTAGTTTGCTTCAAAATTCAAATGATTTAATGTGGAGATGGTGTAATCTGCTTGTTTCATGAACTCGATCATTCTTCAATTCGTGGTTTTCGGGGAGATGTAAGATGACGATCCTTGGGGAAAGGGAAGCTGGCAGGGGTTTTAAAAAAACTTTGTTAAGATGCCCCTTTAAGATCCATAGATCTATAAAAATTTATTAAGATGTCTTTTGTTTGTTTTTTCAGCAGACAGCTATATACTTGTCATGCCTTATGGTTTACTTTTGATTTAATCTTTTACACAATACGTCGCGCCTTTTCGGTCAGTTTATTAAACTATCTGCGCTCATATCTTTTGACTGACAGGTAAAAGCTAGTACATCCTATGCAGATTACCATCGTTTGCTTGCCCCTCGAGGAAGATACGAAGGTATTTGCAGATTAATTGGCTTACTCATAATGAAGTGGATGCTTTTAAAATGATTGGAAAGAACTGATGTTATGGACCACCATATCATTGGTCATACAGCTGGTGGCATATGATGTATACTAACTCTTATTTTCATTGGAAACAACAAATCCATATTTTTAATGATTTTTAAAGTAAAAAAAATCCCTGCAAAGAACTTGTAGTAATAATAAATGCCATTGAACTATTTGCTTTTCAACTATCGGATGTGGAACCGTTTCAAGTGGCTTTAGGTTAGATCAGGTTTCCCACGAAAAGGAAATAGGATCTTAATATTTCCTATTTCCAGTCTGTTAACCAGGATTTTGGAAATTATTTTTCTTGTAAATGAATGCCATTTATAGGTGCATATAACATGATTTTCTACTGAAGCCTTTATTTTAACAAGTGTCTTTATCTTTACTCTTGAGAATCTGTGTGCTTACTAACCTATTGTGGTTGTCCATCTTAAGTTTCTAATGTGATTTACTGGTTCTGGTGTTTGCAGTCACAGCCATTGTCCCTGGCTACAAATCAAAGACCACAGTTATTTGGTTGGAAGAATCGGCCACAAATGTCGATTTTGTACTCGATCCTGAAGATTTTGATCACATGTGGGATATGAACATCATTTGGGGGACCCGTTTGGAAGTATATTTGCTTTTGATTGTCGTTGCAGGATTCCTTTTGCTAGTATGCAGTAGGAGGACAATCAAACGATTACAACACAGACAGTTAGCAGGATTGAAAAGGCCAGTCGGGGTTTAAGGCTCTATTGGTTTTTACCGTAGGATTTTTGATTTATCATTTAGAGTAGAGCTAGATACACCAAGTATTTATACCAAATTCATATACCGAATGATGTGGCAGCTGCCAACTCATCAGCTCTATTTGGAATGAGTTTAACGCTTTTTTTTTTTTTTCAAAAATTTAAAATCAAGAAAATCCAAACCCTAATTTCAGATCAACACCTTTTTCACGCCGTTATCCTCCTAAACATCATCTTCTCTACCATCAACGTGGATATGGTTGTTCTGGTGAAGAACTCGAATTGGATTTAGATTGCTTTCTCAAAATAAGATTTTTCCTGAACAATAAGCAATCAAACATTGATTAAAAAAGAATTAATCGTTGGAATATCATGGATTTCGCGCACAGAAAAGAAGACACAATTGTGAACAATTTTCATGAAGAAGTCATGACCAATTGAAGATAAGAAGTTACTGTTTCTAAGTCTGGAACTTGGCTGACGGAAACAAGTGTCCAAAAAGCTTTTTTCTTCTAGTTTCTCTCAATTCAGGTTAAGTAGACCAGAAATTCAAGACTTTAAGATCTCTTTGTAGATTGGTGACATTAGGGCTGGGCATTTTGGAGCGAGGGACTGAAAACTCGGCCCGAAAAGCCCGAAAAAGCCCGAAACGGGCCGGGTCTTGATTTTCAAAAGCCTGAACCTAAAAAAGCCCGAACTGAATGTGTGTAGGCCGGAACGGGCTCGGGCCCTGTTTTTCCGTGGACCGAAAGCCCGAATCGGCCCGATCTAATCTGTAACGCCATGTGTCACCACTTGATTGGTCCATAATTAATTAAAAAAAAAAAAACTCAGCCCTGCACCTGCGCCACACGCCCACACTTCCTCAGCCTTCGACCTCTCCGCCTCAGCCCTGAATCCGTTTCCGGATTTGTGAGTCTCAATCTTAGTCACCAAACTCTCCAAGCCAGAATTTCTTGCTCAATCAAAGATCCGATCATCAACCAAACTCCACTACCAATGGATCCGATCATCAACAAGCCAATTGCACCAACTCGATTGCAAACCTACCAGGCTCATCATCATCAGCTCATCAAGCTCCATCAGTATCGGGTACACCACGGGGTAGCTATTCATCTGCCAAGCCCAATAATATGATCAGAAACTCAAAGAAGAGGACGAGAGCTTCCAGAAGGGTGCCGACGACTGTTCTGACCACCGATACCTCGAATTTCCGAGAAATGGTGCAGGAGTTCACTGGGATCCCAGCGCAGCACCACAACAAGTTTTTGGGCCCGAAAAAAGCCCGAACCCGGCCCGATCGGGTTTTGGTCGGTCCCTGAGGTTCTGAAAGCTCGAACCGGCCCGAATCGATTGTTTCGGGCTTTGGGTCGGTTTTCACATTTTTTGGGCCCGGCCCGACCCGTGCCCACCCCTAGATGACATAGTCTTTCGAAGTTCCTCACATCCATTACTTCTTTCAACCGAATCTTTAATTGGGTTTCTTTTGTTTGGTACAGAAGTACAACCTTGTTTATTCATTTTAATTATTGAGTTTTATTTTAATTTGAAGAAGAATTTAGTTTAAAAATACATGTTGGATATTAGTAGGATTAAGATGATGATGGGGAAATATGGCACGTCATTCGGTATATGTTTTTTGTATAATTTTTTGGTGTCTTTAGCATTTTCCTATCATTTATTAATGGATGGTTCTATTTAACCCTCATATTTGCTAAATACACCTCATTTGATTGTTAAACAATTTTATTTCTAACTTTACCCCCTAGAACTGCTATTGTTACACAGGGCTTCCATCGTCTCCTCCCTCCATATATTTCCTAGGTTCTTGTTAATTGTGGTCTACAAACATACTTCTTTAATCAAATTGGGATATGCAATTCATCATATAAATTGAATAAAAACACTCATCTTCATTATGACTTCATGACAGGTTTTGAATTTTCACTACCATCTCTTTATTCGTTGTAGCATTATTACTATGATGACAAGTTGATTATCCAAAAACCATAACAAAAAAAAAAATTTGATTTCCCGATTATACCATCTTTTGAACAGTGAGCTCAAACCAATGCCCCCAAATCATCAATTATGGAGGTTGGTTCACTTGTTTGGTGTTTGGGGCAGGGTGATGGTGCATAGAGAGAGATCGAGAGCCCTCGATTTTTTATGAGTGTTGCTATTTGAACATCCACATTTGCTCATTTGACCTCCCTCTATTTTCAATTATTGAATTACATTTATATCCTCTTACATAAAGACTATTGAGGACAATAAGTGTATAAAAAGAGTATTATATTTATTGTCTATAGACTTTCAAATTCAATAATAATGTTTGTTTCTGTCTGAATCCGTAGACTCACAGAGACCTGTGGATCTTGGTGTTGTTCCTTCCTGCAAATCCTGCTAACTAAAGGAATACCGGGCGGGCCGGTCTATTCCGCTCTTATGCTTAAGTCAGTATAGTTGGGATAAACTGATAACTTAAGCGGGAATGAGTAGTTGAAGTATTGATTACCTATTAATGAGGGTAGTTGAGACTCATATATAGGTTGCCGGGTATGAGGATTGGCCTCACCCTTCGATGTGAGACTGACCCCCTTCTGCACATATTGCTGGACTGTTTCGGCCCCTGTTTGGGGAGCTGCCATCCCTGGTTCCAGGGCCCCGATAAAGTAAGACATGCCAGGGCGCGGGACCAGGTGTCCATGCTTTGCTCCCGGGCCCTGGGCCGGGTCCAGGAGTGCTGGCTGCGGGTCTGGGGCCTAGGTAGCCTCTCTATGGCTACTGTCAACAAGTCTCACAAGTTCCCGGTCAAGTGCCATCTTGAATGGGGACTTAAATCTGTCTTGCTTTACAGGCCCGCAGACCCGCTGGGATATGAACCCAACGGTACCTTAGCCCCCCAAGTCAGCGTTTAAGATTGGGCTTGGCCGGGCGTTCGAAAAAAACCTGTTATGATGATGCATGATGTGATGAGTGCATGGTTATGATGTTCATGATGACAGTTGCATACGGGTAGAAGATGTAGTGTATGAGATGATAATGTGGCATTGAAATCCGCTGTGCCATATATGCTTATGTCCCGAGAAAACCGGGTGAATATAACACACGGGTGGAACGAGTGCCCCAAATTAGAACGGTAGCCGGAAAGGTCAGCGGGTGCCTTAAATAGAGTCCAGTGTTAGAGGAGTTCCCGGTAGGGTGGCGTTTGACTGCCTTTGTTCCTGCATGCGTGAAGTATGTGCAAAGTTTTTAGCCTACGGGAAGAGTTGTCCTGTATCAGAGGAGAAAATCGCCCGGTGGGATGAAGCGGCCCTGTGTTCGTATTGGCCAACATCCCCGATCGCTTCTCAGCCTTTGTTCTTACAGGCATGACGTTTGTGCAGAGTTTTTTTAGCCTGTGGGAAGAGTTATCCTGTATGAGAGGATCAAATCTCCAAATGGGGTGAAGCGGCCTTGTGTTAGTATTGGTCGACATCCTCGATCGCTTCTCAGCCTTTGTTCTTACAGGCATGAGGTATGTGCAGGGTTTTTACCCTGCAGGAAGAGTTGTCCTATATGAGAGGATCAAATTTCCCGGGTTTATAAAGCCTAGTGGTACATGGAGCCCGTAGGTCGTACAAGGCTGTCCGTAGGAATGTCTCGGTTCGCACAACCGGTTATTCCGTAGGAGTGAGCGATAAGCAAGTGCGGACCTGGCCGGTGGAATTCTGTAGCCAATGGTTCAAGCTAGGTGTACCGGCGAATAGGATAGGCTTTAGTTGGAGCAGGCTCTATATCGCCGGATGCCGTAGCGTTTAGTTGAAACAAGTATTACAGGTGGAATATCGTAGCCTATACATAATATTCCTGCATGGTTTTTAGCCTGCGGGAAGAAGTCTCCTGTGTTAGAGAAAGAGTTCTCCCGGTGAGATACCTAGCCGTTGTTTTTTTGCTGTAGTCAACCGCCTGGCGGCGAGATAAAACATGCGTAGGGTTTTTAGCATGCTGGAAGATTCGTCATGTTTGAGAGGATCAAATCTCCCGGTTTTAGCCGTTCCCGCTGGCCGTAAAGGTGGAATAAGTTCAACTGGTAGAATGCCTCGTACCGGTGGAATATATGTTAGAATGCCCCGTACTGTTGGAATATTTCAGCCTTAGGTTGGAATAGGCTCCGGGCGGGATGGTTCGATTTTATCCCCTGCTCTTTCAACTACCCTCTGCATGCGAGGCAAGTGTTTGACATGCATTGAAGGGGGTATTCCATCAGTCCCATCAGTTATGATGGCCTGGGAAGTTACCAATACTGGTGTTGACAGTAGCTATAGAGAGGCTACCCAGGCCCCCAGACCCGCAACCAGGACTTATAGACCCGGCCCAGGGCCCGGGGCCAAAACATGAACACCTACACCCGCGCCCGGGCAGGTCTTACCTGTGACCTCGGCCCGGGAACCGGGGATGGAAACTCCCCAAACCGGGGCCGAAACAATACAGTAATATATCCAGAAGGGGGCCAGTTCCACATCGCAGGGTGAGGCCAGTCCTCACGTACACCCGACAGCTTATATATGAGTCCCAACTACCCTCATTAATAGGTAATCAATACTTCAACTACTCATTCCCGCTTAAGTTATCAGTTTATTCCAACTATACTGACTTAGGCATCGGCGCGGAATAGACCGGCCCCGCATGGTATTCCCTTAGTTAGCAGGGTTTGCAGGCAGAAATCACACCAAGATCCACCAGTATCTGTGAGTCTACGGATTCAGACAGAAACAACTGGGACACGTGCCGCTAGGGGACGGTCATGGATGGATGGCCCGGATCCGCGGGCGTTCTACTTGCCCTACTGAGTAGTTTGGGGGGAAACTTAAAGGGCACTCTGGACGCTGGATCTGTATATAAACCCCTGCTGCTTCGTGCATTTTTACTTTTGACTGAGAACTGTTCTCCTGTTTAGCGTGCTCAACACAATTGCTCGGTGTGTTCCAGTTGTTGAGTTTCCGTCGTCGTGCATACCAATCGGTGAGTTCTGCCCTTGTGATTCTGAAACTTCCTTTTGTCTTGTTCGTGGGTTGATCCGATTGGCACCTGGTTGTATCTTGGTTTACCCGTTGGATGGGACCCCGCTGGTACCGAATCTCAGCGAGATCTGGCATTTTCGGCTGATAAGCCCAGAGTTCGCTGTGGGGCTGTGCTGAGGCATTACATGCTTCGTGCTGCCCCGCGGCCGTTGTTTAGGTTGTACTGCTGACTGGCCATAGAGTATTTTTTTCTTCTTTCCCCTAGGTTACATGGATTCTAGGAGCTCCAGTGAAACCTCTGAACCGGCCGCCAGGTGACCGTTGAAGGACGACCAAGAGAGGATGGGGGACTTGCTTGACTCCTCGTCCTCGGGGCCAGATGCCGTCACCAGTTCGACTGGCGAGGCGTCATCGTTTGGGTCTGTAGGACAGGAGGATGCTCCCTATGGAGTGTCATTGGGCACTACCCACCCAACAGGCGCCCCGCGCTACACACTTGTGGACGGGAATAGAACCATAGTCTGTGATGAGCCTGGCGCTCTTTAAGTCCTGGGGAGATTGCTGCTTTTCGGGCAAGGTGGAGTATTCCCGGAGAGGTAGATCTCCGGTCTTTGTACGCAGGAGAGTCGGCCTGCAACCCGGAGGAAGGCTGGGTTGCTATTCACGAGGAACAGTTCCGGCATGGGTTGTCTCTCCCGCTCCCAAACTTTGTGCAGTACGTGGTTTGTTCCATTAAGATATCACCGACACAGCTTCCCGAGAACCAGTGGAGGCAACTACTGAGTCTGGACTGTCTCTATTGGCTGTGTGATATGAGCTTCCCTACGGTGCACGAGTTTTGGGCCCTGTACAGGCTAATGTACTCGAAGAAGAGTAAAGCCCGGGGGTGTGTGAGTTTTTCAGCCCGGGACTATAAGCCGGTGATAACCCGCCTGCCCTCCTCGCTCAACAATTATTAGAGGAAGAAGGTGGTGATGGGGGGGGGGGGGGGGGGGGGGGGGTGGAATTGGCAGAAGAGGAGTAGGAGTTACCGCGTTCCCGGGGCTTTTCAGCCAATCGACGATCAGTCGTACGAGCTGTCTGCCCTGGAGAGGGATAGAATCGCCCGGGTATTTGGGTGCTGGTCCGACCTGGAGCAGAGTTCCTACAACTTCATCTGGTAGGAGGTGTTGGAACTGTGTTGCCTGGGGGGGAATCCCGGTGGGTGGTGGGATGTAGATTGATTGTGCCTGTTCCCGTTGAGTAAGTTGGTGTTTTGTCTAATCCCTTTGCTTGGTGTTCTGCAGGTGTATCTTCCCGGACGACCATTAAACCCCATGAAACGCTGTCCATGGACAATCAGGATTTTGTCTCCAAACTGAAGGAGAAAGGAGACCCCACAGCGCGGGCCACGGTAAACCGGGAAACTGGCGAGTTAACCATACACGAGGAACCCGTGGTCATGGATGTTGCGGACGAGGATTACGCCTTAAAACGTGTAAAGACTCCTGTTGCGGGACGCCTGGTGGCGTCTAGATCGGGGAAGACTCCTGGGGGGTTGTCCAAGCCCCCGGGTGGTGCTACTAAGATTCCCCGGTGAATGGGACCGGTGCCTATTATCACCAGGTCCCCCTTGTCTGCGGCCCGATTTTCTTCCTTACAGGTTGATCTGGGTGAAAAGAGGAGGAGGGTTCGGGAGCTACCGGCCTCCGCGCTTGTTACGTTTACCAGCCAGTCGGCTGGTGAGAGATTGGCCAAGCGGCTAAAGCTGACGAGTGGTGGCACCACTACCACCCAGGGCAAGGTTCCCGTGGCCTCTAGCTCTTCCGCTCCGGGCACAGATTCATCAGTGGTGGAGAAGCCTCATGCTACGGAGCTGGGACCGGAGCGCGGTTGTCTGGACGAGCCGTTCGTTCGGAGCCTGGTTATGGATATGAGGGGCATGGAGCTGGATAAGACTGAGGCTCCGGAAGGCTGATCGGAAGAGCACCAGCGGAAAAGCAAGGAGATGGCCATCCAGGTAAGGATAGTCTGCCACTGGTATTCGTCCAATCATTATTTTATGGTTCGTTGCTTTCTAACCGGTGTCTGTCAAACTGTAGTTGCTGTACAACTTGTATCAGTCAGATGCAAGTGAAGAGTTGCCCGAGCGGAAGAAGCAGGTGGCGGCGTTGACAAGCGTCCGGGACCTCCTGGAGGTGGAGAAATCCAAGCTCCAACGGGAGAGGGCCAGGAAGTAGGTGGCCAAGCTGAAGGCCCAAGTCGAGGTTCTTGAAGAGGAGAAGAAGGGCCTGGAGGAGGAGAGGGCCGAGCTGGAGAACAAGGTCGAGGAGGTCCAGAGGCAGGTGGCGACGGCCTCCACTTCTGCCGGCGGGGCGGTCGATAAGAATGACCCGGAGCTGTACCACCGGGCTATTAAGAAGTATCAGCAAAGTGATGAACTTCTTGATCTGCTGGAACGGGCCCGGGAGGCGGGGATAGCCGATGCCTTTAACGACTAGAAGGCTAAGGTCTATCTTGGCGCCTCAAAACTACCGCCGGCGCAGGCGGATGCGGAAGAGGACCCGGAGGGAGAAACCGATCCGGACTGGGAGGACGCAGCGGGTGGAACTGCTGCTGAAGAGGGGAGCAGGGGGAAGCGCCTTAGCAGACTCCATAGTCCATACTTTTTTTTTCTCCCACCGGGTTGCTTGCCGGTGGCATAGTCCCCTGTAAACATTGCCTTGAGTTTTAATGAAGTGACATTTTGCCTGAGCCTGTGTTACGCCTTTTT
Organism: Potentilla sterilis; assembly: GCA_963682095.1. Lineage (NCBI taxonomy): Eukaryota > Viridiplantae > Streptophyta > Magnoliopsida > Rosales > Rosaceae > Potentilla > Potentilla sterilis. The sequence goes on along the minus strand of OY821757.1, from coordinate 28,884,430 downwards.
CAATTTGCTCGACTTGGCTACCAATGATTTGCCTTTTGCACTTACTTGGAAACAAAGTTGGAATACACAACTCCTGAATTACACCAGTCGAACCGGTTGGAATGCTTAGCTAATTGTGTTGAAAAAATTAGCATTTTGTTCTCGGGCTGATAAGTTGTTGGACCGCTGAGCTTCTCTACAGGTTTGAACTGGGGGAGGCGCCGGGTTTGAGCTGGCAGTTTAAGATTTCGACCGGTCATACGAGCCTTGGTGTCGTGGGATAGAAGTCCCGGTCCCACGCAGTCCCTACATGCCGGGTTCTCTTTGATACCGCTGCAAGTTGCCGCTCCGGACTAGTCCCTCTATTGCTGTTTTCAAGGCAAGGCAGTCGTTTGTGTGGTGTGTAGCTTCATCGTGGTAGAAGCAGTATTTACCGGTCTGCACCCTGGTCAAGTTCCCCTTTGGGTGCTTTCTCTTTGGCAGCTGAGGGATGTTGTTCCCGTTCTCATACAGGATATCCTCGTAAGAAGAGGTTATGGTGAAGAATACCTATTGTCGTTATGTTGGCATGACTGCCAGGGGGCGGGTTTGCTGGTAGGACGAGGGCTTTCCATCTCGTTGGGGGGTGTCAAAATTGTCCCTCTAGCGCTGTTGGTTCCCCCAACTCCTAGGCTTTCTGTCGGACGAAGCTCCTCAATCTTGACCCTGCTGCCAGTGTCTGACTTCCTGCCGGGCAGGTACCGGCTCCTCCTACCTTCTCTTGTGCTGGAGACTCCCATAAGTTTCGTGGTCCGCCTGGGCGTGCTTGATAGCCATTGCCATCAGTTCATCGTAACCCTGCGGGAGCTCCACCCGCATAGCGTACAAAAAATTTCTGGGCTGGAGACCCTGCATGAAAGGCGATTCGGCAATCCCCTTGTCCAGGTCCCTGACCCCTGCCGTGGCCGTTTGCCAACGGTTAATGAAAGCTCTCAGCTCTTCGCCGTCTGCTTGCCTGCAGTTAAAGAGAATTGTCGAGGTCCGGGCCACTTCGACCCTTAATATGAACCGGCCTACGAATATGTCGGCCAACTGCTCGAATGCCTCTATAGAGTTCACCGGTAACTCGTAAAACCAGCTGAGTGCCTCCCCGCACAGGGTCTCTTGGAATATGTTACAGCAGACGGCGTCGGAGCAACCCTTAGCACACGTTTGGGATCGGAAGCTGTCCAGGTGCTGGAATGGACAACCGGCCCCAGAGTATGTCAGCTTTAGTGATTTTTGGGTGCCCGATCTTCCGGATTCCAGAACCCGATATGAGAAGGGCCCGGCTCGCTCATTGAACCGCGCGCTCTCTAGCGGTCTCACAGCCTTCCTCTCGTTGGCCTCCATCTGGGCCTTCATAGCTGACACCGAGTCAGATAGTATTTAGAATGCCCGTGCAATCGGACTTATGGTATCATCCTCGAACGAAACGCTTGCCCGCCGAGGGGCCGGGACGATCTCTGGTGGGGCTGTGTCTGTCGGGAACTCCTCTGCTGCCACGCCGGTGTCCCTCTATCCCCCTGATGACTGTCCCACCTCCTGGTGTGGGGACTCTTTTGGCGGCGACGCGAATGCTTTTGTCAGAGTGGCATTGCGCTGCTGTCCTCTTTCCTAGGCAGCCACTAGTGTGGCATTCACCGTGTCCATGTCTTGATGTTGGGGGGTGTCAAAATTGTCCCTCTAGCACTGTTGGTTCCCCCAACTCCTAGGCTTTCTGTCGGACGAAGCTCCTCAGTCTTGACCCTGCTGCCAGTGTCTGACTTCCTGCCGGGCAGGCACCGGCTCCTCCTGCCTTCTCTTGTGCTGGAGACTTCCATAAGTTTCGTGGTCCGCCTGGGCGTGCTTGATAGCCATTGCCATCAGTTCATCGTAACCCTGCGGGAGCTCCACCCGCACAGCGTACGAAAAATTTCTGGGCTGGCGATTCGGCAATCCCCTTGTCCAGGTCCCTGACCCCTGCCGTGGCCGTTTTCTAACGGTTAACGAAAGCTCTCAGCTCTTCGCCGTCTGCTTGCCTGCAGTTAAAGAGAACTGTCGAGGTCCGGGCCCCTTCGACCCTTAATATGAACCGGCCTACGAATATGTCGGCCAATTGCTCGAATGCCTCTATAGAGTTCACCGGTAACTGCCAGGGGGCAGTTGGCATGACTGCCAGGGGGCGGGTTTGCTGGTAGGACGAGGGCTTTCCATCTCGTTGGGGGGTGTCAAAATTGTCCCTCTAGCGCTGTTGGTTCCCCCAACTCCTAGGCTTTATGTCGAATGCCTCTATAGAGTTCACCGGTAACTCGTAAAACCAGCTGAGTGCCTCCCCGGACAGGGTCTCTTGGAATATGTTACAGCAGACGGCGTCGGAGCAACCCTTAGCACACGTTTGGGCTCGGAAGCTGTCCAGGTGCTGGAATGGACAACCGGCCCCAGAGTATGTCAGCTTTAGTGATTTTTAGGTGCCTTATCTTCCGGATTCCAGAACCCGGTATGAGAAGGGCCCGGCTCGCTCATTGAACCGCGCGCTCTCTAGCGGTCTCACATCCTTCCTCTCGTTGGCCTCCATCTGGGCCTTCATAGCTGACACCGAGTCAGATAGTATTTGGAATGCCCGTGCAATCGGGCTTATGGTATCATCCTCGAACGAAACGCTTGCCCGCCGAGGGGTCGGGACGATCTCCGGTGGGGCTGTGTCCGTCGGGAACTCCTCTGCTGCCACGCCGGTGTCCCTCTATCCCCCTGATGACTGTCCCACCTCCTGGTGTGGGGACTCTTTTGGCGGCGACGCGAATGCTTTTGTCAGAGTGGCATTGCGCTGCTGTCCTCTTTCCAAGGCAGCCACTAGTGTGGCATTCACCGCGTCCATGTCTTGATACCGGGTATCGGCTTCTGCGCTGTCCCGGTCGCTCTCTGCTCGCAAGCAGTTGACTTCTGCTCTTATCTCTTCTATCTCTCCCGCCATATCGTACTGGTCGGGACTGGAAACATCGTCCTGGATGTTGTTGCCGGCCAGCCTATCTTCATCTCTGCTCGGGACACAGGTGGACGCTGGTGCAGGTTCCATCACCTACTGTACTGCCCAGATCACGGTTGGTGGCAGCGTTCTAACTGCAGCCACCAGCAGGCTGCTCCTGCCCCGTCCCAGAGTTCTTGGCAAGCACCGGCACCAGGACCCGCCGGTCCTCCTCTGGATTTCTTTCCCTCCTTTCTTCTGTACTTCCAGACATACTTGCCATGTAACCCTTTTCTTTTTTGGCGATTCGTAGGCTGATCAATTCCCTTCCCGCTGGTAGGACAACACGAATTTTTAGACTCTTCCCACAGACGGCGCCAATTGTTTCCGTCTGAATCCGTAGACTCACAGAGACCGGTGGATCTTGGTGTTATTCTTTCCTGTAAATCCTGCTAACTAATGGAATACCGGGCGGGCCGGTCTAATCCGCTCCGATGCTTAAGTCAGTATAGTTGGGATAAACTGATAACTTAAGCGGGAATGAGTAGTTGAAGTATTGATTACCTATTAATGAGGGTAGTTGAGACTCATATATAGGCTGCCGGGTATGAGGACTGACCTCACCCTTCGATGTGGGACTGACCCCCTTCTGCACATATTGCTGGACTGTTTCGGCCCCTGTTTGGGGAGCTGCCATCCTCGGTTTCCGGGCCCCAATCACGAGTAAGACATGCCTGGGCGCGGGACCAGGTGTCCATACTTTGCTCCCGGGCCCTGGGCCGGATCCAGGAGTGCTGGCTATGGGTTTGGGGGCCTGTGTAGCCTCTCTATGGCTACTGTCAACAATGTTATTTATTATTTTCCTCATCGAATTTATTTTCCAATTTCAGTAAGTGTTGAAACTAAGCCAATTTACAAAATATAAGATTGTTAATGTGACATAAAATTACTATAATTATACATGTTTAAGCGCATATACAAAATATAAGGTCAAGAGTAAGCTATGAAGCACGGACACGTCTCCCAGCTCGCGTATCGCATGTCGGACACGTATTGGACACAGACACGCCGAAATACGCACGGAAATGGGGTTGGACACGCATGCATTTTTGAAGGGGGTTTAAGGCAGAATCAAAACTAGAATTTCAATTCGAAAATTCTCCTTCCCTGGATCAAAGTAGATCAATTCCTTTCATGAAGTTGCTACACAAGCAGAGACCTTTGATTCCCTACCAGAATCGGATCGATTGGTGGCCGGAGGAGGGAGCTCCGGTTCAACACAGTCGAACCTTCTCGATCTTCGTGCACCTAAACGGCGGCGATTCGCCTTGAATCACCACCGCAGACCTCACGAGGGAGGAGAGACGAGTCGAACGACACCGGAGGCGAGCCGAACGGTGGCCGGATGGCAGAGCTAGCCTGAGGTGGCGACTATGTCGGTGGATGGGCTCGGCTGAGTCGGGGAGAGAAAGAGAAAGAGAAAGAGGAAGGAGTCGGGGAAAGAGAAAGGGAAAGAGAAAGAAGCAGGAGAAAGAAAGAGGAAGGAGAAAGAGAAAGAGAAAGACGGTTGGGGAATATATATATATATATATATATATATATATATATATATATATATTAAAATAATATTTAATTAACGTGTCCACCACGTGTGCGTGTCTGAAAAAAATTCATTTTCTCATGTCCGCGTATCGAATCGTGTCCGTGTCCGTGCTTCATAGAGAGTAAGTATTGAAAACTAAGCGCATATATTTTAATAAGTTTTGCAACATGAAAAAAAAAAAGGGTCCAGTGTTTTGATATATATATATATATATATATATATATATTGAATATTTTTATACATCTTATTAAACTTTAAATATATTTACAACACAGTAGTAACTATTGAAGTAGTACAAGAGCATATGCTAGTGTGTTTTGAAATATTTGTATATCCTATATTTTGATTTATCTCATTAGATCTTACACGAAAGAAAAAAAAATAGAGGTCTAGTGAGTGAACAGGAGGTTGAATGAGTAAGTTATTGAAATATATTTGAATAACATATTTAAGGTTATTTCGGTAATTTGAATGGAGGTCTAGTGAGTAAATGATTATATTCAAAAGTCTAATAAAGGTTAGAAAGTATTGGAGGTCTAATGATTAAATGTGGAGGTCCCAATAGTAACACTCATTTTCTACATGGGCATAACAGGAAATATATGTGCTGTAAAAATTTAGGGAATAGAAAGCAAATATGGAGGTGCGACTAGAATCTCTCTTTATTAATTCTATATTCACTATATTGTCTTGAGAGTTCTTTCCTTTTAGACCAAAATATAGATGTTTATTGCACTTTTCAAGAAGACCAAATGAAAGAAACCGTAAGCCCAAATGTGTGCAGCCACCAAAGCCTAATTCGATGACGATCGTCTTCAATCGCCCTCCCAAATCTGCCCATTATGTCATCCCTTGATGATGTTACCTCCTTTGCAGCTTCTTTGACACTGCCGGCAATGATGTTTATGATCTGCAGAAGATTTGGTGCTTCCTAACGTCAAGCAACTCCTCCAGTAAAATAGCTCAATGACCAGTGTCGTTTCTTCTGGCGAGTTTGAGTCCTTGATTGTTTCAAGATTCAGGGAAGAGAATCATTTTATCAAAACTAAAAGCGTTTGAGTCATTTTATCAATGGCTGAATCTTGATAGACCAATTGGATCCTTCATTTGAAGGAATTGTTTTGCCAGGCCACTGACAACTAAAACAATATTGTTGTGCTCTCAGCGAGATGTGTGTGACAATGACGGTGAGAGTATACCAGTAGAGCACTAGCGCTCCCTTATTTCTCCAAGACTCCAAGTACATACAGCGGTCAAATATGGTTGACAGCCTTCTAGTTCTACCTAGTTACATGAGTTTGGCATATGCGAAATTCATGGGTGTCGCATATATTGTTCATATAGGCTGCGCATCTTCCTTGGAGACTAATTGGTTCAGGCGGTGAAGCAATATATCGAAATCATCTTGGCTCCTTATGAGGGCGAGACGTACGTATCGATCTTCAGCACCAAAGACACTTCCTCTGCGGCCGTAAACATTAGCTTCTTCCTGGAGGACTTTGTAGCAATCTTCATCCTCTTCCCTCTCGCACTTCACCCATGCATAGGCTGCCATGAGAACAAATAAAATGTATCACATACATGATACATATATACTCCTTGTAATACCAAATGTAGGTTTTTTTCAGTGCATTAGTTGAATTCTTATCACAAGATACTTATATTGACGGTATGTGTGGATGGCAAACTCTTTACCTGGAGATGGTCCTTTAATTTTCTGGAAAAAATTGCAGTACAGAGGTTCAGTTTTCTGCAGAGAAAAGCGGTTTGACAAAAACAAGGTGTTGCTCAATCTTTCCCAACGTTTCCTCATAGTGGTGTATCCAAATTTGAAAATGTCATTCCCTCCACCTTCTACGACTACATTCAACAGCTTCAAAGCTCTTAGCTGAGCATCGCGAGAAATACCCAAGTTACTTATCACAGTATGGTACAACATTCTTTGGTACACTGCCTCATCCTTTATCACCGCCCACCTGCATCAAAACAATGTATAAGTACAAGTAACTTCGACAACTCATTTGGTAATTAAGTAGAACGCCGAGTAATTCACTAACTAGAGTATGCCAGATTGCTCATGTGTTACCCTAATCTAGTACCAGCATGGCCAGTGAGCTTGGAAATTGAAAACACCATGACATCGTCATTTGCTGGAGTTGGAATTGGTGTGAAGTGTGGCCAGTAATATACACGATCATAGATTGCTGCGGAATTTGGTCCTTGGAACTTTGCTTCGTTTAGCTTCCCATCAGGATTGTTTGGTGCAGTTACAAACTCAATAACCCTCTTTGTTCCATCTGAGATGTTCTGCAGCAACGAACCATCCCCTTCGAACTTGTAATCCTTTGACTGGAAGTATTCCGTTTGCGTTTCATAAAGCTGTGAAATATACCACGTACACCAAAAGAATCAGATTGAAACATTTCCGATGTTAAGTGAGATTTCTACTAAGAATTTCTGGCTCCTACAGCATTGTTATTTGACAGTTTAACCTTACTTATCTAACAAGTTACTTAAATAAGTAGTTGTATCTGTTCATATAATTGGTTAACCATTCCAACTTAGTGATGCCCTGGTATTTTTCTAGCAGCTTAATCATTAGATTAAGAAGTAGAATCAAACCGCGTAATAAGGAACGGTAACAACAATACTAGCGGGTGATGAAGATGATGATGAGTTGAAATTATCGGTCGATGAGGAAGAGAGCGCTTGAACTGCGGCGTTGATGAGATGGGTTGAGCCAGCACCAACTACAATGTATCTCCCTTGAGTGACTGCATTACCAGCAATGTCGTGTACTTGGCGGATGAGCCTCTCAAGCTCTTGTGAGATGTAAGATTTATCAGGGAAAGTATAGCCCATTCGATGCCACCCTGCTACTAGAATTGCACTTTCAGAAGCATGTTCCATCCAAAAGGGTTCTAAGAAATATGGATCCCCACTGCAACCAACAATATACACAAATAATTCATTAAGGCAAACATTATGGTGTTTGTGTGCATGTTTTTTATGTTAGAAATTAAGAGTTCATGTAATGCATTAGCAGACTTCTGTAATTTGATTTTAAGAGAGAATTGACTTCATTCATTTCTACACTACATGAGACTATATTGCTTCTATAATGAATTAGTCTACCTCTATATAGAATTGAGATTACTCGATATATTTGTACATCAATTTAGTGTAGAACTTCTAGAAAATTAAATAATAAAATTTCACTTTAGCTATATACTAAATTAGAACAATTTTGCCAGCCTTTCAATTCAGAAACAAACGAAAAAGGACAAAATACTTGTTACACCCTGAACTCTTTACCTAAAAACAGTTTTATACCTCTGCTATCAAATTAAACTGGTAGATCCTTAATCTCTCATTTTTCAACAATTTAGTCCATTCCATCAGTCTACCATTAAAAATTTGGGTTTTTTACCAATAACTACAATTTTGTGTTAATATTTACTACTAGAAAAATTCTTTTTTCAAATTACCAATAGCAAAATTTCATCCAAAACTAACAGAATCAGTTAACTCTTAAATTACAAAATTACCCTCAGTAAGCCTAATGCTACTGATCCTCAGAACTCAACTTACTACTACTGACCCTCAGTAGCTCCGCCGTACTCCGCCGCGCTTTAATACTACTGACCCTCAGTAGCTCCGCCGTCCTCCGCCGCGCTCCAATACTACTGACCCTCAGTAGCTCCGCCGTACTCCGTCGCGCTTCAATACTACTGACCCTCAGTAGCTCAGCCGTACTTCAATACTAATGAGCCTCAGTATCTCCGCCGTCCTCCGCCGCACTTCAATAATACTGAGCCTCAATAACTCTACATAAACCCCGTGAATTCTAATCTACCTCTTCCTAAATTCAAACTCAAATCCCTAGATGGATCTCCTCCGAGCCTACTCCGACGACCAAAACCCTAATTCCCCCACCTCCTCCTCCTCCTCCTCTTCTTCCCCTCAGTGGCTCCTCCCACTCAAAACCCTAATTCCCCCAAAACAAATCCAGATCTCACTCCTCCACAAACCGGCCTCCATCGATCCAATCCCAACCACCAAATCAAAACAACAAACAAGCTGAGAGAGAGAGAGAGACAGAGAGAGAGAGAGAGAGAGAGGCGGTGAAGTGGGAGACTCAAGGACGAAGCGGCTCGCGCCTTCGCTGGCCTCGCACCTTCGCTGGCCTCGCACCTTCGCCGGCCTTACGCCTTCACCGGCCTTGCGCCTTCACCAGCCTCGCCGCGCCTCACGCGCTCGTTGCCTTGCACCTCCGCTGGCCTCGCACCTCCGCCCACCTCCCAGCCTCGCCGCTCGCCGCCTCCAATCTCAGATCAATTAGGTTAGGGTTTCGGTCTGGGTTTGTGGGTTCGAGGAGCAGATAGAGAGAGAGATCAAGAACTCAAATCCCTCGGGGAGGAAAGGGATTTTTTTATTTTTTTTTTAAATATATATAGATGGCATATGTTGTAACTTTTTAATATTTTCAGGGTTAATTATGTCATTAACCATTGGACAATTTAACAGTCTGTTACTGTTAATTCCTGCTGGTGGTATAAAAAAATTAGGGTTTGCTATTGGTAAATATGAGCACCAAATTGTAGTTATTGGTAATTATTTATTAAAAATTATGTTAACTTGCTGAGGTGGCAATTTCCACCATTTCAACTCAGCTGAAATGTCTAAAATACCCCTGTATCAATTTCACCCTTTTATTAACATATATTCCATTTACCTTTACCATTTACCTTTCACTGTTTACCAAATTACCATTTACCTTTCACTATACACCATCTTCCTCAGCCCTCCGCCGCCGCCGGCAGCAGCAGCACCACCACAGCCGCCGGTAGCAGCAGCGCCACCACAGCGCCAAAAACACCACCAATAACCTCCAAATTAACCCAATATGACCGCCACCACCTCAGGAACTCAACCTCGTCACCTCCGCCGCCTAAAAACCACTGCAGCAACAGTAAACGGAGGCCAACACGGCGGCAGAAATTCCTAAACCTACAATTCACCAATTTCTCAACAATCGAACTCCAATTTACACTTAATCGACTTTAAACAACATCCTAAACACGAATTCAACCTCCAATTATACCAATTACATCACCTCCGCCACCCTCCGACGAAACTCGAAAACCCTAGAAATTCTCTTTACCTGGTTCGAATCGGGTCAAACAGTAAATGGTCAAAGTCAATTTATGATTTACCATCTCACCTTTACTGTTTACCCTTTTACCTTTACTGTTTTACTATTTACTGTTAATGTACTGTACTGTTACTATTTACCATTTTACAGTTTCACCCTTCCTCAGCCGCGGGCAGCAGCAGCTCCGCCGCCCCGCCGTCGGCAGCGCCACCACAGCGGCCAAAAACACCACCATCAGTCTCCAAATCAACCCAACAAGGTCGCCAGCACCCCAATGTCTCATCACCGTCACCTCCGCCGCCTTAAAACCACTGCAGCCACCGCAAACAGCGGCCGACACGGCGGCCTAATCCTAATTCCTGCAATTTTCAACAAAATCCAATAATCGAACTCTAATTTACACTTAATCGACTCCTTACAACATCCTAAACACGTACAACCTTCAATTACGTCAAAAACATCATCTCCGCCACCCTCCGATTTAAACCCGAAACCCCAAAATTCTCCTTACCCGTGGAATTGACGTGCAGGCCGAGGCTTTCCATTCCAGACTGACATCGGGACGAATGGTGGCCGGAGGAGGGAGCTCCGGTTCGACACAGTCGAACCCTCTCCACCTTCGTACGCCTAAACGGTGGCGAATCACGCCGCGACACCACCACAGACTTGAAGAGGAGGCTGAGACGGCAGCGCCACCAGAGCGGCCAAAAACACCACCATCAGTCTCCAAATCAACCCAACAAGGTCGCCAGCACCCCAATGTCCCATCACCATCACCTCCGCCGCCTTAAAACCACTGCAGCCGCCGCAAACGGCGGCCGACACGGCGGCCTAATCCTAATTCCTACAATTTTCACCAAAATCCAATAATCGAACTCCAATTTACACTTAATCGACTCTTTACAACATCGTAAACACGAATAAAACCTTCAATTACATCAAAAACATCATCTCCACCACCCTCCGATTTAAACTCGAAACCCCAAAATTCTCCTTACCTGTTACGAATCGGTTCAATTCCTTCCGTGGAATTGACGTGCAGGCCGAGGCCTTCCATTCCAGACTGAAATCGGGACGAACGGTGGCCGGAGGAGGGAGCTCCGGTTCGACACAGTCGAACCCTCTCCACCTTCGTACGCCTAAACGGTGGCGAATCACGCCGCGACACCACCAAAGACTTGAAGAGGAGGCCGAGACGAGTTGTACGACACTGGTGCGGCGGCCCAGTTCGGCCGGATGGTGGAGCACAGCGGAGGCGGTCCGCTGTCAGTGGAGGGTCGGGCTGGGTCGGGGGAAAGGGAGAGAAAAGAGAAAGAAACAAAAATCAACGGGTTGTCCAGAAAGAAAAGAGGGTATATTGGTCATTTTCTTGTCCAAACTCTGCATACGTGTAAAAATCGTGAGCCACGTCAGCAACATAATGGGTGGAGTGACGGAATGGACTAAATTGTTGAAAAATGAGAGATTAAAGATCTACTAGTTTAATTTGAAAACAGAGATATAAAACTATTTTTAGGTAAAAAAATTCAGCGTGTAACAAGTATTTTGTCCAATGAAAAAATAGAAAATAAAAAAGTGCACGTCGCGTTGGCCTCAAATTGGAGCCACTATCATAATGGGGGGACTTTATGACATGAACAACAATAACTGAGTCTATGAAAGCATTGTTGTCACTCTTCTGTCTTGGATGGGTATATATTGACCAGCATATATATAATTTCAATTTTCAAATAATAGTGTTTGGATTGTTTTTTCTTCGGAGCTTTTGGAATCTTAAGTAATGGCTGGCTGAGAATACAAAATTCCTATGTGATTCTTTATTAAAAGAAACAAGTAAAAAAAAAAAAAACATAAATAAAGCCATAAAGGACCTACTTTGAAGTTCTTTCTAGTTTATGGAGGTCATTTGTAGCTTTTGTTTTTTTTTGTTTTCTGTTAAAAAAAAGAAGTCTTTCTTCTTGTTGTGGATTTGTAGTAGTTCAAGCTTTCCTTCCATATTTACATACTGGATGTGGAATTATTGTGTTCATTTCTATTAGATCAATGAGGTAATATCACCAAGCTGCCGATTACTTGGCAAATAATTTAGCAGGAAAAATAAATCTGGGATGTTTGAAAACTTGGTGATATGCAATTCATTTCTGAATCCTTAATATACTAGAAAACAAGGAGGACATGAAGAATTAATGTCACAGAACATAAATTAAGCGTATAAGTCTAGTATAAAGAGAGGACAAACCTGTCAGCATTTGATTCACAATCAGTTGAGAACTGAGAACAATCTGAGCCTCCAAAGCAAGAATTGCACTCACAAGCAGGTTGTTTGCCGTCAAGAACCAAGCCATCCAAGTAGGCCCGGCCATGCCCCGAGCAAGGCACAGCGCCGACGTGCTCGGCTTCTTCTGCTGCCCGTCTGCTCCAACTGAGCTCCCACTGACCTCCATGTCCGTAAAGCTTGAAGATCAAAGACAAATTAACAATTACAGAAAATACCAGGCACAGAACGTACGAGCTTTGTCGTAATTTCGCCATATATGACCAATTTGTTGGGTTTCAGAATCTCTAGAGCTAGCTTATAGAAACTACTTGTTTGCTGAGATCAGAATCTGCTTTTAGAATCTCTAATGTATAGGAGGATATGTGTGGACGTAATTGAGAAGTCTATGTCTTGAGTAAATCCAACAAAACGCAGAGAGGCTTCATCACGAACCCATCAACATCATATCATAGTACGAAAATTTGACGAAGAATCTCATAGTCTTGCATCCAAATAGGAATATTATGTAGAGAAAAATTCATTAATAGTGCCTCAATTCTTGTGACCCGGTCAGTTTGATATCCGACTTTTAAAATTGATCAAATTGATACCTGAACTTGTGTTTTACCATTAATGAGATACCCGTCAAATTTTCGTTACAATACCGTTAATTTACTGACGTGGCTTAGACGTATGAATGGCAAATGGAGTCATTTTACTGAAATCGAAACTTTCCTACTCCCTTTTTTTCTTTTTCTTTTTCTTCACTATCTTTCTCCATATCTTTCTCTCTAGAAAAACCTCAACAAAAATTGGTTAGACCTAACCAAACTTTTTTTTTATTTTACCAAACCCTAATTAAGGTTTCGGTTTCAGTAAAATGACTCCATTTGCCTTTTTTTTGAGACCCACGTCTGAGTCACGTCAATAAATTGTTGACGAAAATTAGACGGGGCACCTCATTGATGACAAAACACAAATTCATATATTAATTTGATCAATTTTAAAGGTCGGGTATCAAACTGACCGGATTACAAAAATTAAGACATTATTGGTTAATTTTCCTCTATTATGTATTCAACGAACCCATCAACATCATATCATAGTAGGAAAACTTGACGAAGAATCTCATAATAAGAATATTATGTATTAGCCAATACTTAATTGTCGGGTACGGACAAGAGAGGAGAGACTAATAAATTAACTAGGCACGTTTGACGTACTCACTAGTCGTTGAGAAATTTTATTTATTTCCAACTTAATTGGGAGTGTCTACTATGTTCACGACCTAAGTGGCCACTCAACTATGGGGGATATTAAAATTGAAAAAGACAATTTGTTACCAACCAGGGGCAAACTGATCACTAATTAAGGGGACACTTCTTGCCTCCTGATCACCCATTCGAAGATATATTTATCCATGTTTTCGTGTATTCCTGGAGCCTGCAACTTCAAATATCCTTTATAATTTACACCCGAAGACTAGATCAGTTGCATATCATCCACAATCTGAAATTTCAGCAAAAAGAAACCGCGACCCAATGGTGTGATTTTCTAGCCATAAATCTCAGACCAACCAATGGGTTGAAAGTTCCAAATCTCATGTTCGTTGATGATTGTTTAATTTTTTCTAAGGCAACTCATATTGGAATATTTCTAGAAAAGGCCGGCGTAAATCAACGCCTAACATCCTTCTGTTAACATAAGGGTATAAATGTAATTTTCCAGAAGTTGGTCAAATCAGTTACTGAGATCAATATAAGGACAATAATGTAAGTTCACATTACTAGATGAAATTAGTTTTAAACGGTGGTTGTCCAACTCTCACAGTCTCACCTTTACTCACGACTCCCAAGACAACATGAATATATATATATATTAAGAGTTTCATGGTTCAATTGAGACTACTGCAATATTTAATAATATATATAAAACAATTATGGTTAATTATCTAAAAATATTAACTTTAAAGAGGTGGATAAATCAACGGCTCATAATGTGCCACGTAAATTAAAATTTAATAAAGTTGACAAATGAGCAGTCCAAGATGTGTCATGTGTCCATATTTCAAGTTAAAATGGTTTTCCAAATTTAGAAACCTTCCAAAAATTTTATTAAATAACTAGAGTGCTCGAAAAAATCCCCAAAAATTCATAATCTCTCACTTTCATGCGTTTTATCCACCAGTGTTAGAGTTTTGAAATATTAATCTATGCGCGATACATGTACCCTTAGGGAGTTAGTAGGACACATAAGGTTGATCGCCTAGATCAAGACTTATACGTTACCTAAAATATGTGAATTTTCTACCATATTCATATTTTACTATACTGATCACATCCTACGGTCAATTTTTCTAGAATTCATTTCTTCAATATAGTTGATTTGAAAGCATATATACTTGCATATAACCTAGTAAAAAAAGCTATATTGCATTAGTATACATGTTGTGATTCAAATGTCTAAAATTAACAAAACTAAAATTAAACCGTTTGATGTATTTAGGACAGTAAAATATGGCTATAGTACGAAGTTCATTTATTTTTGTCATCGTTTAGGTCTCGATTCACACGGTTTTTCCTAAAAACACATATACCCATCAAGAAGATCCATACAACAAATATGATGAAATACTTAATACAAGGGCATTATAATAGCGTACACGACACGATCAATATGCAAGATTTTTTGGAGAATTTTTTGAACATTAAAACTATCTATTAAGATTTTCTAAATTATACAGTGATTTATTAAGGACATCGAGAATATTTCCTTGATTTTACTCGATGATGAATCTCCAATTTTATGGATATGGTCGATAAAGACTCCTCGCAAATGGTCTGTGAGAAATTTTGTACAACTTTTTCGAACCTTGTAGCTATTTATTAAGAATTTTTGAATTTCTAAAATCACTTAAAAAAGTAAAATTTAATGAGGTGGATAAATGTGTGTCGCTCAACGTGCCACATGGGTTAGATATGACTTAAAAAACTTTGAAATTTCTCAAAATTCTTAGTAAATAGTTTGAGTGCTTGAAAAATTCATTGAAAATTATTACACTCTCACTGTAAAGCTCTCTTGTCACCCATTTTAAAATATTAGGATATTTGACTCAACGTGACACTGCCCTGAGGAAGAATGATACATACGGTTGACCAAGTGGATCGAGACCAAAATGTTATTGGGAATAGTTGAATTTTTTACCGCAATCATATTTTAATGTAGTGATCACATCATACAGTTGTTTATTACAAATGTAATTTCCTTAGTATAGTTAGTTTAGAGATATATGATGAAGTAAATAAGTTCTACACATTAGTAGGCACGTTGTAATTCCAATGACTAAAATTTCTAAAATGAGAATATGGCAGTCGAATAGGATCACAATCGAGAAAGATGCATGTGGTAACAAATTTACTTCTTTTTAGTAATGTTTGAGCCTCGATTCAAGCAGTACGTATATTTATGTAACTATCTATTTTCTTAAGGCCCTTGTTGGCTTTGATCGGCACGGCTTCCTTCTTCGAGGTTGCGGGATCTTTTTCGAACTAGTTGCGCATAGCCTCTTTCTCGGCAGCACTAGGCTGCGCAGAATTGGTATCAGTAAGCTGCAACTTGGCAGCGCTGCGTTCAGCAGTGGCAGGCTGTAGGCCAGCCTGCTCGGCAGCATCGGCAAGAAGGCTGCGGACAGCATCGGTAGCGGTATCGGTAGCCTCTTCCTCTTCTAAACTTGTGCCGAAAGTCACCTTCTTTGAAAATTTTGCTCGTGGCTCATTCAACACTCTTCCACTACGTGTTGTGATAACTTTGACATGCTCATGCCCCGGATTTTTAATAACTCCACCCGGAAGCTTCCCTTGCTCAGTGATCTTTCCCATAAAGTTCACGACTTGCGCCATTTGAGTCTTTAACTCGGCTATGTCTTTCGAGTGAGTTTGTTGCCCCGCAAGCAAAACTTGAGTAGCACTCGAAAGAGATTGGATCAATGCATCATAGTTGGGGTTGTTTGGTGTGGCTTGAGCTTGAAAAGGCACGGCTTGAGATGGTGCTTGTTGGTTCGGCACAAAAGCTCCTTGGTTCGGCTGAAAGGGTGGTGTCAGCACATATGGTGCTCTTGGTTGAAAAGGGGCTGCATTCGGTGGCCTTTGAACATTGTCATTATTTGACCATCTAAAGTTCGGATGATCGTTGAACCTCGGATTGAAGTTGCCGAACCTTTGTCCTCCTTGAAATCCAATGGCATTCACCTCTTCCTCACTTGATCCAAGTTGAGGGCATTGTTCGGTTTCATGATTCTCGTCACAAACTCCACACTTTTGTGCTCTCTTTCCTTGCATTAGACTTGCTACCATATCCGAGAGCTTGTCAACCTTATTCTCCAATACCGAACTAGTAGTCTCATTCACTTTGTGCTTCAAGGCATTGTCTCGCGACATGCCAAATTGTTGACTATTTAACTCTCGGATCTCCAACAAGTTCTTGGCCGGTGTAGGATCAAGCTCAAGGAACAAACCTTGAGTCGCCGAATCTAGAAACTCTCACTCCATGAGACGCAAGCCCTCATAAAAATACTGAAGAAGCAACCCTTCTCTAATGTCATGAGATGGACACGAAGCAACGAGGGTTTTATACCTCTTGTAATAGTCAGAAAACGTCTCATCTCCTCCTTGCCTTATGCTCGTGATTTGCTTCCTCAAATCAGTGATACGAGATGTCGGATAATACTTGAGTAGAAACTCATTCACCATCGTCTCCCACGATATGATACGACCGATGGGCACCTTAAATAGCCACTCTTTGGCTTGATCCTCAAGTGAAAACGGAAAAGCCTTCATCTTGAAGTGTTGAATGTCAGCACTTGTAGGGCACATGCTTTCGGTGGGGAAGTTAAACCACTGAAGATGCTTATTCGGATCCTCTCCCTCCAAGCCGTGATATGGCCTTAATTGGTGGAGAAATCCACTTTTCAATTCAAACTCCCCACTCTTGCCGGTTGCACACGGAGAGAAAGTGATGTTTGCAGGTGCGGTTCCTCCTCCAGTGACATGTCCATTTTGAGCACGGATTGAAGTCATGATTGGTGGCTCGGGAAAGTTGAAGACGAAATCTTGCAAGTGAGGCTCGACAAAGATCTTAAGTTCGGGTCCCTCTATATCAAGATCACACGATGAAGTAACTAGAGAGGTCGAACTAGGGCTAGAAGGTGGTGATGGTGATGATGCCGAGCTAAAGATGTCAGATGGGGGCAATGGCGTTATGATAGCAAGGGCGAGGTCTTCGTTGATTTGTTGCAAGCGTCCGCGGTGGTCTCTTGTCCAAAGATTAGACTCGGACATGCATTATTCTGAAATTTTTTAACACGAAGCAAGTTAGAATCATTGAAGACAAATAGAAAGCAAGAATATATAATGCAATTACAAGCCACGACATTGACAATTTCAAACAAATTTCAAGCAATTTCACACTATAAACAATCGGCAAAGTGGAAGTACACACGGCAAGAAGAGCAAAAACACACGAAATTTTTATGGCGATGTCGAAATTTCTAAGTCTAATTGCTTTTAAATTTGTTCTAACTCTCAAGGTACGTGGAGCAGAGGAGATAACAGTGCAATGAGCTAAAACAACTCAAGGTAGTATCATGCTTATTCTGATATACCTCGAAAGTTTGAACCACAAAACGTTTTCTTTTAAGTTTAGAATCTCACTCATGCTGAATCTACCTCAAGTTTCGAAGCTCGGTGGACGTGCGGCCTAGGTTTCATCGTCTAGACACAAAGTTTCGTGTTTTCAGAAGGATAGGCATGTCATCCGAAAATAGCTCAAGGCAAGACTCATTTGTTGGTAACCACGGAGGACAAGTCCCCTATTACCCCTCTTCAAAAAAGAAGAGAGAACAGTCTGTGGGCCTCTGAAATCTAATTTGACAAACCTTTGAGTCTAAGTCGGGACAACACACACTAATAGGCGAATCTTTTGCCCCTTACTCAGTTAAGAACCTCGTGTTGACAGTTTCTATAAGTGTCAATAAAAGCCGCCCTCAACCTCATGAGACCTCGAAAGATAACATGAAGGGTTAAGGCTAATATTAACAAAAGCGACCTTACCTAGGGCTGGGCATGGGCCGGGCCGGGCCGATTTTTCTGTGAACCCGACCCGAAGCCCGAAATATCAGGCTCGGGCCGGTTCCGGCTTTTAGAACCTCAGGGACCGACCCAAAGCCCGTTCGGACCGGGTTCAGGCTTTTTCGGGCCCAAAACAGAGGCGAGGCTGGGCGAGACGAGACGAGGAGGCTGGGCGCGGCAAGGCCGAGGTTGGGCGCGGCTGGACGAGGCGAGGTCGGCGAGGCGAGGCAGATCGGTGAGGCAGATCGGTGAGGAGAGGCGAGGCAGATCTGCGATGCAGAGGCGAGGCAGAGGCGCGACGAGACGAGGCGGCTGGGCGCGATAAGGCGAGGCTGGGCGAGGCAGAGGTGCGACGAGGCGAGGCGGCTGGGCGAGACGAGACGAGGAGGCTGGGCGCGGCGAGGCCGAGGTTGGGCGCGGCTGGACGAGGCGAGGCAAGGCTGGGGCCGCTGGGCTGATGGTGATTGAGATGGTGAACATAGGAAGAAGAGGAAGAATAGGTGAGGTCTGTAACTCTGTGCGGCTGAGGAAGAAGAGGATTGGGGGTTTGAAGGAAAACAAACACGTCTAGGGTTGGAATTATATATATATCGGGCCGGGTCGGGCTTTCGGGCCACAGAAAAACAGGGTCCGAGCCCGTTCGGGCCTGCACACTTTCGGTTGGGGCTTTCAAAAATCAAGGCCCGGCCCGTTTAAGGTTTTTTAGGGTTTTTCGGGCCGGGCTTTCGGGCCCTCGGGCTGAAACGCCCACCTCTAACCTTACCTATTCCTCTTCCCCTCGAAACTCAAAACAAATCCAACACAAATAATCCTCTAAACTTCCTAGCAATTTAACTAAGTTATTACATCAAGCACAATCGGCAACATCATATAATTTTTGGAAATTTAAACTCTACATGCCGAAGCATATTTCTACTTTACAATAAAATTTCCAACAAAATATTTACAACATACGAAAACAATTAAAATTTAAACATATCAAGCTTTTATAATCTCCGGCAACGGTGCCAAAAATTGACGAGTTGCCGAAGCGGTACTTCAATAATAACCCTACAATCGTTAGTAGTATAGAAATAAGTAGGGATCGTTCTAGCCGGGGATTAAGGGTACCTGACATGTAAAAGGTTAGAAACACATATTCACAATTATATACAAACAATAAAACGAATAAGGGGGATGTAAATGAGGTTTGGCTACTGCCCTAAGAACTAAGACACGGAATAAAACCTAAAACTACCATATACAAGTGATCATCATCTTTCACACAAAACAACTAACACAAAGACTCTTTAACAAGTAAGACACGCATGCTTGAAAGTAAGGAACAAGTATCGACACATCCTAGACTTAATTCAATTTCGGCTACAATTAGAGCGATTAGCCTTTTAACCAATTGTAAGACATCTAAAGTTTTAAGATCATGCTATTCGCCTTAGATACTAAAGTTCATGCTAAACCGGTTTTACACGTTTCAACATTTAAGCACAAGAGTCTATATCGAAAATAAGCAAACAAGTAAGGTTGTCAATCTTCTTATTAAACTTACAAGTTCTAAGGTTATTAGATCTAGGTGAGCAACACAATTTAAGAAAACTCAACTCGTATGACTTAATCGTATTACTCTATCATATGAAATCTAGCACTTAGAATTACATGCTTTAAATAACACTAGTGATCGGTTTAAATGCCCTCACCTTAGTTCTAATCGATTTTGAGTCTAAAACATGCATCAAATACCTACTGTCCTAATTATCAAAGCATACGAAAATTAGAAGTTAAAAACACAAAACTATATTACAAACATAAACCGAGTTCATACATAGTTTCAATGAAAACCAAGAATCGAAATAAATCCAAACAAGTCACACAAACTAATTTAAATACAAGAGCCATAGATGAAGCGGATCACACTTTAGAAACCTTGAAGACTTCGACAAGTATGGTTGCAGGATGTTCGGCAGAAAGTTAGGGTGAGGTTCGGAATTTTGGAATGTGGTGGAATCGGGATGGCTATGTATTTTTGTTTGGTGCTTGAGAAACTTGATAGAGCTTTTGGCTAAGTGTTTGTGATTGAGATGAGACATTTTATTTCTATAGAGAGGATGCCTCTATTTATAGGAGAAAAGATGGAAGAGGGCCGGCAACATTCCTTGTACAATTCGGCAAGAGAAACCTTTTCCTTGTTGGATTTGGTTTCTTGCTTTTTTTTTTATCTTCTAAGGATCATTAACTGCTGAATTTCTTCATGGATCAGGCTGCAATGCTTCATGGACTTCTCTTGTGGACTCAGCAATTCCCCATGATGGATATTGATCCATAGTCACGCAGTTCTAGCCTCACTTCGCTCATTCGGCAGATTGCTTACCCAGAATTGACAGTTCTCCTAGCTGAGCTAGGAAAACTCTTCTCTTCATAATTTTCACTTCTTTTTGGCTTGGTTGACTCCTCTAAGCTTTATTAAGCTTGGACAATCTTCAATGGTACAATCGAATGTCATTTAGATAATTAAAAACACAAAAGAGTGAAAACGAGCAGTAGGTATTCTTCTCGGCAGGGACAGTGACCTTGTGTTCTTTCGACTAACATAACTTTCTCCTCAGAATAGCTATTGATGCGATTCTAAGTTCTGTAGAAACTAGACTCATAGAGCTTTCCGTGCATATATGACACATCTTTTAGTTCCTTGTGGTTCGTCCTAGAGAAATTCTGGACGTTGATTTAGGTTTCCAGGAAAATACTGGAAATACTAGATTTTCTCCGATTTTGTACTTTGTTATTTCCTGGCATCTTTTCTTTGCTCCGATTGGTAAAACTCCTTCTATTTCTCAATCATCATCATGTCTCCTGCATATAAGAGAAGAAAAATCCATCAAAAGTATAATCGAGGCTTTAACAAATCGATCGAAACATCTCTACAACTCTAAATCGGCTACTTGATATTTTTGTACATTTTTATCTATACTTAGCACGATTTCTTTGTAACTCTATCAAATACTAATGACTCGATATTATGACACAATTCTAAGATAATAAGGGTTAAACAAAGTATAAATGAAGGGAATAATACATTAAGAACGTAGCATTTTATGCTCCTATCAGTTCTCGAGCAATATTTAGCAATTTTTCAAAGTTTAATCGAAATTCTACTGCTATGCCGACGTGTCACCTTCCTATTGGTGAATAAGTTTTCTTAGTGGCCAAGTATATCAGCTCTAAGAGTCACATGACACTTGTCACTTGGAGAGAGTGACTTTGTCCTTTGCTTGACACTTGGCGCAAGCCCCTTGGTAGATGGTGTTAGTGATGACACAAGTCACTTGGTGATTGACCCTCTCTTCCTATAAATAGGGATCAGCCCTACCCCCCCCCCCCCCCCTCTTTTCAGTCCGTTTCGCTCTCTCATCTTTCTCTCTCTGCAATATTATTATTTTATTAGATTTGGGACGAAACTTCTGCGGATCATAACTTTTGATCCGTAACCCCGATTTTGAATCCGCGAGTGGCTACGTAATAGTATCGACGCGATCTTTCTATCCATGGTGGTTGGAGTTAGATCCAACATTGATTTCTAGAAGGCTCGTTCTAAGTTGCTCGATTTACGATGTGGGTGTCGATTCCGTTCGTCGAGGTGAGTGGTTTATGTAATGTGTTTCAAATATTCTTATATGTTTTTAAATTAGTAGAAAAGTATTATTTTGATATATTTATGAAATGTCTCTCCATTTTCAAGTGAAGCATGTCGAAGTGTGAAATATGTGGAGATTATATATATTATGGTGTTGGATCCATTGTTTGACTAGTCATGGAACATGTGAACTTCTGGATTGGGTTATGCCGAAGTAAGGATATGGCACACAGTTGTATAGGGCATGAAGGCCATTAGGTGCCCGTGGGAGATCACTAAATTGAAGGATGCCCAATAAGAAGGGATTGTGCGATGTGACCAATTGTATTGTGGTCGACGTGAAATATTTGATATACGTATTTTGTATCGTGTATAAAATGACATGGCTTTGCTGACATATTACATAGGGCACTCACTGAGCGTGTGGTTTTGCTCACCCACCCATTTACTTGCTGTTTTACAGAGAAGTGTTTAGATTTTGTCGAGTCGAAGTGTCGGACGAGCCTAGAGTGAAGAGCCTAGAAATACGTGTTTTTATTTTTTATTTACATTCCGCTTTGTAACACTCGATCACACCTCGGGATCGGCGCCAAGTGACTAAACCCCACTGACGCCGGGACCGGGACGTGACCAAAATAACCCAATCAAGAAATTTAAATATCACCAAACATATATCACCAACATTCATAATAAACAATTCCAAACAATGTCAAACAATGCCAAACAATACCAACATTTCATACATTTACATAATGAAATACACCCCATCAAACCCTACCTCGAATTGCCCAGCAGAAACTCAACATCAAACCTCGCTCTTAAGCTTGTGGATCACCAATGTCTCCCAAAGCTTAGCGATCACATAAGTACATACATAAACAAATACTGAAATTAGAATCATACTACTAATTAATCATACCAAAATGTATACAACACGTACATTAATTAAAACAAAGTACTTAAGAAAGCCATTGGACTGTACAAGTTTTAGATTACACAAAAGATAGATTTAAAACAGTTCATTTTAACTATGTCCAAAACAGTGAGTAACTAGCAGACTTTGGCTTCAATTTTCACCATCATAAAATCAATAAAACTTGATGATTTGAAGCCTACTTTAAATTTGGGATTACAAGCTTTAAATCCATAGTTTCGGTTTTAAAATTGAAGCTTTGAGTAAAAAATTATGCACTCTCAAAGTTGGGTAAAAAATAAGGTTTACCCAGAAAATTCTGATTTTACTGCATAATGGGCTGTTTTCGGCAAGCTATTTGACAAACCAAAGGTTATCCAAAATCAATGATTCTTGAACGTACAAAAGGCTTGGTAAATGAGGTTTTCAATCATACTTTCCAATTTCTAAACTAACAAATGAAATGAGAGATAACAGGTCGCAAAGTAGACAAAAAAATACAAGTTTTTCTGGAAAATTTCCAGAATTTTCAGATTGGTTAAACTCACTTGAAATCCAAATTTGGGTTAACAATTGAATCTATACAACTTCGAAAAGATTATAAGAACCTTGTAACTTCAGTTGCAGAACTCTAAAACCAGTAAACAACATAACCCAAGAAGCATACAGATCAAAAGAATTGATTTGGACACCCAAACTTATGAACTATGTTCTTGGACTTCTTCCTAACGTGAAAACAAAACACAACTGAAAACAATCATAAATTTAACAAGTTCTAACAGAAATTTAACGACCAATTCGTTATCAATCATAGTAAGCATAATGATAGAAACAAGAATCAAGCATAAGAGCAAAAACAAAACACTAACCATAACAACACAAATGAAATTGGGTTTGAAACAACAAGGAAAATCATATTCTACCTCAGATAATTGATGAGAAAAAGGGGTTCTCTCTCTCTCTCTCTCTCTCTCTCTCATAATCTTTACTATGTTTCTTCCTCTGCCTAGTTTCCCCTTCTCCTCACTAGCTCCCTATAAGAGATTTAACAGACTCTATCAAAACCAACTTTCTAACCTCATTCTATTGGTTCTAGATAGAAAAATGAATCCCTACTCTCCAGCTGCTATTGTGTTCTTGAAACAACCCCTAGTAGGACACCTCTTGCTTGTTGGGTTTAAAACGTCGGTTTCCTTTTTTTTTTTTTTTTAGAAGAAGAAAAGAAAAGAATAATAACAATAATTAAAACTAAAATTTGTAAAACCCAATTGGCACTAATGAAAAAAAATAAAAACGATTTTAGGATCTTACAACCTAAAGGAATCTCAAATTCTAATTCCCATGTTTCCTCTTGAACATTTCCATTTTGCCAAAGAATTCTGACTAGAGGAATACTTTTGGTGCGTAGGACTTGCTCCTTATGATCTAGTATTTGCATTGGCATTGCTTCAAAAGATAACTGTTCATCCACTTTAAATTCTCCCCAATCAATGAGATGAGAAGGATCTGGTTGATATTTTCGTAACATTGAAACATGAAACACATCATGAACATTCAAAAGCTGGGGTGGTAATTCTACTTTGTAAGCAACTTCTCCAATTCGCTCTAGCATCTCAAAAGGTCCAACGAAACGTGGAGCTAATTTCCCTGTCTTCCCAAACCTCTGAACTTCTTTACACAGTGACACCGTTAAGAAAACATGATCACCAACCATGTACTCTAAAGGAATTTTTTTTTTATCCGCATAATTTTTTTGTCGACTCTGAGCAGTTAGTAGACGCTGCTTGATAAGTTTAATCTTCTCAGTAATCTCTTGTACAAAGTCAGGTCCAATTAAAGTTATTTCACCCACTTCAGTCCAACACATAGGAGATCTACAAGGTCTACCATCGAGAGATTCATATGGTGCCATCCTGCACTGGATTGGAAGTTATTATTGTATGTAAATTCTGCTAAGGCCAAGTAATCCTCCCAACTTCCATGAAAATCTTGTACACAAGCTCCCAACATATCTTCTAAAATTTGAATGGTCCTCTCAAATTGTCCGTCAGTTTGTGGATGAAATGCACTAATGAAATTCAACTTTGTTCCCATTGCTCGTTGTAGACTTTCCCATAACTTCGAAGTAAATTTCGAATCCCTATAAGACACAATTGATACAGGAACCACATGAAGTTTAACTATTTCATGAACATACAATTTTCCAAGCGTTTTTGTTGAATCTGTGGTCTTGACTGGAAGAAAATGTGCAGACTTGGTTAAACGATCGACAATTACCCATACTGAATCCTTTCATTTAGGTGAACGGGGCAGTCCAGTCACAAAATCCATAGTTATACTTCGGTGCTCTAGCTCTAGGCCTAGGCAAAATCGAGTCCTTCCCAGATCTTTCATCTCGAATTCAGATTTCAAGTAGCTCGCGGTCTCATTGATCTCATTTGGAGTTCCAATGATGTTCATATCGTCAACGTAGACGGCTACTATGGCAAATCCTGAACTTGTTCTCTTTATGAACACACAAGGGCACAACTCATCATTCTTGTATCATTTCCTAATCAAGTAATCACTCAACCGTGTGTACCACATCCTACCAGATTGTCGAAGTCCATATAGAGATCGTCTCAACCTGATAGCAAATGAACTTTGTGGTTTTTTCTCACTTAACTTGGGTAACGAAAGTCCTTCAGGTACTTTCATATACATTTCGGTATCTAGATCCCCATAAATATACACTGTAACATGTTTAGTCTTTCTGAGACTACCAAACTGATTAGATAACGAAAGATAATTATATCCATGAACGGAGCATACATCTCCTCATAATCAATTCCAGGGCGTTGAGAAAAACCTTGCGCCATGAGTCGATCTTTATATCGCTGGACTTCACCATTCTCATTGCGCTTTCTAACAAAGACCCATTTATGTTCAACTGGCTTCACATTTGGCTGTGTAGGCACAGCCGGTCTGAAAACTTGCCTTTTCTTTAGAGAGTCTAGTTCAACCTGGATTGCTTCTTCCCATTTCGGCCCCAATCCGCTCTTCGTTGACACTCATCAACAGTGCGGAGTTCCATCTCATCGTCGTCAATGATCTCTTGAGCAACGACATATGCGAATGCATCATCGATATACATGGAATTCTTTTCCATAAGATCGTGCATGCTTAAGAAGTTTAGTGAGATTTCCTTGTTCTCCAACATCGATGGTGAGTCTAAGGTGTCCCCCAGGGTATTCAGAGTTGATTCTTGGACATAGGTATAGTCGGAGATAATCTCGTGTGACGGTGTCACAGTATCGATGATGAACGGATCACTTTGTGCCTGGACACATGCCCTCTTTCTCGGTACATTGTCCTTGGAACCAACTGGTCTCCCCCTCTTCCTTGGAGATCCGAAGTCGACGCCGGTTCTCCACTAGGGCTGCCGAGCCTAGGTTGCCAACGGCACCTAGGGCTGCGTACCCGAATCCGGCGGTGCGTGCTCGTCCATGACGAGGGATGTTGAGCCTGGTAAGTACATTCGCAGTAGGTATGGTTGATATTGTCACTTTCGCAATATCAGTAAAGGAGTCGGGCATCGAATCCGCATCCTTTTGTAATTCTAATATGTGTTGTACTTCCGTCTCACATTGAGACGTGCGGGGATCGTAATGAGACATAATATGAGAGAATCACGACAATTCCTGGCATTCAATCGGGACAGATGCGTTCCCATCTCCCCCTAACAGCGAGAAGGATGTCTCATCAAAGTGACAATCTGCAAATCTCGCAGTAAATAGATCACATGTCGAAGGCTCGATGTAGCGGACAATTGTTGGTGCTTCATATCCAACATAGATAGTTAATCGTCATTGTGGACCCATCTTAGTATGCAGTGGAGGCGTGATCGGCACATATACGACACAACCAAAAGTACGCACTAAATGGTTGGCTATCTGTGGGTCGTAGACGAATAAGCATAACTGCATGTAATATTGCATATCCCCATGCCGAAACTGGAAAATTGGTGGCCATGACGAGAGACCGAGAGACAAGCTGTAGTCTTTTGATGGTGTCCTCTGCAAGACCGTTCTGAGAATGAACGTGGGGCACGAGATGTTTAACTTCAATCCCAACTGACATGCAATAATCGTCGAAACACTTTGACGTAATCTCTCCAGCATTATCCATTCTGATTAACTTAATCGGATGGTCGGGGTGGTGAGCCCGTAGCTTAATAATTTGAGCTAGGAGTTTGGCAAATGCAGCATTCCTCATGGACAATAATGTGCGACGTGTGACCAACGTGTCGACGCATCAACCAGAATCATGAAATATCTAAACGGACCGCACTCTGGTGATATAGGTCCACAGATATCACGTTGGATTCGTTGTAAGAATGAAATATTTTGTTTCTTATCAATAGCAAAAGATGGTCTTGCTTGAAGTTTTGCTAGTGAACAAGCTTTGTAAAATAAACGATGAGCATTGGACATCGCTACGGAGGCATGAGAAGTCGGAGGAGGCCGAACCTCTCCTTGGAGTCGAGAGGAGGCCGACGTCAGCACCGAGGCCGAGCTATGGCCAGGGCACCTAAACACGGCGTCGGCATTCTTTTCTCTAGAGTCCTGATTTCCTTTTCCCTTATGTGATTTGAAAAATAGATGACCGTGGGAGCATTTCAGAATACGAATCATCAGATCACGACCCGGATGGCCGAATCTATTATGAAAAAGCTCGTATTCAATTGCTCTAATGATTGTGAAATACATGCCGTTTCGAACGCGCATACACTTCTCCACAATGCGAGTACGCATATTCTGAGTGGAGGTGATCAACAGATAGTCAGCTCCATCTTCAACATAAGTATTGAGGTGATAGTCGTTGTCACGCACATCCTTAAAAGCAAGTAAGGTTCGAGGTGCCTTTGGCGCATTGATAGGAGCACAAAGTGCTACGATATTAATGTGTTTATGCCTACATTTATGCTTTGCTTAGTCCTTATTTACTTAAGATCGAGTCATAATGTAGAGTAATGAATATTTGGTAGAGCTACAAGAAAATGTGCTTAAAAAGTCGGAAGTTTACAGAAAATTAACAAAGTGCTGAAAATCGAAGTCATTATATAATTCGTTGATTCTGTAAATCTTCCAAAGTGCTTTTGATGAGTTTTTCTTCTCTTCTGAGTAGTACACACATATATGATTGAGCATTGGAAAGAGTTAGAGGAATTGGGCTAAAGAAGCTGCCGGAAATTGCTATGCAAATTCGGATTCAGCAAGTTTCTGGATTTTCTCTAACACATCACTCGACTTCCAGGAATTCCTCAAGTCAGCTCATTTGGAACTAGATGGTGTGTCTTACATACCTGGAAAGCCCTATGAGTCTAGTTTCCTTAGGATTTGGAATTGTATCAATAGCTGCTCCGAGGAGGAAGTTATGCTCGATCAAAGACGCAAAGGTCAGATCTGTCGAGAGAAAGTCAGAAAGTTGGTTCAGTCCCTGCTGATAGGCTGCAATGTCAGCCTTGGCGATTTGCAGCCTCTGCTGCAGCGCAGCATGCGTAGCATGACACCAAGTGCTACTGAGACATGTCCGACACGGGCACCTCGTATCCAGGCCGTATCCCAAGTTCAACCAGACGTATCCATTGGCGTATCCGAGAAGTGTCCGGTGAGGCTCAAGCCTATTTTTGTGTCGTATCGGATACGGACATCTCGTGTCCGATACCGGCACCTGACCCTGCACCCGCAAGCATGCCATGATGTCTACTGCTGCCTATCTTTCCTACCGATGCTGCACTTACACTACAAGAAAATATGGCTTTGCTGACGAAAAAAAAAAAAACGGCCTACGAAACACTTTTTTCGTCGGCTATTTCCAAGAATGGCCGACGAAAATTTTTGTCGTCGCAAAAAAAAAAATTTCGTCGGCCATTCTCAGAGAATGGCCGACGATTTTTTATTTCGTCGGTAAAAATGAAAAATCGTCGGCTATTCTACAAGAATGGCCGACGAATTTTTCCGTCGTCCCTAAAAAAAATGTTTCGTCGGCTATACTCCTATAATGGCCGACGAATTAAAGTTTTCGTCGGCTATACAAATTTTGGAAGAATGGCCGACGAAGTTGGCAATTTCGTCGGCTATAAGTCTTTATATTTTCAGATCTGGACATAAGCTGCTCATTTGAAAAAAAACGGGAGAAAGAGTGAAAAATCTGTGGGTATTGTTGAAATCCGTCCTCTCTTACATTGTGGAGCTATATATAGGTACGTATATGTGTATATATGTTGATTTTGAGTTTTAGTTGAGTTGATTTTGAGTTTTAGTTGAGTTGATTTTGAGTTTTAGTGATTTTGATATAGTAAGTGATTTTTTGTTTTGTTGTTGTTTTAGTGTTAGAATGTATGTATATATGTTGATTTTGAGTTGTAGTTGAGTTGATTTTCAATTAGAGTATAATTATGTGTTTTAATTTAATAATGTTATTTTAATTAGTGTTAAAATATATATAAATTAATATATTAATTAATGGTTGTTGATAGTGTAATGAACTTAAATAATGGTTGTTAGTTAATGGTATATATATATATATATGAGTTGATGTTGATAATAATATATATTGTAATATATATGTGTTAATTAATTTATTATTAATTAAAGTTATACATATATATTATTATCAGGCTATATATGGATCGAGATAAGAGTTGGATTTCGCTTCCAAGGCATGACCGACGATACACTACAGGAGTTGTGGATTTTATGCAGTTCGTCGAGGAAAATGCAAAGGGGAATTACCATTATTGCCCGTGTAAGAAATGTAAGTGTCGCAGTGATATGTGTCGATTTCCGATTAGGACAGTATGGGAGCACCTAAAAAGTAATGGGTTTTGGCCGAAGTACACACGTTAGATATATCACGGTGAGCCATCATTAGATGGATCGCATGATCATGGGCAGTATTTTGAGGCGGGGAGTAGTAGTACATCCAACGATCCAACAATGGGATTCGTCAACGACGTGTTTCCTTTTGAAAGCGGTGTACGTGGGGAACAATATATGCAGGACCCGGTGCAGCCGTTCCCACAAGTTGTCAACACTGCTGCCTTTGACAAGTACAACAAACTGATTGCATTGCAACAGACCCCTGTGTCTTCAAGTTCTGAGAAGACAGTTCTTCAAAGTGTGATGGAGGTAATGAGGATTAAAGTCGAGACAAAAGGGAGCATCAGGCAAGTGGATGAATATCTACAGTACACTTCTTCGTTGTTGGAGGAGGGTCATCGTAATCCTACCAATCACCGTCAGGTCCGAAGTATCCTCAAAGATCTAGGGCTTTCCTACATTAAGATCCATGCATGCGCATTTGACTGCGTTCTCTTCTAGGGTGAAGATGCAGAAGGGAATGACCTTGCTAGCCTTGACGCATGTCCGATATGTCAGTCTGACCGATATAAGTTGACGGGAGCAGGCAATAGGAAACCTGTGAAAGTGCTTCGGTATTTTCCGTTGAGAGATAGGCTTGAGCGGTTGTACATGTCAGAAACCACCGCAAAAGCTATGAGGTGGCACGGTGAGCGGGACGCGGGAGACGCAGATATCATGACACACATCTCTGACGGAGCGGCTTGGAAGCATATAAACAATGAGTTTCCTTATTTTGCGTCAGATGTCAGAAACGTCAGGCTCGGGCTCTCAACCGACGGGTTCAACCCTTTCGGCACCATGAGTCTTTCATACAGTATATGGCCGGTGGTTTTGGTACCTTACAACCTTCCTCCGTGGATGTGCATGAAGAAGGAATATAATATGTTGACGTTGTTGATTCCGGGGCCTGGTTACCCAGGAAAATGTCTCGATGTGTATATGAGACCATTGATTGAAGAGCTTAAGGTATTGTGGGACGTTGGTCATCCCACTTTTGACAAGTACAAGCAGGAGACGTTCCAGATGCATGCCATGGTTATTGGTACCATCAGTGATTTTCCTGCTTATGGGATGTTGTCGGGCAGCGTTGTTAGGGGATACAAGGCTTGTCCAGAGTGCCTCAGCGATTATGGGAGCACCCCTCATTGCAACAAGATATGCCGAATGGGTCATCATGTGTTCCTTTCGGCGGATCACCACTGGCGTTACGAGTCCGCCGCATTTGATGGAACCGAAGAACACGGCCGTGCTCCCAGAAGATGGACAGGAAGAGAAATTTTAGCAAGACTTAATGAGTACGATTTTGGGCCCCTCAGCAATCATCCCGATATTGTAGCGGAAATATCTGAAAGGCCTGAGGAGTACAAATTCTGGACACATAGGAGCATATTGTGGGAACTCCCGTACTGGTGTGAGTTGCTGATCCGTCACTTCCTAGACGTTATGCACATAGAAAAAAATGTTTCTGAAAGTGTGGTGGGCACAACGCTGAACTTGGAGGGGAAGACGAAAGACGGTCCTAAGGCTCGCACTGATATGCAAAACATGAATATCAGAAAACCACTATGGTTGAAACAAGGGAAGAGAAAAATGCCTCAAGCTCCTTACACCGTCAAGCCTGAGCATAAATCAGAAATTTTCCATTGGATAAGTCGGGCCAAGTATCCTTCAAGCTTTGCTGGAAATATAGCCAAGTGTGTCAATAGACAATTCAACAATCTGTACGGGTTGAAAAGTCATGACAATCATATCCTGCTACAACGTCTCTTCCCTGTTTTCATTCGACCGTTCCTTCCCCGTCACGTTGTGGAGCCGTTAGTAGCGTTGGCAAGATTTTTCCAGAAGGTATGCACACGGGAAGTGAGAAAATCTGACCTCCGGGAAATGCAACAAGACATCGTTCATATCATGTGTAAATTTGAGATGATATTTCCTCCAAATTTTTTCGACATCATGCCTCACCTCATGATCCATCTTCCTCGGCAGTTGTTGCTTACCGGTCCTGTGCACTTCACTTGGATGTATCCGATGGAAAAGTACGTATTTTACACCTTATGTTAATTTCCTCATCAATATATGTGATATAGTGTTAATGTATTATCATAACACTTTAAAAACTTGATTTATAGGCAACTTGGACAATACGGTGGTTTTGTCCAAAACAGATCCGCACCTGAAGGATATATAGCTGAAGCATATATTGCGCACGAGTGTGTCACCTACATGAAGCTATATTTCGGAGCGTTACAGGAAAGCATACAGGAAGATGTACCGTCACAGTTCAATCTTTCCATACTCTCCGACGATGTTGTACTCGGTGGAAACATGCCAGATTCCTACAAGTTGAAAGATTATGAGGTAGCCATTGCACATTGGTGGGTACTAATCAACTGTCCAGAAGTTCAGTTTTGGAAGGACATACATCTACGCTGTGAAGGAGTAGCAGGTGATCGCGATTACCACAACCAGACATTCGCAGAGTATTTCGGCCGCTAGGTACGTACCTTTAACACTATTCTATACGTGTTCATATATTATTGTGTATATTTATTCATATTTATAGTTGATTCTGATGGTTGCAGATGGACCTTATTGCAAATGATAATCACCCAAATTGGTCGCACGAACTCAGACTTTTAGCGAGGAGGCCGGTCTATTCAAAAGTTTATGCGACGTGCACGGTGAATGGTGTGTTATTTCGATGTGAAGACAGAGACCTCAGACTGAAAACACAAAATTCAGGGGTTATGGCACATGGTGGGGATGGTGGAGTTGACTATTACGGTGTTCTCCATTCAGTTGTGGAACTGCATTACGGGGAAGGCATGAAAGTGCACCTTTTCAAGTGTAGATGGTTTGACACACGGCCGCAGAGCATGAAAACCGATCAATACGACGTAAGTTCTGTGAACACTAGTACATCATGGTATGAGGACGACCCGTTCGTTTTAGCCACATGGGTGAAACAAGTGTTTTATCTTGATGATCTCGCCAAGGGTGACCCGTGGAAAGTAGTCAACACTATCCACCATCGCAACATTTACCGGGCGTCTACACTTGGAGTGGCTGAAGAGAACGAGGAAGGGGGCACCGCGTATCAAGAGCCCAACTCAAACGGTATTCCTGACTCCTCTTTTATTCGTCTAGACACGCCGGTGCGAATTCGACGTGAAGAGCCACTGCTTGTTGATGTTGATCCAACTGAAGAAACTAACGAGGACTCTAGTGGTGAGGAAAGACATAGATTACCCCTATCGAGCAATTCAGAAACCGAAGAAGACTCATCCGATGATTCCGATTACAATCCGTCGGATTAAGTAATTTAAATGATGTAATCCTTTCATTTGCAATCAACTCATTTCTAATGAACGGGCGTGGGGATGAGCCTCCCAGCTAGGCTGGGTTCCAAACCCCTTAAAAAAAATTTTGAAATATGTTGACTGTTGGGTTTCTGGTTTTTTATGTTCAATTTTGGTTATATGTGAACAGGACATCGGAATAGGAGAGGTGTAAAACTACTGATTTTTTTGGTTTTTTTTCAGAGAATAGCCGACGAAAAATGCATTATTTCGTCGGCCATTACAATGGCCGACGAATAATAAATTTTTCGTCGGCTATAGCAACAATGGCCGACGAATAATGAATTATTTCGTCGGCCATAAGTTTTTTAAAAATAATTATTTTACGAACAATGGCCGACGAAAATTAAGTATTTCGTCGGCCATAAGTTTTTTAAAAATAATTATTTTACGAACAATGGCCGACGAAAATTTCATTATTTCGTCAGCCATAAGTTTTTTTAAAAATAAATATTTTATTTTTTACCGAAAACGATAAAAGAATAGCCGACGAATACTAGGTTTTATTTCGTCGGCTATGATTAAAAAAAAAACAAAAAATGAGCAGCTTCCATTTTCTATCACTGTCGACAAACCATTGCTTCATCCTTCAAATGCAAATGTGTCGTGAAATAAGATATGACCGAAATATTGAAATACATCTACGGTTGAAAAATGAGAAGATTCCGACAAAATCTGTGTGCCGAATGTTGCGGTTAGCTGTTTTTT
This sequence comes from Potentilla sterilis, assembly GCA_963682095.1. Classification (NCBI taxonomy): domain Eukaryota; kingdom Viridiplantae; phylum Streptophyta; class Magnoliopsida; order Rosales; family Rosaceae; genus Potentilla; species Potentilla sterilis. The sequence continues at coordinate 28,850,839 of OY821757.1, read as the reverse complement.
ACTTCCGTTTTCCTATGGGTAGCCTGACGGTCGGTAAATCTTTTGAGGAAAATTTTTATACGATTAGTTGCGTATCATCGATCTGAAACTATTCTCTGTTGAAGATCAGGCAAAAAAACGTCATTTAGACAGGCCAATTTCCGTTTTAAAGCGTTTAGAGGTTTGACTCACCCGGTTGACCGTCCCGATCGAGCCTTTAACGTTGTCAGATGTAGTTGGATTTTTTTTCATACATGTATTTAATCTTAACGGTGATATCTGACGGTTGGAATAGATTTTCCAAACTTTTAGATTCAAAGTCGGAACATATGCACTAATGTTCCTTAACTTGTTTACTAAGTGTTTAAATGAATGTATAGTTTCAAATAGTTACTATACGTAGACTCTTCAAATGCAAATGTGTTGTGAAATAAGATATGACCGAAATATTGAAAAACGTCTACGGTTGAAAAATGAGCAGATTCCGACAAAATCTGTGTGCGGAATGTTGCGGTTAACTGTTTTTTACTCCCGTTTTCCTATGGGTAGCATGCCGGTCGGTAAATATTATGAGGAAAATTTCTATACGATTAGTCGCGTCTCATCGATTTGAAACTATTCTCTGTTGAAGATAAGGCCAAAAAACATCATTTAGACGGCCCAATTTTCGTTTTAATTTATAGGGTTTAGAGGTTTGACCTTGTAGTTTGACCAAAGGTTTACCCGACGAAATCAAATATTTCGTCGGCTAAACTCTTGCCATCCGCTTAGTGTCCGCCGTTGGATGGCTCAGATCGAACGGCTGTGATTTTCCAAAGTATAGCCGACGAAATATTTAATTTCGTCGGCTAAACTCTAGTGATCCGCGCCTTTTCATTGTTCGCCGTTGGATGGGGGAGCTCGGACGGTTGCTGAGCGCCTAAACTATGGCCGACGAGTTGATACATTTCGTCGGCTATACTATCGGGTATAAGTTTGTTGCAGCCGAACCCTAGCCTCCATTTGCTGCATTTTTCCAATCTTCCTCTTCGACGTGCAATCCGGCCCTCCTCCCTCTATCTCCTCCACGTCGGCAGCCCCGGCCCGACCTCCTCCCTCTTCCTCCTCCAATCCGGCTGGCAGCCCCGGCACCTCCTCCCTCCTCCATTTTTTTCCGGCCGTCTCCCTCCTCCGTTTCCAGTGCCGACGAAAGGCCTGTCCCTCCTCCTCCCTCCTCCGGCCGGCCTCCTTCTCCTCTGCCCGAATCAAGCAATGTAAGGAAATTTTTTTTTTTTTTCATTTATGTTAATTAATTGTTAATTTAGTTATAATTGTTAATTTATGTTAATTTATGTATTTATGTTAATTTAGGTATAATTTATGTATTTATGTTAATTTAGGTAAATTTTAGGTATTTATGTTAATTTATGTATAATTTAGGTATTTATGTTAATTTAGGTATAATTTTGGTATTTATGTTAATTTAGGTAAATTTTAGGTATTTATGTTAATTTATTTATAATTTAGGTATTTATGTTAATTTAGGTATTTATGTTAATTTAGGTATAATTTAGGTATTTATGTTAATTTAGGTATAATTTAGGTATTTATGTTAATTTAGGTAAATTTTAGGTATTTATGTTAATTTAGGTAAATTTTAGGTATTTATGTTAATTTATGTATAATTTAGGTATTTATGTTAATTTAGGTATAATTTAGGTATTTATGTTAATTTAGGTAAATTTTAGGTAGTTATGTTAATTTAGGTAATTGTTTCCAAATTTATTTTAATTATATAATTTATACGTATAAATTGGTTTTTTAATTATATAAATTGATAACTTAATTGTATAATTTAGCTTAATTATATATATAGCTTAATTATATTTAATTAGAATTTGTTATTTAATATAATATAATTTAATATGTTAGTATATAAATTGTTATATTAAAATATGTTAGTATTATTGGTTATTATATTAATTAGAATTTTTTATTTAATATAATATAATTTAATATCAATTAATGTATTAATGCCTCGGGCTTTAGATGGCCGATGCATTAAGAAAGCTATTCGGAGGCCGTCGTGGCAGCAGATCTAGAGGTTCTAGAAATTCCGGCGGTTCCGCAGACTCCGAGAGGACCGCTAGCCAGCCGCGGAGGAGTGTAGATTCATCCCAGCCGCAGAGGACTGTGGATGCAGACCAGCCGCGACGGAGTGTGAGTGCTCGGCACCAGACCCTTCTCCAGGCGGGGCGGCCGTCGAGCACTTCACTTCCGCATGCCGGTCCCTCTGTGGCTCCGAGGTTTAGTCGGCAGCTGTTTCACGAGGAGATAGCTGCCGTCGTTCCTCAGGTTCGTATGCCTGAGGTTCATCGGGAGCCGATGCCGAGTCCGACTCAGTCTGGTGCTGACTCGACTGAGGTTCCTACTCTCCCAAACCAGCTTTTCCTCCCGTACAACATTCCGGCGATACCGGAGGTCGACTATCAGGGTGTGCCCTTATGGCCGGATATGCCTCAGTACGTTAGTGCTGCGGAGGCATACCGGCAGCAGCCATTTGAGGACCCTGACCACCTTATTTCGGCGAGGAGAAAAGGGAAGTCGACAGACGAGTCATCCACTTCAGGTAACATTTGATTTTATTAATTAAATGTTTTATTAAAATTAACGCACTAATATTTAATTTTATTAACCAATCATCGTTTTTGTGATAGGGACAGCCGCTAGCAGTTCACGGAGGAATACGAGAGGTGTCATCTGTTTTGACACGCTCAGGAAAACTGTTGAGCGCAGCGGCAGGATCCAGATCAACGAACCTCCTAATCAGGAGGTTCAAGGGAAGAAAAAACGCGACTACTCAGGTTGCGTGGGGTCAGTGATTAGGGACAAAGTCCCTATGTTGTGGACCCGGTGGGCTGATGTGCCCCAAGAGATCAAGAGGGAGGTGAACATTGCCGCGGCGGTGAGTAATTTAAAAAATTTAATTTATTTATCGTAATATTTAATAATTTTCGGTATTATTACAATTGTAAAACTAATAAAATATTATTTTTCAGACATTCTTCGAGATTGCCGAACACAGGCGGGATTGGGCGGACAACCAGCAGACCTTGAGGTACGTTTGTTTTTATGGTATTATAATTATCTTATAATTATTAATATTTTATGATATTAATAATATTTCTAATGCACTTTTATTTTTTTCGTAGGTTCAAAGAGTGGAAGAACGAGCTGCGTTCCCACTATAACGAGTACGACCACCTTGGTCGTATGGGCACTCCCAGGGAGTTCGTGTTCCGGGAGTACGAGGGGCGTTGGTTGAAGACAGTAGACTTCAACAACCCAGTTATGCAGGTAAATACTAAACTTCAGTAAAAATGTTTATTTTGTTAATATTTTAATTATTAGTTTAATTATTTTATAATTATTACATTAATATTTTCTGATGCATTTTTCTAATATTTTATTATTTGTTTGAAGGAACGGTCTCGGATAAACTCTGCGAACCGCCGCCGGAACACAACCCCCCATCATGCTGGTTCATGGCCGTTTGCACAGTATCAGGAGGAGGCGCTCAGAGATCATCCTGATAGCAACCCGTACGTGGAGACGTTCAAGATCGCTTATCCACAAGCGACAGAACAGCTCGTAAGTCGTTCATTACAATTTTAAAATTTTAATTATTAATTTTACTTAATTATATATTTGTTATAATATTAATTTTTTTTTCCCGTCCACTTAGGAGAGGGTCAACCGGGCCGAAGAAGAGGTGCTCCAGCAAGTAGTTTGGGACACACAACCGAACATTTCAGAGGCAGATCTGGAAGAAGCCATGTGCCATGTCGACCGGTCCAGTGTCCAAACGGCAGCGAGGATCTTCGACGCAGCCTTCCCAAACCGGTCAAACAACTACTACTGCCAGGGTTTGGGAAGTGCTGGACTAGAGCTTCTGAAGACCACTAAGAGAGGTCAGAAGAAGGGAGGCGGGGAGAGCCAGCATATGAGGGGGGAAGTGCAGCGATTGGCCGCAGAATTGGCGACCTCGTCTCAGACAGTACAGGAGCTGCGCCGCAGCACACAGCAGTATCAGCAGGAGACGCGCCGCAGATCACAGCAGTATCAGTTGGATGTGGCCGGTTGGCATGCCGAATGCGAAAGAATTCGGCAACACAACTACGACGGCCAACAAAACTGGTGCTATGAGCTGTTCGCGGCACAACAACAAGGCCTTCCACCCCCGCCCCCGTTTCAGCGGTTAGCGGAACCTCCAATGCCTCAACCTCCCGTGTTCGGTCAGCAGGATGACGAGCCTGATGGAGAGCAGGATGCTGGGGATGACCTGCTAGACTTTAGTAGTTTAGGTGATGATTAGGGTTTAGGGTTTATGTATATTAGAACGAATTTAATAAAAATGGTATTTAGACGTGTTTCTTGTTGGTGCAAATGCATGGAATGTTTTTGTGATTTGCAGGTTGCTTGGAATGGTAATTTAGAAAATAATTTAATTTTTTTTTTCCAAATGTAAGAAAAGCCGACGATTTTGGCATTATTTTAATCGGCTATAATAACTATAGCCGACGAATTTTACCCATTTTCGTCGGCTATACAACTTATAGCCGACGAAAATTACATTATTTCGTCGGCTATAACTAATTAATGCCTATTAAATATTAATATATTTTGAGGAAATAGCCAACGAAAATTATGTATTTCGTCGGCTATACTTAATGAATTTCGTCGGCCATACTCGAAAATACCCGACGAAGTTCGTCGGCAATTTGTCCCAGGTTTGGCCGACGAAAAATATTTTCGTCGATACAGTCGTCGGCCATACTCTACTATAGCCGACGAATTCTTTTTTTTCGTCGGCCATTAGTATAGTCGACGGGGTTGTTCCGACGACGTATAGCCGACGAAAATTTCGTCGGCAGATGGTATAGCCGACGAAATATAACCATAGCCGACGAAATTTTTTTCGTCGGCTATTCATCCGCATCTGGTAGTGTTAGCCTCGCTAAGCCATCCCATGTGCATATGCGCACATGCACCCACACACGCTGTCGAGAAGAAGCGTGTGCAGCACGACAGCCAGACGCGCTAGCACATGTCCCAGCAATCTGCCCTGCATCCGAAACAGAGCATCTACTGAGAGAGCTTCTGGGGGATTTCCAAGTATTTTTCTGCCTTTCCAAGTGATAGCATGTGGCTGCAACATATCCTAGGACTACTAGGAAGGGATGAAAGCGTGTGAAGACCAAGAAGAGTCAAGGCAGCCACGTCAAAGCCGAGAGAAAGAAGGAATCCTGCCGAGAGAAGGATAGGTGTTTCCGGGTGAGTTTGGAGGCTGCGATCAAGTTGTCGGCTGAGAATCCATCAAGCAACCGGCTGCCGATCCATTAGAGGAGTCCATGAAGAGTTGCAGCCGGTCCATGAGGAAAACGCACGGAAGAATCATGAAGAATCTAGAAGGAGAGAAAGCTTGGCCGGCAAGAGTACCTAAACCGAATCGGATTAGGATTCCTTTACCTTATTGCTGCCGGCAAAGCTCTAATCTCTCTCCTATATATATGTGTCGATTCCCATACAGAAAACGGGTCACATCTTAAGCCAAAACACAAAGCCATAAGCTCTACCAAAATTCCCCTAGAATCCTACATTGAAGAGTTAGCCGAAACACATCTCCACCACCACCAAAAACAGTCCATCCGTACCATCATCACCATCATCAATCAACACATCTTGAAGCTCCAAAGGTGGCTACAAAGTGCGATCTACCCCCTACTTTCGGTGTAACAATTTATTCTTTGTAGTTATGTTAAACTTTGTCTATGAAGTTAGCATGAATTCTTGGTTTCGGATTATATGTCTATGTATGACTCAGTTTGGAGTTTGGTTTTATAAATTTCATGTTAAAAATATCTTTGATTCGATGCTTAGGCCTAGGTCTAGGTTTCGGTTTCATTGAGTCTTTGCATGTTAATCATGTAATATAAAACTTGTAAGAATTTCGGATACTAGATAATTAGGACAGTCGGTATAGAAGCATGTTTTAGGATTTAAATCGGTTAGAACTAAGGTGAGGGCATCTAATCTGTACTTAGTGTTGTCTTTGAACGGTATCTAGGTATTTGGTTTAATCCGCTTGAGTTATAATGAACTAAGTTTACGTGTGTTGCTTTGATTTGTTGTGCTCACCTAGAGTAGTTTAACCTTAGGACTTGCATGTTTAATAAGAAGATTGACAACCTTACTTATTTGCGTGTCTTTGATTATAGACTTTGTGCTTCAATGTTACATGTCGTATAACGGTAACATAAACTTTAGGGTCCATAACGTATGTTTGGTCTTAAAAACATTAGAAGTGAGATGACCCGGCCTTAGGGTGGATTGTGTGGACCTGACTTGACCTGGCTAGGGAAGCTAGCAGGTAAGTAGGTCACAAATCTCACATCGCCTGAGGGAGATGGATGCGATGCTTATATGTGCAGGGTTAGCACAATACGTAGAGACGCGTTTTGGGAGCTCAGTGTCTTCAGAGGGGATGGAAACTCTGAAGTTAAGCTTGCTCGCCTCGTAGCAATCCCAGGATGGGTGCCCTACTGGGAAGCTAGCAGGCAGGCAGCTCCCGAAGCAAAACCGTGCGGGGTGATTCCCAAAGCGGACAATATCTCTACTGCGCGTGCCGGACCGTTACAAATGGTATCAGAGCCTGTCCTCGGCCGGAAGTGTGCCGACGCGGACGTCGGACCCTAAGGGGGGTGGATTGAGATGACCCGGCCTTAGGGTGGATTGTGTGGACCTGACTTGACCTGGTTAGGGAAGCTAGCAGGTAGGTAGGTCACAAATCCCACATCGCACGAGGGAGAGTGGATGCGATGCTTATATGTGTAGGGTTAGCACAATATGTAGAGACGCGTCTTGGGAGCTCATTGGCTTCGGAGGGGATGGGAACTCCGAAGTTAAGCTTGCTGAGCTCAGAGCAATCCCAGGATGGGTGACCTATTGGGAAATTACGGGTGAGCTCCCAAGAACAAATCCGTGAGGGACCTCTGGGGTGCCAGAGTGGCATGTGGGCCCATAGCGGACAATATCTAGCTGGGAGTGAGGGGGTGCTCAAAGGGCACTGGCAGCTACTCCAAGAGACGCGTTTTGGGAGCTCAGTGGCTTCGGAGAGGATGGGAACTCCGAAATTAAGCTTGCTCGCCCAGTAGCAATCCCAGGATGGGTGACCTACTGGGAAGCTAGCAGGCAGGCAGCTCCCGAAGCAAAACCGTGCGGGGTGATTCCCAAAGCGGACAATATCTCTACGGCGCGTGCCGGGCCGTTACAAGAAGTCTCACAATTAGGTAAATTCGGGTTCCGTGCTAGTTGTAAACAAAAACTTGTTTGAGTCTAAAGCATGCTAAATACTTGTTCCTTACTTTCTAGTGTACGTGTCTTACTTGTTAAAGAATTATGTGCTAAGTGTCTTGTGTGAAAGATGTCGACCAAAACATGTACATAGTAATTTAGGTTTTATTTTCGTGTCTAGTAAATTAGGGGCGGCTTTGTTGCCGAATCAATCAACCCCCTTTGTGTGACGTTTCTATGTAAATATATGTGAATATTTGTCTAACATTCTCATAATGTAGGTACCCTTAATCTCCGGCTTAGAATGATCCGTACTTATTTCTATACTACTAACGATTGTAGGGTTATTATTGAAGGCCGCTTCGGCGACTCGATCACGCATACAGAGCGTCAGATACTCGAATTTTGGTGTCATTAGGCAAGAGGAATTGGGTAGGTCCACGACCTTTAACAATCGGTCCTGTTCCTGTCATCGTAGATAACGACGATCCGTGTGGCATAAAATCTGTAAATAATTGCCTATTTCGAAGAATAGTGTGAGTCGTTGCACAATCCAACAAACACTCGATCTCACCGTGAAACATCTACAAAAACAATGTCAAACGTTTATATGCGACATGGTGAACACTCTTGGATATATAAAAAGAAATAAAGTAAGGGATGGTGATCGAATCTCGATCCTTTAGAGAGTGTATTGAGGCAATATATCATTACAAAACGAAGTGCATTGAGACCGATTAGGTAGCCATGACATCCATATAACTTTAGATAAAGTGAAAAGTCGCGTTTAGACACCGAATACCAGCAGTACAAGAATGAAAACAAGTAACATAGCCGAAAGAGAAAGACCTAGGCCTTCGGTTGAGGCCGGAGCCGAACTAAGGCCGAGGCCAAGGCAAGGTCGGGACCTTGTTTGGTGCTGAGCCGAAGCAAGGCTAAGGAGGAGGGCCGGTCAGGCGTAAAGCAATCTAATGCGACGGTTGAGCTAAATCTGAAACATGTCAAGTCTGGAGACAAGTCGTTGCCAAGCTAATTTTGCAAATATTGCATGTTTGGAGAGGCTATGTATGCTGGTGCGAAGTCAGATTTATTGTCGAGGATGTGTCTAGACTAAAGTTGAGACGTTTTCGAGGCAATAATTTAAAACCGGGATCGGTGTCGAACCGGCAGGCTGCAGAGGCGCGCTGCCTTACTGCCAAGAGGCTGTCGAGGCTTGTGGGTGGAATGCTGTCGAGATGCGCTATCGATCTGCCGAGAGGCTGTCGATGTACGTTGTCGAGGCGTGCAGCTTGGCTGCCGATAGGCTACCGAGCTGCCGAGGGATCAGCAGGCTTGCCGAGAGCTGCCGAGGGGCCTGCCGTGGTGCTGCTGATCTGCCGAGCAGGCTGCCGGTAGCATGCCAAGGTGCTACCGAGGATGTCGAAAGGCTGCCTGGGCGCTGCCGAGGCTTGGCCGGGCATGCATTCGCGAAATTTCACAATTTTCTAGTTTTGTTTTTGTGATTTTGTTTCGGATATGAGTTAACATCACCAATTCCATGGTGAACTCAAGATAATTATGCCATAGGAAATTTGACGCATTGAACCATTTATGCTTTTGTAAGGGATGTAATTCTCGTTTCATTTATTGAATAAGAGAAATTTTATTGATGACAACTCAAAAAGTACATCAAAAATGTTCTAAATAAGACGACTTATCGAACAAAGTCGTAAACTATAACTAAAAACAAGCCAAAAATAACCATGTTATCAAACTTGAACATGAATCATATGACGTAACAAGCCAAAAGACTTAGTCATAATCTGGAGTATCATACTCCTTAGTCCTACGTTTCTTAGTAGGTTGGAAGTCATCGACGGTGAGGTGAGTATCTTCATCATCGTCTTCTTCCTCAAAGTCTCCATAGTTCGCTTCTTGAGCCATATATTGCTTGTGTTTCTTGTAGGCAGCTGACATCTCTACTAGCTTTACAATCACGCTGAATATATATGATTCTTGGAGCCGCATTTGAAGCAAGGAGCCGAAGCTGAGTTTGAGGCGTGGCCACCACGCTTAGGGCCGGGACCGGATCGGTCCCCTCCCCGTGGAGCGGCGGCGGCACAGCCGTCTCGTTTCCGAGAGAGGTTCCGGCTAGGGTCGGCGCCTCCTCTTCCTCCTCGGCCACCACGTGTCGCTCTTGGCACACATGATGGTTGTGCTTGACGTTCACAAGGTTGCTTCTTCTGGTTCTTACCATAGAATTGGTGAGATTCTGAAATAAATTGCGGACCTCTAGGCCTCTTGATGGTAGTGAGAATCAACTCTTGGTACCTCTCTTTTCGTTGGAGCACATTCATCAGGTCACGAAAGGTCATGATGGTGCCCTTTTCAAAGAGATCGCGGTATTGATGCGACAACATGAACGCGGATTCAAGAAACGTTGTGAACGTCTTCTCCATCATATCTTTGTCGGTTTTCTCGAAACCACAAAAGCTCAGATCATACTGTAAATTGAGCATAGTCTAATGATAGTCTTGGATAGATTTGAAATCCAATAAGCGAATTTGCTCCCAATCTGACAATAAGTCAGGAAGTTGTGCATCATGCACATTATCGAAGCGATCTTTGAGAATGTCCCATAGCTCTTTGGGATCTGTTTTCCTCAGGTACTACTTCTTGAGCGTTGGGTGGATATGGCTCCTGAGAAACATCAGGGCATGAGTTTTTTGTTCAAGAGAAGCTTACAGATTTTCATCATCTGGAGGGACAATGGTGGCCGTGAATCTCTTTCTAATGAAGGTATTCTCAACATCAGAGACCCACCTTTTGTATTCCTTACTTTAGACATCCAAGATGTTAAATTATGGACGTTGAGTGTCAGACATCTACAAAATACAAATTGGGAGATGTTAGTATCGATTAAACACGAATACTAAAAAAGTTTGATTATATTTTTAGAACAGTGCCAAGATGTGTTATGGTCACATAAATCGATGCAAAAACGTGACTAAAGGTCACAATCGATATTGATATGAGCATAAAATACTACGTTCTTAATATATTATTCCCTTCATTTATACTTTGTTTAACTCTTATTTGCTTAAGATCTAGTTATAATATAGAGTCATGAGCTTTTGGTAGAGTTTTAATGAAATGGTGCTTAAAAGTCGGAAGTTTACAGAAATTTTTAAATGAAAAGTACTAAAATCCGGAATCCTTAAATGTTTCGTTGAATCTGTAAAGTTTTCAAGTTGCTTTTGATGAAATTTTCTTCTCTTATGAGCAGTATATACATTGATGATTGAGCAATGGAAAGAGTTAGAGTAATCGGAGCTAAAGAAGTTGCCGAGAATTGCTATGCAAGATCGGATCCAGTAAGTTCCAGGAACTTCTTGGGCACATCACTCGATTTCCAGAATTTCTCCAGAACAGATCACTTGGAACTAGATTGCGTGCTATACATGCATGTAAAGGTCTCTCAGTCTAGTTTCCATAGAATTTAGAATCGCATCAATAGCTATTTTCTGGAGGAAGCTATGCTCGATTAAAGGCACAAAGGTCAAATCTGCCGAGAAGAAAGAATAAAATCAGAGTTTTCAGCCTAACCCCTGCTGATAGGCTGCAGTGCCAGCCTCGCCAATTTGTAGCTTGTGCCGCTGCGCAGTACTCGCAACCTGACACTTGCGTTGTCGAGCCGTATCCGACACATGCCCAGCCGTATCCGATACTGGCCTATATGTATCCCAGGCGTATCCGCCGAGGTTTGGCCTATGACATCACGTATCGGATACGTATCCGATATCGGCACTCATGCTGTCGAGAAAATGTCGACACTGACACTCGCACTCACTACCAGAAAAAAGGCTTTTCCCGACGAAATAAAAAAAAAGGCCGACGACATAAAATTTTCGTCGGCTATTCCCAAGAATGGCCGACAATTTTTTTTTTCGTCGCTAAAAAAAAAATTCGTCGGCTATTCCCCTAGAATGGCCGACGATTTTTTTTCATTGGTAAAAAAAAAAAAAAAATCGTCGGCTATATTCATATTTTAGTCGACGATTTGAATTTTCGTCGGCCTTTCTCTGAAACTTTAGCCGACGAAAACTTTTGAAAGTTTGGCCGACGAAATTGGCATTTTCGTCAGCTATAAGTCTATATATTTTCAGATCTAGACAGCAGCTGTTTATTTAAAAAAAAAACGAAAAAAAACGGGAGAAAGAGTGAAAAATCTGTGGGTATTTTATACAATTAGTTGCGTCTCATCGATTTGAAACTATTATCTGTTGAAGGTCAGGCAAAAAAACGTCATTTAGACAGTCCAATTACCATTTCTAAGCGTTTAGAGGTTTGACTGACCCGGTTGACTGTTCCGATCGAGCCTTTAACGTTGTCAGATGTAGTTGGATTTTTTTTCCATACATGTATTTAATCTAAACGGTGATATCTGACGGTTGGAATAGATTTTCTAAACTTTTAGATTCAAAATCAGAACATATGCACTAATGTTCCTTAACTTGTTTACTAAGTGTTTAAGTGAATGTATAGTTTCAAATAGTTACTATACGTAGACTCTTCAAATGCAAAAATATTGTGAAATAAGATATGACCGAAATAATGAAATACGTCTACGGTTGAAAAATGACAAGATTCCGATAAAATCTGAGTGTCGAATGTTGCAGTTAACTGTTTTTTACTTTCGTTTTCCTATGGGTAGCGTGACGTTCGTTAAATCAATTTTGGAAAATTTTTATATGATTAGTTGCGTCTCATTGATTTGAAACTATTATATGTTGAAGGTGAGGCCAGAAACTGATGTAGGAAGGATGGCAGCAAACATTGAAGAGCAGATTGACCGTTGCAAGTCAAAACCCGGTTTACTGCAGATTTGGCGTCCGGCGTCCGAATGACGATTGTGATACCATTCCGAAAAGGGAACGATGCCAGGAATCAAACTCATACCTTTGTCACGACGTGTGGGCCTTTTCGGGCTTTCGAGTTCTTTTAGGGCCTCAAAACAGCAGTTTAATATGTTTTCAAGATTTAAGTTTTCTAATTTGTTTTGGATTCGTTTTGTTTTAATTCCTTGGGCTTTTAGGTTTCCTTGTTAGTTGCCCTAGGGTTTCTTTTCAGTATTTAAGCATCCCTTTGGGATCACATACAATTAATTAATCATATTTTATCAAAACCCTAAGAGTTTTCTCTTGATTCCTGGTGGATTCCAGACCTGTTCTTTAGAGTACGACGTTGATTGTGCTCTCCATTCATTGAGGGTTCGACGTTGATCAACCCTTCCACACTTCTACTGCGTCAGAAACCGTCGTTTAACTAGACTAATTTCCGTTTTTAAGCGTTTAGAGGTTTGACTTAGTGGTTTGACCTATAGTTTAGCCGACGAAAATTATATTTCGTCGGCTAAACTCTTGCGATCCACGCCTTTTCATTGTCCGCCGTTGGATGGCTCAGATCCGACGGCTGTTGATCTTCCAAAGTATAGCCGACGATGTTCATAGAATAGCTTACGAAATATTGTAAATCGTCGGCTATTCTCTAAGTTTAGCCGACGAAAATTATATTTCGTCGGCTAAACTCTTGCGATCCGCGCCTTTTTATTGTCCGCCGTTGGATGGCTCAGATCCGACAGCTGTTGATCTTCCAAAGTATAGCCAACGAAATCTTTTAAATCGTCGGCTATTCTCTCTGCTTTAAATCTTTCAGCCCGCCTTTTTTCTCTCCACCTCCGGCGTCCTCCTCCTCCTTCTCCTCCTCCTCCACCGGCATCCTCCTCCTCCGGCCTCCTCCGGCCTCCTCCTCCTCCTTTTCCATGGAAGTTAGACATAACTATGGAAGATTGCATATTCAGTTGAACCAAAGCATAATTTAATTTTTTTTCCCCAAAATTTAAGAATAGCCGACGAAATTGACCTTATTTCGTCGACTATAACTGTTATAGCCGACAATTTTTACCAAATTTCGTCGGCTATAACTTTTATTACCGACGAAAATTACATTATTTCGTCGGCTATGCCTCTTAAAATATTAATATATTCTGACGAAATAACCGATGAAATAGACAAAATCGTCGGCTATATTTAAGAACAAATAGCCGACGAAATTGATTTGCTTCGTCGGCTATAGTTGCCAAAATCGTCGGCCATACTCGAAAATATCCGACAAATTTCGTCGGATATTTTGCTAAGGTTTGGCCGATGAAAATTCATTTTTGTCGGTGATAATGTTGGAATGGCCGGCGATTTCGTTATTTTCGTCGGCTATTAGTTTTACCGACGGGCTTTTAACGACGACTTATAGCCGACGAAATTTGTGTCGGTAGAAGGAATAGCCGACAAAAATTTTGAATAGCCGACGAAATTTTTTTCGTCGGCTATTCTGTCAAAACTGGTAGTGACTGCCGAGAAGCTACTGCGCAACTTGCCGCACATGTCGAGGCTCACTCACACGTCAGCCCTGCACACTCCCTGCACCTGCGCGATACCGGCACTCACGCTGTGGACAGCCTGTCGACAGACAGATTAGCCTCGCCAGCTACAGATAGATTAGCCTCGCCAGCTACAGCCAGATTAAGCCTCGCCAGCTTCAGCCAGATTAGCCTCACTACAAATCCTGCTGCGCATACAAGCTGCCGATGTTGCCGAGAAAGCTGCACTCTGTCGATACCCTTCCGATACTGCCGATAGCGCATGCAAGCTGCTGAGAAAAGTAAAATCTGCTGAGGAAGCCTCCGAGAGGGCTGAAAGTGTCTCAGCCGTGTCCTAGGGCTTCAAGTAAGAAGAAAATGTGTTAAGCATGTGGGGAGTAAACCCTAGGCCGGCCAAGCATGGAACTCCTTGTTTGAAAAGGGATAGAATAACCTAAACCATACCGGATTGGGAAACATTATCACAAGAGGATTTCTATCCCGTTTTGAGCAAGGAAAACTCTCCCAAATCAGCCTTTTCCTTCTCCTATAAATAGAGGTCGGCACCTTGAAGAAAGGTATCACATTCTAGCACAAGCAAAGTACAAAAAGCTCTACCAATACTCAGCCAAAAATCCTACATAGAATAGCTAGCCAAAACACATCTCCATCACCACCAAAAATACCTTATCCGTACCTAAGCCATCTTCGCCGGATCAACACAAGTTGGAAGCCTCAAAGGTGACTACAAAGTGCGATCCACCCCTTACTTTCGGTTTAGTAAATTATTTTATGTAGTTATGCTTAGTTTTGTCATGACAGGTACCCTTAATCCCCGGCTAGAACGATCCCTACTTATTATACTACTAACGATTGTAGGGTTATTATTGAAGTGTCGCTTCGGCGACTCGTCAGATATCTTCCCTTTAATTTTCTTTTTAAAAAAGAGGCGTTGTGGTTCACAGTAACATCATAGTTACAAGCACAACGGTGGTCGGTAACATCATAGTTACTCCGAAAACAGTGGTATCAGGCAGGGTTTAAAATCTTTGCGATATATCCGATATCTCTACCGATATCTCTTTTTTTCGGCCGACCGATATATTTTTTAGGGTAAATATCTTCTCTTTCACCGTATATATGATATATCTCCGATAACTTAAAATATCTCTGATATTTAAGATATTTGCGATATATCTCTGATATTTTAACCAAATATCTGTAAAATTTTCTAATAATTTTTTTTTTCTAGAAATTCGAGAATGTTTAAGAGAAGAGTAATTGAATAAGTAATCAATGATTACCTCGAGGGATATCAAAAAAAATTGAATACCCCGGATTCCCCTCAAAGGATATCCGGATGAGAGAAGTGACAGACAGTCTTGATAAATATTGGTGAGGAGTGTTCTCCTCGAAGAATATGTAAGAAAGTAAAAAAAAAGTAATCATCTCGATTGCTCGAATAAGTAATCGCCTCGAGTTCTCGAATAAGTAATCGTCTCGAGTGCTCAAATATGTAATCTCATCGAGTTCTCAAAAAAGTAATCGCCTCAAGTTCTCAAATTAGTAATCGCATCAAGTTCTCGAATAAGTAATCGCCTCGAGTGTTTGAGAAAAAAATAAGGCTTGTTTTAGCCCGACAATATTACTTGGTTCCACAAAACAATAAAGACATATGCAAAAGTAGTGATGAACGATCAATTAACAACTTGTTCTCATATAATTAATTATTGATGGAAGTCATAAAAAAGAAGAACCGTGATCAATAATCGATAGCGGACGCAACTCACGCAATGAATATTGAATGAATGTAGTAAGAAGAGGCTAAGAATGCAAAAAGTAGGCTTATTTTTAGCCCGACCAAAACAAAGCACACGTATTAATGTCATTGAATTCATTCAACATGTTTGAAGGCACATGGAAAGTAGTCAACTAGTGTTTTCCTCTTTTCTTCAATTATAAGAAGAGCCCAAAAATGCAAAAAGTAGGCTTGTTTTTAGCCCGACCAAAATAAAGCACATGTATTGTCATTCAGTTTATTCAACAAAACAATAAAGACACATGGAAAAGTATTGAACTATTGACGACCCAAGGCTGGTGATGAATCTATATAAGAGCGCGCATGCGTAGGTACTTCAACATGCAAGCATATTTACATTCTTCTGCTCCTTACGAAAAATAGTTGTAGAATTCAGGTAATTAAATCTCCTTATAAGAATAGTTTTCTCTTTAATTTTATAGTTATTATTTATTACCTACTACACTTACACTAAATGTTTAACTGATGTTGAGTATTGTTATGTGCTAGATCAATAATGGCAAGTGGTAGTGGACGTGGAAATGATCCAGCATGGAAGTATGCAACTGCTATTGAAGGAAATAAAAGGGCTACAATCTGCATATTTTGTTTTAGCAGATTTCAAAGTGGCGGAATTATAAGATTGAAAAGTCATTTATCAGGTTATGATCTACACAGGGGTGTTAAAAAATGTGATAAGGTGCCACCAGATGTGAAGCAAGAGGTGATAGCATGGATCAAGAGAAAAGATGCTATCAAACAAGGAAAGGCAGCTGTTGAAGAAGATATCAGAGAAGAACTCCGAAATGAATATCTTGGGAGTGAACAAAATCCCAATGAAGATGATGGGAGTGATGGCGATGATGGATATCAATATCCTCAAGACAAGCGTCGTTCTGAACGAGGAGATTATCGGGAAGCAGTAAGACGATCAACTGTAGATCGTGATAACTCTCAATTTACAAGGAGTGCAAGTTTGAGATTTCCAACAAGATCGAAGGGTGGTAGTAGCAATCGTCAAACTCAACAATTTGATCGATCAAAACCTCATACTCATCGGTATCAATTCCTGAACCTCCAGTAGAAATGTCATACAAGGATAGTCGAAGCAAAACACAATTAAAGGAATATTTAAAGGTGCGAGAGAAACTTTACTAAAATCAACTGTAAGATTTTTCATATATACTGGTATTGCTGCAAACAAGGCAAACTCCCCACATTTTAAGGAGATGCTTTCTGTCGCAGGAGATTGTGGTAATATTTTATACTTTAATGCACTTGTTATGTATAATATACATACTGACCAATTTTATTAAATATATCGTTTCTTGTTTATAGGTCCTGGCATAAAGTCTCCAACCCCAAATGAAATTCAAGGTCCTTGTCTGGAGGCAGAGTACACAGAAATGCAAAGGTATGTGGATAAGCATAGAATCTTGGAAAGTATTTGGATGCACTATTATGTGTGATGGATGGACTGGGCCAACCAAACTATCTATTATAAATTTTATGGTGTATTCGAAAGGTGCAACTGTGTTTCTGAAATATATGATTATCATATTAATCACTACAATTCATACTACATGGGTCAAATGTCTTGGTCAGATTATTGTACTTTCGTGGATCAGCGTGGGAATTTGAAGCACCTAGAGTCTCTTTATGGTACTAAATGAAGCTATTATTTGTATGTATTTATGATTTTATGTGTTAAATGAATAAATTTCATATTTAAATAAATAAAAAAATTAATATCTCCGATATATTTCCGATATCTCTTTTTTTCGGCCGACTGATATCTCTACCGATACCGACATTTTAATCCTTGGTATCAGGGGAGTCAATTCCCCGTGTACCTTCCCGAGAAGCAAAAGAATCAGGATGATGTAGCAGAGACACGAAAAGGTCC
Organism: Potentilla sterilis; assembly: GCA_963682095.1. Lineage (NCBI taxonomy): Eukaryota > Viridiplantae > Streptophyta > Magnoliopsida > Rosales > Rosaceae > Potentilla > Potentilla sterilis. The sequence goes on along the minus strand of OY821757.1, from coordinate 28,833,430 downwards.
TGGATGAAAGACACAAGTCCTAGAATTTAAAGTACGGAAAGCAAGAACTTTTATAAAATTTTACCTCTTCTAGAGAAGCTTGATCAAAAGAAACTTGATTCTTGGGGAAGCTTGTTCTTCTTGACTCTTCTTGATTTCTTCGAAGCAAAGATGAGGGCCTTGAAGAACGCTTGATCGGCTTGCGAGCAATTTTGGACGTCGGGAAATGTGTGTTGCGGGGGAGGGGGGGGGGGGGGGGGGGGCGGCACACAAACGCGGAAACGGGCAAAGGAGGACTGTCGGGGGTTGCGTGACAAGGGCAGGGGCGGCTGCAAGGGGGTGCGGTGCTACATGGAGCAGAAGCCGAGGGGGCTGCAGGCTAGCGGCAGCGCAGGTGCTACCGAGAAGGTGCCGACAATGCCGGAAGAGGAGGACGGCGGCTGGCGGCGGTAGGGTTAGGGTTTTGGAATTAGTTTTTTTTAGGGCTATTAGATGGGAGGCTAGAGCAACGCGCTGATAACGTGTTGCAGGAGAAAAGAATGATAAGCAAAGCGTAATCTTATTGATTGATAAGGAGGCCTTTATATTGGCATTACATCAAGTATCCCGAATAATCAGGGATTCCCTATCTACTGAATATACTATAAATCTAGTCTAATTAGAACAAGACACATCACGGAAGTTACGGAATTAACGTTTCTTAAAAAGACTAAAAATTATATTTATCGATAATTTTGTAAAAAGAAACAACTACCTACTAAAACACAGATGATTGAGAAAAGAATGATAAGCAAAGCGTAATCTTATTGATTGATAAGGAGGCATTTACATTGGCATTACATCAAGTATCCCAAATAATCAGAGATTTCTTATCTACTGAATATACTAGAAATCTAGTCTAATTAGGACAAGACATAACACGGAAGTTACAGAATTACCATTTCTTAAACAAACTTAAAATTATATTTATCGAAAATTTTGTAAAAAGAAACAACTACCTACTAAAACACAGGTGATTTATAAACTCGCTTTTAGATAAGTGAGCATTGATTTATATGTTGAGGTTACTAAGTCTTTCCTGTATTCTTACATGAGGCGGTAGAATAATTAGCTTTTGATTTTTCCTCTTGACTGAAAGACAAAAAAACACAGGGAATAGTTGTGAGTGACTGAGTGGAGTACGAAGTTTGAAGTTTCTTTGGGTGGCAAGTAAGGGGTATCAAAATTTAAAAATAATAACACTCAAACAAACAGCCTCCTTAAACATTGATTAATCAAAAGTTTATGCCGCCATCACTATGCAGCCCTCTGCGGTCGCCAAAGTGCTGCGCGGAGCATGTGGCGACAGATCCAGACGCCTAATAATTCTAGTATCTGATAATTCTTCGTCTCTCTCATGGTTGATTTGTATACGCTATCTAGCTATATATCCTACACTGCATTCAACGATCTCAACCGCACTCTTGCCGGAAACCAAAAGGTTCGTGCTACTCTCTTATAACTTGGGTGGATTCTACGACTTCGATTCATGAACTAAACGAATAACGATACAAGGTATGTATTCAATCTCTTAAAGAGCTTTTTGTTTTACTTCAATCATTCTTTTTCTACATGCATATTGCTTTGGGTTCCATTTCCTCATTTTTGCTTCCAGTGGATGATGTTCATGAATTCCCTTTGCTTGATCCTGACTTTCTGAGAGTGATCAAGAGCTCCCACTCGATCGTCTTCTTGTTCAACTTATATTTATTTTGTTTACTTAGCTTCTCAAATGTATACCTTTCTATAGTTTTGTTTGATCTGTGTTTGTCCTTGCTTTCTTAGTAATCTATATGTTGTCCAAAAAGATTATACTAATGACCTTGTATAATCATTTCACACTCCTTTCATCCTTCAAGTGATCAAGTCACTAAAAGGGTAGGAAAGAAAAGTTTGAATCGTGAAAGATTGGAGTGTAAGTTCCAACTAGTTCTGCAGAATTTGTTTCGTTTGTTCATTTCATAAAAACAATACATGTGACCTATTACGTATAAAAAGGCTTGGAATCCGGAATCAATTTTGTCATTACCTTTGAGGGGCCTCATTCTAACTCTCTTCATACTCTTGTTTCAAAAAGTTTCAGGTTTCTGTAAGAATTTTATTTCTTGAGTAGATTTATATATCTGATATATATTTATATATATATATGTGTGTGTGTGTGTGTGTGTGTGTGTGTGTGTGTACGACTAGCGAACCCTGTTGGTCCTTTTTCATTCATGTTGAGCATCTGGTTTTGAGGTTTATCAGTTTATCCCTCCAAACTTTTGAAGCAGAATACAGTTGATACATGTTTTGTGTCTTTTTATATTTTCAAACTTGCAAACTTCAAACAAGTCAATGTATGCATTTGGAACCTTGTACTACTTTAATGCTTTTATTTTATTTTCTTAGGAAACTCAATTGTGATGATTAAATGCTGTAATGTTAATGAATATTTTACTATTTGATAGGTACTCTATATCTTCTTCCAGAGTTTGGGTCTCTGATCCTAGCTATACTTTCTTTAGCACACGATGAAACATCTACCTGAGCTTAAACTGAATGAAAACTTGTCAAGCTTGTTGCAACATTTTTCCTTAAACTTACTACTTCTGTCCATTTTCCTCATCCTCTTATTCAAATGGTTTTTCACCACCACAAAAAAATCACCACCTTCTCCACCAACGCTGCCTGTTATTGGAAACCTTCATCAACTAGGCTTGCACCTTCATCGCTCACTTCACTCCTTGGCTCAACAACATGGGCCCTACATGCTGCTGCACTTTGGTAGCGTGCCAGTACTTGTGGTCTCATCAGCTGAGGCTGCCCGAGAGATCATGAAGACCCATGATGCCATATTCACTGACAGACCCAAGTATCTCAACTTTAAGAGGCTTTTCTACAATTACAAAGATATCCTGTCAGCACCATATGGTGAGTACTGGAGGCAGATAAAAAGTATATGTGTTGTAAATCTTTTGAGCAATCAAAGAGTTCGCTCCTTTCGTATGGTGAGGGAAGAGGAAACGAAATCCATGATCAACAACATACAACAAGTTTGTTCTGTATCATCTCCTCCCTCCTACTCAGCAGTTTTGAATTTAAGTGAAATTTTTTTGACACTTACTAATGATGTTGTTTCTCGAGTGGCTCTTGGGAGGAAATACAGTGATCGAGGAGAAGATGGAAGGTTGTTTAGGAAGCTTTCTGTAGAGGTTTCACAGATAATGTCAACTTTTAATATCGGTGACTATATTCCGTGGCTTGCATGGTTTAGCCATGTCAATGGTCTGAATGGTAAATTGGATAATATCGCGAAGAGGTTTGATGCCTTTTTAGAATTGGTTATTCAAGAGCACAGAGATTGTTCAAAGAGAACTGAAAATGGACATGACCATGTTGATATTCACAACGACGATCACAAGGATTTTGTCGACGTTTTGCTTCAGCTTCAGAAAGATAATGCAGATGTGCCTGGGTATCCTATTGATGCAGAAAGCATGAAGGCTCTTATCTTGGTAAATTCCAATCCCTACACCGATGAGTAACACTGTATTAATTACTGGCATCCTATACATTTTTCCTATCATAAACAATATCATAAACAATGAGTTTTTATGCTTGTATAGTGGTGGCAGATTTGTATTACGTTCAAATTCGAATAATTTCCCTTGTAGTAATACCAGCAAACATAGATAACCAGAAGTTAGTTTATATGATTTAAAAAAAATTATTTTGCTTTACTTACTTAAGTAGTTTAAATTGCTAAATATAGGGACAAGTTATACGTTTCTGATCAATAGCTAGACTTAATTTAATTTCGAGTCTACATGTGTTTTGTGTGTATCTGCTATTACCAATGACATTTTAGCTAATCTTATGTTGTTGTCTTCTTCTTCTTTTTTTCATTTCTCTTCCGAGTCTGTAGATTATATATGATCTGATCTGGAAATTGGATCCATATCTCATTAAGTTAATATTCTCCTTTTTTTTTCCTCACCATTTCTTTTGGCAATTAATTAAACTGTCCTCTTAGGAATTGCATCCTTTATAACATTGTATTGAAAATTTTAGTAAGAAGTGCATGTGGAGGCAACACAGCATCACTGTAAATGAAGCACCGTGACATCATTTCTGGATAATATCTAATCTGTATGTTAAGTCTCTCCATAAAAACAAAGTAAATGACAGTTTTCTAGCCTAATACGACTTCCACTATATCTTAGCTATTAGTTATATAATGTGTAAGAGGATGTTATGATCAATCTTTGTTAAGCAATATACTTTTCTTGTAGGATATGTTTGCTGCTGGCACTGATACCATATATACAGCCATAGACTGGATGATGTCTGAAATTCTAAGGAATCCGAGGGTCTTGAAAAAACTGCAAGATGAGGTCAGGGGAATAGCTGGAAACAAGAGAGAGATAACAGAGGATGACTTGGTGGGCATGCACTATCTAAAGGCAGTGATCAAAGAAACCCTCCGCTTACATCCTCCAGCTCCATTACTAGTTCCTCATGTGTCAACACAAGATGTGAAAATAAATGGTTACGACATTAAGGCCAAGACATGGGTTGTAGTGAATGCGTGGGCAATCGGAAGAGATCCAAAGTCATTCAACAATCCTGAAGAGTTCGAGCCAGAAAGGTTCTTGAATAGTGCCTTAGACTATAAGGGTACTAACTTCCAATATATTCCATTTGGATCTGGCCGAAGGAGTTGCCCTGGAATTCATTTTTCCTTGGCTATAAAAGAGATTGCTTTGGCCAATCTAGTACACAGGTTTGATTGGACATTGCCGGGAGGTGTAAGAGGGGAGGACTTGGACATGTCTGAAACGACTGGTGCGAGCATACAAAGAAAAAATCCTCTCAAAGCAGTTGCTGTTCCATATTCCTTCTGATAAGTCATAGTACTCCTTTCCTTAATAACTATCTTGGAATGGTAAGGGATCTATTATTTCCATTTCAACGTTTGTATTACACTGGAACAGCAATCATCATTGGGATGAACTTATTTCTGATTATCTATAATACCATGCGGCCTGTGCAATAATTCAGATATTACTACTAGTACTCATCCCTGGTAATATATGTAAGGTCCTGTTGAACTTAATAATCCTTTACTCCTTCAACTAGGAAATTTCTGTGAGAAGCTGATATGCTTTCCTTGGGTTTACTGTTTTCTTCAATCAAAGTTTAGTCAGATATTTGTCGCGTCTAAACTCTAAAGTACACTTTTAATCATGTTAAATTGCTTTATAGATCCCTTAAAAAAAAATTAATAATAATAATAAAAAAAAAAATGAAAATCTGTTGAAAAAAAAAACAGATTATGTGTTTTCGTCAATGTAACTGACGAGAAATAATTATGTAGTCATTATTGTCATAAATGTATTTATTATTACTGTTGTAATACTCACCCTATATAAAGGGATTATCAATGAAATCAGTAGACAATTCTCATTTTTTCCTATAATACGTTATCAGCACAATGCCCAACCTAGAGTTTTTAGCCAAGACAAACAAAAAACAAAGGGCTATCTATCTTTGAAAATTAGAAAGAAAAAAAAACCCCTTCTTTTTCACTTTATAAATAAGGACATGGTTTTAATATATTTATCATAAAAAGTTTCATTCTATTTCACTAAATAATAAAAACAGGCTGTTTTTAGTTTTGTTTGTGACAATAATACCCTTTTCTTGGTTTTTTTGTTCTTAACATGATCAAAACTCTCTCTCTCTCTCTCTCAAAACTCTCTCATCTCTCTCTCTCTCTCTCTCTCTCTCTCTCTCTCTATCTGCTTCGTCCTCACTAACTCCACCTCTCCACCCAACGCCCTCGCCAGCCAGTACTTCAGCCTCTTCACCAACGCCACTGTCCCCGTCGTCGCGCTACTTTTCGCCGTCAAGTTCGACACCGGCCGCAACCCCGAGTTCAACGACCCAGACGGAAACCACATCAGAATCAACCTCAACAACATCGAGTCCGCCGTCACCACCTCCGCCGAGTACTACCAACTCTAGCGGCGGATTCGTGCCGGTTCAGGTGCAGATCGAGTTTGAGGGCGAGAATCTCGAGATCAACATCACTGTGGCTCCGGCTAGTCTAGCCAGGCCTTCTCAGCCGACTATGGTGACGAAGGAGCTCATTCCAGGTTTCAAGTTCTCACGGTGTAGCTACCTCCAGAGCCTCCTCCGTTCCGCCGTCAGCAAGTAAGCTTAGCTCGAATTTCAAATTGAAACAATGGCTCTGATTTTGATTCGATTTTTGAAATCAAACAGAGAATTAGAGCTAGGTCGTCACGAAATGAAGTTACTGAGGAGGAGTCCGTCGTGGTTTACGCCGTGTTTGGACGGACGTTACCTTCTGATAGGGCAGGACAAGGACCTCAACCAATCAGAGATCGCTAAATTCTCCAAGCTTGATGGTGAGGCTTATCCAAGGTCACTATTTAGTACCAACATTATTTAGTCCTAGCATTCTGTTATAATCTGGAAATGAGTGTTTGTTATGTTTGTGTATGATTGAGTTGTAGATACGAGAATCAACTAGAGAAGTTCTGTCACACTACACCAAAAAGTACATCATACGACGGAAAAAAAACCATTGTCTGAATTTTGCCGATACCGTTGTGTATACGAGCGCTGTCTGATAAAAATCACACAACCAAGTTTTTCACCGTTGTGTGAGTATCGACAGAATTCTGGAAGCTGCTCGGCAGCTGCCGAGAAGCTGTCGAGCAGCTTTCAGGTTTTCTGCCGAGAATCACACAACGGTACAACAATATGTTGTGTGAAATTTCAGTCACATAACGGTGGAAAATTATTGTGTGATATGTTATTCATACAACGTAATTTTTCTCTCTATCCTATTGTGTGATATATTATTCATACAACGCAATTATTTCCATATCCCATTGTGTGATTAAATAATCACACAACGTTGCATCAAAATTTCAATTTGTTGTATGATCATTGATTCAAACAAGGTTCAATTATGTTTTCAAACAACATTGAATTGTCATATAACTCGTGTTATGTAATTATTGTATTCATACAACGTTTAATCAACATAGAATTCTAGTTGTGTGAAAACTTTGTTCACACGTCATTAGTTTGTTGTCTGAGCTTTACATGTAAAACCACAAGGATGAATCAAGCAGGCTCAATTATACCATTGCAGCTCAAAAAAATACAAAAGCTACAAGCCTACAAACATAAAGGTGAATCTCCTGGTTTTGTGACCATAAATAGGTATCTGAGTTCCTCAACTGTCAGATGAGTTGCAGAGCCCCCATATTATCTTCACCAAAAGCATAAGCAATCATTTCCCTCTTCTCTTCTTGCAAAATCAAGCTTAAAGATAACTTCTCATTCTGAAATAGGACAACATGCAGGTCATCTTTATGTAAGGATTTAAGATTATTAACATTTCACTGAGCTATCCCCTTAATGTTAGGATGACATTTAAATATAATGGTTGTTTTAAATTTGAGTCTACCCTAAATGTTATTTGTCATCATCAGTTTTCCCTTAACCATACTTCTACCTCCAATGGATGTACTGCCAAGCCTCGCCAAGGCCACTAGAGTGTTGGAAAGGGAGCCAACAGCAGCAGCCACCTTATAGCTACAACCATCCATTGCACTCAAGACTCGAACTTGTCCACTCCAAACATAGGTAATAACAAACAACAAAGAAAAACAGTCTGTTCAGTATTTTTGTTCTAAGAGCACGATGTTGTTTGCATCTCTTCTTGTATATGTGCACAATTCTAACATTAGGTAGTGCACCCACACGAACACTAACATCTTCATATATTACCATCAATTTAAAATGACAAATCATGAAAAATAAATTGATTCAAATCTCACATAGGGTCTAGATGACTAAACAAAATAATCAAGTAAAATTTTTTACATACTCACATTTACAATCATATATATATTTAGTTGCAACTTTTTTTTAGAATTCTTAAAATTAATCATATGGTGCTCAAAGACATAACATGAAATACAGCGAATCATGCTCACCGGGTCCTTGTTTCTGTTTGTCAAGGATGCAGCAGTTACAGGGCTTGAGTTCTCATCTCCCCATGTATTTATGATGTCAGTAAGTCCTGTGCTTTTAAAGTCGATCACTATGAAACACAACAGCAAATTCATTTTAGATTATATTAAAAAATATATTTGTAATTACATGCTTATATAAACAATACCTTGAAAATTGTAATTACAACCAATCAATTATAGCATTAAGCCATCTAGGTCTTCTTGAAATCCACTTTTAAGTTGCAGGGGTTTCAACTAAAGTTCAACAAACATATAAAGTATCATTTGATACCATGAAAAAGAATGCAACACAAGAATCTCCATGTACCACGGACCAAGTTGTGGACACTATATAATCAGTATCATAAATGAAACTGTTCAGAAGGGCATTCCAAAGAGAAAAGAAAGATATATATATATATATATAATACTTGCATACAACACAAGAAAATCCAAGAGGAAGAAAGATGAAAATAATGATACAGATTGAAATAAGTATTCCATATTTTCTTTCATAGCTCAATTTTTTGTACACAAAAAATCAACACCACAGCATAAAGTTAGATTCATCATATCCAGAGTATTCTAAGGGTGAAAGAAAATACAAGCAGACATACATTAACTCATAATAGATGCAGAACATTACAACTAGAATGCAATGCAGAATAAAATTACAGAAACCCAAGAATCACCACATTAAAGAGATTGCCTATGGCATCTAACATGGTGTGTGCTAATCATTCGGTCCTGCCACAGGTACTATCCAAATCGCATGCTGTGAGAATTAATAAAAGTCTATCACCTGCCTCAGGCTTTTAGACAAATTATGCAGACATGAAAATGGTAAGGCAGGTTTCTGGTATAGCAACTGAAAGAAAGAAATCAAAGAACTTCGGCCTCACCTAACCACCTAGAACCACCCTCTGAACAGTAGAACAATCTCTTTTACTATTGTTTATAGAAGCTAGGAATGTGATTCTCGCCGCTTCTGAAACTTAAGTTAGCCACTTATTGGAAGAAAAAGGCAACTATTCTTAGAGGAAGTCAAATTAGAAACCTCAGTCTTGTATAAGCCTACAGAGTATTTTTGCAAAATAAATCTACTAGTTCATCATCTACTGTTGAAGAAATAGACATGCCTCAGAAAATTTTCAACAACACTTATAAAGAAATGATTCCAAAAGAATGCGTTCCTCTAAAAATGGAAGTACCATGAATAACCTACATTTAAAAAACTCAAACAGAAAGACATAGACAATTAACTGAGAATCTGATGACGAATTTAGTACAAACCACTATGTGGTCCATCAATGTTTACATCTTTTACCAGAGGATTAAACTATAAATCCTGTACAGGTTCTGTTCTCAGAGCAAATAAAGATGAGGACAGCAATGCAGGGAAAGAATCATCCCCAGCTGGCAGTAACTCCGAACATCTAGGAAACCACTCATCAACAGAAGCAGAAATTAAGAATCTAAAAGCAGAACTTGAGAATGTAAAGAAAGGGATGGAAGAGCTGCAAAGTGACTACTCAGAGCTGCAACAGGAGTATGAAAAGATGAACAACAAGCAAAAGAGTGTCTCAAGTTGGAGTTGGGGGGGATGGAGAAATTCAAGATATCTTTCCATACAAAATCTGAAGCCAACGAAACTGAAGAATGCCAAGAAAGACGCAACTCAATTAGGGGGAGAATCAACTCCAGACGAAGATCATCCATGTCCTGAATTACTTTAACCCAACAGTAAGATTTAACGTATTTTGTTGTAAAGCTTTCCAGCACATGTGCATCAAACAGTACGAAACAGAAACTATGTCCATACTCACCAGCATTTTACTTTTTACACTGAAGAATTCGTCTGCATCAGCTACAACAGTGGGTTTTGAAGCTCCAACAGCCATGATATATAGCACCCTGATCACCAGTCCAAAATTTCAGCAAAGTTGATTATCTCTAAACTCTTGAAGGAGCAGAAGTGCAGAACCTTGTAATCGGTTCATGAAAGTGCAAATTCATGGTTTGAGGGTTAAAACTCACCTGGCCCGGAGGAAGAATAGCATCGAACCTGTCCACTCCAAACATACCCAAATTGGAGAGAGTAAAAGATCCTACATAGGATTCGGTATAACCTAATAAGTACATTGTACAACAGAATGCAATGAGATAAGACTACATGGACAAAGAGCTTCAATGACAAAACCTGAGTTGTACTCATGGGGCTGAAGTTGCTTTGAGCGGGCCTTCTCCACCAGCTCTTTCCTCGGCTTCTCTTTCTTCAGCTGCAACTAAAAAACCAATATTAATACAAAAACCAGAAAACCCCAAAATCAAAAGCAAATGGAACCCCATAATTCAGAACACTAAAAAACAACAGCACCCAATTTGTGAATCCAAATTCGATGGGTCGACCTCCATTGAAGCCAGATTCGATCTTGCAAGCACGATAGAGAGGCTCTGAAAGGCCAATTAGAGAAGAGCACAATGCATAAGAAGCGTGCCCTATCCCAAATTAACCAGTAGCACAATAAGGCACGAAGAAGAGACTGTGCGTAAGACACCGAATCAATCTAAGAAAACAGAAGAGGGGTTAAGATTTTGAGAAGAAAATCGTAATCCAAACCGAAGAGGGGTTAATTAGGTTTTGAAATCGAAGAGAATTTTAAAAAGAGAATCAAATTCGGTTTGAAATTGAAGTCTAATCAAATCCTCAGAGAAAGGCTTGAAATCGAAATTAGGGCTTACCGTTTTCGAGGCACTGGTGTAGAGGCCGAGTGAAACGCGGCTCTGCATAGCAGCCAACTGATTAAGGATGAGAGAGAGAGAGAGAGAGAGAGAGAGAGAGTGTAGATCTGGAGATTTAGGTGAATTTCTAGGTTGAGAGAAGCGAGGGGGGAGAGAGGTGGAGCGGGGGTGAGGGGAAAGATTGGAATTGGGACTGCCGGATGGTGAGGGGAAGGCCGAATGGTGAGGCAGCGAACTTCTTCGAGTTTCATCTCGACACTAACTGCAGCCAATGAGAAGGAAAAATAGCATTCAAAGAGCTTTAGGGTGAGAAGAGACTGAGAGCTGGGGAAGAGAGAATAGGTTTCTTTCTTCTACGTTTCTCTCCCCGCCCCAAAAAAAATAGCTCCAATGTGCCCCAAAATTAAAATCAAAGAGGGAATTTGCCCCAAAACCAAAACCAAGCTTTGCCGCCAATCTCAAATTTGAGGAGTTTTGGCATGGCATTAGGTTTCTATCTCATACAATAGGAAAATATAAAGTTGCTGTAACATAATTAGGTGTCTAGCACTTGGTATTCCACTAGGTGCTCCCATTTGCTGAAGCTTCAATGGTTTCACGCAAGGAGTAAAATATCGGATATCGAGGAAATATCGGTGTTTCAAAATACGGATATTTCGACGAAAATATCGATAAAATATCGATCCATTAGAAATTTTGACAAAAACGACAGAAACTATAAGAAATACATGGAAATTTGTATTGAAATTTTCTAAGGTTGTTTTATGCTATGTTATCGATCATATATGAGAAGAAAATATTAATAAACTCAAATACATATCAATTTATTAAAATGTTATATGAATTACTATGTGAATAGAGCTGATATTTATTGACATATGATTTAATATATATAATTTATGCTTGAAACCTAAAATGAGGCTAGACTATCTCACTCTTTAACATTATTTGTACATAATATTTCACAAAAGCAACTACATGAAGTTTTTTTTTAAAACCATACATAAATTGATATTATATAGTCGTTGACCCGTTGCCACTAGCCATTATATAGTTGTTGAATCGCTACATAAAAAAAAAAAAGCTAGCTTATTAGAACATCATAGAAAAATCATGTCAATAAAATTGTAATTACATACATTATCATGTAAAATGATTACACATTACTATTTTAATTATATGTTACAAAAATATACATTATAGTAAAAATATATAGTGTAAGACACATTACTATTAAGCATGCATGAGTAAGAAACTTATTAGGAAATCAAAACATAAGTATGATAAAATTAACTTTTGAAGGTAAGTTAGAAATTAAAATTAAGTGTTGAAAATTATGTGTTTTAAATTGTTGAAAATTAGTTTTTGAAGGTAAGATAAAAATTTTCTGGAAAATATCAGAAAATATCGGAAATTTCGCGGAAATATCGGAAATATCGGCGAAATATCGAAAATATCGGGAAATATCGGGAAATTTCGACGAGAAACTGAAAGAATTGAATCGAAATATCGATTCAACGGAAAAACGAAAATATCGGCGAAATATCGCCGATAATATCGATTTTTAATTCCTTGGTTGCACGACAGAGAAAAATAAACTGTTGTCCAATTATAACACAAAAATCTATCGAAAATGTGGAGTCATTGGGAGACAAGATTCCCGCCTTAAGGGGGCACCATTTGTGTCATTGGAGCCAAAATGAATTTAGCAAAAGCACAAGCAAAACAATTCATTCAACAGAAATAAAAGATCTTGTTTTACTAGTTTTTTTCATCTTGCCCAAGGTGGCAGTAGGTAGCACCTAGTGCAAGATGGGGATATGATCATACAACCCAAATAAGAACTAGTGTTATGTGGAAATTTTGGCCCTTGCACAATTTTAAGTTTCAGTGTCGGAGGGAATTATGCCGCCATGCGATCGAGGCTAAAAAATTATTGAAAATGAGTGAGTTTTATACCATATCCATATTTCACTATCGTGATCACATCGTATGGCATGTTTTCTATATTTTTCATTTCCTTCATATAGTTAATTTAGAAAGAAACACACTTATGTATAACCTAACAAACAAGTTATATGACATTAGTAGGCATAACCATGATTCAAACGAACAACTTGACTAAACTCGATAAAACAAATATTCGACCGTTAGATGTGATCGCCGTATTGAAATAAGGTCATGGTACGAAATTCTCAAATTTTTCATACCGTTTGGGTCTTGATCATATGCATCAATCATAAATCGACGATATTTATCTAAAAGAAAAACGTTTTTAACTACATTCTCGTACCTTATTTTTTCAATCCGTCGACTCTCACACTTTCACGAAGATGAGGTGTATGAACACATGCAAAAAGTTTGAGTCGTTTGTCCCTTGATGAGTTAGCTTCCCATAGGGAACCATAAGCATAATTATAGTTGACCACATTTTTCTTTTATATTCATACAACAGTATTAAGAAAAACTTGTTGTGTGATTAAACCCTAAAAGTACAAAAAACAGAGGGAAAATTCCCTCCACAACTTCAACCCTAACCCTAAACCCTAAACCCTAAACTCTAAACACAAATACCAAAAACCCTAAACTCTAAACTCTAAACTCTAAACTCTAAATTTACAGTCACACAATACATCTAAATAATACTGTTGTATGAATACGGTCAATCAAATAGGCATAATTAGAGTTGACACATGCGATCAAGGCTAAAAAATTATCGAAAATGAGTGAGTTTCGTACCATATCTATATTTCACTATCGTGATCACATCGTATGGCCTGTTTTCTATATTTTTCATTTCCTTCATATAGTTAGTTTAGAAAGAAACACACTTATGTATAACGTAAGAAACAAGTTATATGACATTAGTAGGCATAACCATGATTCAAACGAACAACTTGACTAAACTCGATAAAACAAATATGTGACCGTTGGATGTGATCACCGTATTGAAATAAGGTCTTGGTATGAAATTCTCGAATTTTTGATAATATTTGGGTTTTGATCGTATGGATCAATCATAAATTGACGATATTTATATAAAAGAAAAACGTTTTTAACTATATTGTTGTACCTTATTTTTTCAATCTGTCAACTCTCACACTCTCACAAAGATGGGATGTATGAGATCATGCAAAAAAAAATTGGATCTTTTGTCTCTCAATGAGTTAGCTCTCTATAGGGAAGCATAAGCATATATACGTTTTTGGTTTATATTCATACAACGGTATTATGAAAAATATGTTGGGTGATCAAACACTGAGGCTATCTTATATAAAACTTGTTGATTTTAGGAATGTGAGTGCCAAATTGAGGAAATGCTATGATCATCCTAAAACATCAGAGTTGTATTCCCACAACAGTGAAATAAAAACTGTTGTGTGTCTATTTTTCTCTTCTAATTTCAGACATCAGTTTTTTCGTAGCTATGTTGTTGGATTAAAAACCTACTTGCTATTTTCTCTAAAAATTAATGCTTGCGGAGGATGTGAGTACCAAATCAAGGAAACGATCGGCAGAACCCTACATGAAAAATTTATAGCACAACCGATGATAAAAAACTGTTGTGTGAATCTACGTTCACACAACATTTTTGTATTTTCGGTTGTATGATTAGAACCCAAATTTGGGTAATCTTGTGAGGGGAGGTTGCCGCCCTTTTTTGTATGAAGCACACAACAAATATGGTTGAAACCGTTGTGCAGTTTTTTTATAAAATCAACTTTCAAAATTTTTATGGGATCATACAACGAACTGCTCTTAAAAACTGTTATGTGATTCACTTTCTGTTGTCACACAACGTTACGCTCTAAAACCGTTAACTGTGTAGTGTTATCTGATGCACTTATTGGTGTAGTGGATATTCTGGAGCTTCTCTCGGTTTTGGTTTTGAAGAAGAGAAAGTAAAAAAGATAAGAAAAATAACCTAAGGACATTTGAGGAAGTTGAAAAATGGTAAACAATCATTTTGGATGAAATGGACCAATTGGTAGAAAATTGAGACCATAAAGAGTGATCAGTTGAAATTGAAAGCTGATAGGAGCATAAAATGCTACGTTCTTAAAATGTTTTACCCAAGGAGTAAAATATCGGATATCGAGGAAATATCGACCTTTTAAAATACGGATATTTCGATGGAAATATCGATAAAATATCGATCCATTAGAAATTTTGACAAAAACGACGGAAACTATAAGAAATACATGGAAATTTGTATTGAAACTTTCTGAGGTTGTTTTATGCTATGTTATCGATCATATGTGAGAAGAAAATATTAATAAACTCAAATAGATGTCAATTTATTGAAATGTTATATGAATTACTACGTGAATAGAGCTGATATTTATTGAAATATGATTTAATATATATATAATTTATGATTGAAACCTAAAAAGAGGCCAGACCATCACACCCTTTAACATAATTTGTACATAATATTTCACAAAAGCAACTACATGAAGTTTTTAAAACCATACAGAAGACGGATGAGGTTCGAAATTCGCACTGCCTTCTTCATCGTCTTGTGTAGAGTCATGGGTGAACTGCGAAGAATATTCGTTGAATGATTGCTCTCCTCTAAAATTCTGCATATATTGACTTACATGCCAAGCATATGGGTCAAGTGGCGATCTTTGAGGATTCTGGGACTCATAGTATGGACTACACGTTGCTCCAGGATTATCAGCATCTGAGTTAGTTTGTGTCTGTGACCATGAGCTATCACTGGATGGCATACCATAAGGCAAGTAATATGATGGATACGGTATTGTAAAATTCTGACCATGATTGTAGGGTTGATAATTACCGTGATCCATACCTATTGAGCCAAAATTAGCTGACAAAGAATCTTCTGCAATTCTTGATAAACTCCCATCACCCCTTTGTCTTGGATTAAAGTTGCCTTTTGTGGCACCTCCACTGTATCCATGACCTGCTCTTCTGTCACCATGGTCGTCATCTTGAATTGCATGTGTATAATGTTCCTCAGTAAAATACATTTGTTGCCCTCCATTGTAATCATCATTTCCACTACCAATACCAACAAGTCTTATGTCATTTATTCCTGTATCTCCCCCTCTATTGCTTGATGAGCTTCCTGATCTCGTATCAGATGAACTGTGCCTCGCTAAAGAAGAATGGGAAGCATGTGAACTTCTAGACTTTGGATTGGATATAATATTATCTCTGTTCATGGCAGCTTCAAAGGAATCGTTCCCATCATTATCTCCAATAAACTCTTCTTGAATAACTCGCTCGACATCTATTCCTTCATCATGAGCTGCTGCAACAATTCTCAGCGATGGATTTTGATCTTCATCATCCAAATGTAGTGGTCTGATCCATTGATAAAGTTGATCTTCATCATCAAATTCTGTACCAATATCAAACACATCCAATGGATCTTGGACATCAATGTTATCTTGGTCGACTTCTTTGTCACGAAGTTTCTTTGTTTTGTGTGAATTAGAGCAAATGTGCTCCAGTTTCTCTCACAAGCTGATGCTAACGCTGTTTGAGATAAGACTTTTATGGCCAGTTTCCTCACAGTAGGTGCGCTTGTTCCATACATCACCCACCAATCAACTGTAAACAATAAAAGAGCAAAATATTAATTTTCTAATTAAATTAGATTTGTAATTACACGAACAAATTATATATACATACCAGGAGACATGTTTCCTCTAGAGGCAATTGCGGTTGGCGTGGAAAATGAAAGTTTTGAATCCTTAAAATATGTGAGCTGAATGTTTGTGAAGAAATTAATTATACACATCCTTGATCATAATTGTAAAGAATAAATGACAAATTAAAAAAAAAACTTCATAAGCCGAACCTCTTTTCCGAAATTTCCTATTGTGGGGCAATTAGGGTCCAACTTTTGAAATACATTATGCACACCTTGAATTAGCTCAGGATCATCTCCAACTCCTCTTCTGTATTATAGCGAGGGATTGAAATAATAACCTGTAAGGAATAATTATAAATTTATTTTTAGTATACATTATAAGGATAAAAAATAAATGTCAATAAAATTTGATATTAAGATAAAAATATACCTGCGGCGTGCAAATCATGTTGTAAAGTTTTAAACCACCTATCATCAATAATCTTCACCACCCATTTTGCACCATATTTTTTTGCCAACTGTTCTCTAAGTACACGCATCAACTCATAAACTGCACTCATAGTCGGATATACTTCTGTATCAACAACGCGCAATACTTTGTAAAGAGGCTCAGATAGTTCACACACATTTTATGCTTGACTCCAAAAGATTGGATCAAGTACATAACTTTCAACAGTACAACCGTGGTTTGTACGACTGAAGTTGCTATCGCTCCACCAATCACTTGTGAACAACTGCTTTAGCCCCGATTTCCTCTTTAGTAAGCTCTCTAATGAAATGAAGTTAGTGGCAAATCGAGTAGGTGCAGCACGAACGATCTCCCCTTTGCAGAATTCATGCATCTTTGCCAACAAAATATTATGATTATAAAGGTAATTTGAAATAGTTTTACCCTTGTAAATCACATCACGAACATTCTGCTTTTTTCCCATTTCTTCAAACATGAGATCAATGCAATGAGCCGCACAAGAATTCCAATAAACATTATGATGCTTCATCAACTTCTTACCAGCTTTCACATAATTTGCTGCGTTGTCACTCACCACTTGAACAACATTGTGCTCTCCTACCTCCTAGATGATGTTCTTCAACAATTCGTATATATATGCATAATTTTTTTTCTCAGTAGAAGAATCAAAAGACTTGAGAAAAACAGTCGTACCTTTGGAGTACACCATAACATTTATGATAGACAATCTTGTTTGCCCTATCCACCCATCACACATGATTGTGCATCCATAAGTTTCCCATTGAGCTTTCAATCTATCAACATAATCAGTGATGTCTTTAAACTCCTTCTCCAAGTACTTGTGCCTGATCTCATAAGGGGTGGGGGGTTGCACTCCTTCACCGGCTCTTTGACATCCAATCACCATATTTTTGAAGTGAGGAGATGCGGCTTTTGATGTAGGTACATTTTCGTAGATGAAAAATTTACGTATTAACCTTCCCATTGCCTCCTTCACTAAACTCCCTGAGAAGAGATTTTTCAAACTTTTCTGGCGTGATCGAGCCGACTTTGATAGGTTTGGTGCGAGTGGTGCCGTCACTGGTGCTTCCCTGAAGCTCTGGGTTCGTTGTGTATTCATCCCACTGCTCTGCCCTCTGCTGGGAATTTTGTGGAGATGATCTCTATCCCATTGCACCTTCTTTGACTCTTGCAAAGCTTGTCTGAAATGAGCTCTCTCCTCCGGTCTTATGTCTTCTGGATAATTATCTTCATTTTCACTGTTGTCATCTAGATCCACAAATGATTCTCCAGGGAGTTCGGCTCGAATTTCATCTACTCAGTGTGCTTTTTTGCTCTTCTCCGCTTGTTTGTTCTTCATTAATGAAGCAATATACTTCTTCACATCTGTCGGGACCGATTCACATCTTTTGACATTGCTACCAGGATCAAGTCCGTTGAGATGATACTTCAAACGTGTGACTCCTCCGCTTTTCATCATTAATCCACAATATTTGCATATTGACCCATTCTTGTTTCCGGGAATGGCATCCGTATGCTCCCACGCTGAATCATGTCTACTTGACCCACTGCCACTAGCCATTGTATAGTCGTTGAATCCCTACATAAAAAAAAGATAAGCTAGCTTATTAGAACATCATAGAAAAATCATGTCAATAAAATTGTAATTACATACATTATCATGTAAAATGATTACACATTATTATTGTAATTATATGTTACAAAAATATACATTATAGTAAAATATATAGTGTAAGACACATTACTATCAAGTATGCATGAGTAAGAAGCTTATTAGGGAATCAAAACATAAGTATGTAAAGTTGAAAACTATATATATTTTAATTATATGTTACAAAATTAACTTGTTCAATGATTCCCATTAAGACATATAAGTATTGCTTTGATTCCCATTAACGTGTTCAATGGAAATCAAAATTAACATGGAGACATATAAGTTGTTCAATGCTCTGTATTATATGTTACAAAATTAACTTGTTCAATGGAAATCAAAATTAACTTATATGTCTCCAAGTTAATTTACTATCACATGTTTAGTCTATTGCTTTGATTCCCGTTAACTTGTTCGTGATTTATTTAAACACGCAATTAATTAAGTATTGGTTTCACGACATGGAAATCAATAAAGATATATTTAATATTGAGAATCAGAGATTAATCAAACATTATTACAACCGGTTACCTTGATGGTGAGTTGGTGATTCGGTTTCTCGATCACTCGGGTTTACAGAGCATCATCCATAGACTAAAGTTGCAAGTAAAAAAAATTGAGTATGCAAAGATAGAGGTAATCAGAATTCAGAATCAGAGAAAGGTCGTGGTTCCTAACGTCCTACCCTGTCGAACTGGAGGAGAACTTGATAGGCAAACCTAATATTCAAACCTATCTTCAAACCTATTTTCCACACCTAATCTTCAAACCTATCATCACAACTCACAAGCCTCTGTCAGAAAGTAAGTTCCGTTCTCAATCATCTCCTCTAAAGCCTCTGTCATACACATTCCTATACATACTTGGATGTGAATGAGGCTCGATCAGCTGGCAGAAACATATATATATATATATATATATATATATATATATATATATGTAGTTGGGTGGGTATGATATTCTGTAGATGCCTTTTTTATGAAACTGCTGTAAGTTAGCTAGCTGGAGTACTACGTACTCAGATGCCTTCCTCCACTATACCCAGAATTTTGTATATACAGCCCCTCTCTCTCTCTCTCTCGTGATATCTAAATGGAACGCAGTAGAGGCTTGAGTGGGGAAGCCAGCAAGCCATATCAACACTTGCAATAGCATCAGCCACGGAGTCATGGAGGGATTCCGGATGCAACTAATCATCAGGATCAGGGATTCGCCCTATGTCAGAAAATATCGGAAAATATCGGAAGTTTTGCAGAAATATCAGAAATATCGGAAAATATCGGGAAATTTCCACGAGAAACGGAAAGAATTGAATCGATATATCGATCCCACGGAAAAACGATAATATCGCCGAAATATCGACGATATTATCGATTTTTCACTCCTTGGTTTTAGCATTCATTTATACTTTGTTTAACCCTTATTATTTTAGAATCGAGTCATAATATCGAGTCATGAGATTTTAGTAGAGTTACAAAGAAATCGTGCTAAATATAGGAAAAATGTATAAAATTGTCAAGTAGCCGATTTAGGAGTTTAGGTGATGTTTCATTGGATCTGTAAAGCCTCGACTATTCTTTTGATTAATTTTTATTCTCTTATATGCAGGAGACATGTTAAGGATTGAGTAATGGAATGACTTAGAGAAATTGGAGCAAAAGAAGCTTCCAAGAATTACAAAGCAAAATCGGATCCATAAGTTTTAGCAATTTCCTAGAAACCTAAATCAACTTCCAGAATTTCTCCAGGACGGACCACAAAGAACTACAAGGCGTGCCATACATGTATGGAAAGCTCTACGAGTCTAGTTTCTATAGAACTTGGAATAGCACCAAAAGCTTTTCTGAGGAGAGAGTTATGCCCGTCACAAGACAGTAAAGTCACTACCCTTCCGAGGAAAGAACCTACTGCCCGTTTTCTTGATTTTCTGTATTTGGGCACCAAAATGGTTTCTAAATTTACCAAATGAAAGTTACTGAGCTATATGGACCAAATGTGAGTCAGCCATGCCAAAAAGAAGTGCAAAATATGGAAAGAAGAAGTTCCCTAGTCCTACCAGGAATAGGAATGCAAAGCTGCCAATCCTAGGAGAAGTGTTCCCGGTCCAATTAGGGAACCTTGCAGCCGATCTTTGGGCCATGTATCTGTCAAACATTATTGTCGATCCATTAAGGAAATCATGCAGTCCTAGTCCAATGAAGAAATCGGCAAAGAAGAATTCCTAGAATAACAAAGAATGCAACAAAACCAAAACCGAATAGGACTTGGATTTCCTTGCCGATTCACTTAGGGATTTATGCCGAATCCCTTGTATCTTTTCCCCTATATATAGAGGCATCCTCTATACAGAAAAATCGTCACATGTCAAGCATAAACACTTAGCCAAAAACTCTATCAAGTCTTTCAAGCAGCACATACCAAATACTTAGCCTAAAACCCGATTCCATCACCTTCCATAAAATTCCGTCGCTTTACCTTACCTTCCTGCCGATCAGCTCTCCACCATACTTGTCAGAGGCTTCAAGGTTTCTAAAGTGTGATCCACTTCCCTTATGGCTTATGTATTTGTTTATGTTTATGTGTATTGTATGAACTCGATTCGATTCTTGGTTTTGATAAATTGTTGTATGAACTCGGTTTGATATTTATGTGATTGTTTACTGATTTTAGCATGTAAATTTCGTATGTTTGATAATTAGGATAGTAGGTATTTGATGCATGTTATAGACTTAAAATTGGTTAGATCTAAGGTTGGGGCAGAAAAACCAAAACACTAGTTTCGTTTAAAGAATTTGTTGTTTAAACCTTGTAATTCTAAGTGCTAGGTTTCATGTGATAGGGTTTTATGGTTGAGTCATACTCGTAGTTGTCTTAAATCATATGCTCATTAGGTCTAATAACCTTAGAACTTGCTCGTTTAATAAGAAGAGAGTGACGTCCTTACTTATTTCCTTGTCTTCGATTAAGATTCATGTGCTTAAATGTTAAAACGTTTAAAATCGATTTAACATGATTTTAGGATTATACTCGTAGTTAATTCTAAATACCTAAGTAATCTAACAATTAGATGACCTCATAGGCTCTAGTTGTGTCGAAACTGAAGTAAGTCTAGGGTGTGTAAATACTTGTTCCTTACTTTCAAATGTGTGAGTCTTACGTGTTAAAGAGTCTTTGTGTTAATTGCTTGTGTGAAAGATGTCGACCAAACTTGTAAATATTAGAATTAGGTTTTAAATTTCGTGTCTAGGTCTAGGGCATATCTGCAGAACCTCATCTTAAATCCCCCATGTTTTTGTTTCGTTGTTTGTTAATATGTGAATATGTGTTTCTAACCCTTTACATGTCAGGTACCCTTAATCCCCGGATAGAACGATCCCTACTTGTTTTATACTACTAACGTCTTTTGTAGGGTATTATTTGCAAGTATTATTACCCCAGTTATGGCATTCGTCAATTTTTGGCGCCGTTTCCGGGGTTTATAAAAGCTTGATATGTTTAAAGTTTTATTGTGTTGTAAATTTTGTTGGTTATGTAAATGTGTTGTAAATTTTTTGTTGGAAATTTTGTTGTAAAGTAGAAATATGCTTCGGCATGTAGAGTTTAAATTCTGAAAATTATATGATGTTTGCCGAATGTGTATGCTTGTAATAACTTAGTTAAAATTGCTAGGAAGCTTAGAGGATTGTTTGTGTTCGATTTGTTTTGAGTTTCGAGGGGAAGAGGAATACGCAAGGTCGCTTTTGTTAATATTAGCCTTAACCCTTCATGTTATCTTTCGAGATCTCATGAGGTTGAGGGCCGCTTTTATTGACACTTGTAGAAACTGTCAACACGAGGTTCTTAACTGAGTAAGGGGCAAAAGGTTCGCCTATTAGTGTGTGTTGTCCGGACTTAGTCTCAAAGGTTTGTCAAATTAGATCTCAGAGGCCCACAAACTATTCTCTCTTCTCTTTTGAAGAGGGGCAATAGGAGACTTGTCCTCCGTAGTTACCAACAAATGAGTCTTGCCTTGAGCTACTTTCTAATGACACGCCTAGCCTTCTGAAAACACGGAACTTTGTGTCTAGACGATGTAACCTAGGTCGCATGTCCACCGAGCTTCGAAACTTAAGGTAGATTCAGCATGAGTAAGCTTTTAAGCTTAAAAGAAAACGTTTTGTGGTTCAAACTTTCTAGGTATATCAGAATAAGCATGATACTACCTTAAGCTGTTTCAGCTCATTGCAATGTTATCTCCTCTGCTCCACGTACCTTGAGAGTTAGAACAAATTTAAAAGCAATTAGACTTAGAAGATTTCGACATCACATAAATATTTTGATTATTTTGCTCTTCTTTGCCGAGTATATTTCTCCTTTGCAGTGTGTTTATAGCTTGAAATTGTTTGAAAATTTATTTGAAATTGCCAGTGTCGTGGCTTGTAATTACTGTGTATATTCTTGCTTTCTATTTGTCTTCAATGATTCTAACTTGCTTCGTGTTAAAAATCTTCAGAATAGTGCATGTTCGAGTCTAATCTTTGGACAAGAGACAACCACGGACGCTTGCAACAAATCAACGAAGACCTCACGCTCGCACTAGCTACGCCACCGCCCCCATCAGAATCATCATCTAGCTCGGCATTATCATCTCCTCCCTCTAGCCCGTACTCACCTTCCATTGTTACTTCATTGAGTCTTCGATCGTCTTGTGAGTTAGAGGAGCCGGAGTTGTTAGCTATCACTTACCCTCACGACGAGTTTGATTTTAACTTTGTTGAGCCACCAATCATGACTTCAATTCGTGCTAAAAATGGGCATAGCACCGGAGGAGGAGCCGCACCTACAAACATCACTTTCCCTCCTTGTGCCGTCGGCAAGAGTGGAGATTTTGAATTGAAAAGTGGATTTCTCCACTTATTGAAGCCATATCATGGCTTGGCAGGAGAGGATCCGAATAAGCATCTCCAATGGTTTAATTTCACCACCGAAAGCATGTGTCCCACAAGTGCCGATATTCAACACTTCAAGATGAATACATTTCCGTTTACACTTGAGGATCAAGCTAAGGAGTGGCTATTTGAGGTGCCAACAGGTCGTATCACATCGTGGGAGACGATGGTGAATGAGTTTCTAGTCAAGTATTATCAGGCATCTCGTATCACGGATTTGAGGAAGCAAATCACAAGAATAAGGCAAGGAGGAGATGAAACTTTTTTCGACTATTACAAGAGGTATAAAACCCTCGTTGCTTCGTGTCCATCTCATGGCATTAGAGAGGGGCTATTTCTTTAAGACTTTTATGAGGGTTTGCGCCTTATGGAGAGAGAGTTCCAAGATTCGGCTGCTCAAGGTTCTTTCCTTGAGCTTGATCCTACACCGGCCAAGAACTTGTTAGAGATCTGAGCGTTGAATGTCAACAATTTGGTATGTCGCGAGACAATGCCTTGAAGCACAAAGTGAATGAGACTTCATCGAGTTCGGCATTGGAGAACAAGGTGGATAAGCTATCGGATATGGTAGCGAGTCTAATGCGAGGGAAGAGAGCTCAAGTGTGCGGAGTGTGCACGGAAGACCATGCAACCGATCAATGTCCACAAGTGTTGAGTGAGGGATATGAGGAGGCCAATGCGATTGGTTTCCAAGGACGACAAAAGTATAATCTTTACTCAAACACTTACAATACGGGATTTCGTGATCACCCCAACTTTCGATGGTCTAACAATGACAATGTTCAAAGGCCACCGAATGCAGCCCCATATCAACCCAGGACACCTTTTGTGCCAAGGAGGGCCGAGCCAAGCAATGCAGCCGAATGCCCCATTCCAAGCTCAAGCCGTGCCTTTCCAAGCTCAAATAGCACCAAGCAACCCCAACTACGATGCATTGATTCAATCTCTTTCGAGTGCAACTCAAGTATTGCTCGCGGGACAAAAAACGCACTAGAAGGACATAGCCGAGTTGAAGACTCAAATGGGGCAAGTTGTGGACTTCATGGGAAAGAATACCGAGCAAGGGAAGCTTCCCGGAGGAGTTATTAAAAATCTGGGACATGAGCATGCAAAGGTCATCACAACACGTAGTGGAAGAGTGTTGGACAAGCCACGAGCAAGAAATCCAAAGAAGGTGACTTTCAGAAGAATTTTAGAGGAAGAGGATGTTATCGGCAGCCTTCCTGCCGACACTGTCTAGTCTGGCCTGCAGCCTACCAATGCTGCCGTGCGCAATGCTGCACAGCCTTGCTAAATGACATGGAAAAATATCTCGCAACTTCATTGAAGGAGAGTGTGCCGATCAAAGCCAACAAGGGAGGGGTGCCTAACTTTTGCATACCCTTCCCTTCTCGATTTCCTTGCCGATTCACTTAGGGATTTCTGCCGAATCCCTTGCATCTTTTCTCCTATATATTGAGGCATCCTCTATACAGAAAAATCGTCACATCTCAAGCATAAACACTTAGCCAAAAACTCTACCAAGTCTTTCAAGCACCCCATACCAAATATTTAGCCTAAAACCCGATTCCATCACCTTCCCTAAAATTCCGTCCCTTTACCTTACCTTCCTGCTGATCAGCTCTCCACTATCCTTGCCGGAGACTTCAAGGTTTCTAAAGTGTGATCCACTTCTCTTATGGCTTATGTATTTGTTTATGTTTATGTGTATTGTATGAACTCGATTCGATTCTTGATTTTAATAAATTATTGTATGAACTCGGTTTGATGTTTATGTGATTGTTTACTGATTTTAGCATGTAAATTTCGTATGTTTGATAATTAGGACAGTAGGTATTTGATGCATGTTACAGACTTAAAATCGGTTAGATCTAAGGTTGGGGCAGAAAAACCAAAACACTAGTTTCGTTTAAAGAATTTATTGTTTAAAACTTGTAATTCTAAGTGCTAGGTTTCATGTGATAGGGTTTTATGGTTGAGTCATACTCGTAGTTGTCTTAAATCATATGCTCATTAGGTCTAATAACCTTAGAACTTGCTCGTTTAATAAGAAGAGAGTGTCGTCCTTACTTATTTGCTTGTCTTCGATTAAGATTCATGTGCTTAAATGTTAAAACGTTTAAAACCGGTTTAGCATGATTTTAGGATTATACTCGTAGTTAATTCTAAATACCTAAGTAGTCTAACATTTGGATGACCTCGTAGGCTCTAGTTGTGTCGAAACTGAAGTAAGTCTAGGGTGTGTAAATATTTGTTCCTTACTTTCAAATGTGTGAGTCTTACGTTTTAAAGAGTCTTTGTGTTAATTGCTTGTGTGAAAGATGTCGACCAAAGTTGTAAATATTAGAATTAGGTTTTAAATTTCGTGTCTAGGTCTAGGGCATATCTGCCGAACCTCATCTTAAATCCCCCATGTTTTTGTTTCATTGTTTGTTAATATGTGAATATGTGTTTCTAACCCTTTACATGTCAGGTACCCTTAATCCCTGGATAAAACGATCCCTACTTGCCTTAGAGACTACTTAGAAGCCGAAATATTTTCTTCTTCTCAGAACTCTGGTCACGACAAAAGTTTCTTAACCTTAGTTAATCCGTAATTTTTTAATTTTTTTTAATTAAACTACTTAGCCGACAAAGTGAAAAAATTTCGTCAGCATAATGAAAAACTTAGGCAACGAAATTTATTGTTTCGTCGCCTAAGTAGTTTAATTTTGTTTTTAAATAATAATAAATTAAGGAAAAATATAATTAATATATTAAAAAAATTATTCACACAAATTAAATACTTAATATTAATAAATTTGTTCATACAAACTAAAATGTTAGGGATAAAAGAAATTAAGCGAACAACAATATCGTATGGGAGGGGAAGGAGCCTGCTAGCTACTTTTGGGTCGACTGAAAACTTGCAAACATGTTGAACTGTTGCTCCAACCGACAAAGACGGTCTTGACCTTGTCGGGCCTCCTCTGTGGCCAGTCGTGTCTCCTCCTCAAGTAGGGCGATTCGTTCATTGGCTTGTCGGGCCTCCTCTTTGGCCTGTCGTGCCTCCTCCTCTACATGTGCGATACGCTCTCTAACCTCTCGGGCCTCCTCCTCTGCCCATCTCATACGCTCTGTATTTGAAGACCGACAACGTGCAGTGTAACTTTCCCCTTGAGATGATTGAGAGCTGACACCGAAGGTTACTCCTTCTAACCCCCGAATCTCACCGCTGTTTCGCGGTCCTAGTGCGTTTACAAGCACTTGGGCCTGAACCAGCTCGTCAAAATAGTGAATAATCTGATCTTTCGCTGTTTTACGGTCCTAGTGCGTTACCGGAACATCTGAGTGCTCCTGCCTGAAATCAGTCATCACCTTATCAAGCTCGACTCTGATCTTTCGCTACATTTGAAAATAAAGTGCATTAAAATTCATAAATCAACTACAATTATCAAAAACCAACAAGTAAATTCACATAAGAACAATGTCAGATGATGAATTTAAACATAATAGAAAACTTACTATATTTTCTGCCGCTTCCGGGTGCTCAGGAGGGTACACCATCTCATACTTCTTCACCAACGCTAATGGTTCACCCTTTTCCTTCAACTCGAGAGCCCCATAGATGAAAGGCTTTGAACCGAACTGATGGTGCAATGTCTTCTTCCCCCGGTTGATTGTGTTGGCGGCCGATCGTCTCTGTAGAAGTTTAATTACATTTGAGACAAATAAGCATTGAAACAAAACAAAAATCAAGAATATTTACATTTGAAAGCGCAGACTAATATTAGAAATTGTATACCTGGAACTCATCGCTCTGGAAGTGTTGAAGCAGCTAAGCCCAATCCTCCCTTCTACTTTTGAACTCTTTTGGGATTTTACCACGGTTCTTAATCCTAAACCTGTTGAGCTTGCTTTTGAACGCTGTGTAGGTCTTGGCGGCATGCTTGTGAACCCACTTTACCATCTTCTCATCATCTCAAGGGATGTCATAAACAAGCTGTTACAAAAAAAAAATGAATTAATATGGAAACTAACTTAGGTATAAAAAAATAAAATATTAAAAATTTTAGCTGTTTTCTCCTTACTTTGAGTTCATTGACAAGCTTCTGCTGATCATCCTCCTCTAGGTCCCACCAACCGGCAGCAGCCATGGGAATGTTGTCCCGAATGATATGGCTAATATCATGAGTCAGCCAACTGTTCTGTGTACTGGTCTTTAGTCCGTGCAAGAATTCATCATCTATGACGATCTTCACCTTCTTTCCGTGCTGCAACCAGTACTAATAGGCCTTTAAGCCTTTGACCAACCCCCGTTTGCGTTTAGGAGGAGGTGCTGCCAAAATAATAACAGTTTTATTAGGGAGTAACACATTTATAACTAAATAACTTAATTAAAACTGTTGTGTTATTTTTTCCTCCATTAGGCCGAGGACGAGATGTGCGCCGACAACTGATGTCTTCACCATCGTCGTCTTCATTTGAGGTGCTGTTTGTGTTGATGGAGGGACTGAACTATCTTCCACCGGCAATGGGGGAGGGGGGAGGTGCTGATCCACTCGCAGACGCGACTGTAGTTGGCTGCGACGAACTCCCTTTTGAGGCATTTAACCTGTAAAACCGGTCAAGTGCCTCCTGCCTCTTCTTCAACTTCCCATAAGTCGGCGGCATATTTTTCCTGTCAATAAACACGAATTTATATTATTACACAGCATATATCAACATCATATATCACATGAAGCTGCTTGAGTTCTTATGAACCATGTGATGTCATGTATACTACAATTAAGTTCCAGGTTACGATAGAAGAGCCCTGCATTTAGACTATATACTGGTATATACCTATTGTATTTCAGCTAGGGGATTAAATTCTATGATTCTATTTCAGCTTTGGGATTAAATCCTCGGGACAAGGGAGGAAGCTATGATAGATCATTGATATTTTAGGTTCATTCATGCCAATAGCACTTTGGAATGTAGTTTTCTGTATATTAAGACCAATAGGTGCAAACTCATTAATATACTGTATGATATAATTTTTTATGATAACAAACTAATTAAGCAATCTTATAAAAGCATACTATATTTTCTTCAATTTTTCAGAAATACTCATGCCATTGTGTTCATTTTGCAGTATATTCTTCAATTTTCATAAATACTCATTTGCAAGTAAAATTTCTTGGTGTTATTACCATTTCCTAAGCTTGGTCAATAAAAATTTCAGAAGATTAATTAGGAGTACCATTATTAAAATTTGCATCCATTTACCTACAACATGATCAGTATCGGCCTAAGGTCATGGTACTATTGTATATACCCAAAAAAGATTAGAATGAAACTATTGTGCTATACTCTAAATACTATCAGAAGTTGAACATGAGAAAGGAAACCTTACATATCAGTGAATCACCCTGTAAAGTACAGGAAACTAGTAGAAATATGAACCAAATTGGAAAATTTAATCAAGAGACTCCAACAAACTAATTAAGCAATCTTATAAAACCATACTCTATAGCCTCTTCTTTCATTAATCTTGACTCCAATTCAATATTTATATCATAGTAAATGGCATAGGGTAACGGATTTCTCTACTAAATTATACAAAACTAGAAACATACAAAGAGTACTAGGTAGTATAATGCAACTTCCTAACAAAGATATATCATCAATTCCTAGTTCACAATAATACAAGCTAAGCTAGGAACTGCCCTTTCGTTATCTCCTACCACTGTATAGCTAGACAAGGTTGACATCCTTCATATATGACACTTTACAAAATGAAGCAATACGAGAATGAAGACCTAAATTTCTTATTTCCTCAATGTAATTAAGAAACAAAAAGTTATATATCTCCGCTTAAAGCTTAACTGGCCAATATTTATAACACTAGCAACTAGCAACCAAGTAATGGAACACACACAGTATTTCGGCCTCATTTTTATGCATTTTGATTTATTTTCAGGTCTTATGATAATCAAAATCCATCTTTGTGTGTGTGTGCCAGACAGAGAGGTGTTACAGTGGAAAGAGATCAAAGACAGAACTCATATTTGATACTTCACAGACCTCTTCTTCAACAGCAAACCCAGACATTTTGTATTTTCAATCAATTCATAAAATATCAAGAATTCATAAGCAATTTACAATTCATAATCAGTTCATAAGAGGTCGCGCGAGAGAGGGAGAGAAAGAGCCGGCGACTGAGACGGGGTGGGGGGGTGGGGGGCACGAGGCGGGGACTGAGACAGTGGCTAGAGCGGAGAAGGGGGAAGAAATTTTGGGTTTCAGAATTAGGGATCGAGAACGAATTCCTGAGCGCCTATATATGTCTCTCACTTAGATAACAAAATCAGTGAAGAACCTAGACGACGAAATCATTCTTTTTGTCGCCTAAGTTAAGAATGATTTCTTCTTCTAACTGATTACGAATTTTGGCTAGCATTTTGGTGGAAAATTAAGCCGTGAAATGTATTTGTTAATTAAAACTTTTCAGACGAAGATGTATAGGTGCATTTCATCGACTCATACCCCAAATATAATAAAAAAACATGTCACTTTTAACATATGCACGCAATTTCTAATATATATATATATATATATATATATATATATATTCATACAAACAAAAAACACTTTTTCATTTTTAATTTGATACGATCGAAATAGAACATGCATGACGATGAATAATAATCCCTAAAACACATGTTATTAAAAGTACATATATATGTATTTGTAATTATACATCACAAACAAATTTATTGAAATATTTAAAAATATAATTTAAATAATCATGCTTCTCTATCATAATCGTCATCGTCTGTATCATCTGCATTTTCAATTATTTCAGTAAAGTCATCATTGGAATCCTCATCATCGTCTGATTCCTCATCATCCTCGTCATTGATGAAGTAATCATTGACACTGTTTTGAGATGTAGGTGCATTTGGGACTGCAATGAATTCATCAGAAGTGACGAAACGTAAGCGGTTGTTGTCCCGAATAGCCTCTACATTAGGGATTTAAGAAGCAGAATGCTCTTGATATGGTTCATCAGTGTTGTCGTCATCTTCATCATCATGTTCTTCACCCCCTTTAACTGTAGACGCACTCCATATATTCATATGTGACATCGGGTTAACCACTTTCCAAAATCCACCGGCCTTAGGATCATCAAGATAAAATACCTATTTTACCATGCTGCAAGAATGAACGGCTCATTTTCATACCAACTTGTGTCTGTATTTACTAATAACATGCTGTAATCCATCTTTTTACTCATAGGAACACTTGGATCAGTATTGAACCATCTACACTTGAACAAGACAACGTTCATATTTCCATATACTAGTTCGACAACGGCTAGTAGCACTCCGTAGTAGGTTAAGTCGTCACCATCTACTATGACCCCGAAATTTTGCGTTTTGCGGTTTACATCTCGTTGAAGTGTCACAAACTTGACGCCGTTGACAAAACACATTGCTCGCACACTGTGGGAAATCGGCGTTCTAGCCAAATGGTGCAATTCTGGCGAGTACCAATCACTCTTCTGTCTGATAAATTATTTAAATTGAACTGACCAGAATACTAATATTGAAATGGAGATATTCTAACACAATAAATGTTGTGACGTACCCATTTGCGAAAGTAATCAGGAAAAGTTCTTTTGTACGTCTTTTTCGGCCTTAGCTCTCTACGATTTCCTTCAATGAGCTTCAAATGCTCACGCATGAAATATTGTGTTTCGTCGCAGTGTTGTAGTACTCACCAATGAGCTTCAATTAGCTCAGCATCTGTCAATCTTTGTGAACGTGGTAAATTACCGTACGTACGTACATCACTAGAAACGACTGAAAGATTGAAGTCTGGTACTGTAGGGGCCACTATAGAAGATTCTGCCTTGTCACTGTTACGGAGATATAAGTTGCAGTATGTTACACATTCATGTGCAATGTACGACTCCACTATCGATCCTTCAGGGTTACTCTTGCTTTTACATAATTGTTTGTATTGAAAAAGTTGCCTGAAATTACACAGTTATTAGTGAAGTATATATTAGACAATATAACAATGAATGGGGAAATACGAATAATAAATAGTACATTTCTTGGGGATACATCCAAGTGCAATGAACTGGACCAGTAAGCAGTGCTTGATCTGGAAGATGGATCATCAGATGAATCGGGGGGGGGGGGGAATCCTCTCCTATTTGCACATAATGTAGATGATGTCTTCTTTGAGAATGAGAACATCTGACTTCTTCAGTTCTTTAGCGCATAACTTCTGAAAGAACCTACACAATGCTATTATAGGTTCCACCACATCTGGATGCAAATAGGGTCGGATAACCACTGGAATAAGACGTTGCAGCAAAACATGACAGTCATGACTCTTCAATCCATTAAACGTATTCTGCCCCAAGTTAATGCACCCAGATATATTTCCTGCATACCCATGAGGATACTTTACTCCTTTAAACCATATGAAAACCGGTTTAGCTGTGTAAGGTGCAACAAGTATGATCATCCCTGACACCGTCTTCACTAGCCACAAGTGTTTTCGTATTTTTTTTTTCTTCAGATCCTCACGTGCTTTCACAGTGTCCTTACTGTTTCATTTAATATCAAGAATTGTTCCCACAAGGCTGTCACTTACTCCCTTTTCTATGTGCATAACATCTAGGGTGTGCCTAGGAATGGATTTCGACCAGTAAGGCAAATCATATAATCTACTCTTGTGTGTAAAACATATGTACTCGTCAGGGCGTTCCAGAACTGGTATAGATAAATCACCGCTCAACACGCCGAAATCAAAAGAGTTCAACTTCTCTAAAATTTCATCACCACTCCAGGGACGGGGTTTAGAACGAAGCTCTATTTTATTGTCAAATTCTAGCTCGTTAAATCGCCACGGGTGGTTAGGTGGAAGCCATCTACGGTGACCCAAGTAACACACCTTCCCAGCGCACCAAACAGAATGGACTTCGTTCAAGCAAACAAGATAAGCTTTGTATCCTTTAGTGGCCTGAGACGACAACATCCCGTAACCAGGAAAATCACTTATGGTAAACATCGCAATTGCTCTCATCACAAATGATGTTCCACTGTGTCTGTCAAAAGTAAGAGCTCCATTTTCCCATAAATCTAACAGCTCGTCGATCAAAGGTTGCAGATACATATCTAGACACTTTCCTGGAGACGTTGGACCCGGAATTAACAGAGACATCATACTAAATTCCTTCTTCAAACACATCCAAGGAGGCAGGTTGTAAGGCACAAGAATAACATGCCATGTACTATGACTCAAACTCGTATTTCCATGGATATTGAATATATCTGGGGCAAGCCCAAGTCTTACATTTCGAACATCTTTTGTAAAATCTGGGAATGATCTGTCAAAAGACTTCCACGCCTCGCCATCTGCAGGGTGTCTGAGAGTATCATCATCTGTCCTTCTCTCTCCATGCCATCTCATTTCTTTTGCTGTGTGTAAAGACATGTAAAGACGCTTCAATATAGGAATTAAAAGGAAATGACGAAGCACCTTCACAGGAACACTATTTTGCTTAACTGTGCCTTACTCCCACCTCGACGCGTGGCATATGGGATATTCATCAAGCTCGGCTTTCTCTTTGTAAAACAAAACACAATTATTCTTACAAGCGTGGATTTTGTTATAACTGAGACCGATATCGCCCAATATCTTTTGTACCTTGTAATAACTATCAGGTTGATAGTTAGGAACAGGAAGATCGAGTTTCCTTATAATGTTTTAGCATACTATCAAAAGAGTCATTTGTCCACCTATTCTTCACTTTCAACTGCATCTGTGTGATGATAGTCCCTAAATAAGTGTTAGGACTATCCTGGAATAATGAGATCTGTACTTGAGTAAGGAATCGGGTATACTTATCATAATCACAACTGTCAACAAGAGGAATTGTGCCATCAGTGGTATCATCATAAACTGTCTCTTGGAATTCCTCTTCCTCGTTTATTGGAGCAAATGTAGGAAAAGTGTCATGTAGAATGCTCATAGCCGGGTCTTCATAAGGCTCGAAAGCACCACTAGATGTCCGGTCATGGTATCCCGCTTGGATTTCGGCAACCGTAGGTTCATAATCCGCTGCTTCACTGTGTTTACTCCATGTTGTATAATTCTGCATAATACCTCTATTACTCAGGTGATCGTAGATTCTTACTATCGTCTTGCACTTAGTATTCATACAACTTAAGCATGGACACCTGTGTGTTTTCTTTCCTCCACCATGTTCACGTACAAAATCGATAAAACTTCGCACTCCTTCTTGGTATTCAATGCTCCCCCTGGGGTACTGCATCCAACTATTGTCTTTATCCATCGATCACCTTTCATATATATATATATATATATATATATATATATATATATATATATATATATATAAGATAAAGAACAAATAATCAAAAATTAAGCAACAAATAATTTATATGTACGTATGCATGTTTCTTCTCGACCTTATGCCTCCGGTTAGGACCCTAATCCCATTCAGGAGCACAAGACATTGTTTCACAGTTTGTATAAGTCTTGTATATTCGTTTTCAATCGTGGAAAAACTTAGGCAGCATCTCCCCACAGTTCCTCAAGTGCACGAATATCTATATACCTAGTATGCACTCGAAGAACAGTGTTGGGAGACCCCGTCGAAATATATACCCACGACCGCAAACGAATACACAAGACCTATGCAAACTGTGAAACAAAGTAGTCTGCCCCCAATGATACGACCCGAATCTTGAATTAACTTTGACAGTTTTATCTTTCATTTTTACGATTCGGAAGTGCAAAAGGTCGGCTTTTAAATAAGTTAACCCGACTGAGGATTTTATTTCATGATGAAGTAGAAGACGTTGAAACGAGTTCGTGGATGCGTAGCACGGTAAATTTGGAACTCGCATGAAAAAGTTATGACGTAAAAACCCAAAAGTTGCCGTTTTTGGACGAGTATAAATAGCGGAAAATGAAAAATTTCCCGAACGGGAAACTTTTCTTTTTCTTTTTCTTTTCTTTTCTTCTCTCTCCTTTCTCTCTCCTCTTCCCCGACTCAGCCCGAACCACCGACCCAGCGCCGACAGAACTCCGCCGTCCGGCCACCCCTCGGCTCACCACCGGTCCCGTTTGGACCGCCTCCTCCTTCTCTTCCTTTCTGTGGCAGCGACGCGGCTCGGTTCGCCGCCGTTCGGCCGATTCCAGCCCAGGAACTTCAAGCACAGTGGAACTAGTTCTCCCTCCTCCGGCCACCTCTTGGCCCGATTCTTGGGGGGAATTGAAGGCCTCGACTTGTGCAATACGTCCATGAAAGGAATTGAGCCAATTCATAGCAGGTAAGGAGGAATTAGAAAATGAAATTTCTAGGGTTTTTGATGAAATCGGTGAAGGATGTGATTTTGATGAATTTGGACGTTAAATTAGTGTTTAGGAGGTTGAAAGGAGTCGAATTAGTGTAGTTTGGGGTTTGGTTGGTGGAATTTTAGAGGAATTTCGATTTGGAGAGATTCGGCCGCCGTTTGCGGCGGCTGAGGTTGTTTCCGACGGCGGGGACGGCGGAAAGGAGGTCCCGAGGTGCTAGCGATCCTTTTAGGTAAATTTGGAACGGTTTGGAGGTGTTTTGATCTCCGGTGGTGGAGCTGGTAAAAAGTAAAAAGTAAAAGGTGAATAGTGAATAGTAAATCAGTAAATAGTAAAAGTATAAAGGTAAACAGTAAAAGTAAATGGTAAAAAGTAATTCTGACTTTGACCATTTACTGTTGACTTTTTAAATTACTGTTTAACCAATAGTTTTTACTATTGACTTACCGTAAAAAGGTTAAAAGCTGATAAAAAGAGGTTTTACGACGAAATAACTAGGAAAAGAATTAATCGGACACGGAGTGGGTGTCCTGAGTAATTTTGAGATGTAATTGGTTTCGGTATTTGAGACGTAATTTCAATACCGATAACAATAGTTTAAATGAGGTTATTCGGACGAGTGAGGACGTCGTAAATTTCGCTTTATAATAAATTTCGGATTCTGAGATATTTTTTAAACCGTCTCTGTTACAGGTCGAGAAGTTACTCGACGGGACGAGAGCGCGAAATATCGGCACGCTCGGCCGTACTGTGAGTGGATTTTTATTTTAAATAAATGCATGCATATATATTTTAAGGAAATACAATTTATTTAAATAAATAATATGAGAAGTATGAAAATCTGTAAAATTAAAATGATATTGATATTTAAAGAAATAAGGTTTTGGGGTTATGCTTTTATTTTAGTAGTATATGATTTTATCCGGAAACGAGGTTTCCGGAAATAGTATGTTTTAATTAATCATAACTTGATTATGCTAAATAAGTTTATGTGTATTTTGATGTAAAGACCGAAATTGAGATTTCCGGCGATTTAATGTTTTCGAATTTGTGATTTTCGACATGTGAGACATGTCGATGTTGTATATATATTTTTCAATATTATTTTACGGCATATTGGATATGTCGGACATATATGAATATATTTTGAGGCTATTATACTATTTATGATTATTATAAGCCTCAGATGTGCGGTCGGGGACCGTACGGATTTATTATATATAAGGGGAAGTGTGTTTTCGGTTTTATTTTCGGATTTTTCACCATATCAGGGTCCGTATATATATTGATGCTAGCTAGCTTATTAACCTCATCCCACGCGAGGTGACGACTTGACCATATAGGTCAGATTCACGCTCGGTGGTCAACGTAGGGTTGTATAGAGGTTTAGCGTGGGACGCTATAGAGTCTGGGAGACTCGACCCTTAGCCTGGGAGGCTTACTATTAAATGGTGATAACCTTCCCCTATTATATGACTGTTGACAGTAGCCGCAGAGGGGCTACAGCAGGCCCACAGACCCGCAGCAAGTGCACCAGGGCCCGGCCCAAGGCCCGGGACCGGCTCACCAGCACCTGGCCTCGGGGTCCAGCAATCTATCCTGCCACCAGGGACCCTGGGACCGGGGGCGCCTACCTGCCAAAGAGGGCACCAGAATGTACAAACAGAAGGAAACCAGTCCCACATCGAAGGGTGAGGCCAGCCCTCACCCCCAACTACCTATATAAGGGCCCCAGCTACCCTCTTTAATAGGTAACTTATCTCTCTCCCCGCTTTCATACGTGCCTTGGTTATATATATTCCAACTATACTAACTTAGGCATCGGAGAGGAGAAGACCGGCCCGCCCGGTATTCCCCTTAGTGAGCAGGATTGCAGGAGATCAAGTTGGATTCATCTGTATCTACCAGGCCCCCGAGTTTAGGCAGAAACAATTGGCGCCGTCTGTGGGAAGCTTGAACGAAAAGCCGTGTAAGCAACACCGTTGGAAGAGAATTCGGAAATGAGTCAAGAGAAAGGTACCACCGAGGAGGGACGTGTTGCATTAGTGCAGACGTTCACCTCCACCCCGGCCGCGCGGCAACAGGGGCAACGGTCAGGAAGGAGGGAGCTGTGGGGGACCATCCGGCATGCCGGGGCCCCACCACGACAGCTCACGCGGGAAAGACCCGGCAGGGGATGAAGACAGTCCAGAACGCCGGGGCTTCTCCTTGACATTCTCAGATGATCCGAGCGATCGATCTGAGAGCCCGGACCAGGACCCTACGTACAGCCCCGGCCATAACAGTATGGCGGGAGAGATACGGGCAATGGCCGCGGAGGTCAATCGTCTAAGAGAGGAGAGCGACATGGACAGAGCTAAGTCCAACGCCCGGTACGAAGAGATGGAAGCGGTGAATGCTGCCCTAGTAGCCGCCCTGGAGCGGGGACGACAACGTAGTGACGCCATGGCCGAGGCGCAGGCGGCACTCCTACCGGTCCAACCTCAACACACCGAGGCAGGGCAGTCTTCGGGCGGTCGGCCCGGTGGTCCCGTGCGAGAAAAGTCGCCGGCAGGCACAGGCCCGCCGAAGAGCACGACAACCTCCCGCCAGCTCGGCGCTTCGTTTGTGGATGAAGTTGAGACTCCGACCGCACGGGCGCTGCAGATGTTAGCTAACACCGTGTCAGACTTAAAGGCCCAAATGGAGGCCAGCGAGAGAAGAGCTGCGCGGCCGATGGAGGGCGCCCGGTTTAATGAGCGCATGGGCCCTTTCTCGCCCCGGGTCATAGAGTCAGGGAGATCTGGCAACCAGAAGTCCCTCAAACTCACCTATTCAGGGTCCGGTTGCCCGTATCAGCACCTGGACAGTTTCCGGTCCCAAACCTGCGCCAAGGGATACTCCGATGCAGTCTGCTGCAACATCTTCCAGGAGACTTTGTCTGGGGAAGCGCTCAGCTGGTTCTACGAACTTCCTCCGAACTCGATCGAGGCGTTCGAGTAGTTAGCCGACCGGTTCGTAGGCCGCTTCATTCTCCGAGTCGAGAGAGCCCGGGTCGACCATCCTCTTCAACTGCATACAAGCCCCCGGAGAGGAGCTGAGAACCTTTGTCAACCGCTGGCAGACGGCTACGGCCGGGGTTCGGAACCTGGACAAAGGCATCGCCGAAATGGCGTTTAAGCAGGGGCTCCGAGCGGGTAAGTTTTCCTACGCTATCCGGGTAGAACTCCCGCAGGGGTATGACGAGTTGATGGCTATGGCCATCCGGCATGCTCAGGCCGATCATGAGACCTATGGGCACCACCTACTGAAGAGGAAGCTGGATGAGCAGCAGGAAGACCATCCCCGGGAAGAGAACCCTCCGCCCGGCCAGGAAGCCAAGCCCAGTCAGCGGACTGAGAACCGCACCGCTCGACCCAGCCGGAACGCCAACAACAGAAACTGGCCACAGCGGCAGCAGAGGCCCTACTCTGATAAACCCCAGAACGAGCACAAGCCGGCACCGTACCGCCAAGAGCGCCCCCTGGCAATCATGCCAGCACCACCGGCCGGTCAAGAAGTCTTCACCGCTCTCACCGCTTCCTATGAGGATATTTTACTTGAGAACGGGAGCGTTATTCCCCCACCGCCCAAGAGAAAGTACCCAAAGGGGAAACTTACAACGGCATAGACGGGCAAGTACTGCTCTTATCATGATGAGGCTACTCATCGAACAAATTAGTGCTGCGCTCTCAAGACAGCGGTGCAGGGTTTGGTCGATAACGGCCAGCTCCAGCGGTACGTAGGGGAAAGAAGAACAGACCCCGACCGGGAACGTGACCAGGCCTGGTAAACCCGCCAACTCCGAGCGGTTAGTTTGACATATCTCCGGTTCAACCGTTGTAAAAACAAATATATGTAAACTACTTTTGAGAAAATTTCACCGGCTCCGCCAGTTCAAGTATATTCATAATCAAGCAAGTATACAAGCAGTAACCGTTCAGGAAAGATTACAAGGAGAAGAGCAAGGAAAATCCTAAGGAGCCACGACTCCGCCTTCAGCAGGCAATCCGCCAGCCTCTCCTGCAGTACCCTCGTCGTTGACCTCAGTTCCGGCGTTGACTCTGCCTTGGGGAGACTCGGCACCGTTGGTAGAAGAATCCAAGTCCGAGCGAATCGCTTCTTCCGGCTGCCCCTCCACCGCCTCCTGATGGATGTCCGACTGCTCATGGATATCTCCTTCAGCAGCAATCGGCATCAGGGAAGTGTCTAACCATCCCTTCCCCGCCCATTCCGTGTACGCATCCGAGATGCCCTCTTCCCTGGCCTTCACCAGAAACTCCAGGAACTGATCGCTCTCGCGGTATTTGAGAACGACCCGCTCGTAGAGTTTCGGGTCATCTTCCCCGGTCGCAGCAGCAGAGGCGGCGCGCAGAGCGGCAGCTCCCACTTGGAGCTCGTCCACCTTGGCTTCCAGTTCGGCCCTCTCCTTCTCTAGGCTCCGGTTCTACTCCTCCAGCTTCTTGGCCCTCTCCTCCGATCTGGCCTTCTCCCGATCCGAGCGGGACTTCTCCACCTCCAGGCACTGTCGGGCCTCCGATAGAGCAGCTATCTGTCTCTTCAGCTCCGACAGTTCCTCGCTCGCATCCGGTTGGTACAGACTGTACAGCAGCTGCGCAACAACAGAAAGTTAATCGGGCAGTAAAACACACCACCTACAAGCAGTGTAGTGGCACCAGTTAGTGTTTACCCGGAGGACGGATTCCTTGCATTTTGACCAGTTCCCACCCGCCAGGGCTCCTGCAACCCCAGGTCTGTCCAGGCCAAGACTGGCCAAGTCCGCCGCTACTTGCCGGACGAGTGCACTGTCTGGGCTACCCCTCGGTGCCTCCGCAGGCGCGGGACTCCTCTGCCGGGCAGCAGCAGCAGCAGCCTTCTCCCCAGCGGAGTTAGGTTGAGCACCGCTGGTTATCCTGAACCATTTGGCCAGGTTCTCCCGTGCCGACCCGCCGGTAAGCGTCACCAGCGCGGAGGAAGGAATGTCCCCGCCTTTCCGTTTCTCCCCCCGGCCTTCCGGAGAAGAAGATTGTGCGCCTACCCGGGCGACACGAGCCACGTGCGGCACAGACACCGGCCGGTTGGGGATCCTGTTCACTCCACCGGGAATCCTCACTGGCCCCCCGGTACTCTTGCCCTTTCCAGGCACTGCAAGGGCCGCAGCATGATGGGTCTTCACCCGCTTCAGGATGTAGGCGTCGTCATCAACATCCAAGGCCCTCGGCTCCGGATGAGTCGTGTGCCGGCCGGACTCATCGTCCACCGACGTCCGCGAGACGGTCTCGCCTTTCTCCTTCAGCTTGTTAAGGAGATCTTCCCCGTCCATTGAGAGAGTGGTTTCGGGCTTGATGACCGCCCGGGAAGATGCACCTGCAAGAAAAGCGAACAGTTAGCATTTTGCCAGAGCTAGCACAAAGTATCACCGCTAAAGGGCTTCCTACGCACCGGGACCCCGCCCGAGTTGGCAATACTCCAGCACTTCTCGCCGGATAAAGTTGAAAGAACTCCGTTCCAGATCGTCCCAACATCCGAGTATGGTCGAGATCCTCTCATGCTCCAGATCGGATAGCTCGAACGACTGGTCGCTAATGGGTTGGAAGGCGCCAGGAACCCGGTACATTTTACTCCTCGCCTGCCACCTCCCGCCCACCATCACCACCTTCTTTCTCCAGCTGTTGTCTACCCATGTAGGCATATTGGTGATGATCGGTGGATGTTTCCGGGCGTTGAAGGACAGGCGACCCCGGGACCCTTGCTTCCTTGAGTAGGACAACCTATACAAAGACCGGAATTCGTTTACCGTTGGCATACTCATTCCAGACAGATCATATAGGCAGCCGAGGCTCAGTAATCGTCTCCACTGGAGCCCAGGAAGCTGCGCGGGCGACACTTGCAGCGCACTGAGCATGTACTGCACGAAATTTGGCAGCGGGAGTGAGAGTCCATGCCGGAACTGGTCCTGATGCACGGCAACCCAACCTGCCTCCGGGTTGCAGGCTGACTCTCCAGGATTCAGGGTCCGCAGCAGAACCTCATCCGGGATACCCCACGTTTCCCGGAACGCTGCAATCTCTCCAGGGGTCA
Source organism: Potentilla sterilis (assembly GCA_963682095.1). Classification (NCBI taxonomy): domain Eukaryota; kingdom Viridiplantae; phylum Streptophyta; class Magnoliopsida; order Rosales; family Rosaceae; genus Potentilla; species Potentilla sterilis. Next base: position 28,792,473 of record OY821757.1, on the reverse strand, counting down.
TGCTACCCTCCGGTTCATCACACACCACATCATCCTTACCTCTGCCAATGGTGTAGCTCACGGCCGGAGCATCCGCAAGGCGCACCCCGTGCGGTATTTCAGTCTCCGAGGATTCAGCCCCGGAAGACGAAGACAAAGACGGAGATGAAGCCCTGCTCCCGGAGCAGTCAGCGACTTCGGTCTCCGGGGATTCCGAACCGAGCCAGTCCTCCAGCCTCTCAGCATCATCCACGAGGGGACCCCTGGCAGCCGATTCGGAAGCCCGGTCAGAACTTGAAGAAGACATCTTAACCTTGGGGAAGAAAACAAAACCCTAGCGCTCGTCAGCAACAGGCTACAACAGCGCCTTCTACGGCCTCTCCCCAAGTTTGCCGCAGAGCAGTTCTGTCAGCGATAGAGATCCCTCCCCCCCACCGGAAAACAACAAAACCAAAGCAAGAACAACACCGGGGCAAAGAAATCAACAAACTTACCGATTAGTATGCTCAACCGAGGACAGTCCGCCCTGCGAAAGAAGCGAGCAATGGTAGGAAGAGAGGAGGGAGCGCTCGAGAAAACGGATCTCGTGGGGCAAAAGGGCTCAGAGTTTTCGCCGGATTTCTCTCTTTCTCTTAGTTTCTCCAAAGCAAGAAGCAACAGCAGAAAGAAGAGCAGAAGAGGCCTTTTTATAGGGGAGACCGGTGCCCTAGGCAATTGAAATCCCTCCAAAAATAAGTAATCAGAGCAACTCAAACGCCTGCGAATCCAGGCCCTTCATCTCAAGACCGCCCCCCGCTGGCACGTGTCCCAGCATTGGTAAACTGCCCATGCCATCATAACTGACGGGACTGATGGACTTCCTCCTTAAATGCATGTCAGCCACTTGTCCCACACACTGGCGACAGGAAGGTAGGAGCAGGAACCGAGGAGTCAGGCCCTCCCACACTTCCCCAGGTTCCACGGTTGCATGCCATCTTTGCTGCAAATCAACCGGTCATGATTTCTCAACCGGCTTGAAAACCTCTCACCGGTGGTGATCATCCAACCGCTTCGAGAGCATCCATCCGGGTATGAGCAATATGGGACCCGTCTCAATATGGCAGGACGCCCGGTCGAGGTCCGCCCGGCACCATGGCAGTTCGCGGTTATGATCATTCAACCGGCTGCATGGTTTCTTCGCTGTATATCTCGAAGACCTCTCACCGGTGGTGATCATCCAACCGCTTCGAGAGCATCTATCCGGGTACGAGCCATCCGCCCGGCATCATGGCAGTTCGCGGTTATGATCATTCAACCGGCTGCATGGCTTCTTCGCTATATATCTAGAAGACCTCTCACCGGTGGTGATCATCCAACCGCTTTGAGAGCATCTATCCGGGTACGAGCCATCCGCCCGGCACCATGGCAGTTCGCGGTTATGATCATTCAACCGGCTGCATGGCTTCTTCGCTGTATATCTCGCAGACCTCTCACCGGTGGTGATCATCCAACCGCTTCGAGAGCATCCATCCGGGTATGAGCAATATGGGACCCGTCTCGATATGACATGTCGCCCGGTCGAGATCCGCCCAGCTACATCTCACTTGGGGGACTCGTCTCGATATGGCAGAACGCCCGGTCGAGATCCGCCCACCGGTTACGACGCATCCAACCGGCTCGAGAGCATATTCCGGGAACAGGATCCACCCGGCCCCATGGCATTTCACTGGGGGACTCGTCTCAATATGGCAGGACGCCCGGTCGAGTCCCGCCCGGCACCATGGCTTGACCCCGGTCATGAGAACATTCGACCGGCATGGGCTTTATACACCCGGGTGAGTTTACATCTAACCCAGGTACTCTTGTCCAGCAGGACCTGCATCGCATTGAACCGCGATCAACGTGGGGGGCTGCACGGCGAGCCTTGTCACCTCAACGCCACCTCCCCCCCTACCTCAACGCTTGTTCTAACAAGCTGAGAAGAACTAGCAAGTGTTCACCGGCGCTTCAAACAGCCCGCAACACCGGGGTAATCTCCCCGCAGCCTAGCAATATGGGACTCGTCTCGATATGGCAGAACGCCCTGTCGAGCTCCCATACTCCTGGACTCATCTCGATATGGCAGAACGCCCGGTCGAGGTTCAGTACTTAAGTTCACCTGGGACTCGTCTCGATATGGCAGGACGCCCGGTCGAGGTCCCATGAACTCCACTCCGTTCCGCTTTGGCAGATCGCCCGGTAGAGGCTTAGTGAACTCCGCTCCGTTTCGATTTGGCAGATCGCCCAGTTGTGACCCAGTGAAGCTCCGCTTCCTACCGATAGGGCAGAGTGCCCGGCCGGAATTCCATGCACATCTCTTGCATGGCGGATTTCAACGCTCCGTTATCATTCCATGCACATCTCTTGCATGGCGGATTTCAACGCCCCATTATCATTCCATATTGCATGGCATCATGGCATCATGGCATCATCTCATACACTCTCCGGGTTCCACCCCACTCCATGCTCATAGCACCACAACACCTGAGCACAGTACTACTTATATTACAAACGTACTTATAAACTATTGCTTCCCATCGGTAACAGGTACTCACCTCGGTCACGCCCAATCTTTAACGCGGACTTGGGGGACTGGGCACCGGTAGGTTGGTAACCCTGCAGGTCTGCGGGACAAGAGCAAGATAGATTTAAGTCCCCATTCAAGATTACACTTGACCGGGAACTTGGGGGACTTATTGACAGTAGCCGCAGAGGGGCTACAGCAGGCCCACAGACCCGCAGCAAGTGCACCAGGGCCCGGCCCAAGGCCCGGGACCGGCTCACCAGCACCCGGCCTCGGGGTCCAGCAATATATCCTGCCACCAGGGACCCTGGGACCGGGGGCGCCTGCCTGCCAAAGAGGGCACCAGAATGTACAAACAGAAGGGAACCAGTCCCACATCGAAGGGTGAGGCCAGCCCTCACCCCCAACCACCTATATAAGGGCCCCAGCTACCCTCTTTAATAGGTAACTTATCTCTCTCCCCGCTTACATACGTGCCTTGGTTATATATATTCCAACTATACTAACTTAGGCATCGGAGAGGAGAAGACCGGCCCGCCCGGTATTCCCCTTAGTGAGCAGGATTGCAGGAGATCAAGTTGGATTCATCTGTATCTACCAGGCCCCCGGGTTTAGGCAGAAACAATGACCAATGGGATTGGTCATGATTTTTATATTATGTGGTTTTCGGGAATATTTTCTCTATGAGACTTTCTGATTTTAATAAATTCCCGAACCAGGGGGTCTGGGGTTTTTATATGACCAATGGGATTGGTCGAGAAATATTATAAATTGATTTTCAAAAGTATATTGTTTTGAATATATATAAACAAAATAATTATTTGTTTATTGGATTATATCAGCGAGACTGATTTTTAAATTCCGATTTTCTTAAAACGCGAGACGTTTTTGTAAAAATGCATGCATAGTGGTTTTCAGTTATAAAATATTGGGGAAGTAATACAATACTTTTTATATAAAGTGTTATACGATATTATTTTATCCACTCACTCTAACGTGTTTTTAAATTACTTTCCCCTGGGCCTTTCGGTTTAAATCGCCCAGTGTGCAGAGTAATGGTCAGAGGTCAAGAGTACTCGGAGTCGAGGCATAGTCATCATCGTTATTGCTTCCGCTAGGTGGAATCTGTGATCCCTTATTCTTTTATTTTCATATTATATTTTTTGTTATATTTTCATTTGTAATTCCAGTTCATTTTGTTAGATTGCTCTGATTACATGTGAGCCAGTTGAATTAGAGTTTGTGTTTATTGGTGGCGGTTGTTGTGATTTGGGGAGCAGGTGGCTCTAGGTGTTACGGTTGGAACTGAAATTTTAGAAGTGTTTTGGTTGTTGCAGGTTTTAAGGTTGTCCATCTTAAGATTGACTTATCGATTTATCGATAGAGTTAGTCTTAAGGTGGTCCCCGCAGGATCTTATCCGGATTTCAGGGTGAAATCCGGGGCGGGTCCTGTTACCCTAACTGTCCAAAAATGGGACAATGCAAGAATCATATGCTGATTCTCGAACGGGATTTCTAAGGATATAAATGCATGTACATCAGTGAATAAAAGAATGATTTATTATTTCATTCACCGCTAATTATAAATCATATAACAATGATTTTCTTAAAATAATAATAATATTAATTAAATTAATTAAGGTATTTTCAAAATAAATAATTAATATATATAATTCAACAATTTCACAAAAACCAACAATTAATTGAGTATGTATGGATCAACAAAAGGAATACTATACTCTCACCTCACAATATATATACACACACAACAATATATATATATACACCTCAAAAATGGAATATTTCAATGGAAAAAATGGAATTTTTTGTTGAAAAAGATGAAGAAAGAGATCATACCAAGTTAAAAATCGATGGGTAGTGGTGGACAAGGTTTAGGAAGACCCGATTTGAAGCTTTTCACATCCAAAAATGAAAATCGGTGGAAATATTTTGGGGGAGGAAAAATTTTCAGATTTTTTTTCCTCTTCTTCCCGATTTGGAAAATCAGTCCAGTATATAGAGTCAGGATTCACTTAGGTGACGAAACACATAATTTCCTCGCCTAAGTGTCTTACTTAGGCAACGAAACATAACACTTTCGTCTCCTAAGTGAAACACTAAGGCGACTAAATTATAGTTTCGTCGTCTTAGAGAAGAACCCTGATGACACGAAAAATAACACTTTCGTCTCCTAAGTAAAACAGTTAGGCGACGCTGCTAGTTTTTCGTCGCCTAAGAAAATACAAAGACGACGAAAAATATTTTCACCTTCAGGGTTCTTCTCTTAGACGACGAAACATACTTTTCGTCTTCTAAGAACGTACTTAGGCGACGAAACATGGTTCTTAGAGGACGAAATTTTTTTCGTCGCCTAGTACTTCTTAGGAGACGAAAATTTTAACTTTTCGTCGCCTAAGGTTTTTTTTATCTTGTAGTGACCTACCTTACCTACTTAATAAACACACTAGCACTTAAGAGTATGTGATGGGGATCCGCTACAGTCGGGCCATCACTCAAAAGATATTAGGCATCATTAAGCACATAAGATAGAAGGAAACAAGGGAAATCTACAGAACCTAACAACCTAATGCTCTGATACCAAGTTGACAGAGCCGCTCCCAGATTTTTTCGTGAAATCCGAGGTGGACCTGTGTAGCCAAGATTAGAGAATAATTATATCAAAAATTCGACATAATCTCCCCTAAAAATGGACTACCCCAAAACCTGTAAATTAAACATTACACTTCTAATATGATACATCTCCATTAAACTCCCAAATAGGACCTCTTGTCTCACAAAAACATCAACCACCAACTTAAAAGAATAAAGGTCACTAGCCCAACCATGACATGCTAAGTATTCGATATTTAACCCATGGTTACATCAGAGCATAAACTATAAAGTATAATAAAATACAAATATAAAAAGTACGAAGGAAACAAGTCCTACAAGTCCAGAATGGATGACGGTGGATAAGGAGAATGCCTCAATGTGGTGCGGTCCAACCTCGGTGAAATCTACTACCTGGGAAAAACGGAAAACCAAAGAGCTCCGGAAAAAACATAGGAAAACATGAGACAAGCTCAATGAGAGGACAAAAATAAAGTCATAAACATCTTTTTAGAAACTCGATTTCTTTGAAAATCATTTCTCTTTCGCAAACCTTTTGCATGCATTGAACGACAATTGTAGAAAAAAATTTACAAGATTATAATACAAGTGAAAACTTGAGAATCGAATCGTAATATATCTCATGGTGAGCACAATAACTAAATATATCTTGATATAATCTCATAAGAAATGAAGGCAATAACTGAGATAGAACACAATATTTCCTTGCAAACTCAATTTGTGTAAATCAGTCGTAACTCAAAACTTTACCAAACTTGTACCCAAAACTAAACTGGTCATGCGTCTACAATGAACTAAGTCATAATAGGCAGAGTGTGGCAGACAACTGGTCATGCACCCATGTTAAGTGAACTTAACATGAGCAGAGCGGGGAGGAGGAATAACTTGTCATACACCTTTGCGCATTAGGCAAAACGAGAGAACTGGTCATACACTTGTGCTTTCGCCGAAAACAAGCAGAGCGAGAAGGGTATACGTGCACGTAACCGGAGTAACTGAGTCATCGTATAGTAAAATCACTGGGGTTGGGTACTCGTAAGGTAGCTAAAAATCTCATTTCTTATTTTCTCAAATTAAAAAGTGCCTTTCTTTCGTAATCGCACGACCTTTAAACTTTCTCTTTCCAAGAACAATTGAAAAGTCTCTTTCTTTTCCCAAAACAAGCAATTAACTCAATATATATATATATATATATATATATATATATATATTTTTATCCAGAGCGGGGCTCCGCTCTGAAATTAAATAGTGGGACTCCTTATTAGACACACTTTCCGGTCAAATTTCTACATCTCCACCGTTCAATATTTAGGTATATGCTTGTAGATTTTCTCTACAAATTTTCAGCTCATTTGGTGATCGTTAAGGTATCAAAACGATAACAAATCAATGAACAAACTGAATCTGTTCAGTATGAACTATTTGTGTTAATCACGACTAGGAATGTTCAAATGATTATCAAATTTGATGAAACTTTGCAAAAGTGATCTACACACATATACTTAAATATTGAACGGTGGTGATGTAGAAATTTGACCAGAAAGTGGGTCAAATAAGGAGCCCCGCTCTTTAATTTCAGAGCGGAGCCCCACTTTAGATAGGGACTATATATATATATATATATATATATATATATATATCATAGAATCCCATAAAGACGGTAATAATTAATTTATGAGCCAACAAAATAAGTTTCATGGGAAATAGGTAGGAAAATGAGGAACTCGATAAAACATTTAGAAAACTTCTGGTCTTTCCAAAGGTAAGCAGCATTATTTAAGACATAAACCACAAGATCGTATAAACACATAATTAAGAAAAATGAAAATAAGGTAAAACCTCATGAAAATAAATAAGTAACTAAATAAATAAATACATCAAGAAATTAAATATCGGAGTAATTTCATGCAATTATTTTAAAAACAAAGTCCAACTCACATAGAAGAATGGCTAGATGTGTCCCAACTCGAGATCGTCCTTGAAAACTCCCTCAACTGGATTACCTAGACAATTAATTATGTAGACAATATTTAAACTCGAATTCAAATAAACCAAGTAGAGAAAACATGGATGTATCCTAGGAATCGTTGCTCTCCCTCACACCCAAACCTCTATGTCCTCATTATATTATCAATACATCCTTCAACCACCTTCCCTTTAATCCCAACAACTCAAATTCACAATTTCCCCAATTATTCTCACCACCAACCCTAATTCCTCATCCAAAAATTCAACCAATTACTTAGGCTAGCACTCACACTATCTAGGAAGTATAACAATACCTAAAATGATAAAAAGAATACCATAGAATGCCGCCAGAAGCGGCGGAGCCGCAGTGGCTCATGGTGGCCAAAACCCAACCTTCAAAAATTTCAAACTAGATGCAATCTTATACTTAAAACAAAACCCAAGAGGTAGGGAACAACTATTTACCTTAAGATTTTTCAAAATTCTTAATGGTTTGGCTGGAATTTGTAAAACTTGCCGGAAACTACTCAATCTTCTCTACCATTCGATTTGTTAAGCACAACAGGAATTAGACTAGAAGATTAGTATATAAAGAAAATCCATGAGATGAGGAAGAGATTGGCACCAATTTCGGCACCGGGGGTGGCCGAAATCGGCGCCAGAGTTGACTTTTGTGGTGGTGGCAAGGGTGGGGTGCCTCCCCTCTTTCTCTCCCTCTTTTTTTTTCTCTGTTCCTTCCCGTGCAACAAGAATGAGGGGAGAAATTGATCAGCTTCAATTAAAATAGGGTCAAGAAAAATACCAAAATGCCCCCCACACGAAAATACTTATAACTTCTTCGTTAAAACTCTGTTTAACATGCTGATTGCGCCTACACTCTCATATCGTCGCACTCTATTTTTTTAAGCTATTAAACTAATTTATAATATTTTTTTTCTATGAGGAGATGCTAATTTAATGATAAGACGAATTAATATCTAAATGCAATGCAATTAAGCAAAGTCTAGGTAGTTCTAGGTTTGGGGTGTTACATTTACATTCTTCACAACCGTTACACCACTCTTCTTTGGAACTACTTGCACGGGTGAGATCCATTGGCTATCCGAAATAGGGTAGATAACTCTACAATCGAGTAGCTTGATCACCTCTTCCTTTACTACCTTCATCATGGGCGGATGCAACCTTCGTTGAGCCTCCCTTGTTGGCTTCGCACCTTCTTCTAGCAAGATATGATGAACACATGTTGTAGGGCTTATTCCCTTAATATCTGCCAAGGTCCAACCTATAGCGGTCTTATTCTTCTTAAGCACACGAATCAAATCTACCTCTTACTTCTCACTAAGTATTGAAGACACAATAACCGGTAAAATATCTTCTTCTCCAAGATAAACATACTTCAAGTGACTAGGGAGTTCTTTTAATTCTAACTTTGGGGCCTCTTCCACACTTGGACGAAATTTTTTTATGGCACTAGGGATTGCAAGAACGAATCATGCTTGAAACATGATACTCCATCAAGCTCGGCAATGATCTCTTTGGCATTCGACTCATGCTTTGCTTCCTCTTCTTCACTAATTTATTCTCCATTCTTGTCAAACCCGACCCCGTGCTCAATAGCTAGTTGCTATTGGTCCATGGCCTCCTCAAGAACACGTGCGGTGGAGTTAACAATATCAATAGCATAGCACGGGTTCAAGTTGGAAACCGGATACTTCATCACCTCGAAAACATTGAAGCTTATCACATCCCCATCGAATTCCATAGTCAAGTTGCCGCCGGCAACATCAATCTTGGTCCTAGCCGTGCGCATGAAGGGACGACCAAGTAGCAATTGTGTGGAGTTGAGAGGCGAGTCTTCCATCTCTATGACATAGAAATCAGCCGGAAAGATCAAGTGATTTACTTGCACGAGCACGTCTTCGACATAGCCTTCCGGATACTTGTTTGATCGATCTGCGAGTTATATGATGACATTGTCCTTCTTGAGAGGTCCTAGGCTCAACGATTGATAAACGTTGAGAGGCATGACATTGATCGACGCTCCCAAATCTACCATTACATTCTCATACCTAGTGTTGCCGATTACACAAGGCACACTAAAACTCTGCGGATATTTCATCTTTGGTGGTAGCTTCCTTTGGATAACGGCCGAAACTGTTACATTCATCTTCACCACTTGTGTCTCCCTTATGTACCTTCTTATCGTGCAAAGCTCTTTCAAGAACTTCACATACTTCGGAACTTGCTTGATGCACTCTAACAAAGGGATGTTCACTTGCACCTTGCGGAAAATATCCAACACTTGCTCGTCGGATTTGTCTTTCTTAGCTCTTGTGAACCTTGAAGGAAACGGCAAACATGATGCTTGGCTCGGCTTGACTACACTCTCCTTTTTCGAAGTTGCGGGATCTTTTTCCATGTCATTCTTCAAAGCCTCTTTCTCGGCAGACTGTTCTCGGTTCTAGCCTTCCTGGCAGCACTGCCCTCGGCAACTGCAGGGTTGGGCTAGGCAGGCTCGGCAGAAATCTTCTCGGCAGCCTGCTCGGCATCCTGGCGCTTGGCAGCTTCTTCCTCTTCCACAATTCTGCCGAGAGCTTCATTGTTCTTTTTCTTTGGAATTCGAAGTCTCGGCTCCTCTAGCACTCTTCCACTTCGAGTTGTGATAGTCTTACCTTGCTCATTCCTCAGATTCGGTATCACACCTCCCGGTAGCTTTCCTTGCTCGGTGAACTTTGTCATGAAGTCCACAACTTGTCCCATTTGCGTCTTAAGCTCGGCAATGTCCTTCGAGTGAGTTTGTTGCCCTGCGAGCAAAGCTTGAATAGCACTCAAAAGGGATTGAATCAATGCATTGTAGTTGGGATTGCTTGGCACAGCTTGAGCTTGGTTCAACACACTTTGATTCGGCATGAAAAGGACTTGGTTCAGCACAAATGGAGCTTGTGACCGAAACTGTATAGCCGGCCTTGCTTGATAAGGGCCTGCATTTGGCTGGTTCGCTGGCCTCATGACATTGTCATTATTCAACCATTGAAAGTCGGGGTGATCGCGGAATCTCGGATTGTAAGTATTCGAGTAAGGATTGTATTTTTGTCCCCCTTGAAAGCCTACGACATTCAGTTCTTCATAACCCTCACTCGACAACACTTGTGGACATTCATCGGTCGGATGCTCCTCCGTGCACATGTCACACACTTGTGCTCTCTTCCCTTTCATGAGACTAACGACCAAGTTAGAAAGCTTGTCCTTTTCTTCAAGTGCCGAGTTAGTGGAAGTCTCGTGCACCTTCTCATGCGAATGCTTCAAGGCATTGTCTCGCGACATGCCAAATTGTTGACTATTCAAAGTACGAACTTCCAATAACGCCTTGGCCGGTGCGGGATCCATCTCCAAAAACGAACCTCCGGTCGCCGAATCTAGAAACCCTCTCTCCATAAGGTGCAACCCTTTATAGAGATATTGAAGCAAGAGTCCTTCACAAATGCCGTGCTACGGACAAGAAGCGACGAGGGTTTTGAACTTCTTGAAATAGTTGAAAAACGTCTCATCTCCTCCTTGCCGAGCACTAGTTATTTGCTTCCTCAAATCCGTGATTCGCGAGGCGGGAAAATACTTGAGCAAGAACTCATTCACCATCGTCTTTCACCATGTGATACGGCCGGTTGGAACTTCAAACAACCACTCCTTTACTTGATCCTGCAATGAGAATGGAAAAGCCTTCATTTTGAAATGTTGAATGTCGGTATTCCTTAGACACATACTCTTGGTGGTGAAGTTAAACAATCAAGTGCTTGTTCGGATCTTCTCCCGAAAGACCATGAAACGGCTTCAATTGGTGGAGAAATCCACTCCTCAACTCAAACTCACTTGTCTTGCCTTCGGCCACGGGTGGAAAACTGGTGTTCGCGGGTGCGATTCCTCCTCCGGTAACATTCCCGTTTTGAGCACGGATTGAAGTCATGGTTGGTGGTTCGGGTGGTAACTCGATTTCGGGATCGGGATTAAGGCTAGATGTAGAACTTGCGGATTGAAGACTCGATGAAGTAATGGGGGATGCCGAGCTCGGACTTGATGGTGGTGATGATGATGCCCAGCTAGATGATTCGGTTGATGGCTCGGATGGGCGCAGTGGGGTGGTGATTGCGATGGTGAGATCTTCGTTGATTCGTTGCAAGTGTCCTCGGTTATATCATGTCCACAAATTAGAATCGGACATGCATTATTCTGAGGAGTTCAACGAGAAGTAAGTTAGAATCAAGACAAATTAAAACCCTGCAAAACTTTTAGTAGCATATGATAAGTAGGGATCGTTCAGTCAAGGAATTAAGAGTACCTGACATATTCAAAGGTTAGAGACACATATTCACACACATTTGCACATTGAAACGCACTTAGGGGAGATTAGAAAGAAGTACGGAAACTACTGCCTTAGAAACTAAATGGTTCAGCAGCCTACTGCCCCCAAACCTAAAGACACGAAAATAAAACCTAAAAACTACTATGTACATGTGATCAACATCTTTCACACAAAGCTTGGCACAAAAGGCAATCAAAACACATAACAAAGTAGCAAATAAGAGACACGGCAGCAAGTAGACATGTTCTAGATTCGACTTAGTTCCAACCTAACTAGCTCTGTAGCGGCTTACTAATCGATTTAAGACTTCACAAGTACTTAGGACTTATCGTAGCGCATCATCCTAATCGTTATGCTAATGAGATCGATATCCCTAATACATTGTAATTGTATAGGACAACAATCTTTAAGGCACACGAATTTAAAGAATTAACAAGTACAAGTTTCCAACTATGTTTACATGCTTGCCGATTACTTAGTTACTATATTATTACATATTTTCCTTACTCTTTGACATGCAATCCGAATTTTAACCTTCAAAAACCATATGAACAGTTTGAATACGAATTGAACATATAAATTATAAAACCAAACTTCAAATCGTTTTACACATAGACATGCAAACCGAAACCAAAAGTACATATAAATTTCATAGATAAAACTTAGCATAACTACATAAAATAAACAAGCTGAGAGAAGGGGCAATTCTGGTATTGGAAAATGCCACTTCTGGCTCGGCTTATGGCTTGGTTTACTATTCTGGTATTGGAAAATGCCACTTATGGTATTTGATTGATCAGTGGAATAATATTCATTCAAAACTAAGGCTATAAAATACAAGAAAACAATATACTCCATCTTCAATGAAATCCAATTCCTTGCTATCTTTCGCGATCTCTGTTCTGGCATCAATAACATCCTAATCTATTTTTTATATTATTTAGAGTATAGTACTCTAATACAATAACATCCTAAACTACTGTTCTTGCATCAATAACATCCTAATCATGAAACTATTGGACTATACTCTAAATATTGGCCAGTTAAGCTTTAACCTTAGATATATAACTTTTTGTTTCTTAATTACATTGAGGAAATAAGAAATTTAGGTCTTCATTCTCGTATTGCTTCATCTTGTAAAGTGTCATATATGAAGGATGTCAACCTTGTCTAGCTATACAGTGGTAGGAGATAACGAAAGGGCAGTTCCTAGCTTAGCTTGTATTATTCTGAACTAGGAATTGATGATATATCTTTGTTAGGAAGTTGCATTATACTACCTACTACTCTTTGTATGTTACTAGTTTTGTATAATTTAGTAGAGAAATCCGTTACCCTATGCCATTTACTATGATATAAATATTGAATTGGAGTCAAGATTAATGAAAGAAGGGGCTATATAGTATGGTTTTATAAGATTGCTTAATTAGTTTGTTGGAGTCTCTTGATTAAATTTTCCAGTTTGGTTTATATTTCTACTAGTTTCCTGTACTTTACAGGGTGATTCACTGATATGTAAGGTTTCCTTTCTCATGTTCAACTTCTGATAGTATTTAGAGTATAGTACAATAGTTTCATTCTAATATATTTTTGGTATATACAATAGTACCATGACCTTAATTAGGCCGATACTGATCATAGGTCAATGGATGCAAATTTTAATAATGCTACTCCTAATCTTCTGAAGTTTTTATTGACCAAGCTTAGGAAATGGTAATAACACAGAAATTTTACTTGCAAATGAGTATTTATGAAAATTGAAGAATATACTGCAAAATGAACACAATGAGTATTTCTGAAAAATTGAAGAAAATATAGTATGCTTTTATAAGATTGCTTAATTAGTTTGTTATCATAAAAAATTATATCATACAGTATATTAATGAGTTTGCACCTATTGGTCTTAATATACAGAAAACTACATTCCAAAGTGCTATTGGCATGAATGAACCTAAAATATCAATGATCTATCATGGCTTCCTCCCTTGTCCCGAGGACTTAATCCCAAAGCTGAAATAGAATCATGGAATTTAATCCCAAAGCTGAAATACAATAGGTATATACCAGTATATAGTCTAAATGCAGGGCTTTTCTATCGTAACCTGGAACTTAATTGTAGTATACAACATCACATGGTTCATACGAACTCAAGCAGCTTCATGTGATATATGATGTTGATATATGCTGTGTAATAATATAAATTCGTGTTTATTGACAGGAAAAATATGTCGCCGACTCATGGGAAGCTGAAAAAGAGGCAAGAGGCACTTGACCGGTTTTACAGGTTAAATGCCTCAAAAGGGAGTTCGTCGCAGCTAACTACGGTCGCCTCTGCGAGTGGATCAGCACCTCCACCCTCCCTCGTTGTCGGTGGAAGATACTTCAGCCCCTCCATCAACACAAACCGCACCTCAAACCGAAGACGACGATGGTGAAGAGATCAGTTGTCGGCGCACATCTCGTCCTCGGCCTAATGGAGGTAAAAATAACACAACAGTTTTAATTAAGTTATTTAGTTATAAATGTGTTACTCTCTAATAAAACTGTTATTATTTTGGCAGCACCTCCTCCTAAACGCAAACGGGGGTTGGTCAAAGGCTTAAAGGCCTATCAGTACTGGTTGCAGCACGGAGAGAATGTGAGTTCTTGCACGGACTAAAGACCAGTACACAGAACAGTTGGCTGACTCATGATATCAGCCATATCATTCAGGACAGCATTCTCATGACTGCTGCCGGTTGGTGGGACCTGGAGGAGGATGATCAGCAGAAGCTTGTCAATGAACTCAAAGTAAGGAGAAAACAACTAAAATTTTTAATATTTTTTTTTTATACCTAAGTCAGTTTTCATATTAATTCCTTTTTTTTTTTTGTAACAGCTTGTTTACGACATCTCTTGGGATGATGAAAAGATGGTAAAGTGGGTTCACAAGCATGCCGCCAAGACCTACACAGCGTTCAAGAGCAAGCTCAACAGGCTTAGGATTAAGAACCCTGGTAAAATCCCAAAAGAGTTCAAAAGTAGGAGGGAGGATTGGGCTTAGCTGCTTCAACACTTCCAGAGAGATCAGTTCCAGGTATACAATTTCTAATATTAGTCTGCGCTTTCAAATGTAAACATTCTTGATTTTTGTTTTGTTTCAATGCTTATTTGTCAAAAATGTAATTAAACTTTTACAGAGACGATCGGCCGCCAACACAATCAACCAGGGGAAGAAGACATTGCACCATCAGTCCGGTTCAAAGCCTTTCATCTATGGGGCGCTCGAGTTGAAGGAAAAGGGTGAACCATTAGCGTTGGTGAAGAATTATGAGATGGTGTACCCTCCTGAGCACCCGGAAGCGGCAGAAAATATAGTAAGTTTTCTATTATGTTTAAATTCATCATCTGACATTGTTCTTATGTGAATTTACTTGTTGGTTTTTGATAATTGTAGTTGATTTATGAATTTTAATGCACTTTATTTTCAAATGTAGCGAAAGATCAGAGTCGAGCTCGATAAGGTAATGACTGATTTCAGGCAAGAGCACCCAGATGTTCCGGAAAGGCACTAGGACCGCAAAACAGCGAAAGATTAGATTATTCACTATTTTGACCAGCCGGTTCAAGCCCAAGTGCTTGTAAACGCACTAGGACAGCGAAACAGCGGTGAGATTCGGGGGTTAGGAGGAGCAACCTTCTGTGTCAGCTCCCAATCATCTCAAGGGGAAAGTTCCACTGCACGCTGTCGGTCTTCAAATACGGAGCGTATGAGACGGGCAGAGGAGGAGGCCCGAGAGGCTAGAGAGCGTATCGCACATGTAGAGGAGGAGGCACGACAGGCCAAAGAGGAGGCCCGATAAGCCAAAGAATGAATCGCCATACTTGAGGAGGAGACAAGACTGGCTAAAGAGGAGGCCCGACAAGGTCAAGACCATCTTAGTCGGTTGGAGCAACAGTTCAACATGTTGTAAGATTTCAGTCGACCCAAAAGTAGCTAGCAGGCTCCTCCCCCTCCCATACGATATTGTTGTTCGCTTAATTTCTTTTATCCCTACCATTTTAGTTTGTATGAACAAATTTATTAATATTAACTATTTAATTTGTATGAATAATTTTTTTAATATATTAATTATATTTTGTCTCAATTTATTATTATTTAAAAAAAAATAAACTACTTAGGCGACGAAACAATAAATTTCGTTGCCTAATTTTTTCACTAAGCCGACGAAATTATTTCACTTCGTCGGCTAAGTAGTTTAATTAAAAAAAATTTAAAAATTACGGATTAACTAAGGCGACGAAAATAATTAATTTCATCGCCTAAGTAGTACACTTAGGAGACGAATAACGTAAATTTCGTCGCCTAAGTATATCACTTAGGGGACGAAACCTAATTTTTTCGTCGCCTAAGTAGTTTAATTAAAAGAAAAAAAATTAATTAATGGACAACTAAGACGACGAAACATTAGAGTTTCGTCGCCTAAGTGTACCACTTTGGCGACGAAAGAAAGTTTCGTCGCCTAAGTGAATCTCAAGCCGACGAAAAATTTTGCCGTCGAAGAAACTTTTGTCGTCACCAAAGTTCTTAGAAGACGAAAATATTTCGTCTCCTAAGTATTCTCTATGGCGACGAAAAAATTAATGTTTCGTCGTCTAAGTACTTAGACAACCACTTTTAGACGACGAAACTTAGGTGACAAATTTTTCGTCACCTAAGTTGTTAGGAGATGAAAAATGCTCTTAGGTGATGAAAATATTTCGTCGCCTAAGGTTTTTTTTCCTTATAGTGATTGTTCTTCAACAGTTCAACTTCATTTGCGACTGCAAATTAATCAATCATAGAAGTTTGTGATTGATTATATTTTCTTCAATTACAAAGTAGAGGTACTAATTAATTCAAGACACGTTCGGATTGCACTTACTCATGATTCATTTGGTTCTGGACTTCATTTATAAAGAATGCAGAAATTGTATATTGTTTATTTGCAAACTCCGGATTCTTTGCTCTTAAAAATTTGCATTTCATGAGCTTTTGATCCTTGACTTTCATGAGCGAGTGTCTTTTACATCGTGTATTTTACCATCAATATTGAGGTTTAACCTCGGTAAAATAAAATTTTCTTTTCCAACCAATGTGTTAAAACGATAATGTGTACCCTAAGGCATTTTTATGAGAGCCTAGCTTAAGGCTTGAGGTGCATAATGCATAAGCCTTACGATATAAAAATTAGTCATTATATATGTAAATAACTACCAACAAAAACAAAAGTCTTTGCCACTGTCGATATCAGTAGGCAAAAAAATCTAGCTTTCAATATTGTTGTCTGGGTGGGAGATGACGTACGCGGTATCTTTGATATCAAGGGTAGTTTCTATATATCACTGTTAACTTGTAGTGCATCCTCATTATTGAAGGAAAGAATCATGTGTAATATTCTTAATTAGATGTGTGAGGTGTTTTACCATATGTAGTCTTAGAATAGTGGATCTGATATGCAAGATAATGTGCAAAAGATGTACTAAACTATGCTGAATGAAGTGTGAATTGAATTTCTCATATTCTGTTCTCTTATATGGTACCAGAGCATTCGTTCTTGGAGACCTAAAACCCTACACAAACACCATACCCCATGGAAATCGATGAAGAACAAAAACTCCTTGATCATGGCAAGGGTACAATCTCTTCAGGGATTGCAGAACCATGGGAGAATCCCAATCACCCTTTATTTATTCACCATTCAGATCAACCTGGTTTGGTACTTATACCACAACCCTTGATGGAAGACAATTATACATCATGGAGCCAATCCATGAACATGTCATTGGAAATCAAAAACAAGAAGGGATTCATAGATGGATCCGTTAAAAGATCAACCTACAGAATTGAAGAACAACAACAGTGGAGTCGCTGCTATACTCTGGTAAAAACATGGCTGCTGGCATCAACGTCGAAGGTACTAATCTCCAACAGCCTGATTCACTACAAAACTACGAAGGATATGTGGGATGAACTGAAGGAGCGTTACTCACACACGAACACTGTTCAATTGTTCAACATTGAGAATGCGATCCATGGCTGTGAGCAGGGTATAGACTCGGTGACGTCCTTCTTCACCAAAATCAAGGGTCTCTGGGATGAAAGAGACTCAGTTTGTGACATTCCACCTTGTAGTTGTGATGCAGCCAAAGAAATCAAGGCGTACATGGAGAATTAGAAGACCATGAAGTTCTTAATGGGGCTCAATGACAATTACGCTAATCCGAAGCAACACAGTGGCAATAGATCCACTGCCAACTGTGAACAGAGCATATGCAATGGCCTTGCGTCATGAAAAACAGGCAGAGGCTTTAAGTGGAAAGGCAATTAGTCAACCAGAAGTTGCTGCTTTTGCTGTCAACAGAGGAGGCCGAGACTTTGATGTAGGAAAGTCTGAGATGAAATGTGAAAAGTGTGGTATGACTAATCACAGAACCAAGAATTGCACGGCTCATCTCAAATGCGCTTACTGCGGAGGAAAGGGTCATACCTATAATTATTATAGAAGAAGAAAAGCTGTCCTGGAAGGAGAACATGGAAGCTCAAAAGGGAACAAAGTTGTTTCCATAAATGACAAGAATTTGAATGGGATCAATTTCCCATTATCACAAGAGACCTGTAAGCAGTTTGTCGATGTCTTGAGTACGAATAAGGTTGCTACAGCGAACCAGGTTGAAAACATTACAAATTATGAAGAACTCTCGGGTAAAGTTTTTGCCCTCTAACAACATATCAAACAAACAATATGGATATTAGACAGCTGACGAGTGCCTAAACACGCGCTAATAATAACTCTACAAGAAACGTTAGTAGTATAGCAATGAGTAGGGATCGTTCTAGCCGGGGATTAAGAGTACCTGAAACATAAGAATGTTAGATAAATATGCACAATAATATATATACAAATCACACATGGCATGTATAGAGGAAAAAGGGGAATTTCGTATTGATTTCTATAACCTACGAAATGTAAGACAAAACAATGAAAATAAAACCTAAATTACTATTTACAAGTGATCGACAATTCCACACAAAACATAGCACGAAGAACACTCAATAACATACTTGACACGACTCAAAGATTCACACGACAACAAGGTATTCATGTATTTCCTATGACTTAACTCAATTCCAATTTTGATTAGAGCCCTTCGCGGTTCATCTAAACGTTAAGACTTCTAAAATACTTAGAGCTAACTTCGCGTATCACCCTAAGTTGTATGATAATCGGTTCAAAGACACTTCACGTAGAAATCAAACATGAAAAGCATATAAGCACAAAAGCCAAATTGGAAACATATAAACAAGCAAGTCGTCACACATCTTATTTACTATGTAGATTTTCAGAATTATGGTAACCCTATTAAGCAATCTAGATCGACCAACTTCACGTCTAAAATCAACCTAAGTATGCTTTGCCAAGTGAAATCCAAACCCTTGGAACTTCCATGACAAAGGAAGCCCATACGTACACGACTTTTATGCATAGAATTCATGAAAATCAATCAAGCAAACTATAGAAACATACACAACATACCTACTGCCCTAAATCAAAGAATACGAAATCAACATGTTAGTGTTTGCACAAATCGTTACATAAACTTCAATACGAAACCGAAATTATGTTCATCATATAAAACCAAAATAAAACCAAGTATTTTTATAAGAACTAATGTGACTAAATAGAAAATATTACAAGCCATGAGGGATGGATCATACTTTTAAAAACCTTGAAGAGCTTCGAAAGGTGTGGTGAAGTGCACGGCTGCAAGGTAGAACCGGATGCGACTTGTGGTGGTGGAAGGGATGGTGTTTCGGCTTGGTACTTTTTGTCAAGAACTTGTGAGAATTTTTAGTAGAGTTTTGGTCTATGCTTGTGCAAGAACTGTGATCATTATTCTATCCCTAAGTCATGCTATTTATAGAGGAGAAGATGGAGAAAGTCGACAGCAACTAAGGTTTACAAAACCTAGTCTCAATCGGCTTTGGTTTCTTGCCGGCCAAGTTTTGGCTCTTCTAGATTATTCTGCCCGATTTCTTCATGGACTATTGCTTCATGGACTCCTCTTATAGACTCAGCAACTTTGACTTGATGGATAACTATCCAAAGGTTCGGCTGCAATTCCCCTAGCTGAGCCAGGAACAATACTCCTAGAACCGGCAGCTTTGCTTTCCTTTTCCTGTCTGAGCTAGGGAACTTCTTCTTTCCATAATTTGAACTTCTCTTTTGCTTGGCTGCATCCTCTAATCATTATGTAGCTTGAAAACTTCATTTTGATGCATTCGGATGCCCATTTGATGCTCAAATGCAGAAAAAATGCAAAAACGGGCAGTAGGTTATGTTTCTCGGCAGGCAGTGACCTTCCGGGATTGTGACTGGAATAACTTTCTCCACAGAGCAGATTTTGATACGATTCCAAGTTCTGGAGAGACTAGACTCATAGTGCTTTCAGTGTATATATGGCACGCCTTCTAGTTCCTTGTGGTTCGCCCTGGAGAAATTCTGGAAGTTGAGTGATGTACGCAGGAATTTACTGAAACTTGCTGGATTGCATCCTATTTTTGCTTTGTAATTCCTGGCGTCTTCTTTTGCTCCAATTACTGAAGTCCTTAGTATGTCTACTACATATGAGAGAACAAAAATTTATCAAAATAATAGTCGAGGTTCTACAGAATCAACGAAATATCTCTAAGAGTACTCATGAATCGGCTTTTGACAAATTTCTGCCTTTTCCTCTATTCTTAGCACGTTTTCACTAAAACTCTACCAAAGACTCATGACTCTATTGTATGACTCGATTCTACACAAATAAGGGTTAAAGTAAAGTATAAACGAGGGTAAAACATATTAAGAAAGTCGTATTTTATGCTCCTATCAACAGATGTGCTAGTGATCACATTGTTTGTATCCCCAATCTACTCACTTCACTAAAATCCGTTCATAATCGTTGGGTCAAACTTCCTGATGGGAACTCAGCACATGTTACTCACATTGGAACAGTAGTTTTCTCTTCCCAATTTGTTCTTCACAATGTTCTTTGCGTCCCATTATTCTACTTGAACTTGATCTCTGTGAGTAAACTAGCATTTGATTCATTTTACATTACTATCTTCCTCAGACAAATTTGTGTCATACAAGACCTACGATAGGGAAGACGATTGGGACGGGAACTGAGAGGGAATGACTTTACTACCTCAGTATACCACAGAAAGGAACATGCAATGTGGGATGCACCAAATCACGCAACCCATGGCACCTATGGCACCAAAGACTCGGACATCCATCCAGCAGAGTATCTTCATTATTTCCCTTCCTCGCAAATAAAGCTTGTGATGCAAGCGATTGTTCTATTTGTCCTCTAGCTAAACAAACTCGATAACATTTTCTCTTGAGTACTACTTCTAGTGAATCTTGTTTTGATTTAATTCATGTTGACATATGGGGTGGTTATCATGTTCCCTCTCTTTCCGGTGCACAATACTTCTTAACCATAGTCGATGATCACTCTAGGAGCACATGGACATATTTGATGAAACATAAATCAGAAGCACGCACTTTACTCGTTAATTTCATTACCTTGGTTGAGAATCAGTTTGCTAAAAGAGTCAAGGTTGTGCGTAGTGACAATGGTCCAAAGTTCAAAATCCCACAATTTTATTCATCCAAGGGCATTATTCATCAAACCAGTTGCATCAACACACCACAACAAAATGGTGTTGTTGAACGCAAATACAGACATTTACAAAATGTTGCTCGAGCACTTCTTTTTCAAGCTAACTTGCCTAAATGTTTTTGGGAGGATGCTATACTCACTGCGACCTACTTGATCAATCGAACACCGACACCACTCCTTCAAGGGAAAACACATTTTGAAAAACGTTTCCACAAAGTGCCAAATTACTCACACTTACGAGTCTTTGGTTGTTGTTGTTTTGTGTCCACACATCCAGCTAAACCTAGCAAATTAGATCCGCGTTCTACTGAGTGTGTCTTTCTTAGATATCCACATGGTAAAAAAGGATACTCAGTTTATCACTTGGCAAACAAGAAAACTCTAGTTTCACGTGATGTGATCTTCTTTGAAAACGTTTTCCTTTTCCAAATTAATCCTGATCCTCTTTCTCCTGAAATCACGGGTCTGTTTCCTTCTCCATCTCCATCATCTCCTCTTGACATTTCTCTCAATCCCATTAATATCTCCAGTCAACCAAATCCCACAAATCACTCTACTCCTATCATTTCTAATTCTAATCTCACAAATCACTCTACTCTTCCCATCTCTAAATCTGATACCACAAATCCTACACCAAATCCCACAAATCATTCTACTCCTATAATTCCTCAACCTGATTCCACATCTTCCACTGACACTCCACTTTTAGATCATGCAATATCATCAGACATCGTTTTGCCACACACACAACCTCCAAATACTGATCCTTTGCTAATGTCATCACAACCCTCACAACCTTCGGCACCACAACCACCCAAATCCACCAGGCCTACCAAAACTCCAACCACATTGCAGGGCTTTCACATTGAAGCAGCTCTCCCCTCACGTACCGGTTCATCATCTTCCTTGAGAGAGGTCATTCCTTCAGGTACTGCTCACTCTCTCTCCAATGTTTTGTCTTATGATAGACTCTCTTCTTCTCATAAAGCCTTCACTTGTAAAATTACTGTACAGAGAGAGCCTAGTTCTTTTTCCCAGGCTGTGCAAAAACGGAAATGGAGAGAAGCCATGCTTGCAGAAATCCAAGCGCTTCAAGCCAATAAAACTTGGAGCTTAGTGTCCCTTCCGGCTCACAAGCGACCCATTGGTTGCAAATGGGTCTACAAAATCAAGAACAATCCGGATGGATCCATTGAAATGTACAAGGCCAGATTAGTTGCTAAGGGATACAGCCAAGTTGAAGGGGTCGATTATAGAGAAACCTTTGCGCCAGTGGCTAAACTAACAACTGTTCGAGTTTTGCTGAGTCTTGCAGCCATGAAGGGGTGGCACCTTCACTAATTAGACGTAAACAATGCATTCCTCAATGGAGATCTTTATGAGGATGTGTACATGCAACTACCTCCTGGCTTCGGACGAAAGGGGGAGACTAGGGTTTGTAAATTGCACAAGTCACTATATGGCTTGAAGCAAGCTTCAAGACAATGGTTCTTCAAGCTTTCTACAGCTCTCAAGTTGGCAGGTTTTCAGCAATCTTGGTCAGATTACTCACTATTCGTCCGAAACCATCAAGGTCGATTTACAGCCTTATTAGTATATGCCGATGATGTTATTTTGGCGAGAAATAGCTTGAGAGATATCACATAAACTAAACATTTTCTTTCAAGTCATTTCAAGCTAAAAGACATGGGACAATTAAAGTACTTTCTCGAAATAGAAGTAACAAGGTCCACGCAAGGAACTGCCTTATGTCAAAGAAAGTATGCATTAGAGATTCTTGAGGACACGGGGTTTCTTGGTGCCAAGTCCTCAAAATTTCCAGTTGAGCAGAATGTAACACTCACACAAGGAGATGGCAGCTTATTGAAGGATCCATCTCAGTATCGAAGTAGGAAGACTCATATACCTCACCATCAAGAGGCTGTTTACGCTGTTCACATACTAAGTCAATTCATGGACAAGCTCAGGCAGCCTCATCTTGATGCAGTGCATAAGGTGTTAAGGTACATTAAGGAGACGCCTGGTCAGGGAATATTGCTACCTTCTATGGGATCATTAGAACTAAATGCATATTGTGATGCAGACTGGGCTGGCTGCAAGGATCCTAGAAGATCATTAACTGGTTATTGTATCTTTCTTGGACATGCGCCCATATCATGGAAGACAAAGAAACAAAGCACAGTGGCACGCTCAAGCGTAAAAGCAGAGTATCGTTCCATGGCTACCACATGCTGCTAGATAACATGGTTGCGGAATGTATTGAAGGATTTGAATGTTGAACATTCACAACCAGTTAAGTTATTCTGTGACAACCAAGCAGCCATACACATAGCCTCAAATCCTGTGTTTCATGAACGAACGAAGCATACAGAAATAGATTGTCATGTTGTGCGTGAGAAGATGCAGAGAGGATTGGTTAGAACTGTATATGTTCGAACGATAGAGCAACCAGCTGACTTGTTCACCAAGCCATTAAACTCAAGTCAGTTTTCTACACTACTGAGCAAGTTGGGTGTAATCAACTTACACTCCAACTTGAGGGGGAGTATTGAAGGAAAGAATCATGTGTAATATTCTGTAATATTCTTAATTAGATGTGTGAGGTGTTTTACCATATATAGTCCTAGAATAGTGGATCTGATATAAAAGATAATGTGTATAAGATGTACCAAACTATGCTGAATGAAGTGTGAATTGAATTTCTCATATTCTGTTCTCTTATACTCATTGTGGTCTTGCAAATAGCAATGGTGGTCTTCGATTCTTCACTGTTCCAGGTTAGACTGGTTTTCAACCTTTCATGGAGTCGGCCATTAAACATACGTTTTGTAAGAAGCTGGATCAGCTTTTGTTTGAAACTCAACACAACCATGTCTTTCCTGGTCCTACTAGGAAAGACCAAAATGGGTGTACTGAGCAATTTCCTAAATTGCTGTAAATATGAATCTGATTCCTTTTTGCTCTCCTATGTTTATGGAAGTTATTTAATTGAGTTTGTTTGACTTTCATATGAGATATTCGATTAATATTGCTAACCTCTTGATAAGGCTTTCTCTCTCCTGTTTGAATTTTCTGTATCCTATCAGATTAGAAAATCTTGGCGTAAACTATGGGGGAGTCTTCTCTATAAATTGTATGCGTATGCATATGCACAGATAGCTTTTGTGAGCATATCTTTTATATCAATTAGCAGTTCTTGTGAACTCTTATTCTTCTTGGTTTCTTCTCTTGATTTGTGTCCTCTGTCATTTCTCACTTGTGTGATCTGTGATTGTAGGAAACTTGGTTTCAAAGGTGTAATAATCAAGTTGCTGTCTCTACTAGTTAGTTCATTTGATTACTACTTGTTATCAAGTTAGCTGTGTTGATGCTTGAAATGAGATTGCGATAAACATCTCAACTTGATAAGTGTAATAATTGATCAATCATAGTGGATTCAGTTTATAGTGTGGACTACTCAAAAGTCTCGTAGTGGTTTTTAATCTCAGATGAGATTTCCACTATAGTTAAACTCGTGTTCTTTCTGTTCTTACTCTGTTCTTAAACTTCTGTTTGTTTATCTTTTTCCATCTGGTAATTTCATTTGGTATCAGAGCAGGTCACTTCTTGCTTTAAGTGAGATCCTTAGATTTTTATTAGATGGAACGTACTTCAGTAAATACCCCTCCTGCTTTCAAAGGTGAAGGGTATGAGGACTGGAAAGGCATGATGAAAGCATTTGTTTCTGCTCAAGATTCTAGGGCTTGGCAATGCATTCTACATGGTTGGACTCATCCAACAGTTGAAAAAGAAAAAAATGTTTTTGTTCAAACTCCTTTTTCGAAATGGACTCCTGAAGAAATTGCTTACAGTGAGGCTGAAAATAAAGCTATGAATGCTCTATTCATTGCTCTTTCTGAGGATGAGAGGGTGCAGATCAAGCACTGTGAAACTTCAAAAGAAGTGTGGGATACTTTAGCAACCTCTTATGAAGGTAATGCTAAAATCCGAAAACACAAATTACAATTGCTTTTACACGAGTTTGATTCTTTACAGATGAAAAACGATGAAAGTGTTGATCATTTTTATAAACGAGTGATTTCTATCACTAGTTCTATTAAAAGTGTAAATCCAAGAAAGGCCATTGCTGAAGATGATATTGTTATGAAAATTCTTCGGTCTCTTCCTAGACGCTACAGGGAAAAGAAGACTGCCATTTCAGAAACTCATGATCTTGATACTTATTCTCTTCAAGAATTAATAGGTAACCTTAAAGCATTTGAACATGAGTTAATTGAGGAGGATTCTAGGGAAAAGAAGGCTTCAAAAAATATTGCGTTTAAATCTGTCATTAAAACTGATAAAGCTGAGAAGGATTATGGAGCTACTGAATATGCCTTATTAACAAAGGAATTCAGAAAATTTTTGAGTAAGAAAAATTCTCCCTCAAGAAATCCTTCTGACTCATTTTCTAAGAAAGATCAAAATGGCTCTTCGTCAAAAGGTAATTTTACTCATTCTGATCAAAAAGGTAATCGATCTGAAATTAAAGGCAGTTCTTCTAAACCTAAATGTTATGATTGTGGTGGTTTTGGTCATTTAGCTGCTGACTGTGGTAATAAGAAGTACAGGGAGTCTCTCGAAAAAAGGGCGTTAAAAACTTCCTGGAGTGATGATGAAGAAGACATTGCTGAAAAAAATGTGGCTCTCATGGCCTCTTTTTCTTCTGACTCAGATGACTGTGAATGTGACTTTCAAACTAATGATTATAATGAATTGCTTGATAAGTATTCTCAGTTGTGCGATGTTTTAGAAGGGATGAACTTAAAAATGAGGCAGCTAGAACTTTCCAATAAAACTCTTGAAGCTCAAATTGAGAAATCCGATGTTTTGTTAGAATCTTCTAAGAAACTGTGGAATGAAGAAAATTGCAAGCTAACAAATTCACTGCAGGTTTTACAAAATGAACTAATTCAAACTGAATGGGGTTCTGAAAAAATATTCTTGAAGCAGGAAATTGCAGATTTAAAATTGAATCTGTTGTCTTGTGAATCTGACAGAGATAATTATCTTGATAATATGAATAATTTGCAGGTCAAGTTAGATGAGTCTCATAGCAAATTTTCCAAGTTTGAAGGTAGCTCTGAAGCTGTGAAGATGTTACTTCAATCAGGGTCTCAGTTTAGAACTACTGGTCTGGGTTTTTCTGGTGAAATATCAAAAGAAACTTGTTTTGTGAAAGAGTCATCAAAACCTTGTTCTGAAATTGGTGAAGACTATAAGTCTGTGGCACCACCCTTGGTCAAAAACTTTTCTTCTGAGAAATCTAAGTTTTGTCCAGTCTGCCATCATTGTGGAGTTTCAGGCCATATTAGACCTAACTGTCCCTTGTTTATGAAATCACATGTTTCTGATGAGTCTGATAAATTTACTACTTTGCAGAAACAGATGGAAACTCAGATGAAAATGATTCAAGATCTGACCAGCAAATTTCAAACTCTTTGCTCGAGTAATTCAAATCAATCTAATAATATCTGTTTGCATTCTAAACTTTTGCTGGATAATGATCTTACTATTGCTACGTGTCTTGTTGCACTCACTGCTTTGACTTCTAAAAATCCCACTCTCTGGTATATAGACAGTGGCTGCTCTAGGCACATGACTGGTGATATCAGTTGGTTTACATATTTTGATGATGAGTTTCCCACTGGAAAGGTCACTTTTGGAGATGGCCAAAGAGCTCAAGTTCTTGGTAAAGGTACTGTCAAAGCTCCAAATATTCCTGAGTTGAAAAATGTATATTATGTTGAAGGACTGACTGCTAATCTAATTAGTGTCAGTCAGTTAACTGATGATCATGAAAATGTTTGGTTTAATAATAAACGTTGTAATGTTCTTGACTTTGACAATAAGTGTGTTATGAGTGGAACTAGGGCGTCTGACAATTGTTACCATATCTATGCTGATAAAGTGTCTATTGATATTCCCTGTTTACTAAGTACTTCTGCTGAGGAAACTCTCACTCTTTGGCACAGACGTTTGGGACATGTAAATTTTCAGAACTTGGTCAAACTGTCTTCTAATCACTGTGTAAGGGGTTTACCTAAGTTGTCAGGTAAAACTAGTCAACTGTGCAGTGGTTGCAAGTTAGGAAAACTTACTAAAACACCTCATAAGGTTTTAAATGCAATCAGTTCAACTCATGCCTTGGAATTATTGCACATGGATTTAATTGGTCCAGCTGAACCAATAAGCTATGGAGGTAAAAGTTATGTTCTTGTGGTTGTTGATGACTTTTCACGGTTTACTTGGGTTTCTTTTCTTAAAGATAAAAGTGAGACTTTTGATTCATTTCTTGGTCTGAGTTTACAAATTTCAAATGAGAAAAGAAATGCTGGTTGTAAGATTGTCAGAATCCGATCTGACAATGGTACCGAATTCAAAAATACTGCATTCTCAAATTTTTGCTATGAACATGGTATTTTCCATGAGTTTTCTGCTCCCATAACCCCTCAGCAAAATGGTATTGTTGAAAGAAAGAATAGAGTGTTAATTGAAATGGCAAGATCTATGCTTCATTTTGTAGGGATTAAATCTACTTTTTGGGCTGAAGCTGTTAGTACTGCTTGCTACACAAGCAACCGAGTTTTTCTTCGATTTGGAACAGATAAAACTCCATATGAGTTATGGAAAGGAAAAACTCCTAATGTTGCTCACTTTCATGTTTTTGGCAGCCCTTGTTTCATTTACAAAGATAGAGAGCACTTAGCAAAATTTGATTCTAGGAGTGATCCTGGAATTTTTCTTGGTTATTCTGTAGATAGTCGAGCTTATCGTATTTACAACAGAAAAACCAAAAACATTGTGGAAAGTATTAATGTTGCAATTGATGATTTCTATGTTAGACAAATTGCAGATTCAGATGATGTTTTCCCCTTATGCAAGTCTACAACATCTGCTGATGAAACTGAACAAGGAAATGAACTATCTGATGATGATTCTGTCTATGGAGATGATCTTAAAATTAGGCCTGGTTTCAAGCAAGTACAGCGAGATCATTCTACTCAGGATATAATTGGAGGTACTAGTAGAGGTATTCTAACTAGACATAATTCTGCCTCCATTTCTAAATCATCTGAACATGTTGCAAATAATGCTGAAACTGATACTAATGTGTTCTTGAGTTTTGTTACCACTAACAAAGTAAAGATTAAGGCTATCAGTAACATTGGTTTTGTGTCTTCCCTTGAACCTAAAAATATCTCTGAGGCTTTGACTGATAATGATTGGATTTGTGCCATGCAAGAGGAGTTAAATCAATTTGTTAGACATAAGGTTTGGGATCTTGTTCCTCGACCTGAAAATTGCAACATAATTGGAACCAAGTGGATTTACAGAAATAAAAGTGATGAAAAAGGTAATATTATAAGGAATAAAGCTCGTTTGGTTGCTCAGGGTTACTCACAAGTTGAAGGACTTGACTATGATGAAACATTTGCTCCTGTAGCCAGATTGGAGTCTGTCAGATTGCTTCTTTCCCTTGCTTGTCATTTTAAATTTCAATTACATCAAATGGATGTAAAAACTGCTTTTCTGAATGGTAAAATTGACAAGGAAGTATATGTGGAACAACCTAAAGGCTTTATTGATCCTCATTTTTCTAACCATGTGTATAAATTGCAGAAAGCCTTATATGGTCTCAAACAAGCTCCTAAGGCTTGGTATGACAGACTGTCTAGCTATCTCATGGATAAAGGTTATTCACGTGGTTCTGTTGACAAAACTCTTTTCATCAGAAAACTTGAAAAACATATTGTGGTTGCACAAATTTATGTTGATGATATCATTTTTGGATCAACCTGTGAAAAGCTCACTAAACAATTTCAGACTGTCATGGAAACCGAGTTTGAAATGTCTATGGTAGGTGGTCTGACATATTTTCTTGGTTTACAAGTCACTCAACTTGACACTGGTATGTTTCTGTGTCAAACTAAATATGCAGAAAATTTAGTAAAGAAATTTGGCATTGATATGAAGCAAAAGAGGACAGTTTTCACTCCAATGAGCACTACTTTAAAGTTAACTGAGGATAAAGATGGCAAACCTGTCGATCAAACACTTTATCGGAGTATGATTGGTAGTCTTTTGTATCTTACTGCCAGTAGACCTGACATATGTTTTAGTGTGGGTGTCTGTGCCAGATTTCAAGCTGATCCAAGGGAATCACATCTTGAAGCTGTAAAAAGGATCATCAGATATGTTTCTACCACACTAACTTGTGGGGTATTTTACTCTCATGATACAAATGCAGAAATTGCTGGTTTCTCTGATGCTGATTGGGGAGGTAATATGAAGGATCGGCGCAGCACTTCTGGAGGCTGTTTCTTTGTTGGCAACAATCTAGTTGCCTGGCATAGCAAAAAACAACTCTGTATCTCTCTTTCCACTGCAGAAGCTGAGTACATAGCTGCTGGGAGCTGTTGTACACAAATGCAATGGATGAAGCATATGATTGAGGATTACGGTGTGCAACAAGGTACTCTCACTTTGTTCTGTGATAACACCAGTGCTATCAACATTTCAAAAAATCCTGTTCAGCACACTCGAACTAAACACATTGAACTAAGGTATCATTTTATTCGTGATTTAGTTGAGAAAAATATTATGGAATTGAGTTTTGTTCAAACTGAAAAACAACTTGCTGATATCTTTACAAAAGCTCTTGATGCTGACAGGTTTCTGACTCTTCGAAATGCCCTTGGGGTGATAAGTTTGTCCAATGTAAATTAACTGACTTCTATGTCACATCTAACTCATTAATTCTGTATCTTTTCAGACCTTCAATATTTGTTCTCAAGAATTTATTTAAACTCTGGCAGTGGTGTAGTTGAATATGATTCAGATCTCTTCCAAGGAAGTAAAGAAATAAGGAAGTAGAATTCTATTCAGGTCTATCTCAGGGAAGTAATTACTATTTTGGTTATGACCTAATCGACTTGGTAAGAGAAAAGCTGAAACTGAATACAATTCCATTGTTGGTTGATTCTGAAGTCTGATCTTGATTTTATATCAAGATGCAAAAATGTGACTTTATAAAAATTGTTAAACAGTGTTATGATATAAGGGGGAGTGACGAGATTGATATAATTTTTTTTCTGCCACGGTTTAAAGTTTTCTTGAGAGAAAATATTGTTTTTCTGATTTGATACTTGCTAACTTTTCTCTAACTATGTGTGTTTATTGGTTAAAATTTCTGTTTGGTTAGAAAATCTCTTGGTATTCTCTGATAATTATTGCTTCCGCATTTTACTTGATTTTCTATCCTTTCTGAGAAGTTGTTTCGGTTTAGGAGTTTATTTATTATGAATCTCTTCATATTCTCTTCCTTCTAGGATCTGACTCTTGGTTTTGTTTCATTATAAATTCTCCTCTTGTGTTCATCGTTTCTCACATCCAAAGTTTCATTCTATCTCTTCAGAACTCACGTGTCTCTCTCAGTGTGCAGGTTTAGATTATGGCTCGAACATTTTATCCTACTCGTGTTGGTGAGCTTCAACGTCGTCGTGATGCTGAGAGGCGTGCAATTATCAATGCTCACACTGTCAACTTGGATGATCCTCGTTTTGATGCTCTTCGTGCACTCAATCCTCCTGCAAATCCTCAACTTCGTGGTCCTGATCATGTTCTTGCCGCATTAACTCGTCTTCATCACTCTCAAGAGTTCTCTGGAAATCGGATGGAACAAAAATTTTTGGAGGTGGAACGTCGCCTTGACCGATTAAATTCCACCATTGGTCTTCTTGTTGACACTGTTCTTGATATCCAGAACATGCTGGTTTCTACTTCACGAGGTTCTCCTTCTCCTGTACCTAGTCCGATGCACTCTTCAAGTCCAGGTCCCTCGAGTTCTTCTCCAAAGCCAAATCTATGGGATGAGGCTGTTAAACGTCAGCAAGAAAAAGAAGTGGCCGCTGCTGCTACTGCTCAGGTCTGGGGTGCTAAAGCTACCAAAAGTTGGGATGATGCTCTCACAATGGGGGAGTAATAGAAAAGAAAAGACCTGCTGACTCTGCCTCTCTGCCTCTCATGTTTTGTTTTCTGTTTATTTCGTTTTTGAACACTTTTTCAATTTTTGTTAAACTCGGTTTGGTTGTAAGATGCATAAGCATCAGATTCTTATTTGCTTACTTATCTGGTTTTTAAGACAATTATTGCTTAATGTTTTATATTGATTTGAAGGAGAAGAGAAAAATGATGGAAACTGATTCATTCTCCTTCAAAGACCTTATCTGTATATATTTTTGCTTGGTTACTGCAGCTTTGTCTTTACAGGTTGTGTCGAGCATCAAAGGGGGAGTTTGTAAGAAGCTGGATCAGCTTTTGTTTGAAACTCAACACAACCATGTCTTTCCTGGTCCTACTAGGAAAGACCAAAATGGGTGTACTGAGCAATTTCCTAAATTGCTGTAAATATGAATCTGATTCCTTTTTGCTCTCCTATGTGTATGGAAGTTATTTAATTGAGTTTGTTTGACTTTCATATGAGATATTCGATTAATATTGCTAACCTCTTGATAAGGCTTTCTCTCTCCTGTTTGAATTTTCTGTATCCTATCAGATTAGCAAATCTTGGCGTAAACTATGGGGGAGTCTTCTCTATAAATTGTATGCGTATGCATATGCACAGATAGCTTTTGTGAGCATATCTTTTATATCAATTAGCAGTTCTTGTGAACTCTTATTCTTCTTGGTTTCTTCTCTTGATTTGTGTCCTCTGTCATTTCTCACTTGTGTGATCTGTGATTGTAGGAAACTTGGTTTCAAAGGTGTAATAATCAAGTTGCTGTCTCTACTAGTTAGTTCATTTGATTACTACTTGTTATCAAGTTAGCTGTGTTGATGCTTGAAATGAGATTGCGATAAACATCTCAACTTGATAAGTGTAATAATTGATCAATCATAGTGGATTCAGTTTATAGTGTGGACTACTCAAAAGTCTCGTAGTGGTTTTTAATCTCAGATGAGATTTCCACTATAGTTAAACTCGTGTTCTTTCTGTTCTTACTCTGTTCTTAAACTTCTGTTTGTTTATCTTTTTCCATCTGGTAATTTCACGTTTGTCAGCGTACCTTGAACATCTAGCTTGCAGCGCCATGTACTCTTGGCCTTTGTTGCTTGCAATTCTTGGTCAAGGAGTTATCGATATGTTGTGGTTGCAGAAACTCCTAAACAAGTCGTTAGACCTTAAGAAAGCGATTGAAGAGTGAAGACCATAAATCACGGCTAGGCTCGAAGCCATTTAATTTACACTTGGTACAAATATAACATCTTTGTGTGAAGCAATTGCATAGTGACTATGGTCTTGGCCATTTTACCAGAATACCAGATCGACTGGGAGAAATACCAAAACTTGGTCGTCTAGCATGCATAGTGACTATGAAAATTGATAGTGAGTATCTGCCACATTAAAGACACGACAACTACATAACATGACAATTATATTTTCCAAATGTCGCATTAACTATTCATGTATGCTGAGACTGAATTGGTGGTTCTCGTTTCTTACTCTCCATCAATTTCATTAACTTCTTTGGCTTCAAAAGCAGCGAGACTAGTATGAATTGTGCGTTTGATCCCCCACATAGTTATTGAGCATTATTACCTCGCAGCAACTACAACTGCTGCACTGGATTGCATTGTATTGCTCTCTGACAGTATTTTTTATACCTATACTCATCAAATGGATAGGACTATCCGGATGCAAAAGACATGAAATGAACAAGAAGGTTTACTTCACTAGTCACTGCGAACGTGAAGTGAATTCGAAGGAGATCCAAGACGAACCAGCTGCGTCGGAAGATCTGAAATTCTGGCGAAAAACTTCGTTCAGGAACTTATTGAGTGGGAGACTGGGAGCTAACTAGCTGCCTGAAAGAGACAAGCTCCCCCGACCCCATAGTACTTCCCAGCACCATGCTCAAGTCACCTGTCTCCCCACCATCAATAATAGTACATGACAATCTTTGTGACAATCTGAATGAAAGTTTCTAGCTCGGCAAACCCTAAACCTAAGAGAAGGCTAACCGGATTTCTTTATCTTTTATGACGTACGTGCAATATGGTTCTCTACAGAAATATCTATGAGGTCGAGTACGTAGTATTCATTTCTGTTTCATCGATCACTTTAAGTTAAGTACCGGTTTCCCTTCTTTTCGTGCAGGATTGTATATATTTTACATAAGGGCACTGATAGGGGCTTAATGAGGCCTTGGATTTGTGGCCTCAATCTTATGTGGCATGTCATATCATCAGTACATATCACCAATTTGAAAAGTCATGTCAAATCATTCTTAAGTAAATAAACAATCATATCCCTCTCGATCTAACGGTTCTTCATCATTATATATTTTTCAATAAAAAAAAAATCATTTAGATTAATTAGTTACCTTACATGAACTATATTAAATCTATTTAAGGGTTATACTTATATGTACGATATTTACTATAAAAAAAATTAGTTTTAGTTTATCAATGAGGAAGTTATAATTTTTGATTTTTAATTCTTGACTTTTATATTTAATTCTTGACTTTTAATACAATTAATTCCTTAATTCCGTCATCATCAATGCTTTAATGCGTTAGCTATGATCTATATACCATATCTTCTCTATCAAATTATAATTCCTTAATTCCGTCTTCATCAATACTTTAATGCGTTAGCTATGATGTATATACCATATCTTCTCTATCATTATATATTTTTCAATAAAAAAAAATCATTTAGATTAATTAGTTACCTTACATGAACTATATTAAATTTATTTAAGGGTTATACTTATATGTACGATATTTACTATAAAAAAAAATAGTTTTAGTTTATCAATGAGGAAGTTATAATTCTTGATTTTTAATTCTTGACTTTTATATTTACTTCTTGACTTTTAATACAATTAATTTCTTAATTCCGTCTTCATCAATACTTTAATGCGTTAGCTATGATGTATACCATATCTTCTCTATCAAATTATTTTTTTTCAACAAAAATTTAAAAAGAAACAGGAAAATCTAAATCGAATTTATTTTGGACGAATTATATATGTATATATTTGATTTTCTTAGACAAAATTATTTTTTCTTGGAACCAATTATATATATATATATATATATATATATATATATATATATATATATATATATTCAAATATACTTTGAGTTTACATAAAAAAAGTATTCTTTCAAAAATATTCAATATGTAAATTATATTTTGAAGTTTAAATATAAGTATTATTGTGATAAAAACAAAAGAGAGAAAAAAATTATAAATATGATTTTTTTTTTATTGAAAAATACATAATGATGGAGAACCGTTGGATCGAGAGGGATATGATTGTCTATTTACTTAAGAATGATTTGACATGATTTTTCTAATTAATGATATGTACTGATGACATTGCATGCCACATAGGATTAAGGCCCAGTTTGGGATTGCTGTGCTGTGAGCAGAATTGCTTTTGAATTTGCTGTGAGCAGAATTGCTTTTGAATTTGCTGTGAGCAGAATTGCTTTTGAATCTGCTGTGAGTAGAATCAGCTGAGGTGTTTGGTAAACTGTTTTTAAAAGTGTTGTGAGAACCAAAAAACAATTTCGTGTGTTTGGTGAGTTATAAGTAAAAATTGTTTTGGATGGTATAATGACAAAAATAGGCATAGTTATAAATTGATATTAAAATAAATAATTGTTTCTTTTGTATATAATTATAAAGTTAATCCACAATATTACATAAGATTTCTTAACACCATAGTAAATGATTGATTATTATTTAATTAGATTAATATATCACAATCTAAGAAAAAATAAATATTACAATTTGTTACAAATATAACTGATTCCTGAAAAAGCATCTCTTACCCGCTTCTCCAAAATCCACTTTTAAGAGAATCAATTCTTCTAAAATCAGTTTTATGGGTTGTTACCAAACACTTAAAATTAGGCCCAGAATCACTTTTGACCCCAAAAGCAGCTTGAGAATCAATCCCAAACTGGGCCTAAGGCCACAAATCTAAGGCCTCATTGAGGCTCCAAATCATTTTCCTTTTACATAACCATATACTTCTTTTGTGATTACATTAGAGGAGAATCAAACCTCCGACTTATAATCTAATCCTAATTAACCTTTTCTAGCTCTAACTTAAATTAAGTAATTAAGAAAACTTAGCTAATAATCGTAACAAACTAACAAATGTATAATTAAACAGACATATAAGTAAGCTCTTGTAATTCGTTGGGGGGAGTTGATCACCAAAATATCAGAACTACAAAAAGTGAATCCTGTACTAAAATAACGTACAAATCAAAATCCCTACTTCTGCGAGCCGCAAGGAAGTTCAAACTTAACTTACTATTACTCTAATGGATAGTTGTGAATGCAATCATTCCATGGATTATCGCTCTGTTGATCTAAATCTGAAAGTGACCTCCAAACAAGACTCCCAACCTTAAACCCAGTCCCAAACGCCAACATCCACACCCGATCTCCTTCTTTGATTCTCCTTTTGGCTTCAAAATAAGCCAACTCATAGAATACTAGGCTACTCGAAGTGTTCCCAAATCGGTGCAAACTCATCCGAGCTGGCTCAGTCAACACGTCACTCAGTCGCAGAACCCGCCCCACCTGCTCAATCACAGCTTTCCCACCCGTGTGGATACAAAAATGGTCGAAAGCTTTGGTGAAGTCGGGGACAAATAGTTGTTTCAATTTGCTGTTCTTCCCCCATGTTGCTGCAGAACAAAGGACCGAGTAGGCGTACAAAGCAAGTTGATTGAGAGGTAGAACTCGGGGAGCCAGAATCTTGATGTGCTCACGTAAATAGGCCCCTGCAACTGGAATCAAATCTTTGGTAAGAGCAAAACCGAGGTTGCCCTTTTCATCTTCCTCTTGAACTGCAGCTTTATATGCTCGGTCGCTTGCTCCGTGGTGAGTTCGAAGAGAGTGAATGAGTTCCATCTTGGCTACTCGGCGGCAACTCGGATCATTGGTAATCAAAGCCGCAGCACAACCAACCCGGAATATGCAGTTGGATACAAGCATAGGACGACTATCACCAAAATACCAATTCAAACTAATACTCTCGGTTATGACCACCAGGGCGTATCTGATGTCCTTGCTCTTCTTTAGTAAGTTAGCAGCTAAATCGATTGATAACACACCAGAGCTGCATCCCATGCCGCTTAGATTGTAGGTTTTTAAGTCGGGTTTGAGCTGAAAACGGTTGACGATCAGCGAGGAGAGAGAGGGTGCCGGAGAGAAGCTGCCACTCGTCACGATCAGGGCGTTGACGAGAGATGGCTGGATGCCGGTTTTGGAAAGGAGTGAGCTCACGGCTGAGAACATGCCTTGCTGAGCTTCATCCATGGCTGACTCGAACTTGGCATCAGGGTTGGATTGGAAAACGAACTTTGGCGCATAGGTTTCTTCTCCTAGGCCGGATTTGAGGAAGATTTTACGCATGAACTCTTCGCTTTCTTCGGAGAAGCGATTTGTGCTGCGCACGAAGGCTTCCGAGGATTGGTAGTTGCATTTTTGGTTAGGGTCTGGTTTGAAGCAGACGTAGTCGAGGAGGAAGACGGGGTTGGGACGAGAAGAGTAGTAGTAAAGACTAGAAATGAAAAGAAGCCAAATGCAAGACAAAGAAAGGATGGAATAGGAGAAGAGCAAGTGAAGGAGAGTTGGGATTATTAACATTCCCAAAATAGAAGCCTGGAGGGATTTGAAATGGGAGGAGGATTTCATGTTGAGGTATTGGATTGTTGTGAAAAAGGGTGAAAGAGGTTAGGTTAGTTATATAGTAATTTGAATATACTGAAGGCTCATTGGCTTACAGCTCTACAAATTTAATGACTTGATCGACTAGAGAGAGATGAGTACAGTTGGGGGAATTGATGGATTTGTTGAAATCGAATTGATTGTATGAGTTGAAGTGTTGAACTACCACACATAAGTCCACTCGTTTTCTGCTACGTATTATAAGCTTGGAAAAAACCATGCTAGAATGGAATTTATTTCGAGATGAACTGCCAGTGATTTGGTTTTAATTTGGTGATTAGTGAAACGGAAGATTTGGTACACATCTTTATAAGTCTCAACAAGATGACACTCCAACACACTTACCTAAGATAGCTCAAGTGGTAAAAACACCATTATTTAAGAAGTAAGTTATTAAGTCCTAGAAGGAAAATGATCCATTATACATATGAAGATATTACAAAGTTAATCATTCTACTGTCTTGCGCACAGAGGACAAATAATAACAAACGACTAACCTATAAACAGTAATCTCAAAAAATAATTCCGCGCTAACTTATTCAAAACAAGAAGTAAGCGTATAAACTATAGAATTTAGACATAGGATATAGGCAATGTTTATGAAAAACAAAGACAGATTCTCTAGTGACTAGTTTACTTACCCTTAACATTAGGCCAATGAGGTGCTGAGAGGTGGGCAAAAATCTTCTTTTGAGCCTCCATCACCTGCTTCGATTCAGGCTCCTCAATCTCCTTGATCTTCAGTTTGGACCTAAAGCGTCTTTTTTTCTTGCTTGGTGCTCTAGAGATCCGAGCTGAGACGTTGACGACCTTGGAGCTTGTTAATGCAAGTGAGGCCGATTGTGTGACACCGTCAAAGGATGACGACGATGACTTGGAGGCAGAACTAGTAGAACGTTTGGAGGAGGAAGACATGCCCGATTTCATGGAGGAGGTCAGGGCTGATGAGCAGATATGGTTTTTGATTTTTGGGTTTGGATCCAGAGCGGTAGAGCGCTCAAAAGAGGCTAGCGTTTATATTGTACATTATGTCTGATTTCCTGCTGTAGGTGTGAAACCATTATATCATCTTTTAAGCATAAATAAAAATAAATAAATAAAAAAGAGAGAGACACTATTCCTGCCCATTGACTCTTAATAATACATGAATTTATGCCGTTCATGTTTATGGAAAGCACGCGGAAAAAAAGATACACACCAGCAAAACGATTTATACATTATAAGAATAACAAACTACACAAAAATACATGACAACAATTTAATTAACAAATAAGTCACCTACCATATTTTTTATACAAATTAGGACGAAATTTTACAAATCATGACAATGTGTTGTCAAGCTGCCACTTGTCACTAAAAATTCACTCTTTTGCCCTTCTTAATATTCACACTTGCATTCAGTCTTAATTGCTGCTACTGCATAATTTAAAAGTTGCCGACGTAAAGGCTGCTACTGTGGATAGAGAAGTTAACTGCTACTGTGGATAGAGAAGTTAGCTAGCTGCTATTGTGGATAGAGAAACTAGCTGATATTGTCGATAGGCTGATGCTTTCAATAGAGAAGTTATATGTCGTTGCTGACCTTATACATTAATTGTTGCTACTGTCAACCTTGAGGCAAGCTGCTATAGTTTAAGCTGAGGCAAGTTGCTACTGTCAACCTTACTATCCTGATACTATGTCTCGTGGTGGTTGAAATTCGAAATTTCAAAGTTTCTCAAAATGCAACACTATACTCAAATTAAAGTCCATGAGATGAAGAACAAGTTTGTAGTTTGAATCTTCTCCAAATTGTCAGACGGTTTAGCCGGAAAACATGAAATTGCCGGAAATAACTAAAAAATGATGAGAGAGAAACTTGTCAGTTAGTGGAGTGGCAGCATGGTAATTTTAGCGAAATTAGTGGCATTTTAGGCATTTCAACCTCAATTATTTAATCATTTTTTAGTCCACTTGATTTTGGGCTAGACTAATTATGTCCTTTTTTGTTTAAAAATTATTAGACGTGAGCTATTTGTGTTTGTAAATTTGGTCGGGTAATACTATGTAATTTACTTTTTTTTTTTATTCAAATTAGGACTAAATTTTACAAGTCAAGATAATATATTGTCAAACTGCCACTTGTCACTAAAAATTTAATCTTTTGCCCTTCTTAATATTCACACTTGCATTCAGTCTTAATTGCTGTTACTACAGAATTTAAAAGCTGCTACTGCCAACTTAAAGGTTGTTATTGTGAATAGAGAAACTAACTGTTACTGTGGATAGAGAAACTAGTCTCTACTATTGATAGAAACACTAGATGCTACAGTCGATAGAGAATCTAGATGTTATTGTCGATAGAGAAACTAGATGCTACTGTACACTGTGAAGTTAGATGTCGCCTTAAAGATTGTTGCTATTGTCAATCATGAGGCAAGCTGCTAGTGTCAACCCTGCTATCTTGTTACTGTGGCTCGTGGTAGTTGAAATTCGAAATTTCAAAGTTTCTCAAAATATATGCAATACTATACTAAAATGAAAGCCCATGAGATGAAGAACAAGTTTGTAATTTGAATCTTCTTCAAATTGTCGACGGTTTGGCCGGAAAACTTGAAATTGCCGGAAATAACTCAAAAAGGAGGAGAGGAAAACTTGTCAATTAGTGGAGTGGCAGCATGGTAATTTTGGCTAAATCAATAGCATTTTAGGCATTTCAGCCTCAATTATTCAATCAGTTTTTGGTCCACTCGATTTTGGGCCGGACTTATTTTTTTTTTGTTCAAAAATTATTGGAAGTGAGTTAATTGTGTTTGTAAATTTGGTCGGGTGCTACTGTGTAATTTACTATTATAAGAAGGCATAATAGCCAAAATGCACCATGAACTTAGCTTAAATTGTTAATTTGCACCCCGAACTTGTAATTGCGAAATTTTATCTCCTCAACTTGTTGAAAACTGCCAATTTGCACCCTCCCCCCCCCCCCCCTCCTCCCGTCATTAGATTCCATCTAATTAAGAGTCACATGTCTAGCACATGAGGGGTATTTTCGTTATTTTATATTTATTTTATTTTTTAAATAAATTACACAAGGAATTTATTTTTCGTACAATTATGTCTACTTACTCATAATATTATTTTCTTCTTCTTCTTCTTTTCTTTTTTTTTTCTTCAAAATAACGCATACCTTACGTGATATGATTTGTCAATAAGAAAAATTATGTGGATAACTAAAATTGAATTGTCGAACCACTATTTTAATTAATAAGAAACATGATATAATTTGTCTAAGACTAAAGAACTCAAATATCTCAACAAAAGTAGTCTTTAGATCACAAATACAATGATATAATTGTAGAAAATATTGTACATGTTAAAGAAAAATACCATTAGTATGTCTTCGTCAAAGTAATGACGATAGTGAATTAGAAAATTAGTGATCAATCAGATGTAACGTTTTAATAAGTGATTATGATCATAAATGTAATTGTTATTACCATTGTAATCGTCACCCTATATAAAGGGGTTCTCTAATTAAATGAGTAGACCAATTCCCATTTTACTTTTACACGTTATCAGCACGTAGCGAAGAAGGCAACTGTTTGTTGGCAAAGAAAGCAAACCCCCAGAAATTATCTTCTACCGACAACAAAAAGGTTGTTGGCAGAGAATAAAAATTCTTTGGGCACCCAGAAATCTTCACTGGGCACCTTTCTCCGATCGGAGTCGTCCATGCAGCAGCAGAGCTGCCCAACCAAGTCGACGCCTGCTCAGCCGCCATCACCGCTAGGCAGCCTTGGACGCTGTCGACCCGCCTCCTATTCTACACCGCTCACATCTTCCTCGACGTAGCCCCTCATCGATGGCAGGTCAACCCAGTTGACGCCACACCGCCCCGCACGCCACCCTCTGCAGCAAACTCGGTCATACGCATGACCTAGTCGACGCAGCCCTCGACGACGACCTCTTCTCTATACGCTGCCGACGCCTGCCTAGCCCAGCAACACCAAGCCTTGAGAGTTACTGATCGGCCGCCACCACACCTGGCAGCATTGTCGACGATCCGGCCACCCTAGCCCGACGACGCCGCTAGTCTGACACCGATCCACCCGGATCGTTCCCCCCTGTAACCCTGCTTGCCTCTGCGCCGACGACGCCACGATCTCTGCCGATCGGGTCCCGGTCTCAACTCGACCCGAATCCAGGACTACCCGACCCTGATGACCCGACCCACGAAGAAAAAAAATTGATTTTTTTTTTGACTAAAATTTAAAGGTAATATTTAAAATTACCACATAGTGTTTCATATTTACTGTGTGACCATTTATTGTTTTGCTTTCAATGGTAAATACGAAATTGCTTAAATTTATATGGTAAATGTGAAAATATATATGATTAAAGTGACTAATCATATGAATATTGTTGTTTTTACATGTGAGGTATCAATTATGATGCGGTGATTAATATGCGACGACAATATGGAATCGGAGATCGAGAAATCGCTTCATATGCAGTTTATTTGGCAAACTTACAAGTAATATTTAAATTGAAGTTATGCTTTCTTTATATTTTGTTTCAGTTATTATATGATATAATGCTCTATTCAATTTGATTGCATTAATATTTTATATAAATGTTAAATTTGGAGCATTATATGTTTGTTTTATTACTGTTAAATAATTATTTTATTTAACATATTATTTAGTTTGACCATTGCCATAAATCATAATAATGCAATTTCATGAGCATTGTAATATAAAGAAAAATGGACAAACCTATTGATAAAGCATTTTCACAAAGCATCGAAAAAGTGACTATTATGAATTTTGGTCTTGAATCTAATTTTTATTTCTTGGAAATCAATTTACATAATTGTCTTTGTAACTGTTGTTAAGAAGCAATGAAAATTAAATTTCGTAATCTTAAAAAACAATTGTTAAAATCAAAACTTTATAGTGATAATGTAATTTCACAAAGCTTCAAATTGACCATAATGTATCTTGGTATACTATAGTTGTCGTTGATGTCTATTTAGACTGTGAAACTAATACATTTTCTTCTTCTTCTTCTGTTTTACAAATGGTTGAACCATCACAGTCTGTTTTTGAAATATTGGACTCTGAAGATCTTGAGTACCAAATTCCCCTACTGAGCCAACTAAGTCTTAAGCATGGTATATTTAATTATTTATGCAAACTGTTTTATGTAAATAGCTGAGAAATAATTAAAATACCTTGAATGACGATGTAAGGTCTGAGACAAAGAAATTTTCTAAAAACAAATTATGCAAAGTAATGCAACATCCCTAATACAAAGGGCAATTACCATGAAAGTAAAGCAAGTAGAAACAATGCACCATTTGAAAGATGACCTAAGGGACATGTCATGTGTAGTGAAGCACTCTGCCATTGTTTTAAATCAACGAACTATTGATACGTACATTGCAAACTAGCAAAGAATTAGCTGCGATTTACAGGAAGCATAAAAAATCATACAAGTACGAGGATTTAGAAAAGTATCTTCAATATCCAATAATAACATTGAAAATGTATTTACAACTAAATTCTTACCATATGGGAGATGGGAGAAGATGACGATGACACATCTCATCATTGTAGTTATTAAAAGAGCAAAAAGGATCTAACTCAATCCAAGATAGATTTTGATTAGTCCACTTTTCAATTTTCAAGATATCGTAGTAAATGCTATCACGCCTTATATCTAATTAATTAGACTTTTGGTCTTAAAGTTTCTATTTCTAAATTGGACAATACTAAATGTAATCGTTGGCATTTTCTCTCAATGAATTGAGATTATTCGAATTTTATGATATACATGGTTCAATTTTCTGCATCTAATTTTGCAAAGTATTGCATAAAGCAAAGCAACA
The DNA here is from genome assembly GCA_963682095.1 of Potentilla sterilis. NCBI lineage: Eukaryota > Viridiplantae > Streptophyta > Magnoliopsida > Rosales > Rosaceae > Potentilla > Potentilla sterilis. Next base: position 28,749,632 of record OY821757.1, on the reverse strand, counting down.
TAACATAAAATAATATAGACATGACATAAAGAACTATATGCAAAGAAACGCACCATGTAATCCCTAAAATAATAGTACTGAAGGACAATGGTACTAATATATCACAAAATAGCATAATAGTACTGAAGAACAGTCTTTATAAAAAATAATAGTACTTAAATTGTCAATAGATATAATAAAAGTAACAATGATCGGTATATTTGTTCCTTTAGGATTTATAATGCACCTGCCTTCCTGGGATTACCATACTTTTTATTGTAATCCTCATCAAGTTACTCTAAAGAACTTGGGTTACGTTTCGATGTATGTATATTGAGCATATGTCAAATTGACAATTTAATATATTCACTCCCTACATTCCACCGCTCCCCTAAGGTGGTATTATGATGTATTTAATGCACAAGTATATGTATAGTGTTTCTTACATCCGTCGTGATTTTATGGATAAAAGCACATCATTCAACGCCTATTCGTTAAAGCAATTATGATTGAGACCATCATATGCAAAGGACACATGTGTTCTCATTATGTTCTTATATTGAATCCAAAGAGATTCAGTGGACTGACTCAACCAACTTGCGAACACCTTAGATATTTTATGGTGTTGGTTGTTGTGTCGACATGCTGGTCACGTGTCATGACACCATCCACTATTAATACTTATACTGCTTATGCTAGAAAGTCAAAGCATCTAGGTCGGGTTAATTTCCGTAGATGCGATGACTTTATAGCTTATTATATGGGATCCGTAATGGGCATCATAACCCCATATAAAAACTCAATTGGTCTCACGGAAAATGACTACAGTAATAGCCTTGATACTGGTGATGCACACCAATACTTCTGTTTAGGGTTATACAATTTTGCATGCAGTGTTACTTATTCATCTATGCCTACCATCATTGAACTAATTTACACCACAGCTAGTGATCGATTGTGTGAGGATTTCAAACAAACTTGTAATCCTTGAGCACTTTTAAATTGACACAGATCTACAATTCTTGAGCTCGGTTAAATGTTTTTATGTGCCAAAATTACGCCGCCACAACGCACAATGATGGGTCCCTTGAGATGAATAAATATCTATGATGGATATGAACTTCCAGCTATAGTCCGCTATGTCGAAACCTTGACAGGCGATCTCCTCACCGCTAGATTTGCGGTGTGTTACTTTGATGAGACAGTCTTTCCGTCGTTAGGGGGAGATAAGAACAAGCATGTTCAAGTGGAATGACAAGAATTGTCGTAGTTTGTCCCCACTGTGTCTCATCTTGATCCCTAAAATCGCACAAAGTAAAGTGTGTAGATGTCTGATACATTAAAGTGACGTGATCATATAAACCTGCTGCAAACATGCCTGCAAGGATTGTGTCCTATCAAGAAGACATGGTGCCACCCAAGAGGAATTAGGCATTGCAGCACCACTATGGATGGTGGTATGGTAACGTCATAAGTGGCATAAATGGTGTCACAGGTCGTGGCTTTCCAAGGAAGAGGGGGAGGCCACCTTAGGTTCGATAAATACTTGCCTAAAGGAAGAAAGAAAGTTCGGCACAACCTGATCCATTGATCAGTGATACTCAAATCCGTCTCATGAGAATATTTATGGATTGTGGTTATCATTGGGGGACGCCTCAAATGTTAGAACCAAATCCTTGAAAATATAGAAATATCTACAAACACGTTACACTAGTGTACATGAGGACGTGGAATAATGAGTCTAATATCGAACCATATTTCGTTGAAAAATGTCAACGTAGTAAACTGGCCTAATGGAAAGAAGTGATCCAGTATAAACAAAGAGATAGGTCTTTGGGCAGGTGACGCCGACATCGCAAATATAAACTCTATCAAATATATCTTTTTTAGAATGCGTAATGAGAATGAGAGTATGTAAACTCACCTTATGGCACAAGGTCTCTCAAAAACGCATTGAAATCGACTACGAGGAGATATTCTCTCATTATGCACTTGCGTGTTCATTATGGATATACATAGACTCTCAATGAATTAAGAGATACTATATGTATTGTAAATACTAAGCTAAGAATGAAAAAGATCTTGGAAATATACAGCCTTGAAATGGAACTCAAGGACTGTAATGATGGTGATCATCCATTAGTCAGGTTAGGCACTCTAAAGAATAAAGTGAGACATACATATACTCCCATGATCAGTCGAAGTTTTAACTTTAACGATAGATCTATTTTTCATCTAAAGGAAGATAACGAAGAAGTGTTGGGAAATGAAATTCCCTATACAAGTGCAATGACGCATGATTGTACTTAAACACAATATGTAAGACTCGACCTCTCATTCAATAAAAATATGTAAAGCTATGTGTAGCTCTGCGCCCACGCAACGCCAATGGTTCTTTCAAATACTCAAAGATATGAAAGATTTGAGTTTATTCAATCCCTACATAGAAGACGACATGATTTAAAGAAAACTATCAACGTCATAGCTAGTTATGTGTAAAGAAATACGCATCAAATGCGAAATAAGAAAATCCGCTTATGCATATCAATTTCAAAATCTCTTAACGGTTCATCCATGTTGTAGACAAAGTTGTGACTGTTTTATTATACGAAGCTCATACCACGAGTGAACCTGATGTTCAATATGAACTTATGTGTTCAGTTCATGGACAATCTTATTCTTGATATCAAAGTAAATAAAGTTAGATCTGAGGACGATGTGGCAAGATTTAGTTATTAAATCATTGCTCAAGTCATATTTGAAAAACATGTGAAAATGCATAACAATGCTAAGGTTATTGAAACTCACTTGATCAAATGAAATAAGGGAGAATCTCATTGTTGACAGTAGCCATAGAGAGGCTACCCAGGCCCCCAGACCCGCAGCCAGGACTTATAGACCCGGCCCAGGGCCCGGGGCCAAAGCATGAACACCTACACCCGCGCCCGGGCAGGTCTTACCTGTGACCTCGGCCCGGGAACCGGGGATGGCAGTTCCCCAAATAGGGGCCGAAACAGTACAGTAATGTGTGCAGAAGGGGGCCAGTCCCACATCGAAGGGTGAGGCCAGTCCTCACACCCGGCAGTCTATATATGAGTCCCAACTACCCTCATTAATAGGTAATCAATACTTCAACTACTCATTCCCGCTTAAGTTATCAGTTTATTCCAACTATACTGACTTAGGCATCGAAGCGGAATAGACCGGCCCTGCCCGGTATTCCCTTAGTTAGTAGGGTTTGTAGGCAAGAATCACACCAAGATCCACCAGTATCTGTGAGTCTACGGATTCAGACAGAAACACCCATGGTTAATGTAAAAATCAGGGGGAGGTGCAGACATTAGGGGGAGTCTAGCGCATACATGTTGTTTTGAAATGCTCTTTTTCTCTTTCGACCAAAGTTTTATTTCTCCCATTGGGTTTTTGTCATTTGGCAAGGTTTTTAATGAGGCAACACCTCATGCACCATTTTATCTTTGACTCGGCACAAAGGAGAGTGTTAAAGGAAAATATCATTAGTGTGCCTTTGTCAAAGTAATGATGACAGTGAGTTAGGAAATTAGTGATCAATCAGATGTAATGTTTCAATCAGTGATTATGATCATAATTGTAATTGTTATTACCATTGTAATCGTCACCCTATATAAAGGGATTCTCTATTGAAATTAGTAGATCAATTCACTACAAGAAAAAAGGCTTTTCCCGATGAAATAAAAAAAAAACGGCCGACGACTAAAAATTTTCGTCGGTAATTCCATAGAATAGCCGACGATTTTATTTTTCGTCGGTGGAAAAATAAAATCGTCAGCCATAGTTTAACCATAGCCGACGATACTGTTTTTTCGTTGGTATAAACAAAAATCGTCGGCTATATTCATATTTCAGTCGACGATTTGGATTTTCGTCGGCCTTTCTCTGAAACATTAGCCGACGAAAACTTTTGAAATTTTGGCCGACGAAATTGACATTTTCGTCGGTTATAAGTCTATATATATGTTAATTAATGGTTGTTGATAGTGTAATTAACTTAAATAATGGTTGATATATAGTGTAACTTAAATAATGGTTGTTAATGGTATATATATATATGAGTTGATGTTGATAATAATATATATTGTAATGTAATTAATTATTAAGGATTTATATATATATATACATATATATATGTATGTGTTAATTAATTTCTTATTAATTAAAGTTATATATATATATATATATATATATATATATATTATTTTCAGGCTATATATGGATCCGGATAAGAGTTGGATTTCGCTTCTAAGGCATGACCGACGATACACTACAGGAGTTGTGAATTTTTTGCAGTTCGTCGAGGAAAATGCAAACGGGAATGAATACCATTATTGTCCGTGCAATAAATGTAGGTGTCGCAGTGATATGTGTCGATTTCCGATTAGGACAGTATAGGAGCACCTAAAGAGTAATAGGTTTTGGCCGAAGTACACACGTTGGATATATCACGGTGAGCCATCATTTGATGGATCGCATGATCATGGGCAGTTTTTTTAGGCGGGCAGTAGTAGTACATCTAACGATCCAACAATGGCATTCGTCAACGACGTGTTTCCTTTTGAAAGCGGTGTACGTGGGGAACAATATATGCATGACCCGGTACAGCCCTTCCCACAAGTTGTCAACACTGCTGCCTTTGACAAGTACAACAAACTGTTTGCATTGCAACAGACCCCTGTGTCTTCAAGTTCTGAGAAGACAATTCTTGAAAGTCGATGGAGGTAATGAGGATTAAAGTCGAGACAAAATCGACTATCAGGCAAGTGGATGAATATCTACAGTACACTTCTTCGTTGTTGGAGGAGGGTCATCGTAATCCTACCAATCACCGTAAGGTCTGAAGTATCCTCAAAGATTTAGGGCTTTCCTACATTAAGATCCATGCATGCGCATTTGACTGCGTTCTCTTCTGGGGTAAAGATGCAGAAGGGAATGACCTTGCTAGCCTTGACGCATGTCCGATATGTCATTCTGACCGATATAAGTTGACGGGAGCAGGCAATAGGAAACCTGTGAAAGTGCTTCGGTATTTTCCGTTGAGAGATAGGCTTGAGCGGTTGTACATGTCAGAAACCACCGCAAAAGCTATGAGATGGCACGGTGAGCGGGACGCGGGAGACGCAGATATCCTGACACATCTCTGACGGAGCGGCTTGGAAGCATATAAACAATGAGTTTTCTCATTTTGCGTCAGATGTCAGAAACGTCAGGCTCGGGCTCTAAACCGACGGGTTCAACCCTTTCGGCACCATGAGTCTTTCATACAGTATATGACCAGTGGTTTTGGTACCTTACAACCTTCCTCCGTGGATGTGCATGAAGAAGGAATATAATATGTTGACGTTGTTGATTCCGGGGCCTGGTTACCTAGGGAAATGTCTCGATGTGTATATGAGACCATTGATTGAAGAGCTTAAGGTATTGTGGGACGTTGGTCATCCCACTTTTGACAAGTACAAGGAGGAGACGTTCCAGATGCATGCCATGGTTATTGGTACCATCAGTGATTTTCCTACTTATGGGATGTTGTCGGGCAGCGTTGTTAGGGGATACAAGGCTTGTCCAGAGTGCCTCAGCGATTATGGGAGCACCCGTCATTGCAACAAGATATGCAGAATGGGTCATCGTGTGTTCCTTCCGGCGGATCACCACTGGCGTTACGAGTCCGCCGCATTTGATGGAACCGAAGAACACGGTGGTCCTCCCAAAAGATGGACGGGAAGAGAAATTTTAGCAGTGCTTAATGAGTACGATTTTGGGCCCCTCAGCAATCATCCCGATATTGTAGCGGAAATACCTGAAAGACCTGAGGAGTACAAATTCTGGACACATAAGAGCATATTGTGGGAACTCCCGTACTGGTGTGAGTTGTTGATCCGTCACTTCCTAGACGTTATGCACATAGAAAAAAATGTTTCTGAAAGTGTGGTGGGCACAACGCTGAACTTGGAGGGGAAGACGAAAGACGGTCCTAAGGCTCGCACTGATCTGCAAAACATGAATATCAGAAAACAACTATGGTTGAAAGAAGGGAAGAGAAAAATGCCTCAAGCTCCTTACACCGTCAAGCCTGAGCATAAATCAGAAATTTTCCATTGGATAAGTCGGGCCAAGTATCCTTCAGGCTTTGCTGGAAATATAGCCAAGTGTGTGAACAGACAATTCAACAATCTTTACGGGTTGAAAAGTCATGACAATCATATCCTACTACAACGTCTCTTCCCTGTTTTCATTCGACCGTTCCTTCCCCGTCACGTTGTGGAGCCGTTAGTAGCGTTGGCAAGATTTTTCCAGAAGGTATGCACACGGAAAGTGAGAAAATCTGACCTCCAGGAAATTCAACAAGACATCGTTCATATCATGTGTAAATTTGAGATGATGTTTCCTCCAAATTTTTTCGACATCATGCCTCACCTCATGATCCACCTTCCTCGGCAGTTGTTGCTTACCGGTCCTGTGCACTTCACTTGGATGTATCCGATGGAAATGTACGTATTTTACACCTTATGTTAATTTCATCATCAATATACGTGATTTAGTATTAATGTATTATCATAACACTATAAAAACTTGATTTATAGGAAACTTGGACAATACGGTGATTTTGTCCAAAACAGATCCGCACCTGAAGGATGTATAGCTGAAGCATATATTGCGCACGAGTGCGTCACCTACATGAAGCTGTATTTAGGAGTGTTACAGGAAAACATACCGAAAGATGTACCTTCACAGTTCAATCTTTCCATACTCTCCGACGATGTTGTACTCGGTGGAAAAATGCCAGTTTCCTACAAGTTGAAAGATTATGAGGTAGCCATTGCACATTGGTGGGTACTAATTAACTGTTTAGAAGTTCAGTTTTGGAAGAACATGCATCTAAACTGTGAACAAGTAGGAGGTGATCTCGATTGCCACAACCGGACATTCGCAGATTAATTCGGCCGCTGGGTACGTAACTTTAACATTATTCTATACGTATTTATATATTATTGTGTATAATTATTCATATTTATAGTTGATTCTGATGGTTGCAGATGGACCTTATTAAAAATGATAATCACCCAAATTGGTCGCACGAACTCAGACTTCTAGCGATGAAGCTGGTGTATTCAAAAGTTTATGCGACGTGCAAGGTGAATGGTGTGTTATTTCGATGTGAAGAGAGAGACATTAGACTGAAAACACAAAATTCAGGGGTTATGGCACATGGTGGGGATGATGGAGTTGACTATTACGATGTTCTCCATTCAGTTGTGGAACTGCATTATGGGGAAGGAATGAAAGTGCACCTTTTCAAGTATAGATGGTTTGACACACGGCCGCAGAGCATGAAAACCGATCAATACGGCATAACTTCTGTGAACACTAGTACATCATGGTATGAGGATGACCCGTTCGTTTTAGCCATATGGGTGAAACAAGTGTTTTATCTTGATGATCTCGCCAAGGGTGACCCGTGAAAAGTAGTCAACACTATCCACAATCGCAACATATACCGGGCGTCTACACTTGGAGTGGCTGAAGAGAACGAGGAAGGTGGCACCGCGTATCAAGAGCTAGCCCAACTCAAACGGTATTCCTGACTCCTCTTTTATTCGCCTAGACACGCCGGTGCGAATTCGACGTGAAGAGCCACTGCTTGTTGATGTTGATCCAAATGAAGAAACTAACGAGGACTCTAGTGGTGAGGAAAGGCATAGATTACCCCTATCGAGCAATTCAGAAACCGAAGAAGACTCATTCGATGATTCCGATTACAATCCGACGGATTAAGTAATTTAGATGATGTAATCCTTTCATTTGTAATCCACTAATTTCTAATGAACGGGCGTGGGGATGAGCCTCCCAGCTAGGCTGGGTTCCAAACCCCTTAAAAAAAATTTTGAAATATGTTGACTGCTGGGCCTCTGTTTTCTTGATGTTCAATTTTGGTTATATATGAACAGGAAATAGGAATACGAGAGATGTAAACCTACTGATTTTTTTTTACCTTTTTCATATAATAGCCGACGAAAAACACGTTATTTCGTCGATTATACTCATAATAGCCGACGAAAAATTCATTATTTCGTCGGCTATAACTATATTGAAAAGTACTTATTTTATTTTAGACAGAAAATGACAAAAGAATAGCCGACGATTACGAGTCTCTCGTCGGCTATGATTTAAAAAAAAAACAATAAAAAATGACCATATTCCATTTTCTATCACTAACGATAAACCATTGCTTCATCCTTCAAATGCAAAAATGTTGTGAAATAAGATATGACCGAAATAATGAAATACATTCAGGGGTTGAAAAATGACAAGATTCCGATAAAATCTGTGTGCCGAATGTTGCGGTTAACTTTTGCCTTGATTCCTTCATTCAAGTCTATCGTCTCGACCAACTCATCCATTTTTTTCATTTGAGTCAGAGGGTTTCCAGTCCTTCGAGACAGAGTACAGTTTTCGGTGCAGATAAACAGCACTGCCAACTGAACTTTGCTTGAACTTCCTTGCCAACTGTTTTTTTTTTTTTTTTTTCATATAATAGCCGACGAAAATTTGTTATTTCGTCAGCTATTCTCATAATAGCCGACGAAATAATGAATTATTTCGTCGGCTATAACTATATTGAAAAATACATATTTTATTTTAGACAGAAAACGACAAAAGAATAGCCGACGAGTACAAGTCTCTCGTTGGCTATGATTTAAAAAAAAAAAAACAAAAAATGACCATATTCCATTTTCTATCACTAACGATAAACCATTACTTCATCCTTCAAATGCAAAAATGTTGTGAAATAAGATATGACCGAAATAATGAAATACATTCAGGGGTTGAAAAATGACAAGATTCCGATAAAATCTGTGTGCCGAATGTTGCGGTTAACTTTTGCCTTGATTCCTTCATTCAAGTCTATCGTCTCGACCAACTCATCCATTTTTTTCATTTGAGTCAGAGGGTTTCCAGTCCTTCGAGACAGAGTACAGTTTTCGGTGCAGATAAACAGCACTGCCAACTGAACTTTGCTTGAACTTCCTTGCCAACTATTTTTTTTTTTTTTCATATAATAGCCGACGAAAATTTGTTATTTCGTCAGCTATACTCATAATAGCCGACGAAAAATTCATTATTTCGTCGGCTATAACTATATTGAAAAATACATATTTTATTTTAGACAGAAAACGACAAAAGAATAGCGGACGAGTACGAGTCTCTCGTTGGCTATGATTTAAAAAAAAAAACAAAAATTAACCATATTCTATTTTCTATCACTAACGATAAACCATTGCTTCATCCTTCAAATGCAAAAATGTTGTGAAATAAGATATGACCGAAATAATGAAATACATTCAGGGGTTGAAAAATGACAAGATTCTGACAAAATATGAGTGTCGAAAGATGCGGTCAAAGGTTTTATTACTTTTATTCCTTCGTTTCCCTAATGGTAGCGTTACCTTCGGTAAATATTTTGAGGAAAATTTTTATACGATTAGTTGCATCTCATCGATTTGAAACTATTATCTGTTGAAGGTCAGGCCAAAAAACATCATTTAGACAGTCCAATTACCATTTCTAAGCGTTTAGAGGTTTGACTCACCCGGTTGACCGTTCTGATCGAGCCTTTAAAGTTGTCAGCTGAAGTTGGATTTTTTTCCATACATGTATTTAATCTTAACGGTGATATCTGACAGTTGGAATAGATTTTCTAAACTTTTAGATTCAAAATCAAAACATATGCACTAATGTTCCTCAACTTGTTTATCAAGTGTTTAAGTGAATGTATAGTTTCAAATAGTTACTATACGTAGACTCTTCAAATGCAAAAATATTGTGAAATAAGATATGACCGAAATAATAAAATACGTCTACAGTAGAAAAATGACAAGCTTCCGATAAAATCTGTGTGCCGAATGTTGCGGTTAACTGTTTTTACTTTCGTTTTCCTATGGGTAGCCTGACGTTCGTTAAATCAATTTTCTAAAATTTTTATATGATTAGTTGCGTCTCATTGATTTGAAACTATTATCTGTTGAAGGTCAGGCAAAAAAACGTCATTTAGACAGTCCAATTACCATTTCTAAGCGTTTAGAGGTTTGACTCACCCGGTTGACCGTTCCGATCGAGCCTTTAACGTTGTCAGCTGAAGTTGGATTTTTTTCCATACATGTATTTAATCTTAACAGTGATATCTGACGGTTGGAATAGATTTTCTAAACTTTTAGATTCAAAATCAGAACATATGCACTAATGTTCCTTAACTTGTTTACTAAGTGTTTAAGTGAATGTATAGTTTCAAATAGTTACTATACGTAGACTCTTCAAATGCAAAAATGTTGTGAAATAAGATATGACCGAAATAATGAAATACGTTTACGGTTGAAAAATGACAAGATTCCGATAAAATCTGTGTGCCGAATGTTGCGGTTAACTGTTTTTTACTTTCGTTTTCCTATGGATAGCCTGACGTTCGTTAAATCAATTTTGTAAAATTTTTATATGATTAGTTGCGTCTCATTGAATTGAAACTATTATCTGTTGAAGGTGAGGCCAAAAACCGTCGTTTAACTAGACTAATTTCTGTTTTTAAGCGTTTAGAGGTTTGACTTAGTGGTTTGACCTATAGTTTAGCCGACGAAAATTATATTTCGTCGGCTAAACTCTTGCGATCCGCACCTTTTCATTGTCCGCCATTGGATGACTCAGATCCGACGGCCGTTGATCTTCCACAGTATAGCCGACGAGATTGAAAGAATAGCCGACGACATTCAAAGAATAGCCGACGAAATTGACGATTTCGTCGGCCATTCAAATAATAGCCGACGAAATTGATGATTTCGTCGCCTATACTTTCTGCTATAAAACCACAAGTCGCGACCTTTCCAGCTTTTTTCTGCTTTCTCCTCCGCAAAAACACCCATTTCGTCCTCAAATCGGCCGCTGTAAACCTCTGCACCGTCGCTCTCCTCTTCAAGTCGGCGACGAAATCTCCTCCTCCAGCCGGCCGATCCGACGTTCCTCCTTCCCCTCCTCCTCCATCCGGCCGCCTCCTCCTCCTTCCCCTCCTCCTCCAGCAGTCTTCCCCTCCTCCTTTGGCCGGCCTCCTCCTCCTCTAAAAAAATCATCCCGTAAGTTTTTTTTTTTTTAAATTTATTTTAATTGTATAATTTAGGTATATAATTTAGATATTTAAGTGTGTGTTAAATTTTTATATATATTGGTTATATGTATATATTGTTAGATTAATTATATATATAAATTTGTAGATTAATTATATAAATTGTTATATATTTGTTAATATTGGTTATATGTTAATGTATATTTTAATTGTTATATATAAATTGTTAAATTAATTATATATATAAATTGGTAGCCTAATTATATAAATGGTTATATTTATGTTAATATATAAATGGTTATTTGTATATATATATATATGTTAATGATGAAATATAGTTATATTTGTATATAAATGGTTATATTTATGTTAATGGTTATTATTATTTAAAATTAGTTAAAATTTAAATATTAATTTGTTAGTATGTTTTAAAATATGTTAGTATTATTGGTTATTATATTAATTAAAATTTGTTATTTAATGTAATATAATTTAATATTAATTAATGTATTAATGTCTCAAGCTCTAGATGGCCGATGCATTCAGACATTTATTCGGAGGTCGTTGTTCTTCCAGATCTAGGGGTTCTGGAAGTTCTGTCGGTTCCGGAGACTCCGAGAGGACCCTTAGCCAGCCTGAGAGGACCACTAGCCAGCCTCAGAGGATGGATTCATCCCAGCCGCGGAGGAGTGTGAGTTCTCGGCACCAGACCCTTTTATCGGCGGGGCGGCCGTCGAGCAGTTCACGTCCCCCTCTCCGGCCAGATGCTCCGAGGTCGAGTAGGCAGCTATTTGAGGACGAGATAGCTCCAGACGTTCATCAGGTCCGTATGCCTGAGGTTCATCGGGAGCCGATGACGAGTCCGGCGTCGTCTGCTGCTGACTCGACTGAGGGGCCTACTCTCCCAAATCAGTTGTACCTGCCATACAACATTCCTGCCATACCCGAGGTCGACGAGCGTGGTGTACCCATATGGCCTGATATGCCTCAGTACGTGAGTGTTGCGGAGGCATACCATCATGAGCCATTTGAGAGACTTGAGCTCCTGATTTCGGCGAGATTAAAAGGAAAGTCGACAGACGGGTCATCGAGTTCAGGTAACATTTGATTTTATTAATTAAATGTTTTATTAAAATTAACGCAATAATAGTTAATTTTATTAACCAATCGTCGTTTATGTGATAGGGACAGCCGCTAGCAGTTCAAGCAGGAATACGAGAGGTGTAATATGTTTTGATACGCTCAGGAGAACTGTTGAGAGCAGGGGGAGGATCCAGATCAACGAACCCCCTAATCAGGATGTTCAGGGGACAAAACGCCGCAATTACGTGGGTTGCGTGGGGGCACTAATTAGGGATAGAGTCCTTATGTTGTGGACACGGTGGGCTGATGTGGCGGAAGAGATCAAGAGGGAGATCAACAACACGGCGTCGGTGAGTAATTTAAAAAACTTAATTTCTTTATCGTAATATTTAATAATTTTCGGTATTGTTATAATTGTAAAACTAATAAAATATTATCTTTCAGGCATACTTCGAGATTACCGAACACAAGCAGGCTTGGGCGTACGCGATGCAGAACTCGAGGTACGTTGGGAATTCCTCATCTTATAATTTGAAATATTTTATGATATTAATAATATTTCTAATGCACTTTTGTTTTTTCCGTATGTTCAAAGAGTGGAAGAACGAGCTCCGGATTCGTACCCACTTTACCGAATACGACAAACATGGTCGTATGGGTACTCCAAGAGAGTTCATGTTCAGGGAGTACGAGTAACGTTGGTTGAAGACAGTTGACTTCAACAACCCACTTATGCAGGTAAATACTAAACTTAACTATAAATGTTTATTTTGTTAATATTTTAATTATTAGTTTAATTATTTTATAATTATTACACTAATATTTTTTTATGCATTTTTCTAATATTTTATTATTTGTTTGAAGGAACGGTCTCGGATAAACTCTGCGAACCGCCGCCGTAACACAACCCCTCATCATGGTGGTTCTAGGCCATTTTCACAATATCAGGAGGAGGCGCTTAGAGATCATCCTGATAGCAACCCGTACGTAGAGACGTTCAAGAAGGCTTATCCATTAGCGACAGAACAGCTTGTAAGTCGTTGATTACGATTTTAAAATTTTAATTATTAATTTTACTTAATTATATTTGTTAGAATATTAATTATTTTTTTTCCCGTTCAATTAGGAGAGGGTGAACTGGGCCGAAGAAGAAGTGTTGCAGGAAGTAGTTCGGGAGACACAACCGAACATTTCAGAGGCAGATCTACAAGAAGCCCTGAGCCAGGTCGACCGATCGTATGTCCAAACTGCATAGCGGATATTCGACGCAGCCTTCCCACAACGGTCAAACGACTACTACTGTCGGGGTTTGGAAAGTTCTGGAATAGCGGTCCTGAAGACCACTAAGGGAGCTCAAAAGAAGGGAGGCGGGGACAGCCAACAGATGAGGGGGGAAATGCAGAGATTGGCAGAAGAAAATGTAAGATTGGCGGCCCAGTTCCAGAGATCACAGGAGCAACAACGCAGATCACAGGAGCAACAACGCAGAACACAGCAGTATCATTTCGAAATGTCCAGTTGGCATGCTGAATGCGAGAGAAGTCGGCGACAACTACGCCGGCCAACAAAACTGGTGGTATGCTATGTTCGCGGCACAACAACAAGGCCTTGAACCCCCGCCCCCGTTTGAGCTGTTAAATGAACATCCAATGCCTCAACCTCCCGAGTTCATTCAGCAGGATGACGAGCATGATGGACAGCAGGATGCTGGGGATGACGTGGTGGACTTTAGTGCTTTAGGTGATGATTAGGGTTATATTTTATGTATATTGGAACAAATTAAATAATAAGTCATTTAGACGTGTTTCTTGTTGGTGTAAATGCATGGATTGTCATTGTGAATTGCAGGTTGCTTGGAATGGTAATTTAGAAATTAATTTAATTTTTTTTCCCCAAAATGTAAGAATAGCCGACGATATTGGCATTATTTCGTCGGCTATAAGTTCTATAGCCGACGATTTTTACCAAATTTCGTCGGCTATAACGGTTATAGCCGACGAAAATGACATTATTTCGTCGGCTATAATTAATTAATGCCTATTAAAATATTAATATATTCCGACGAAATAACTGACGAAATAGATGAAATCGTCGGCTATATTTCAGAACAAATAGCCGACGAATTTCGTCGGCTATAGTTTACGATATCGTCGGCCATACTCGAAAATATCCGACGAATTTCGTCGGATATTTTGCCAAGGTTTGGTCGACAAAATGAATTTTCGTCGGTGATAATTTTGGAATGACCGACGATTTCATTATTTTCGTCTGCCATTCGTTTTACCGACGCCCTTTTACCGACGAATTATAGCCGACAAAAGTTTCGTCGGTAGAAGGAATAACCGACGAAAATTTGGCATAGTAGACGAAATTTTTTTCGTCGGCTATTCTGTCCGATCTGGTAGTGATTCCCATTTTACTTTTACAATACAAATATAAATTTCTTGTGTAATTTTATTAATAAAATGAAGTAAATTTAAAATAACGAAAATACTCCTCATGTACAAGGCATGTGACTCTTAATTGGATGGAAACCGTTAGATTTGATGGATGTAGTGAAAATCGGCAGTTTTTGACAAGTTGAGAAGGTAAAATTACAAGTTCGGGGTGTAAATTGACAATTTGAGTAAAATTCATGGTGCATTTTGGCTATTATGTTTTATAAGAATAAATGTTGACTTGTCACGTACTATGTTTACTGTAATATGACAATTGAGCTCAATGACAATGCTACTTCAAGTCTTCAACGTATATATATACACAGTACGTTGCTTAATGAGTATGTGTGTTAACTCATTAACGTTAAAATTTCGTTCTTGGTCTGCAAGAAGACTACAATACCGTATACATAAACTAATTAATTGTCTAATTAGAAGACCTAGCTCTTATGGAATATCTTGATGGAAGGACTCTGAGGCTAGCTATTTATATAAATCAATGGCATTAGTCTCTGTTATCACTTCGTCCATTGAAAAGTTCATTTGGGTGACTAACAAAAGAGTTTGCCGGTATCTATGTTTCAGGTTTGCATAAATAATGAAGAACGTACACGTACATACTTGATCAATTCTGATGGTGAGTTTGGTTTGGTTTAAGCCTTAATCTTTATGTGTTCGTGTCAAGTATATGACTATAATACAGCTATATTAATTGGTTTTCAAATGAGATAGTATATACAAGTTAATAAACAATAAGAATTACAAAATCATAATATAGTTCGTTTAATTGGTGTTCAATCAAATTATCACTCTTTAGGCATGCATCAATTTCAGTATATTTTTGAACACAATAATTTTGACCTTTGAGAAAGCCATGGTAGCCATGGTTAGGACATAAAACCAATTATTTTCGCGTCTATATATCTATAGGCAGGCTCCATTGTTCGTGTTACCATTTCGCAACAAAAAATAGACTCTTTGCTCACTTTATAACCACTTCTACTCTCGTCATCTCAGAACGAGAGTAAAGAAAAAAGAAAAGAAAAAGAGAACAGAAAACGAAAGACTCCAATAACAAGTCTTTGCTAGACTTCAATTGATCCAATTGATGTAGCATTATGATTTGAAATGGAGGTGTTCCTCTAAGTCTGCATACCAACTTTGACAAGTTCAGGCGTCTGGTTTGAATGGGGATACTAGTCATGGTGTTTGGAAGAAACTGTGGTTCTCAGGTGTGCCAGGTAAAGTTAAACTTCATTTGGCGTGCTTGTTCTTCTATATATGTTGCCTTAGTTCTAAGAGAGTTATTTCTCTACATCGACAATGAATGTTATTTCTCTAACGAGGAGAATGAAACTATTAAGCATATCAGTCGGGATTCTAGTTTTATGAGAGACTAGGTTAAGTGGTTTCATGAGGGTGTCTCTTTTGGACGAGCTGCTCGATCGCCTGCTCTCTTGTTCAGAGTATCTGAGGAATGAGAATTTTTCTCTTTTGCTTTTTACGCTTTGGTCAGGTTGGAAAGAAAGGAATCAATGGTTGTGGATTAGAGACTTAAAAATTAAACGGTAAAAATGTTGATATATGATCGATAAGTTGGTCTAAAATCTAGTTAGCTTTGTATTATGAAACTAACCAATTAGTTTTAAAGCACTACTAATTTTTTTTTCCTTTTAGAAAGTAAAGCGCCACTCACGAAATGATTGATAAAAAAAAATAAAAAATAAAAGCTCTTTATTCCTGCATACTGTGAGAGAGAGAGAGAGAGACCCAAGCTATAATGGAATTTATTGCAAGATGAACTGCCGGTGAATTGGTTTCAATTTGGTGATGAGTAAATCAGAAATTTTTTTGGTACGTATCTTTATAAGTCCCAACAAAATGACACTCCAGTACACTGGCTTAATAATGCAAGAGTTTCTGAATAATGCATGTTTAGAATCAAATGTTTAATGTAATATGATAATTGAGCTCAATGAGAACGCTACATCAACGTCGATACAGATTGTGAACCAAGCAGGTACGTATATATACAATTAATACATTGCTTAATACGTTGTTTAATGAGTATGTGTACTAACTCATTAAGGGTAGAAGTTCATTCTTGCCTTTTTAGACTGGAAGAAAGACTACAATGCATTTATACATTAATTAATTAAGTGTCTAATTAGAAGAACTAGCTCTTACTAAATATTCAAACCTTTAATGGAAAGGACTCTGAGGCTAGATGTTTATATAAATAAATGGCTTTAGTCTGTGTTATCATCACGGTCAAAAATGGTAGTAAATTATGTCCATTGAGAAAGTAAAAATATTATAATCTAACTTAGGATTAAAATGTATTATCGATAAAATCGTTGCTTAATTAGAGCAAGTAGCAAGTAAAATAAAGGGAGCTGAAATTGGCCGACTCAACATCATCAATTAGGCAATTACAACTTCTACTAGCCACTAAAGACTAGCTTCCTTGATATATAACATCATTAGCATGAGCTGCTAGGTTTTCTTTTCCATGAAATACCTCTTCAACTCTCTAATTTTATCAAAATATATACAGACCTTCCATATTAAAATATGAGTAAAATCAATACCCAGACTATATATAATAATACTGAAACCATGAATGACAATACTTGCATCGATCTCAACTTCAATCTTCCTATAGACCCAGGCAGTGCCGGCCTTTGGCCTGTGCGGGTGGTGCGGTGGCACAGGGCCGCCAATTTATGGAGGCCGCCGATCAAAAGTGAAATATAATTAGCAAGAAATATAATTAGCATGCAGGACATCACTAGTCAGGCATCTAGACTATCACCCACTGGTTCTGTCGGTGGCACAAGACCTGCAACACTGCAACAGCCACCAAAAAGAAGAAAAAGGCCTGCAAAAGAAGAAAAAGGCCTGCAAAATTATAATTAATTATAAAAAAAAAGAAAGCCCATGTGGGCTTAGACCAAACCACAAACGGCAATTATAAATCTAATTAAACAAGCATTTTTACCACAACCAAAAGTCGGCCTCTTCCGTGAATCTCTTCTTCTCCAACTCTCCAAGCGACTCTGCTTCTGCGCAGGCTGTTCTGCTGCCCAGCTATTTAATTTTTGGCAAAACTTACAATTATCAGAGGTAATCTACTAATCTTATTTGCTTTCAATCTTGGTTCAATTTTTTTTCTATTGTCAGAGATAAACTGTGTAATCGTTTGCAATTTTGCTTTGATGCTTTAGTTTGTGTTTTTGATATGATTTATCTTTCATTAATTGATCATATGCAAATATAATGAATTCACATATTATTGATCAATCTGATTGAATTGATTTGATCGTTATGTCTAGGGTTTTAAGTTTAGTTTGTTTTTGGTGAACTTGATCAATAGGAATATAATTGAATCCTTGATCAATATGAATATAATTGAATAATGTTATAATGGATCAATAAATCAATGATCATATGAATATATATATGAATTTTTTTTCTTTCCTTGTGTTATAATCAGTAGAATGCTGGTAGGAGGAAAGAATGATTCAGGTCATACCAAACGAAAAAGAGCAAAAAAAGATGTTCAGATGGTTGAAAGCCAAAGAGGATCTATTGAAAAATTTGTTATCAAACGACCGCGATGTCAAACTAATGAGGAATCCGTTCAGGTAGAGCAGAATGTGGAGGAACCTATTGATGCTACAATAATAGATGTTGATGTACCTGTGGAGGAAGAGGAACCTACAGAGGCAACAACAATAGATGTTGATGTACATGTGGAGGAACGTTTAGAGGAGGAACCTACAGATGAAGATATTGATGTACCTAGAGAAGAATATACAGAGCCTAATGGTGATGATGTTGGTGATATTCCCTTGAACATCTATGATCCTACAAATTGGGATAATCTTGATCTTAAATGGAGGGACTTATTAGTTAAAAATGGTCCTGTGCGAGATCTGTTAGCAGGGAAAGGTCCCAAAGATGGTTCAAATAGACGTTTCTCATTTAAATTTTACAATAAGTGGTTACCAAATGGGGAAAAGCATCATCGAGACTGGCTTGTGTATTATAAAGATCTTGACAAAGTCTTTTGCTTTTGTTGTAAGTTATTCAAGACCAAACCTCAACAAAGTCAACTGGCACATGATGGAATAAGGGATTGGAGGCACCTTAGTAACAGTTTGAAAGCACATGAAAATAGTTCAGAACATATCAATCATATGTCCATTTGGGTTGATTTGCGTGCAAGGCTGAAAAGTAATCAAGTCATTGACAAGGTTCTGCAAGACCGAATTAGAAAAGAGACAAAACATTGGAGGAAGGTACTGCGACGATTGTTTGCAATGGTGAAATATCTGGCTAAACAAAGCTTGGCATTTCGTGGAAGTAATGAGAAGATTTATGAAGAGCATAATGGGAATTTTATGGCTTTAGTTGAAATGGTTGCTGAGTGGGATTCGACCTTGAAGGAGCATATCCGAAGGAAGAAAAATCATGAGATTCAGTACCATTATCTGAGTCACAAGATCCAGAATGAGTTGATACATGCAATAGCTTCTCAAATAAAAGGTGCAATCCTAAAAAAAATAAAAGAAGCCAAGTACTTTTCAGTAATTCTCGATTGTACTCCTGATGTGAGCAAGGAAGAACAGATGACATTGATATTGAGGTGTGTTGACGTCTCTACAGTTCCAGTAAAGGTGGAAGAATACTTTATCGAATTTATGGTTGTCAATGACACAACAGGTCAAAGTTTGTTCAATGAGCTGCAAAATGTGCTACACCAACTTGATCTTGATATTGATGATGTCAGAGGGCAGGGTTATGATAACGGATCAAACATGAAGGGGAAACACAAGGGTGTACAAAAGAAGCTCTTAGACATTAATCCTAGGGCATTTTATACACCTTGTGGTGCTCATTCTCTCAATTTGACCCTTTCAGATGTAGCAAACTCTTGTGGTAAAGCTGAATATTTTTTCGGAGTTGTTCAGCGTATTTATACATTGTTTGCAGATTCTACAAAAAGGTGGAAGATTTTAAAAGACAACATATCAGAAAAAGGTTTCACTCTGAAATCTTTGTCGACTACAAGGTGGGAAAGTAGAATTGATAGTGTGAAAGCAATTGTGACTCAAGCTCCTGAAATAAGAAAAGCTCTACACCAGCTTGCCCAGGTTGAGACTGATATAAGGATAAAAAGTGAAGCTACTTGTTTGGCAGACTATGAGCTTGGAAAATATGAGTTTATTGTAGGAATGGTGATTTGGTTTCATATATTGGCTAAAGTTAATCTTGTTAGTAAAGAATTGCAATCTGAAAGTATGCGGATTGATGTGGCAATGGAGAGTGTTCAGGCACTTATTGATTTTTTCAAAGAGTACCGGGAAGTTGGATTTGACCAAGCTTTAGATTGTGCTAAAGAAATTGCCGTTGAATTGGATATTGATCAAGTGTGGCCTGAGAAGAAAAAGAAAAGAGTAATCCGCAAGAAGAGACATTTTGATGAAATTGGTCAAATTGCTACTGATGAGAATGCAACGGAGTCAAGTGAACAGGTCCCTGAAGAATCAGCTCAAGAGTCTTTCAGAATGCATTACTTTGTTTACATAATTGATCAGACAATCGGTTCATTAGAGAGGAGGTTTGAACAATATAAGCAGTTTGAAGAGACATTCGGCTTCTTGTTCACAGCAACAAAGTTGAAATCATTAGACCTTGGAGAATTGAAGAAGAGCTGCAAGAATCTGGAAAAGAAGCTACAGAATGGCCACAATTCAGACATTGATGGTGAGGATTTATTTAATGATACAGCTAGTGCAATACTCAATTTTTTGAAGAGAGTCAATTGTTATCCAACTACTTGCCTTGTATATAGAATTTTATTAACTATTCCCGTTACAGTTGCATCAGCAGAGAGAAGCTTTTCAAAACTAAAAATTTTGAAGTCGTATTTGCGATCAACCATGTCGCAAGAAAGATTAAATTCTTTGGCTTTGATTTCAATTGAAAAAGAGTTTTTAGAAAATCTTGATTATGAAAAATTAATTGATGATTTTGCTTCTAAGAATGCTAGAAGATCAATGTTTAGAATGCCCTAATGCGCTCGCTGTTCTGTTCCTCTTGGTAAAAGTCTTGTGATAGTTTCAGTTTATTATAACGATCCAATGGAAAGCTTTATATATAGTTTCCAGGTAAGATTGTACTGTGTTACAATTTATCAAGTTTGGAAATTCATTACATTGGTTCCGTAGCTAAATTGCTCTTTTTTACAGGTTTCTTTATTATCCTTCTCACAGTTGGTTGTGGAGCCAGTATGCATTACCGTTGTATGTTGGTAGTACGAGTTTGCAGGGTCCTCGCATTTTATACAACAATATTTTTTTTATTTTTTTTTGTCTTCAGAACTTAAGAAATATGCTTAATATGAGATTTTTGCTCTCTCGTTTTATTTTTAGGTTTTTACTTTAAGAGTTGGAACAATATGAATTCATTTTCTTCAAAATGCTATATGTATTGTTTGTTGAAATTTTTTTTTTTACACATAATATATATGTACCAAGGCCGCAAAAAAAAATTGGCACAAGGCCGCCTATGACACAGGACCGGCCCTGGACCCAGGCTTCATACTGGGCTCTTCATGGGCTGTGGGAAAGACCCCTACCTAAGCCCTATTAGAAGCCGCTATCCCCAACACTTGGGTGAATAAGCCATATTGTTTTGGACATTAGCTTTATGAGGAAGTTTTTAATTTTATATATAGCTTAGTATACATTTCATGTTGCAGCGCATTGTAAATTGAGTTGTCTTCGGATACTCCTGTTTGACCTAGTTATCTGTTGGACTTGATCCGTTTATTTAAAAAAAAAAAAAAAAAAAAGATAGTTAATACTACCTTATTATTATAGGAAGGTTATTTCCGTAACTTCTTAGATGTGTCTTGACCTAATTAGACTAGTATAGTTGATTCTGTATTAGATAAGGAATCTCTAATGTATCGGGATACTTGATGTAATGCCTATATAAAGGCCTCTCTATCAATCAATAAACACACAGTTCTCCATATTATCTTTTCTCCTTGAACACGTTATCAGCACGTAATCTCCCTGAGCCCTAGAAAAACCCTGATAACTTTTTCTTCCTCCTCCTCCATCCCTTCCGTCGGCCGCACCTCCCTTCTCGGGACCCGTGCGACTCCTTCTCGGTCTCTCCTAGGCCGCAGCCCCTCTCTAGCCGCCTGCCCTTTTCGCACGGCCGCCTGCTTATTCGCCTGCTCACCGGCCCCCACGCCCGCCAACTCGCCCATTCGCCTCGTTGGCTCACCTGCTCGCTCGCCCGCCAACTCGCCCATTCGCCTCGTTGGCTCGTCTACTCGCTCGCCATCAACTTTTCAAGATAGCTCCTCCAGCTTACTCGCGTAAGCAGAGGCTCGCGAACCAGACAAGAGTCGAAGAACAAGTTTTACGCTCGCGTTCCTTTGATCAAAAGGTAAAATTTTATAAAAGTTCCTGCTTTTGAACTATAGATATATTATATCGGGCGCTATTAGCCTTTCTTCTACTCCAATTCCGGCCATTCTTATATCGCCGATGAGACCTAGAATGGGGATTTAATCACCCCTATGGTCGCAGTTTTTAAGTGATGGTCCTGGGGGAATCACGTTGAAAGGGAATTAAAAGAAAAAAAAGATGCTTATGTGGATGTCTGAGTACGCCACTGTTTGAAGGTGCAGTATGAAACCGCCAGTTTATGCATAAAAAAAAAAAAAAAATTTCGCATCGAAACTAGTTTTCATGTGACCGAATATATCCCTTCTAATTCCAATTTATACTTGATAGTATCTGCTTAAAGCGATACTAATCCGACGTTTTATTCTCTTGTAGATGTCGTCGTCGTCACCGTCACGCCCTGATTTTGAGATCTTGGATCTTCAAGGCAAAGACTATCATCGATGGGTTTCCGATATTGAAATTGCTTTCCAAAGCAAAGGCTTTCCAGCCCTTCTGACTGATGCAGCCGCCACCACCCCTTTTGGGGACCATGCCAAGGCTCAGACCGTCATGTATTTGAGGCGCCATATCCACCCGACTCTGAAGCGACAATATTTGTCGGTAAAAGATCCCAAAATTTTATGGGACACGCTCCAGCAGCGATTCAACAATATCCATGACATGCTTCTTCCAGAGCTCACCCTTAAATGGGAACAAATCCGTTTCTCGGATTATGACAAAGTAGACAAATACAATCAGGATATGATTAGTCTACAGGCGGATCTTGGCACGGTTGGCGTCATCAAAATCGATAAAGATCTTCTGGAGAAGACATTTAACACATTCTCCATGGCCTACGATGTCCTCAGACATCAATATAAAATCTCAGTCGATGAAGGCAGAATCAGGTCAGTCGCTGACCTTATGGCAATATTGGCTAGAAAAGAACGCCATTCTGAGATTAGGCTCAATAGTAGCCAGAGACCTGTTGGTACAAAGCCAATTCCAACACCACAAGCTCATTATGGGAAGGCTTCAAAGCAGAAAAATAAAGGCCGCCATACCCCGTACAATCCGGTACGTGGAAGAAATCAGAATGCTGGAAACAAGGTGACACGACGCTCCAACACTTGGAGGCGAGAAGGTGGCGAATACGCACCACCTTCAGGGGGAGGCCGGACTGGCCACGGACCCCGTCTAGGTCCAGTACCAAACCCTCCTAAACCTCATAGCAATAACCGGAATGCTCAATTTGCTCCGTGCTACAAGTGTGGTTCCTCCAAACACTACCATCGCGATTGTCGAGCTAGTAAGGAGATGTTAAATGCCTACAAGAAATACAAGAAGTTTCTGTCCGAAGAAAGCAATTATGCTGAGGACGAGATGATTGAAGCAAATTATGCTCATCATGTGGATTCTCCAAAGGCGCAACCACAAACTCTTGATGTCCCGGATTTTGACTAGCCTATGGCTTTTCTAATTTATCAAGTATTGTAATGGCATTCGCCATTGTAATGACATTCGCCATTATAATGGCACTCGCCATTGTAATGACATTCGCCATTATAATGGCACTCGCCATGTTTTTATGACTCTTGTTAGTCTGTTTATTTTGGAATTAGAAGTTGATGTATTCAAGTTGGCACTTAATAAAATTTCTCTGTTTTCCCATAATTGTGAGAAATTTTATGTTTTTATGCAATCAGGTTCGTGTATTAACAACTCACGTGGTTCTTGTGACGCCACCTTTGGGTCACATAGGCTGTATATTTTGGACTTATAATCCCACCTACGCCCAATCCCTAAATAAAAAAAAAAAAAAAAAAGGGTGGTGAACGGGCCGCCATCGGCTCACTAAGGTGAAGTAGGCTCGGCATCCGCCACACTCTGGTGCCACGACACCATGTGTCTTTGACATCCACAGCTTCGGCTGGTGTGCAGCCCGAGAGGTGTTTTCACACCGATCCTAGGAGGCTAGACCTCATTTTATTCCAGTTACCAAAGGTGTTCAACACCACAATGTGAGAAACCTTGGTTTCGTTTTGGTTTATGATGATGTTTGCTTGGTTATGTAACATTCAACCTTGCACTTTCCGACTTTAGTCAACGTTATAATGTTCAAATGCCATGTGATACACTCGATGAGATTTTCATCCCCTTTCTTTCTCTATCCTACGGGGTAGTGATTAGACTGTGTCCCGCGAGAAACTAACCCAAGTTTTCGTCTCATTGTAGATGTCTCGTGGTGAAATTGAGTGTCTAGCTGATAGTGGAACTACCCACACTATTCTAAGGAATAGGCAGTTGTTTACGGATTTAATGCCGTATCGCTCATCAATGACAACATTGATAGGTACCTCGCCGGTTGTCAAAGGGCGAGGAACCGCTGAATTTATGTTACCAAATGGTACCGTTATCAATGTCATTGATGCTCTCTATGCGCCGAGAACAAATCGAACCCTGCTGAGTTTTAAGGATATCCGTGCCAACGGTTATCACTTGGATACCTATGCTGAGAATGGTGAAGAATACTTATGCATTACTTCTCAAGAACACGGCCGCCGCCGTATCTTAGAGAATATGTCGTGCATTGAAGACAATGGCTTATATCACACTACAGCCCGTGTCTTCGAATCAAATGCTGCCACTGACAATTTTTGTGACACTAATGATTATAAGCGTTGGCATGCTCGACTAGGCCACCCTGGCCGTGATATGATGATCCGGATTCTAAAGAACTCCCATGGACATCTATTTTTCAAGTCGAAAAAGCGATTGGAAGAACCTCTTACCGCGACTCAACATCGTGATGTACGCAGGAGCTAAGCTCCTCGCCAGACTGTGGCCTTAAAGCCACACTCGCCACCGCCCCCCCCCCCCCACCCCCCCCCCCCCCCCCTCACAGGATTTCGGGGCCGCGCACCTGGCGGATGAGGACGTGGCCTTTACGCCGCACGTCGTGCCGTTCCACCCTTCACAGGGACATGGGGCGTCACCACATGTGTCCTCTTATGCCACAACGGCAATTTCCAATGCCCATCGCTCATTTTGTAAGGCTTGCTCGCTTGCTAAATTGCATGCTTGCCCTTCATTCGCCAAAGCTTCAACTGATAATATACCATTCTTACATCGAATCCAAGGTGATATTTGTGGACAATTCAAACCAGAATGCGGTCCATTTAAGTGTTTTATGGTGCTGGTTGATGCGTCGACGCGCTGGTCAGACGTCGCGTTGTTGTCCATAAGAAATGCTGCATTCGCCAAGCTTTTAGCTCAAATCATCAAGTTAAGGGCTAACCACCCTGACCATCCTATCAAATCTATTAGGATGGATAATGCTGGCGAGTTCACCTCCAAAGCATTCGATGATTATTGTATGTTCATTGGGATTGAAGTAGAACACCCTGTTCCTCATGTTCATTCTCAAAATGGCCTTGCAGAAGCCACCATTCAGCGACTCCAGCTAGTGGCTAGGGCATTGGTTATGGGAACCAATTTGCCAGTTTCTGCTTGGGGATATGCAATGCTGCATGCAGTGATGCTTATTCGTTTTCGACCCATTGCCAACAATGCGTTTAGTGCCTACCAGATGGTAACTGGTTATGAACCCAATCTATCGCACTTACGTACTTTCGGTTGTGCAGTTTATGTGCCAATCACGCCTCTTTTGCGTATCAAAATAGGTCCACAACGATGTTTAGGCATCTATATTGGCTATGATTCGCCAACGATAATCCGCTACTTAGAACCAACCACCGGTGATCTATTTACTGCGCGATTCGCAGATTGTCACTTTGAAGAGACACTTCCCGCGGTTAGGGGGAGATAGGAATGCACTCATTCCGAATGAACGTCAGGAATTAACATGGTGTGCCCCCAACGATTTGTCTCTTCATGATCCTCGCACTGCTCAAAGTGAGCTTGAAATGCAACGCATTATCGATCCTCAGAAAGTCGCGGAATCGATGCCCGACGCTTTCACTGATATTGCGAAAGTGACAAGATCACACGTACCTGTTGCAAACGTACCGGCAAGGTTGGAGGTCCCGAATAATGGGACCGGTTCGGCTGCCCTAAGACCTAGTGTCGTCGGCATATCCTCATGTGAGGGTGACGCCGGCGACGGCGCCATCGTACGCCGTGGCGTCACTGTTGTTGAATCGGATCGCAACGGTGCCCTAATGGACTTTGACGGGGCAGCATTTTTGGCCTCGGCTCCCACCAGGAAGAGGGGGAGACCGAAGAATTCTCGAGATAAAAACCCTTGAAAGAAGCGAGCGAAGGCACAAAATCCGCTCATCATCGACGATGCGAATCCATCGCATGAGATTGTCTCTGACTATAGTTATGTCCATGAGTCAACTGAATCATTTCTATGGGATGACACAGAACCAATGATGACTCCAGAGAACAAAGAAATCTCGCTCAGTTTGAATAACGCGTCTCTTAGTGGATAGAGCCTCCATACACGTCGATGATATATATGCTTATTTCGTCGCACAAGAGATCATCCAAGACGACGAAGTTGAACCACGCTCAGTGACTGAATGTCAACAAAGAGCAGATTGGTCGAAGTGGAAAGAAGCAATACAGGCAGAACTTGACTGATTAGACAAAAGGCAAGTCTTTGGATCTGTTGAATTGATCCCTAAAGGCGTTAAACATGTCGGACATAAGTGGGTCTTTGTTCGTAAGCGCAATGAGAAGCATGAGATCTTGCGATATAAGGCAAGACTCTTGGCACAAGGCTTCTCGCATCGTCCTGGTATTGACTACGAGGAGACGTATTCTCCCGTAATGGACATCATTACTTTCCGCTACTTAATCAGTTTAGTAGTGTCTGAAAAACTGAGTATGCAACTGATGGATGTAGTTACAACATATCTATATGGGGATCTAGATACGGATATGTACATGAGAGTTCCTGAAGGAATCCATGTGCCCGAATCAAAAGACTCTAAACCACGGAGTGCTTATGCAGTTAAGTTGCAACGTTCACTGTATGGACTTAAACAATCCGGAAGGATGTGGTACAATCGCCTACGTGAATACTTGATTCGGAGGGGTTACAAGAATGATGAGTTATGCCCATGCGTGTTCATTAGAAAGACCGACTCTGGATTTGCTATTGTAGCTGTCTATGTTGATGACATGAATGTCATTGGTACTTCAAGTGAGACTGAAGAGACAGTTTCATTCTTGAAATCTGAGTTCGAGATAAAGGATCTTGGGAAGACTAAGTTCTGTTTAGGACTTGAGTTAGAGCATAGAACCAAGGGTATTCTGGTTCACCAGTCTTCTTATACGCAGAAGATGCTCAGGCGTTTCAACATGGATACATGTACGCCGTTGTCTACTCCCATGGTTGTTCATAGTCTGGACATAAACAAGGATCCATTCCGTCCCAAAGAGGATGAAGAAGAGATTCTTGGTGCTGAGTACCCATACTTGAGTGCGATTGGGGCACTTTTGTATTTGGCACAGTGCACTAGACCAGACATCGCTTTTGCTGTGAACTTACTAGCTAGATTTAGCTCAGCGCCTACGCATCGTCATTGGAACGGTATCAAACATTTGTTTCATTACTTGAAAGGTTCCATTGACTTGGGACTGTTCTATCCCTTCAGCACAAAGAGAGAAGATTCCGCCTATCACCCTCCTCACACCAACGTTTCTGACTGCCTTGACAGTACCATCGTACGCTGTGGTACTGCCACTGGCGCTAGTAACATGGCGGATGATCATGGCGAAGCGTCCGGCAATTCAAATGTGTCATTCTCTGGACGTCGCCCTTACTCAAAGACTCCCAACAATATGTTAGTTGGTTTTGCGGATGCTAGGTATCTCTCTGACCCACATCGTGCTCGTTCCCAAATTGGTTATGTTTTTACCATGGGAAATACAGCGATATCCTGGAGATCAACCAATCAAACTTTGGTTGCTACTTCATCGAATCACGCAGAGATCATTGCCCTCCATGAGGCTGTTAGAGAATGTGTCTGGCTACGGTCAGTTATTCGCCACATTCGTGATTCGTGTGGACTAGTGTCTACCACCGATAAACCTACGTGTATCTATGAAGATAATGCTGCCTGCATTGAGCAGATGAAGTTGGGTTTTATAACACTAAGCATATATCGCCCAAGTTCTTTTACAATGTGCAACAACATGAATTCCTGAACATCCAAGTTAATCAAGTGAGTTCAGAGGCAAATGTTACAGATTTATTTACCAAGTCTTTGGGAAAATCTATGCATGTGAAACATGTGAAGAGCCTAGGCATGCGCCATATATCAGAGTTCTAATTTTGTTAGACTTCAGGGGGAGTCTACATCACATGTTATTCGCAAGTGTAGTGTTGGTGTGTTGTGTTCTTTTCCCTTCGTCCATGCATTTTATTTTTACCCAAGAGGTTTTTGTTTTGCTGGCAAGGTTTTAGTGAGGCAACATGGTAAGCACCATGAAGACATTAGGCGCTCGACACAAGGGGGAGTGTTATAGGAATGTTATTTCCGTAACTTCCTAGATGTGTCTTGACCTAATTAGACTAGTATAGTTGATTCTGTATTAGATAAGGAATCCCTAATGTATCGGGATACTTGATGTAATGCCTATATAAAGGCCTCTCTATCAATCAATAAACACACAGTTCTCCATATTATCTTTTCTCCTTGAACACTTATCACTTTATCAGTGCTCGTTTAGTTTTGTGGCGAGTTTTAGGTGAGGTCATTAGATAATAGGATTAAATATCAGCTAATCAATCGGACACTAGTTGCCACCTAAAAGTAGGAGAGCTTGATGAGATTATTAAGCACAAAGTTGACTCTCATCGATCACATGCTCATGATTTGACAAACCAACATCATAATTCACAAGTCTCTTTCTTTAAGCTACTTGTCAAGTTTCATCTAGTGTGTGCTTCTTGATCATCAAAAGACAAACCTTAAATTTAATATCGTTATTCTTTCACTTACTCACTCAACATTTTGTTCTAAACAATATGGGATACTTGTATTTGGCATATAACTAAACAATCCACCGCAAGCAAACGATAACAAAAACAAATTCAAAATGATTTTTTATGCAAGTCCTGCTGATCAA
This sequence comes from Potentilla sterilis, assembly GCA_963682095.1. Lineage (NCBI taxonomy): Eukaryota > Viridiplantae > Streptophyta > Magnoliopsida > Rosales > Rosaceae > Potentilla > Potentilla sterilis. The sequence continues at coordinate 28,720,416 of OY821757.1, read as the reverse complement.
AACAATCGACAAGCTCCATCTTTCTAAGAACCATCTGGCCTTCTTCACCCATTACAAAATATTATCACTCTTCTCGTGATGTTGCAGTCAACTTATTAGGGTTTAAGATTGATCGAGAATCTAGTGTCCAATTGTAGAAGTTGAAAAATATTGATTTCCTTTCTTATAAGCTAATTTAGGTGATGACTCTAGTTGGATTTAGCCTACTCGATACATTTGCATGCATATTGAAATTGAAGGACGTCCTAGCATTGTCCTTAGCTAATTTAATTCAAGCTCCATATTCCAATGGTCTAAGTATTTCACAAATCCTGTCGACTTTGAACATTTAAATATGTGATGTTTCACGCATAGAATCTACCAAATTTTGAAGTTACCCTGCCCGTAAAGTCTCCCCATTCGTTAATGAGTATGTGTGGAGCAAATTTTTGACTGCATTAATTTTTTGACGTATAAGTTAATTAGAATAATTAACAAGTACAATTCTTTTTTTTCTTTTTTTTTAACATAGGATGTCATCATACTATTAATAGCAAAATAAATTATATCGATAGCAAAATAAGTTATATCGTTGTCATGACTCAATAGGATATCCTGACTTCGTCAATTATGAGCCATAAAAGGCAAAACTTAAGCAACTAAAACAACATAGATTCAACTAAGAGCAAGTGTAACAGCTTCCCTAAAAATTTCTCTAAAATGGGGAAACAAACCTCATTTTCTTTATAATTTTTTGCTCCAACTCCAACAGATTTCCTATTTTGCAGATTTTGACATTTATAACACAATAATAAATATTCAACATTTATTGTAAATTATAATTAATGATTACTTTTAAATTATTCTATAATAATAAATTTATTTATTTTAAATAGAATTCAAGGTATAGGGATGAATATATTCTCTCTCATTAATAATTACTTTTTGTTTTCTGTGTCAAATTGATTTGTTCATTAATTTTTCATTCTGCAAATTTTTCTTTCTCTCTCTACAAGTATAGGGATGAATATATTATCTCTCATCAAAATCCTCATTTTAGGGAATGAGATGGAGAATTTGTGGGAGCCATGTTGGAGACCAAAATCTCCAAAATTAAGTAAAATTCCTATTATAGGGAATCTGTTGGACTTGCTCTAAAGTAATGAAACTTTAATAATTTACTTAGTAATTATAAGGGATATTTTAGAATTCTATCGTCCCTCTGCTAGGGTTTCGTCGAAAGTCGACGTCCGGCCTAGGGTTTACGACAAATCTCCCAAATTGCACCATGAATTTAGATCTATTGAGTTGGAATTGTCGAGGTATCTGTGGTGAAGACACTACACGTGCCTTGAAAGATCTTCTGGCACAGAATAGACCTCATATGGTTTTCCTGTGTGAGACAAAAATCAGTGCAGAGCAGGATTTCTTGCATCTGCAACGTGCGACAGGCTTTCCCTGCTCGGAGATGGTCTTGAGCAATGGCCGTTCGGGTGGCCTTGGTTTACTCTGGTTGGAGGAGATACAGGTCCGAACGATTTCAAAGTCGGATCATCATATTGATGTCGAGATCGTGAAAGTCCCGGGGCTAGCTTCATGGCGCCTCACCGGTTTCTATGGTTATGTAGCAACAGGTGACCGGGATAAGTCCTGACAACTTCTTCGGGAATTGACAGACCCAAGCTCTCTTCTGTGGCTTGTAATCGGCGATTTCAACGAGATATTGAATGGCAGCGAAAAGATTGACGGCGCAGTGAGACCAGAGCGGCAAATGAGGGGGTTCCGGGATGCGCTCGGGTATGGTGAGTTGCTGGACCTTGGCTACCACGGTGTCATGGCGACGTGGGGTAATTCGGAAACTCTCTTGCCTTTAGATCGTGCAGTATGTACAATGTCATGGTTTGATATTTTTTTTCATGCCAAATTGTTCCAGCTCCCTCCTTCGGATAGTGATCATGTTCTGTTATTATTGAAAGCAAATACTGCTCTGATTCAAGCTCGCTCAAAAGTTCATAGGTTTCAGTTCGAGGCTTTTTGGTTGGAACACGCAGAGTGTGATAAAGTGATGAAGGAAACCTGGTAGGAAGAGGTTCATGGCATTCCAATGTATCAGGTGGTCACAAAAATTTAGAAAGTCCGTATTCGGTTGGATAGTTGGCAGAGAGAGGTTTTCCGAGGCCGTCAAGTTAAAATGATGGCAATTAGACATCGTTTGGAGGAGCTTATGGGTTGTTCAGTTACTCCGGCGAGACAGGCTGCGAAGGTGGAGTTATTTGGGAACTTACATAATTTATTACATCAGGAGGAGATCTTCTGGAAGCAGCGATCAAAAGTGAGATGGCTTAAGGAAGGAGATTGTAATCTTAGCTATTTTCACCAGCAAGCTAAGATTACGAAACGTCGAAATTATTTAAAGGGGTTGTTCGATACTGATGGAGTTTGGCATGAGGATATCCCGGGAATGGAGAAAATTATTACGGATTATTTTGGAAAAATGTTTGAAGCTTCGCCTGTGGATATGGATGCTATTAATAAAACCCTTGCATCGATTACTCCTTGTGTGTCGGATGACATGAATGTCCAACTGTGTAGGATGTATACCAGTGAAGAGATCAAACAGGCTGTTTTTCAGATGTATCCAACTAAAGCTCCAGGTCCTAATGGAATGCCTCCGCTGTTTTTTCAACATTATTGGGAATTAATTGGCAAGGAAGTGGTGGATGCAGTACATAATTTTTTCGTCTCAGGAAAGATTCTTAAGCAGATTAATTTTACTCATATCTGCTTAATTCCCAAAGTTGCTCAACCGGAGAATATGGCAAATCTTCGTCCTATTGCTTTGTGTAATGTGATCTACAAAATTTTCTCCAAGGTTTTGGCGAATCGTCTGAAGGTAATCCTCCCAGCTATTATCTCTCATTTCCAAAGTGCTTTTGTGCCTGGGCGTTTGATAACAGATAATATTCTGGTTGCTAATGAAATTGCACATTTTGTGCATAATAAGAGATCGGGAAGGGGTTTTATGGCTCTGAAACTTGATTTGAGTAAAGCATATGATCGTATGGAATGGTCTTTTTTGGAGAAAGTAATGTGTCGCTTTGGTTTCAGTCCCCATTGGATTCAAATTGTGATGCAGTGTGTTTCTACAGTGCGTTATTCTTTCTTAATTAGGGAGAAAGCTCGAGGGTAGTTAACACCGGCTAGAGGCTTACGCCAAGGAGATCCATTGTCTCCCTATTTATTTTTACTTGGTACAGAAGGATTTTCAGCTCTTTTGAGGCAAAGGATGCAGACGGGTGAGTTACCGGGTATTGCGATATGTGAGGGTGCACCACCAGTGAACCACCTTCTTTTTGCTGATGATAGTATGCTCTACGGTGAAGCTTCACTTGCTACTGGACAGGTGATACAGGAAATGCTTGATATTTATAGTAGAGCTTCTGGTCAAAGGGTGAATTTTGATAAGAGGTCGATGGTTTTTAGTGACAGTGTGTCAGATGAGATGAGAATGCTTCTATCGACCTTGTTGAATGTTCCAATAGTGGAGGCACATGAGATATATTTGGGCTTACCAACATATGTGGGGAGGAAGAAATCAGATATGTTTCAGTATATCAAGAAACGCTTAGAATCCAAGCTCGAAGCTTGGCAAAGTAAATTACTGAGTGGGGCTGGGAAAAATATTTTGATCAGTGTAGTGGCTCAGGCACTTCCAAGCTATGGGATGAGCGTTTTCAGACTTACGAAGAATTTTTGTGAAGATTTAGAGCAGCTTTGTGCTAGATTTTGGTGGGAAGCTGTGACAGCCCAGCCCATACACTTAGGATATTGTCCGCTTTGGACCCACCAGCCCGCACGGATTTGTTTCTGGGGGCTCACGAGCAACTTCCCAATAGGTCACCCATCCTGGGAGTGCTCTAAGCTCAGCAAGCTTAACTTCAGAGTTCTCATCCCCTCCGAAGCCGAGTTCTCATCCCCTCCGAAGTCATTGAACCCCAAAACGCGTCCTTATGTATTGAGCTAACCCTGCACATATAAGCACAACATCCACTCTCCCCAGGACGATGTGGGATGCGTGACCTACCTACCTGCTAGCTTCTCTAGCTAGGTCAAGTCGTGTCATCACAATAAAAAATACTTCCGGCCGGGGACAGGCTCTGATACCAATTGTGACAGCGCAGCCCATACACTTAGGATATTGTCCGCTTTGGGCCCACCGGCCCGCACGAATTTGTTTCTGAGGGCTCACAAGCAAAACTTCCCAGGAGGTCACCCATCCTGGGATTGCTCTGAGCTCAGCAAGCTTAACTGCAGAGTTCCCATCCCCTCCGAAGCCATTGAGCCCCCAAAATGCGTCTTTATGTATTGAGCTAACCCTGCACATATAAGCACAACATCCACTCTCCCCCGGGCGATGTGGGATGCGTGACCTACCTACCTGCTAGTTTCCCTAACCAGGTCAGGTCGGGTCATCACAATCCACCCCCCTTAGGGTCCGACGTCCGTATCGGCACATTTCCGGCCGGGGACAGGCTCTAATACCAAATTGACAGACCCGCTCCCAGATTTCCCCTTGAAATCTGAGGTGGACCTGTGTAGCCAAGATTAGAGAATAATTATATCGAAAATTCGACATAATCTCCCCTAAAATGGACTACTCCAAAACCTATAAATTAAACATTACACTTCCAATATAATACATCCCCACTAAACTACCAATAGGACCTCCTGTCCCTCACAAAAGCATCCACCACCAACCTCAAAGAATAAATGTCACTAACTCAACCATCACATACTAAGTATTCAACATTTAACTCATGGTTACATCAGAGCATAAGCTACAAAGTCTAATAAAATGCAATTATAAAAGAGTACGAAGGAAACAAATCCTACAAGTCCGGAATGGATGACAGTGGATAAGGAGAATGTCTCAACGTGGTGCTGTCCAACCTTAGCGAAATCTACTACCTGAGAAAAACGGAAAACCAAAGAGTCCCGAGAAGAAAAACATAGGGAAACGTGAGACAAGTTCAATGAGAGGACAAAAATAAAGTTATAAACATCCTTTTAGAAACTCGATTTCATTGAAAATCATTTCTCTTTCGCAAACCTTTTTCATGCAATGAACGACAATTGTAGAAAACAATTTGCAAGATTATAATACAAGTGAAGACTTGAGAATTGAATCATAATATATCTCATAATGAAAATTAATTAAATATGCCTTGATAAAATCTCATAAGAAATGAAGGCAATAATTGAGATAGAGCACAATACTTCCTTGCAAACTCAATTTGTGTAAATAACTCGTAACTCAAAACTTTACCAAACTTGTACCCAAAACTAAACTGGTCACGCATCTACACAGAACTGGGTCAGCATAGGCAGAGCGTGGCGGACAACTAGTCATGAACCCATGTTAAGCATGCACCCATGTTAAGCGAACTTAACATGGGCAGAGCGGGGAGGGGGAATAACTGGTCGTACACCTGTGCGCAACAGGCAGAGCGGGGGAGCTAGTCATACACTTGTGTGTCCGCCGAACACAAGTAGAGCGAGAAGGGTATACGTGCACGTAACCGGAGTAACTGAGTCATCGTATTGTAAGATCACTAGGGTTGGGTACTCGTAAGGTAGTTAAAAATCTCATTTCTTATTTTCTCTGGGACATCCGATTGTGACAGCTCAACCCATACACTTAGGATATTAACCGGCCCTCACGGATTTGTTTCCGGGGGCTCACGAGCAACTTCCCAATAGGTCACCCATCCTGGGATTTCTCTGAGCTCAACAAGCCTAACTTCAGAGTTCCCATCCCCTCCGAAGCCATTGAGCCCCCAAAACTCGTCCTTATGTATTGAGCTAACCCTGCACATATAAGCACAACATCCACTCTCCCCCGGGCGATGTGGGATGCGTAACCTACCTACCTGCTAGCTTCCCTAGCCAGGTCAGGTCGGGTCATCACAGAAGCACCTTGGATAAGAAGAAAATACACTTGAAGAGATGGAATATTCTCTGTAATCTGAAAGAGGCTGGGGGTTTGGGTTTTCGCAGCCTATCGAACTTTAATTTGGCGTTACTCTCGAAGCAAACTTGGCGGGTGATCTCTGAGCCTTTGTCGCTGATTGCAGCTATTCATAAGGCAAAATACTATCCTGATTGTTCTTTCTGGGAAGCACAGGAACATATGCCTCCTTCCTTTTCTTGGAGAAGTATTTTTGGGGCCAGGGTGGCAATTAAAGACAATATTTATTTGCAGGTTGGTGATGGTAAGCAGATACAGACTTTTGTGGATAGTTGGATACCAGGTTCAGTAAAGGGCTGCCTAGATATGGTGATTCCTACTACTGAGTCTGTGTCTAGAGTTAGTGATTTTCTATGTGGATATGGTGTATGTGATGTTGCTAAAGTACATAGATGTTTTTCGGAGACAGAGGCTTCTATGATTTTGAGTATTCCTCTCAGCTCAGGTCCTAGCAGAGATCGTCTTTGTTGGAAGCTAGCACCAGATAGACAGTTCTCAGTAAAGACAACTTATAGGTATGTCTTTATTAATTCTTCTAGTTATCATCCCATTCATCCAACAATTAGTCATAGGGGTGGAATCGGTTCAAAACGGTTCGGTTTTGACCTTAAACCGAAAACTAAACCGAACTCAACATTCGGTTTGGTTCGGTTTGGTTCTTTGATTTTTATGGGATTGAACCGAAAACCGAAAACCGAACTGAACCGATCATTTCGGTATTTTCTGTTCTTTTTTTTTTTTTTTTTTGTAAATCTGTCATATATAATTGAATAAAAATTCAAAAAATTTATGGTTCAATACTTCGAATAGTAACAATAAAGTCCAAAAGATAAAGTAACAATGAAGTCCAAAATACTTCGGGCAAGGCAGAGGGCGCGGTAGTGGCAACGGCTAGGCGGAGGGTGCGGCAGTGGGTTCTTGCTAAGCGAAGGGCGCGGCGGTCTTGACGGAGCTGGAGAGGCAGGAGAGCCAATGCCAATCGGAGCAGGATAGAAAGAAGATGAAGACGCGAAGAGTCGAAGACTGAAAGGAGGGTGCGGCAGTGGGTTCTGGCTAGGCGGAGGGGGCGGAGGGCGCGGCGGTCTTGACGGAGCTGGAGAGGCAGAAGAGCCAATGGCCCAATGCCTATCAGAGTCTTTGAAGATGAAGACGCGAAACTGGAGAAAGAGGCGAAGACTTTTGATTTCTGAAGTTCTGAGTTCTGAAAGGAGTGTAATAGTGTAGGGTTTTTAGTCTTTTTACTTTTTAGGTTTTGTGTTTTTTTTTATAAAAAAAATTAATAAAACTTCAAAAACGACGTCGTTTAACACCCTTGACCGTTGACTTCGATTCTTCGGTTCAGTTCGGTTTCCAGCGAACTGAAACCGAAAACTGAACCGAACAGAATCGGTCCGGTTCGGTTTTCTTACTTCAGTTCGGTTTTTTTTCGGTTCAGTTTTTTTTGGCTTCGGTTCGGATTTCGGCTCGGTTTTTTTTCGGTTTTCGGCTTCAAACGTCCAACCCTAATTAGTCAGACTTTTTGGAAAAAAATTGTGGAAAACTAATATTTCAAATAAAACAAAAGTGCACTGATGGAGAGTGTGCCTTGATATTCTTCCATCTCTGGGAAGTTTACTGTCCAAGAGAGTATTGGTGGAAGGTACTCATTGTGTGTTGTGCGGTATGTTTGGGGAGTCGACGTTACATTTGAGCAGAGATTGTGTGTTCATGCAAGAGGTAATCCGGTCTCATCCTCATCTTAGTACTATTTGCTACCGGTGGAGTAGTGTGCATGATTCTGTTGTAGAATTATGGTTGGGTTATTGTGCTAGTGAACTAAGTTTACCTCATTTTGGAGAACTTCTTTTTATGCCATGGTCAGTATGGCAGGAGAGAAATGAGAGAGTATGGAATAATAAGTCGTTGACAGCATTGGATGTTTGTGCTCAACTTGCGGCTTATCTCAGACAGTTCAAAGTTCATAACCTGGTCGTGCCTAAGCAGGTTCTGTGAAATGGAAAGCTCCATCTCTGGGTCTATATAAGATTAATGTAGATGGAGCTTATTCACCTCTTAGTCGTAAAGGGGGTTGGGGTTTTGTTATACGGGATCATTTGGGCTGCATGTTGGCGGGAGGTGCTGGACCGGCAGCAGTTTTGGTGTCGGCAAAACATGCCGAACTGCTGTCATGTAGTAAGGCAGTGACTTTTGCAGAGAATCAAGATTTTGTTCCTGCAATTTTAGAAACTGATGCATCGGAAGAGAAGCGTCAACTGGAGATGGTAGCAGTTCCTAATACCTCAAGATTGGGGAGAATTTATGACGATCTAAACACACAGATTCACAGTAATGGGAATTGGATGATGTCTCATAATTGACGTCAGGGTAACGAGGTTGCTCATTGCCTGGCAGCCTATGCTTGTTCCTTAGATAAGGATGAATTTTATTTCTCTACACCTTCTTTTCTTGACGCTGTTATCTCAGCGAAATACTGTAATGTTTAAACTCCTTTTTTTTTTTAATAAATTTTTGTCAACTGATTCAAAAAAAAATAAATAATGAAACTTTAGAAACATAAAATCAAAAAGAACCAAATGACACTATTAACATAAACGTTGGACGCGCAAACAATCCCCTATATCAATTTATTCTGGGAAAATGCCCATTAGTCCAGATTTTGAGAGAATCTTTCCCACAAGCAAAATAATATTTGAGAAATTCTCACTTGCACAAAAGAGTGTAAGAGAGTGTTCTCACTTGCCCACTTTTTCACTTTTTTCATATTTTTCGTGTCCAAAATATCTCTCTCAACTATTCATCTCTCTTCTCTCCCTAATAGGTCAAAGGTCAACCGTCGCCGATCGTCGGCCAACGGTCAATAGTCAAGCCTTTATTACCCTAATAGATGTCTATTTTGGATTTATTTAGAGTTTAGGGTTATCAAGGTTATATTGGGGGGCAGTAGGGACCTATTGGGGGCAATTATACTGGGAATAGTAGAGGTTTATTGGGGGACAGTAGGAGTCTATTAAGGACAATTATACTGAGAATAGTAGAGGTCTATTAGAGGGCAGTAGGGGTCTATTGGAGGGCAGTAGGGGTCTATTGTGAGGCAATATAGGCAGTAGGGGGTAATAGGAGGTTTGTAGGGGGTCAACGGTCAACCGTCGTCGGTCGCTAGAATCCGGTCGCTGGTCAACGTCAATCCTTTATTATTCTAATATATGTCTATTTTAGATTTATGTAATTTATTAAGAGTATAATGGTCTTTTTTCTCTTTTTTTGGGTTGATGAGAATTTTTCAAATCTTATTTTACTGGTGGGAACGAAAGTTCCAAATCTGAGCTAATGATCATTGACCCATTTATTCTTGTAAGAATAATGCTAGATAGCCCACATTTTGGGAACTCATATATATATATATAACTCATAGCAACTCCAACCGGTAAGTTATTTTGGACATATCAGCATTACGGCTAGAATTGACTCTGAAGATTTCACTCCAACCGAATAGTCATACACAGGTGGATGTGGATTTGACGTAGAGGACTCTACTGTCAAATTTGATAGGATGAAGAGCTCTTGTCTTTTATTTTTTATTGTTTCCCTCTCCTCCTCTCTCTTTCCTTCTCTTCTCTGTCTCTCCTTCCAATCTTCCTTACCTAGATGAGCAAAGCAAAAACGCATCACTAAAAATCAAAGGTAAAAACCTTTAACAATTCTAATCAAATCAACTCCGAAGTTTAGGTTTTTGATTTTTCAAAAAACACCAAGATCAACCCATAGTAAAAAAGAGAAAGCTTGATCTGCTTGAATATTTGTTTCTTGTCTTTCAATTTTCATGGGTTGCCTAGATATTAGAATCTGGGCATGAAATTTTTTTTTTTGATAGGATAAGAAGAAGATCTGGGCAGAAGAAGAAAAGATGGAGATATAGAGAGCAAAGATAAAAATTCTTTCAATGGAGAACAAATTTAAGAAAAGAACACAAGGAAAGCAAGATTAGAACACAACGAATTCAAAACTGGAGGTCGATTAAAGGAAAGAAAGTGATTCATTTTCCATGCAAAAGAAATTAGTTATGGTAGTGGAGAGAGGAGTCTTCATCTAGGAGGAGGAGGAGGTTTCAGACTCGTGGAAAGAGATAAAAGGGTTCAATACCAAGAATTTAACTATTTTATAAATATTGTTAATGATAAAAGTAATATAATAATATTGTTTTTAACACTTCGGTTGGAGTGGATGTTTGCCAATTTTGACATTGCCACCTCATACTTTAAAATTCAAATTTGACAAAATATTTTGACATCTCGAATGGAGATGTTCTTATATGTCAGCTTATGTGGCATATACACCACTCAATCAGTTTATTTTATCAAATGACATAGATATGTCACATAGGCTGACACATAACGTAGATTTTATATGGGTTCTTAAAATGTGAGTTACCTAGCATTACTCTTCTTGTAACTACCAAGACTAACGTACTCCTCAAGAGTCATCATAGGAGTAATTGGTGGTGAATCGATCCCTGCACCACATATAAGAGCCTTCCCCGAAGGGCACAAACACGTCGTCATGCATGGAAGCACAAACACCAAATGAGGGACACACCTCTGTGGCAGCAGCTATAGGGGTTAACTTCCTCTTAGGCTTCTACTCCCTCATTGCACCCTCTAACCTCCCTGGCTTCAAAGCCTCTTCAGCTCTAATTCTGCTGCCGGGAGTGTTGAAGAGGAGAGATCCCACATTGGAAAAGTGACAAATAAAATACAACTCATAAGTGGATAGATAATATCCAATTGTACCGAGGCCTTTTGTGATTAAAACCCAACACCTTTAAGGTGGCTAAGTTGGGACAATATCGGTACAGTTGATCTACGGGCCATGCTTGTCACCGTTTAACATGGTATCAGAGCGGGTCCCTCTCCAATTGCTTCCCCAGCACTATTGGGTTTCCCCAACCATAATGGACTCAAATTTGGGTTCAGCGAATTGCCATCAGAGAAATTCTGATTGGTTTCATACCAAGTGTCCGCAGTGGGCCTTGGACCATACATACCAATTTCTGTTGTCAGAGTTGGACCAAATGAATTACACGTGCAAACCTCCAACAAAAATTAGGTTGCACGTGAGGGGGAGTGTTGAAGAGGAGAGATCCCACATTGGAAAAGTGACAAATAAAATACAACTCATAAGTGGATAGATAATATCCAATTGTACCGAGGCCTTTTGTGATTAAAACCCAACACCTTTAAGGTGGCTAAGTTGGGACAATATCGGTACAGTTGATCCACGGGCCACGCTTGTCACCGTTTAACAGGGAGAGCCTCCAGCCTTCTTTCTTTTCAAGGGTGAAATCACAATCACCCCGTTGTTATTTTTTAAAGCCAGATCGCCCTCAAACTCAAGTCCCTCCTTAGTAAAAAACACCCCGTCTTTAGTACACTTTGAATATGTATTCACGGTATCAGCAGCAGCTTTCTTTTTGTTTCCAATAAGCGTTGATGCCTCAGGAGCAGTGGCAGTGTCAAGCACCATCAGTTTCCACTGGAGATGTCGGGGTCCTAATTAAACTTCGACGCTTATACGTCGCCATGGCTGCTGCACTCATACCCGGAATTGTAAGCATTAGTGTCTATGCCAGTTGCGTGACTGGAGCCTTATATGTGCTTCAAAGAAGAGCCAAATTGCAGTATTGCTGGTACTGCGAGAGTAGTAGGGTTAGGGTTAGGGTTCCCAAACTAAACCACCTCCGGCGCCAGTAGCAAGCCTGAGCACACACAACCGACATGTTCATAAAAACCATAGGTATGGTAGAACACTACCAGCTTGATATACTTGAAGCTAACAGAAGCTTCAAGCCCAATTTCTAGTTGTACACCAATTGCCGTCTCTAAGCGACTAGGTTTACTTTCATAGGGCTGGGAGTCAAATAGTGATATTGGAGTTAGTTTGTGTAGGCTGAATAAGTGAGCGAATTTGCATGCAAGGTATACTTGTTAGTTTGTATGGTAGCTTATTGTTCTTACAGCTTTGTGCGCGAGATGTATGTGTTGGAGAGGAGAGACCACACATAAGAAAAGTGACAAATAATATACAATTTATAAGTGGATGGATAAAATATAAATTATATTTTATATTTTAATGGCTTTTTGTCATTAAAACTCAACACCTCTAAGGTGGTTAAATTGTGACAATATTAGTACAGTTGATCTACGAGTCACGCTTGTCACCGTTTAACAGTATGTGTCTTTTACCCAAAAGTGATTATAATATTTTCGTCAAAAAAAAAGTTATAATGGTGAGTTTTATTCAAATAATATTGTTCATAATTAGATCTGACTAAGCTCTTCGATTTTCATTTAAGCAATGGGCGACAAGTATATGAATTCCAATACCTATAAATCCTAGTCCCCGTGAATTCCTAAATGAAAAAATAAATAAATAAATTGATTGACCACCAAATTCAGACCAATTCAAAACTACTCCAAAAAGTTTACCTGAATAGTTTTTGTGGTTTGTTCAACTTAACATCATAATTAAAGAGATTCACATAGAAATGTTAAATGATTTGCCTATTTGCTTATTCAACTAATTAAAGTGGAACAGAGAAGTATTTTAATTAGCCATGAAATCTTGTAGAGCCTTTATTTAAATGGTAGACTTGAAAGTTGCTTCAAATAGAGTAAAACCTTTTTGAGATATGGCACACGATAATCACATTGTTTGAGTATAAGATTAGAAAAGAAAACGCACTTAGGGGAATCAATTACATACCTAAACACTATGTAAAGATGCTGCCAAAAGAGTTAGTCCCTAAAACACATTCCTTAACCACTGTATTAGCTTTTGAGTTCAGCATGCTTCTTTTTAATTACTTGCGAAAACCTTGAAATAAGTTTTCTATTTGGTACATGGATATTCTAGTGAAATTTTGCTTTGTTTAAGTTGAATAATAACTTAAAGCTGTAGCTTAACTTTAAAAGTGTGCAGGCTTTTAGCTGATCATTAGCTAGCGAACTTATTATTAAGTTTAAGTGTTACTTTGTATATATATTGCTTATCCTTTAATCAACGTCCGCCACAGGGTTATCATAGACATGACCTATTTATAAGATACACGAAAGGAATTGCGGAAGAATTTTACAACATAAATAAGTCATGTCTCTACGATTGTTATAAAAGTTCTCCACAACTTTGTATTATTACTTTAATTAATTGGGTGAGGTTAGCATGCATTAATTTTATTCTAAAATTGTAAAATTAGTCCTAAATCAGTTATCAAATTTGTAACCGAGTTTTTAACATTGTATTTATTATATTTATTATGAGTTATGAAAGTAGTAATACAGTATTAGTCTTCAAAGTGGTAATTTAGTCATCATTTCCAACTTTGAGTACTAATATTACTATTTTAACAACTCATATATTTTTTTTAGAGAACTAAAATTTACATTCTTGATTTTACAATCCACACTCTTACTTTCTTTTTTAAATAACTTAAATCTTGTCTTTTAGTAACATGTGTTTTGTCTTATTATAAAATTTTTAATAAAAAAAATGAAAATATGAGTGTGGATTGTAAAATGAAGAGTGTGAATTTCAGTTTTTTTTTTTATTACATATCGACAAAATAACGTCCAAAAGGGATATTTACTCATGTCTGAGTTCGACAATTAACAGAATGACAAAGTAAAATACTATATCTAAGTTGAGTCAATAAAATAATTAGTGAAAAGTGTTGACTAAGTCAAAATTATTCAGTGGCCATTTGTGTGATTTCGCTAGCTCATGCTGCTAGAGTTTTCTTGCACCCAATTGCGTACCCACCTTCTTTAATTCTTTACCAAACTCAAATAACTTCCGGGCAAGAAAAAAAAAATCTAAAGTGATAATAAAAATGTACTATTATCGTAAGACTAGATTTTCTTTAAGTACGCTAATAAAATTTAAAACTTATGCATATATTATTAATATCATTAAAATCGAGAAAAGAATAATGTCTCACTACCCACTGGGTTAACATGGTTGGATATTCTCAAAAATCATATTTATAACATAAAAGGTATACATAAAAATCAACTCATTTCAAGCTTAGGAATTGCTTTTCTCTTGCCACACAAACTTTCACAAATTGAGAATCGAAGCACAATCTAAAATAAACCAGCAGTACCGCATTACCATCACCCATCATCATATCGACGGCAAATTGGTGGTGTCGATTTTACATTTTAGGCCTCATAATATCTATGTGACAAATAAAGGAATCTAGATCGAGTATGTGTTCGTTGTAGGCTTTCCCTAAAGGGAATATCTATAGAGATGTGAACCTCAAATATAGAGTATTTCACCTCTTTAGGTAGGGGAATATGATCATTCATCTCCAAGCCCCTAACTAATTTCGTGTCCGTCCACTATTGTTAGAAGTTCTACAAGATACCCACATTAATTGGCCAACATTTACCTTGCATTGCACATGCACAGTGCGGACACGTGTCCTGAAATCAGACACGAAATGGAAAGAGACACGAAATGGAAAGAGACATATGCTGCTTCATATAACTATTCCACAGCCAATAACAAAGCACACTCATCTCTTTCTCCCTAGCCCCCTCCTTCTCACTTGGTCCTATCTCTCACAACCCAGACACCCCCACTCATGCAGATTTAAGCTGCTGCTGATCCATTTCTTCCTTACATCTGCCCAGAAAACGCAGCTTCGATCTCCTTCCTATATTTCTCATACAATTCAGAGGGGACGTGCAGAGGAGAGCTTTGCCTCCGTTTCCTACTAACTAGGTTAGTCCTAGCTAGCTCTCTTGGTTTGATCAATCGAGTTCATGATCAGTTGTCTCTGTATATGATCTCTTTGATTTGCCTCTACTCCACAGAGATCGATCCTTACAAGACTACTCTTTTGCTCGCTAGCTCCGCCATCAAACCAAAACCAGATTATGAGGTATGTTTTCTGCATATCATAATATATTTTCATGTTTAAGAAGTGCATATATACATATGCTATTTTGGGGTTTGAATCTCGATCTTATTATATATTGGGAAGAGAAAGAAAACGCAGAGCTGCTCTTCGTTTCTCTCTGGTATATGCTGTTGTTCTCTTCTTGCCTTTACAACTTTGACCCTTTAATTTCCTGTAGCTAGCTGTAAATGATTAAAACCACACTCACTCCTTTTCTCTCTATTCTTTCTGGAACCCCAAAAAGGAAAAGAAGAAAGAGACTACTAGTAGCAACTGTTATTACTTAAAATCAAAGCTTTTGCTAATCCCCTTATATATTCATTCTTCGATCTATTCTATTCTGTTCTTCATATATATTCGACAGCAAATCGATCTTCTTTTTTTTCTTCTCTAACCAGTTCTGCGGTACTGCACGCTTATTCCTGTGGTAGAGTAGTTAGATATGAACATGATCGAGATTGAGGAGTAAATATAGTAAATACCTAAGAAGCATGGATACGAGTATGTGTGTCCGTATTCGACACAATACGATATGCGGACACGCTAATTTTTTAATATGGACACGTGGTGGACACGTTAACTAAATTTTATTTTAAATATTATATATATGCATAACAAAAATATGTGATCAAACTAAGTAGTAACAAAATCTCCTCTGTAATTGCATATGCTATTCTGGATAGGTATCTTACCACTATACAGATTACAAGATCAGTCTTATTTGATAAACTGAATTCATCAGTAATTTCATCATCAAATAAGATCAGTCAAAACAAGCTGTTTTGGACAAAATCTCCTCTGTAATTTCATAGCAGTGATAGCACTGATAACACTCATAGCAGTAACAAAATAGAATCAAAAACGTGACAACCAGGTTCATCAAATAAAACCAGTCCATCAAATATATATCCTCTCAGTCCTCTATAATCTCATTGCAGTAGCCAGTAAGCCAGTAAGATCATTCAAATAACATACCCGATGATGGCGCGACGGCGACGACGACAGCTACGGGATGCGATATCCCTTTTCTGATTTGTCTGACCTGGTAGCGAAAGAAGAACGCCCGGCGATGGCAGGATGATGGCGCGCCGGCGATGGTAGGAAGACGATGGGGCGACGGCTGTGGAGCGACGGCTCTGGAGATGCGATGACCTAGAAGGCTAGAACGAAGAGCAGACTCGTTCCAACGGAAGGAAGAACATACCCCTTAATTGGGAATTTTAGTTTTTTTTTGCTAAATGTCCAATCTGCCCCTCGTGTCCTTCTTATTTTCGTGTCCACCCACATACGCACGTGTCCAAGGCAAATACGCCCGTGTCCATTTCGTGTCCAACCGTATTTGAGCGTAGTGTGTCCGTATCCGTGTCCAATATGGGATACGACACATTTTCGGCGTGTCCGTGCATCATAGGTAAATACTGATATATGTATAGCATGAGTACGTTAGAAGCAAAAACAAAAACAAAAATGACTATGCCTCCTTAGATGACATGATCGATGATGTGACCTCCTCCACTAAATTAAGCTAAAAAAACCGAATTAAGCTAAACTACAAAGCTAGCTCTTGGAATTAATCCGACCGACGTCCGAACTTGAGCATATATATCAGACAGGTCTAATCATATTCCTCGCCTAAATTATCGAACCTAAACTTTAGTAGTAGGAGACTTAATTATTTAGAGGGTCCTAACATATGTATGAAATAAAAATAGAAACCTTGGAATAACTTTAGAGAAATACACGTACAAGACGATTCTCAATCAAATTATTAGATATTTAGAATGGCTGTGTCATGGTATTCTTAAACATACCACGGCGGCTCCATGTTGCCACTTTTCCCGGTTTAGCACCACCACCCTCTACAGTTCAATGCTTCCATTATTTTGTTTTGTTCAGTCAAGTTCTTTCTGAAACATAACATGAATTTATTTGTCACTATCTAAATTTCTATGAAGAAAGAATCGTAAGAGTACCTAGTACGTACTATCTAGGTTTTGCTATACTTGTGGGTCATATATTGTGTCACCATTTGATTGAGAAACTTTTGCAGCTAGGAACATGTCATGCTGAAGTAATTGTGGTATTAAACTTTTCATGTAGGCCTACGTACATGTCTTCCTCTTATTAGCTGGCCCTCACTCTAAGAAGCATGGATACGAGTACGTGTGTCCATATTCGACAAAGTACGATATGCGGACACGCCAATTTTTTTTTTTTGAATATGGATACGTGGTGGACACGTTAATTAAATTTTATTTTAAATATTATATATATGCATAACAAAAATATGTGATCAAACTAAGTAGTAACAAAATCTCCTCTGTAATTGTATATGTTATTTTGGATTGGTATCCTACCAGTATACAGATTACAAGATCAGTCTTATTTGATAGACTGAATTCATCAGTAATTTCATCATCAAATAAGATCAATCAAACTAAGCTGTTCTGGACAAAATCTCCTCTGTAATGAAATTACAGTGATAGCACTAATAACACTCATAGCAGTAACAAAATAGAATCAAAAACGTGACAACCAGGTTCATCAAATAAAACTAGTCCATCAAATAAATCTCCTCTCAGTCCTCTATAATCTCATTACAGTAGCCAGTAAGATCATTCAATTAACATACCCGATGATGGCGCGACGGCAAGGGCGCGACGGCTACGGGATGCGATATCCCCTTTCTGATTTGTCTAACCTGGAAGCGAAGGAAGAACACCCGGCGATGGCAGGATGATAGCACGCCGGCGATGGCAAGATGATGGCGCGCTGACGGTGGCAGGAAGACGATGGGGCGACGGCTGTGGAGCGAAGGCTCTGGAGATGCGATGACCTAGAAGGCTAGAACGAAGAGCAGACTCATTCCAAAAGAAGGAAGAACAGACCCCTTAATTGGGAATTTGGGTTTTTTTACTAAATGTCCAATCTGCCCCTCGTGTCTTTCTTATTTTCGTGTCCACCCACATACGTACGTGTCCAAGGCAAATACGCGCGTGTCCATTTCATGTCCAAGTCAGACACGCGTGTCCGACCGTATTTGAGCGTATTGTGTCCGTATCCGTGTTTAATACGGGATACGACACATTTGCGGCATGTCCATCATAGCCGTCACTCAAGTTTTTGTTTTAATTACTAAGTGGAGTTAATTAAAAAAAATTAAACTTCGATCTATTTATTTCAAGTCTGTGATAATATGTTAGAATTCCGTTAAAGGTTACAAATTAACCACAATCATTCAATATGATGTGAGTTTTCATTATTTAGATTGTCACAACCCAAATAGGCCAGTCATGTATCAATCCCACTATAGTTAGATTCCTTGATTTCACACTAAAGTTTCTGCCGCTTCAGATTTCTTACCCAAACACTCCTTAGGTTCCTTAAAACAAGATATATACCTCGAAAATCTTGAAATGAATACCTCCTATTAGTTATTTTGGAGCAAGATTGTTGTGGCTCAAATGCAGCTTCTAATTTAACTTTTAGTTATTTTTCAAAAAATAAGAGTACCATTATAGTTGGTTTTCATTTATACGATTAAATAAACAGAAAAACAAAATAAAGTTGTGTCGTTTTGTGTTTTCTCATTCTGTGGCAAAAGATATATATCTTATTTTTGTGTGGGAGTCATGATCGATGTTAGTTGTGCGCGGCTTGGATTGGATCCCTCTGACCACATAATGTATAGGATTTTTAGATTGCATTTTACTTTTTGGCAATAGTGTATGGATTGGATCCGACGAACAAGTTAGTCACAAGTTCGATCAAATAGTGTTGCCCTTTTTGTTTCGTTCTATTTGCTACCGGAATAGCTATTCTTTGAAATTCATTTAGGTGATGAAAACATATTTCATTTTTTTAATTGAGTTCATACCAAGTCTAGTAAAGACCTTAAAATATTAAAAAAATTACGATGAGATTCTTGCAGTCTACAATAATAGAATTTTCATTAAAACGGTTGAAATTATCTGTTTAACAATGACTCGTTAGCCCAATACCTTTTGATTTAGTGCGTTTGGTGCAGCTGGGCTTATAAGTAAAAGCTGACTTATACTTATTTCTGATAATAAGTTACTGATAAGTAAAGTAGCTGAGTGTTTGGTAAACTGACTTTTTAAAAGTGCTGTCACTGGGAAAAGTTGTGTCAGGGTGTTTGGTAAACCAAAAACCGACTTGTGCTTATATTTGTAAAATGACCAATTTAGACATGAAAATATTAACTTATTATACTATAGTTATTACTTTATTTTTTTTTTGTTTGTTTAATTTTTCATTATATGTCCATTTAAAATTGACATTATTACGAAGTATTTCTATAACCCAAGAATTGACATCAAGTAGCAACAAAACATAGCTTAACACATAAAATCATTCACGTTACTAGCATCAATAACAAGCCATATCTTAATTAGCATGAAGTAGCAATAAAAAAAATTGTCTAATACATACCATTCGAGGTAGCAACATCAATAACAAAATACATTTTTCATTTGCATCAAGTACCCACAAAAAATATCTAGAGACATTTAAAATTCCCTAGTACCACGCACATTCATCAAACTTTGAGTAATTTCTCTTCTTATAGCTTCCATTTCTTGTGTCCCATGACCATAATTTTCTTCTTGCACATCATTATCCATCTCCATCTCCATCCCATCACTTGAAATTCTTCTCAAATTTTCTTCAATTTGGACAAAATGCCTATCACGAATAGCATGTCTCCTTATATAATTATGGAGAGTCATAGTTGCAATGACAATCTTCACTTGTTTCTCAAATGAAAAACCTTCCATGTTTCTTAAAATATGCCATTTCTTTTTCCAAACTCCAAATGTGCGTTCAATAACACTTCTAAGAGAAGAGTGAATTTGGTTAAACAACTCTTTTTCATTTCTTGGTGCTCGTTCACGATATTCTTGAAAATGTTGTTTTGGACCTTTATAAGGTCCTAGAAAGCCATTCATTTGTGGGTATCCCGCATCAACGACATAATATTTTCCTATCAAATGATAAAAATACTAAATTTGATAAAATTTCACATGATAAAGTATTAAAAAAATTACGTAAAAATAATTAAATGTATCACCTTGTGGAGGTTTAGGAAACTTCAAATTGGAATTGTGAAGAACCGATTGAAATATTCTTGTATCATGAGCGGACCCTTCCCAACCGGCACATGCAAATGTAAATTGCATATCAAAATCACACACTGCCATAACATTTTGTGTCGGTATTCCTTTTCTACCAATAAATGGTATTTGATGTTGTGGAGATATTGAAGCGGGAATGTGCACTCCATCAATAGCACCAATGCAATCCTTAAAATAATGTAAAATATTTGTCAATTCTTGTATATAAATAATATAAACTAATGGATCAATAGTAAATAAGTAAAATATTTGAAGTACCTTAAAATGCGGCATGTATCTCTTATCCCTCATTATCTTCGGCGCAACCTCCTTAAATTCCGGATCCAACGGCTTGATCAATTTATCACCAAGTGAACACAACATGTCTAATGCTTGTCCAAAATACCTACTAACGGTTTCACCGGAATGTTGAAATCGTTCTTGTGCCGACCTATTCCCACATCCTTGTGCTAAAATATATACTACCATTCCCACTACTTCAATATGACTAGTCCTATTTGAACCCAAGACCCTAAATTCCACCTCCAAGTCACTACATAAATTAAAAAATACTTCCTTCTCCATTCTAAATGCATTGTAACATCGACTTTCATGACCTTGTAACACTTCCATTATCCAACTATTACCTGTTTGTGACGATGTCATGCAAGGATTTTTATGAATATAGTTTTCATAATAATGTTGAATGAGGAGAGCATTAAGTTGTACGAATCGCATGAATATCTCCTCCTCAACATCTTCTTCTCCACAATTATTCATTTATTCAAACAAAACCTGCAAATATAAATTCAAATTTGTAAATCATTTCAATAGTGAAGTGAATAATGAATACAATATAAATATAAATAAATACACATAAACAAAAACATAATAATAAAGATAACACAACCAATTCATAATCATGTCCAACATAATATAAGTGAACCAATACATAAACTTGTCCAACAAATGATGTACCGAATTTAAAATAACCGAATAACATCCTTAAAACCACAAAATTATCTTCTCCTCAATAGTTCATTTTTCGGTCATCTCAAATTTTAGCCACTCTAGCTTCATGTTAGGATCATCCATACAACAATACATTTCTCTCTTCTCTTGTTGTATGAATAACCTACTTGCAAAAAAAAAACATCGGACTACCCTTCCAGACCCCAGGTAATGAACCCACATCCTTCATCACTTCTTTAATACTAGTGCCATCACTTGCTCCCACACTTTTATTGATACTAGAAGTTGCTGTGCTTCTACTCTCAATTGCCTCACACATTCTGTCAATTTTTTTTGCTAAAAGAGCAGCACCTCCCACCCTTCCATGTTTTGTACCCACTCCTTTCTCCATTGCATCACTTCTTTTTCTTTTAGACTTGCCAGATTTTGGTTCCAATGTTTCATCAGAATCCCCACTCTCTTCAAGATCTTCTTCATTATCCCATGCTTTTGGACTTCTAGGCAGAGGTAGTGATGCACCTGGTGCATAAGCATGCTTGCCCGTGGCTGAAGTCCCCTTGAACATTCTGTCCAGTTTCTCTTCAAAATCAGGGTGAATTCCTTTTTTCCGAAACCTGGCAAAATCCGCTTTTTTCTGCAAAATAGAGTCCAAGAAAATAAATGTCATTACATGTTTAAATGAATAAAAGATAAAAGTATTCAAACATCAATAAATAGATTTACGTACCGCAATTTTTGCAGTCCACCAGTCGTCGGATGCCGCAATGGTTTGGAGCCTACTATCCCACCCGAGACCGGTTTGTTCATCCTTCAAATCTCTCCATAATCTCCATTGCTCCTTAAGGCTATCCCATTTATTTTTTATTTGTTTTTTGGTATAATTTTTACCCGTTTCATTATTAAAACTACTTAGCACACTATCCCATCCTTCTTTGTTAAGATGTGTGTTTGGACGATTATTTTGTTCCACCTCCTTGATACATAGGTTACAAAATACATCTACTAAGGCATCATTCCAATTGGCCGATTCTTTTCCCATCTAGGTAGACAAGAGAGTAATGCAGAAATCAGCATATATTTCACACTTTCTCTACTTAAAAGGAAATAATCTTATGGTTTATATCATCAAATGACATTAATCTATTAACCAAATTGATAGAATATGAGACTGCAACTGAAAACTGTCATGTCTAACAATATCAAAATGATCAACAATACTGAAACCACAAACCATCAAGAATAGCTGATCAAAAATGCGAAGAGGTTAAGATACTGCTCCAATTATTTGATGATGGTTTGGAAAGTCAAAAGCAGATTCTGGAAACAGTATGATGGTTATGCTGCAAATGATCTTATTTTGTTTGTTTTTGGTCGGAGAGCTCCCAGCCTCCCATATATGTGATATGTGATCTGTGATTAGAGTGTGCTAAATATATTAAACCTTATATTCCTAGAATTGGTTTTAATAACAGCCTGCAACTGATGCATAACAGTACGACTTATTTCAATACAGTGAACCCATAACAGTACAACTTATTTCAATACAATGCATGCAACTGATGCTAAATCCGTTTTGCATTTCATTTTAACTCTTAATAAGTCAGTTTCATTTAGATAGATTGTCTAGTTGATATATGTGTATTAACTGCAGGTTGTTCCTTGAGCATTTCCCTAGTGTGATTCAGTTCCAGTAACAAAAACAAATTATAAAGCCATGGAAGTTGAAAAATAGAAAAGGTCCAACATTGGATCACCTCTAAACGTCATTAAAAAGACAAAATATACTTTTATTTTTCTGATCAAAAGAGACAATATGAACTTGTACCAGAATGAGAAAATGACAAATTAAACACTTGCTCAAACCTAAAAATAATTTGGAAAGTGGTCTATGCTGCAGAAGTCCATCAAGTTACTTACTCTTATCTTTTGATTACAAAGAAAGTTACTTACTCTTAGTGTATCTAAAACTAGAAATTGGCAATCGAAAGGAGTTGAACATGAGCCATAAGTTGTGTGTATATTCAGAAAATAAATCTAAACAAGAATTCGGTGGGCACTGAGCTCTGAAAGGGAAGGTGGAGCTTTTTTCTCACCAAAAATGAAAAGAAAAAGAGCTGCTGATAAATATTGGGACTGTCGGCAAAAGGGGAATAACCAACCATTTGCCGAGTGGTGAGGGATTTCTGAATCAAATTATTGTGTTTTCAGAATCATTGGTACCATAAGACTAGAATCTGTCCAGGAAAGAAGAGTATGAAAGGTGCTTCCCTTGTTGATTTTTACACACAATTGTATGGTAGAGGCATTCTATACATTATTGGTGGCCCTATATTCTGATGGAAAAAAGATCATTAGATCCTTAGATTGAAGCAGTTGCATGCATTGTAATTAAACAGTTTTGATTGAAGCATTAAACCCTAAACGGGGAAAAGGGAACATAGGGCAACAGAGTTTCAAACAGAGTTTCAACTAAACCCAGAAAGTTGCAACAGAGAACATCAGCAAGACAAGAGTTTCAAACACAATCCAATCAACACTAAAGGGGAAAAGGGAAAGAACATCTGAATAAGGGAAAGAGGTTCAAACACAATCCAACTAGCAGAAACCAAACCTATAGTACATAGAATGCAATCAAAACATAGAGAAAAGATGAAGAAATAAACCCCATAAAAATTGTAGAGATTGAAGGGAGAAAGGTTCACCTGCGTGGTGGGTTCGCACTCCTGCTATGCGGCGAGTTTCTTCGGGGTGTACGGCTGCGTGGTGGGTTTGGGTTTTTAACTTAGCTTTATATATAATGGTAGTCTTGTAATTAGTGAATATTGGTAAGGATACCCATTGTCATTTTATAAAATTCATTAATCCGCGAAAATAAAAACAAGGTGACTTATAAGCAGAAGGTGGGTAGGAGCAGCTTCTCCTTTTCTTTGGAAATTGACCCATACTTTTTTAAAAAGTTACTTATATATTGTGTTACCAAACACCAAATTCTTCCATGCTTATAAGTAAAGGAGCTTATAAGCTCCCCCAAACGCAACCATAGTCTCTTCTTTATAAATAGGACGTTGTGATTTCGACACATTAAACTCGTTGTAGCATTTCAGTTATTTATTTAATCAATTTAAAACATGACTAGCTATGTGTATTGAGTTTTCATCGAATGAAATGTAAGAGACGGTTTGAACGTCAAAAAATGTTTCTAAATTAGGCGGCCATACTCATATTAATTTTCCTCACGAATGAGGATGGCTGTTGAGGACCTCAAGTTGATAAGTTGATAAACATTGAAACACCACATTTATTAACAACAATATCCAAGTCTTTGCGTCACTTCCCTTTTCCTATATTTACTTTGCCAGGAACCCCGTTGGGCGTGGGCTCACTGAAAGCTTGGATTTAGTCAGCTTTAGCAAAAACAATGAATAGAGTAAAGAGAGGCCGATGAAAATGTCCATTTGAATTACAATTTATAAAGCATGATGAGTCTATTTCCAGGCCACCCGTTGCAACGCATGATGTGATAGGGTGCACATCATAAGCAGGGGCGGACACACATAGGGCCAGCGGGAACTGGTGCCTCCACTCAAATTTTGACGTTTGGCATTTTTTTTTTAATCTTATTCAATATATGATATAATTAAATAGAGAATGAGAGGAAGATAGAGAAAAAACTCTAGACGTAGCCACTAATAGAGCTATAGTTCAAGAAAATTTACATAAAAACCTATTGACGTATGTGTGCATATATTAGACTAATTGGTAATATATGCAAAATTATAAAGTATTTGTTCAGTAGTCTCCTTGAGTTTGTCGTCTTTATATTAATCGCATACTCTAATCGGCTAATCCTACTACTACTACTAGGTTGAGTCCTCCAATCAACCTCTCGTTTTCCGACTCCCTAAGAACCTCAAGAACCTGGCCTCACATTCATTTGCACCACTTTTGATGACAAATCTCAACAGGTACACATATTTTAAGGAAAGTAGATATTTATATTGAAATCCAAAAAAAAAAATGTGCTTCACGCAAATAAAACTCTTTGTTTTTTTTTTTTGCCCCCACTCATATAATTTTCTGCGTCCGCCACTAATCATAAGTGGCATGATTTACTATGGTTAAAATTCTCCTCAAGTTATACATCTTTGTACATAGGCACATATGGTTTGTTATGTAAACATAATACGCACGATCTTATATTTGAAGCAATATTTTCAAAATCGTTGAGTGTTTAGATATGAGAAATACCAAGATGTCAAGATGCTAGAAGCATAGGATATCTTGGTATACTATAACGTTCATTCGGTCAATAATTGATTAAAGAAATTATAATCAGCCATGTTTGGATGTAAATCTAATAGTGGAAAGAATTATTTTTATGAGTTGATTTTTTTATTTTATTTTACAATTGAATGCACATTCCAAGATAATTGAGTATATTACTAAGTGAACGTCATTGCACTATAACACTATAATTTTCCCGTTGATTTTATTTACCGGTTAAACGCAAGACAAGCCTTGCAAACCTGAACCCCATCGGCCAATGTGTAAGGCATGCTTGAGCTTTCTAAACCCTAAACTTTAAATTAAGTACTTTAAAAGTTACGTAATCACAGTAATTACGGTAATCGGCCGGATGGATCCAACTGAGTCCACCTTTGAGTCCAGATGGATAGAGGTACACTGACTCCACACATTTACATCTGATCTTCACGTTCAACCTAAACCCCTATCTACTACGCAACAATCATCAGTCATCAACTTTCTACTTTTTACCCGAAATGTATCAACTTGCTACTTTTTACCCGAAATGTACTTATGTTTTCTGTTCTTGAAGAAGAAGGATCCAAATCCAAATGTAGGTTCCGCAATGTTACAGTAATCACGGGTCACATTTGCTCAGTGGTTAGGACTGTGGATAATAATGATTAGCTGTAATTACCATTTACAAGTCAAAAGCATGGTAATTTACAAGTCCAACCTTCAAAATCCCGTTTATTACTTTATTTCCATTTGCCATTGGCGGCAGTCTCCTTGTTCTTCTTTCGCTCCCAATTGATTTGGCTATTCGACTTCTCCTTCTTCTTCTTCTCTCCAAACATTGTGTTGATTGTTGTTGTTATGTTCTCTAACCATGCCTTCACAGATGAAGCCCCACTCCAAGAACCCGCAACAGGTAGCTTATCTCTCTCTTTGTTTATGTCTCTCCCTTTGTATATTTATAATCATCATCGTGATGATGATGCATTGTTGGTTGTGTTTGTTGGGTTTAATTTTGTTGGAAAAACTGAGAGGAATTTGCAGAAGAAATGGGCTGAACTGTGTTGTTTGGATTGGTCGTGCATACAGCTGTTCTGGCCCAGAGTTGTGATGCGCAAATGGCTCAACATCTCCGCCAAAGACTCCGATTACAGCGCCGACACCGAGGACGAGGATGACTGGGATCCTGATTCCCCAACCCAGCAGCAAGGTAACAGTTTCTTCAGTTGTACATGTGTTTCTTGGAATTTAAAGTTATCTTTGCTATGGTGTTTTTTAGCATTGTCTTTTTGTTTGAGGAATACCCTTTTGGGGTTTTGAACTGAATGTTTAGTTGGTCATTGCAGAATTTGGTCAACGGGGACGAGGGTCGAGGTTTAGAGATATCAAAGAAGATGAGTCTGAGGATGATGATGACCCTGATGGTAATTTTTCAAGGATTTATTTTCATTATATTTAGTGATGACTGTGATGAATGTGAATCATGTTTTTCTAATCTGGTTTCTGTTCAAGAAGAATACACTGGCACGTTTATAGCTAGCTTAGTCTCAGATGTCAAATGCATTTCCAGTTAAAAACTTATATCTTCTGTAGTTCTGTTTCTGATCAAATTCAGTATCGTTTTCGACAGTTAGCTCCCCTTATTTTTTTGTTTATTTTCTTGGTTAAACAGATGCTCTTCCTAGAATACGAAGACGAAAATCAGAGACCTTTAGAGCACAATATATAAATACAAAGGAAATCAGGTATGCTCTTCATATTATTGTAATATCAAGACACATTTGGTAATTTACTTGCTGTGAAGGCGTTCTTTATCAGGCTGTATTTATTAATAGTTCTATTGTTTGGTTCCTGGCTGTTTCCAGAATATGTGTTGGTACATGGAATGTTGGAGGACAGACTCCACCGGAAGATTTGGATATTGATGGTTGGCTAGATATCAATGACCCAGCCGACATCTATGTAATTGGGTATGTATATTTGACCTCTTTACTTACCAACCTGAAGAGTCACTGATTTTGAATTGATAGATCCTATTCTGTATATCTTGATCTATTATCTTGTACAGTTTCTTGCTTTATAAATGCTATTGAATAACCTGAACCAATCACTCTATCCTCTATATTCCATGTGCCTTTTCTCCCATCTTTAGTTTCTTGTACCACTTTGATTTGTACTGTAATGTGCTGCTTATTTTCAGTCTTCAGGAGATTGTGCCACTCAATGCTGGGAATATATTTGGTGCTGAAGATAACCGTCCAGTTAGTAAGTGGGAAAATGTTATTCGTGAAACGCTGGATAGATTTCGACCTGCGACCAACAAGGTTAAATCCTTTAGTGATCCTCCATCACCCTCAAAATTTAGGCCATCTGATGATGTCCCTTATATGGATGAGGAGATATTAGATGAAAGTGATGGTGATATTGGTAATGAAGTCCATCCGTTGGATGACGAACCCACAGATTTTGGTGCGAGCAATGGTACATCAGTCACAAGTGAAGCAGTGAATGTTGATTGTCCAGTTTCTAACTTTACTGATAGTACTAAACCGGGGATGCCAATTGGAGAGGATTTACAGAGGCAATATTCTTCTCCAAAGAGATTAGATAGGTTATATTGTCTTCGCCCAGATGATTGTTCATTAGATGAAGACGCTTCTGATGTCCAACATAATGAAAAGTTAACCAAAATGCTTAGTGGGTCTGATAGAATTGGTATGAACTGGCCAGAGCGTCCACTGAACTTGTTATCTCAGCACTTATTAGAGCGACGAAATTCCTTTAGACCAACAAAGTCTTTCAAGTCCTCAAAATCTTTCAGGACATACAATTCTTTCAAGTCAACTGCAAATGACATGACACCAGAAATAGCTATGCTTGGAGAGATTGATCTTGAATCTCTCATGAAACGGGAAAGAAGGCCATCATATATAAGGATAGTAAGTAAGCAGATGGTTGGGATTTTCCTAACTGTATGGGTTCGTAGGAGCTTGCGTAAGCACATTCAAAACTTAAAGGTGTCAACTGTTGGTGTTGGTGTTATGGGATACATTGGTAACAAGGTTCGTTTCGTTTTACATATTAGTATCTCTATATATTTAGTGAAATAATTTTCATTATACTGACTGTTATTGTTAGTGGTAGACTGATGTGATCATCTCACAGTTACTTCTTTAAATGCTGTTATCATGTATTAGCTCCATTTGAGATTGCTTTAAAATTTTGCTAAATGTGACTAGACACTACCAAAATCACTTTTTAAAAGTGAGAAGCATTCTTTTGTTACAGAAGCAGTTTCAGTGGTGTTTGAAAAATCACTTGGCATATGCTTCCTAAAGTGCTTTTTTGAAAAATACTCAAGTTTTATAAAGTGCTCTAAATCTGCTTCCACTGGAAGTGCAATATTACAATGCACTTCTAGAGATCCCATTATTTCATTGATGTCAAATTCTACTGATGTACCTGTACGACATAGCAGATAAGTATAGAACTCTGGTTAAAAATTAGAAAGTTTCCGGAGAGTTGTACCCCACCCTTTCAGTCTTCAGATGATATAGTCATAGCAGCCCCCTTTTAGGGGCTTCAGTGACCCTTGCTTTGTTGTTTTTTGGCGGCATTGAACTTTGCAATGCATATATCCAGTAATGGAGAATTCCCATTGTTAGACTTGTTCCTAGAATCTATTAGGTGCTTAATGATATCATGCATCCAGAAGGTCCCATATTATATACGCCTTCCTAGCAACTCATCCTTAGTTAGGTTTGCACTTAGTTTTCTCTGATGATTTGTTAAATCAGTAAAGAATAGGTACTTTGGAAATAATACTGGGTCTTCTCTCCCCTTGTCTCATTCTCTGATGTTCTGCACTAACCAATGTCTCACAAAAGTACTTTATTTCAGTGAGTTTGACTGTTGATGTCTTTTTCCTGATTTTAAGAATTTCTCAATTATTCCAGGGATCTGTATCTGTGAGCATGTCCATATATCAGACGCTGTTTTGTTTTGTGTGCACTCACCTGACAGCAGGTGAAAGGGAGATAGATGAACAAAAAAGAAATGCTGATGTGCATGAAATTCATCGGAGAACTCACTTTCATTCTTTTTCTGGTATTGGACTTCCGAAAAGTATCCATGACCATGAGTAAGTATATGGCATTTTTAATTAAAAGAAGCTGAATTCGTGCCCTATTTGCCTTGTTATCTTTCGCCTTTATTTTTCTGTTCTTTTTTCCTCCAAGATTATGTACATACATGTGTACTTCTCATATACATGTGTCCATCCAATTTTAGAATAGCTACCAAATATCAAATGGTATAATCTCCTAAAAAAACTGCCGGATATGCAAATTGATTATACGACTGCAACTTTATTAGTGTTGATAAGGAGCTTATGTGTTCCTCATTAAGAGATTACACTGAAACTATTTTCTACTATTGCAGAAGAATAATTTGGTTGGGTGATCTAAATTATCGTATCAACTTATCATATGAGAAAACACGAGAACTCATCTCCAAAAAGGAGTGGTCCCAGTTGGCTGAGAAGGACCAGGTACAGTTTTTCCTTTTCTTTTGATACATTGTTGAATTAAAATTATTTTTGCTGGGTGATAATGTGTCTAGTAGCAATCACATCCGTCTTCTTGTCCCGCTTATATTGATCTGTATTGGTGCTATGCATCACAATTTTTCTGCTGATTGATCTATGCTTCCTGACTCCAAGTCAATCTTTGATACAAATACATATCAGTTGAGCCCAATTTGAGTGTATAAATTTTTCTCTATAATGGTTAATGCTTGCCTAAAAGTAGATGGCTTATTAAACTTTGCAGTGCTTTTTTTGGTTAATACTTTAATCTTAAAGGCTAGTAATCATGGATCAACCAAATTTTGGTCATTCAATTCTACATTGGACTATTATACCTGTAATTTTTTAAGATACAAGATAGAGCAAGATACTTCAAGCTAGATTTTATTAAGTTTTTCAGTTAATTGTGTGCAATTTTTTTTAACTCTTTCTATTTGTTTCATTAGTGATATGCTAGTTACCTTGTCTTCAAACTTATATTCCAGATTGTATGACTGGTTGAACATATGATCTATCCAATGAGAGTTCCATGTTTTACTGTATAGCAATATGCTTGTATATTTTTACATGACAGCCTGTAAATTTCGGGAGGGGACATGTTTGTGGGATTTTATACAATGAATTCTATTTAAATAAATTAAATTTAGTTTTCGAGTCAAATTAACTGAGATTCCAAAAATAACTTTAGACACATTGTCATTTACTCTGACAGCTTGTACGACAATTTAAAAAAGGTCGTGCATTTGATGGGTGGTCTGAGGGCGTTCTAAATTTCCCGCCAACTTATAAGTATGAGACGAATTCGGACAAGTATTACGGAGAGGATCCAAAAGGTGGAAGGCGGACTCCAGCATGGTGGGTTTGCATTGACCCATATCTATTTATTCATTTTTTTTTTAAATAGATGCACTGTTTTTCCATTCTGTACTTTGAAATACTGTAGGTTTTAGGATGTTAACTGAACTAGTTTGCAATTGTCTTTTCTCTAGCCTTATAACTGAAAAGCTCTTTTCATTATTTACATCCCAAAAGGGTCTGGAGATGATGATATGAATGTGTCTTATAATAGACTTTAGTAAGGAATGTAATTAAATAACTCAGAACTTAGCAACCATTTATACATTGGGTGTGGCTAAATGTACCTAGCAAAGTTCTAAGTATACCCAGCATCTAAAAGTTTATCCCCTTAATTTCCATTTACCCTTGTTTCCAAAAACTCAAACCCAGCCAAAGTGTTCCACAGTCAACCATCTTCACTTCTTTCTTTTGCTACTTCGAGCAACACCTGGCTTACTACAAACACATACATGGAGTGCGAGAGGAGACCAAGAATTGTACCCTGGCTTACTACAAATACATACATGGGTAAATATGGATTATTGACCACAATATGCTAGGGCTGGGTGTACTTACAATTTTGCCGAGTACATTGAGCAACACCCTTATAGATTTTGCAACTTGTGTTGTAGTGTATGGTAAATTTCAACTATAAAAGTAATATATATATATATATATATATATATATATATATATATTCAGTTTAGTACACATTCTGTTAACTTACATTTCTTAAATACCTTTTTTATAATTAAGTTTGTAAGAACTTCTTTCTGGAGTTCTATTTCATTAAAGATCCTTCAAATTGTTGTCTTGCTTTGAGAATATGCATCACTGGTGGTTCAGTGTTGAATCATTATACTAAGAATCCTTTGAAGACTTAATTTAGGAAACATTTACACTTTCATTATACAGTCAAATAGGGTGGAGTCTGATGTATTGTTAGGAATTTTCAAAATCTTCCCCAAATAAGAAAAGGGTTTTGTATTCTTCAATAAATTCTTTTCAATCTTTAGTATTCTCTTTATATAATTGTAAAATGTAAATCAATTCCTTATACGATATTCACAATTCTGTGCTCCCATTTTCAGGTGTGACCGCATTCTTTCATATGGCCGAGGAATGAGGTTACTGCATTATAGAAGGATTGAACATAAATTTTCTGATCATCGACCAGTGACTGCTACTTATATGGCAGAGGTTGAGGTTTTTTCACCTAGGAAACTTCAGCGGGCCCTCACATTCACTGATGCAGAGATTGAAAATGAGGAAATTCAAACGGATATGGGTATTGATGTTGGAATGAACTGCTTAAAATTGGAACAGGTACGTGTGTTACTAGGCCTGTTGTGCATTGGTAGGTACGTAAAGTACCTCCAGATTCTTAAGAACTATTTATCTGCTGTCACTTTTTTGTTTTAACTCCACTCCTCCCAGTCTCCCACCCTAAACTCCATCAACCCTTGACCTTTTCGCTGTTATCTGGTGCCACTTTTGTTTGGGTACTAGAGTAAGCCACAACTATGATTTGGTTTATGTCACGTAGCTTGCACAAGTATTAGATGTTGGAATTACATGGTGAATGATGCTTCATGTTAAAGCCCGTTTCTATCAGCCTCAAATAACAATGTAATGTTTTGAGGTATATTAAGCATACATAGCTGTAAATGGGTTTGTGAATGCAGTAGAAAGAACACTTATTTGCAAACTATTACTCTAATACTGCCTCAAAGCTTCCCAACACATTCCTGGCACACTGATTATTTATTTTTCGCTCTTTGAATCCTTGAAAGGTGTGTGCTTGTGTTCATAAACTTACTTTCTCATGCAGGGTATATGTGATTGGGATCGTTGAATGGTTAATTGAGGCTACTATATCTATACTATATCTATGCTGTGCGTGGAATTTCCAGCGTGTACAGAAATTTTTTTATTACATATACAACTTATATCATTCTTTGTTGTGATCACTTTGTTCACCACATGATAATGATATATGTCGTCTGGCCAAAGGAAAGAAGAGGAACATTGACGTACTCTTCTGATAGATTGTAAATCGTATAGGATTGTTTGCCAATCAGTTGCAGAGCATGTAAGTTGAGTCGAGTTATACATCATATAGTAAACAAGAGTAAAGTTTGCTTTACACATGTGCCGTATTGTATAATCAAACCTTATCAAGGAAGATTTCTGGAATTGTAAATAATAATATGTGAATACAAATGGGTAATGGATGTTTTTAGATGATGTTTGCTGTTCTTGGTGTTACTTATGTCTTATTGTTTTTTTTTCTCCTTGGTACAAACACTTGAGAAAAATATTTAGTTATTTTTTTCCGTTGAAGTCCAACTCAAAGCATAGTAAGATTATTATAGTCATAGTTATAAGGAGTCTCTGCTAGGGTTAGGGTTTTCTCTCTAAACTCTATCTTTTGCTCGGAATCTCCCTCTCTCATCACCATGGTTGATGCCGTATCTGCTCATCTCGCTGCCTCTCTCGCCATAACGGAGAA
Organism: Potentilla sterilis; assembly: GCA_963682095.1. NCBI lineage: Eukaryota > Viridiplantae > Streptophyta > Magnoliopsida > Rosales > Rosaceae > Potentilla > Potentilla sterilis. The sequence goes on along the minus strand of OY821757.1, from coordinate 28,687,152 downwards.
TGGCAAGCGTTTCTTTGGTCCTTCCAGTCGTGCTGCCATCTCCACCAACTTCTTTGCGGTGGGGCGCACTCTTTCGGTTCATGGTCGTCGGCCAGATCCCAAAGCCCTTATTGGTACCCTAATCAATCTTTGGGATATGCATAATCGGATCTCAATGAGGTTTGAGGAAGGGTGCTATGTCCTCGCGTTCAAGGAGGAGTTGGAACGGAAGAAGATTGTTGAAGGTGGTCCCTGGTTTTATGGTAAACATGTTCTTGCCCTAGTTTACTATGATGGTGTGCAACCTCTGAAAGAAGTCGTGATCCCTACCATACCGGTGACAGTGGAGTTTTTTGGTTTGCCTCCGAAACTTCGCACGATGGTTGCGGCGTTGATGATTGGTGCCACCCTAGGTAAGGTCATCGACAAGCCAAAATTGAAGGAGGGTGTGAAGGTGCGAGTTCTGCATCCTCTGTCTCATCCTCTGTCTCAATGGGTACAACAAGTGTACCCTCCACAGGCTTTTGACTTCTCTAGTATTGATGCGAATGTGAGTTTCAAATACCTTAAGTTGGTAAGGTATTGTCGGATCTGTGGTTTATTTGCTCATGAGCAGGGAGGGTGTGTCGGTGCTCCACCGGTGTTGGAGGGTGATTCTCTAAACCCTAATGTGACGGCTTCAGCGTCCGTGTTTGTATCTCAAGCTGAGGGCTCTTCTGGACCTTCTATGGTTGTCTCTTGGGATCCAGTAGCCCCATCGCTGTTTACTATTCCAGGTATGTCGGCGGTGGAGATGGAGGCACAGGCAGCTCGGTTTCGAACCCCAAGTGTGGCACCTCCTGTCGTACCTACTCATGTTCCTGAAGGGATTGCTTTGCCGGAGGTTCCTTCGATGGCGGGGACCAAAAGGAAGGCTTCAGCTACAACTATGCTTACATATTGTAAGCGTGGTAAGTCCACTACACCTGCTCTGGCTTCAACTTTTGTTTTTGAGGGGGACCTTGCCCTCAAGAACGTCAATGGCCAGTTGATGGTGTCACCTAAACCTAAGGGCAAAGTGGGTCGTCCTCCGGGTCGGAAAAATATCCCTAAGGCCATGAAGAGTTTGAATGTTGCATTAGAGGGCAGAAAGCTTCGTAAGAAGAGGGGCTCCAAGAAATCAGGAGTTGTTTCAACTGTGTCTGATGTGGTGCCAGAGTTGGTGGATGAAGTGATAGTTCCGGGAGGAACAGAGGCAGCATGTGTTTCTGGTGAGCTTGGGGTTCTGCCCCAAGTGTAGTAAGTCCATTTAGTTTTAGGTTTCATAATAAATCGAAATAGATCTTTGACGTAGCTTCGGGGTCTATTTTGGTAGCATCGTTGGTTACTTGGTTCTCGTTCTTTGGACTTATTCCTATGGTTGTATTACCTTAGGTGATTCTAAGTTATCTTAGTTTTGCCTTTCATTGCTCGCTTTTGACGTAGCCGGGAACTCCCGGTGAGTCATGCTTGTAATGTAACCTATCTTTCTTACATTAATGGATGTGACGCCTCATGGTTTTAAAAAAAAAACACTTGAGAAAATAAAAAATAAAAGTCATGAAAAGACATCCCATAGTGATGACTGATGAGAATATGTTCAAGCATTGATATGATTTGATTGGGAAATATTAGATCTTTTGTGAAGATAATTGCAATGTGTTTGGTTCGGAGATAGAACAAATTCAATTTGACCGCCACCATAATTATTAATTGAGATATTGTATTTACGGATAAAATGATAATCGAGCTCAATATGCTTAGTATCTGTATCAGACGATATATAGGAGGTTCTTATATTTACTCTATATAACAACATCCTATTAATTTGATGTTTATTTGTGTAGTTTTGACTCTGGACGTGCAAAAACCGCCATTAAAAAGGTTGAAATGCTTAGGTAATGATTCAATCTGACAACCCTAACGGGTGGGTCGTTATGTTGTATTTTTGCTGAACTATAATTGGGTTAACGATTTTCTTTAAAAAAAAATAAAAATTGTCACGCAAAAGAAAGATGGGTGGAAATGAAAGCTCATGTAGTTTTAGTTTCTTAACACAATCATGAGTGTTGACAGTAGCCACAGAGGGACTACATAGGCCCACAGACCCTCAGCCAGCACGTCCGGGGCCGGACTGAGGCCCGGAGCAGGATCACCAACACCCGGACCCGAGGCCCAGCGGTCTACCTTGTGACCAGGGGCCCGGGGACGCCAGCCTGCCGAACAGGCCACCAGAGCTGCCCTTTTATGTACGAACAGAAGGAAACCAGTCTCACATCGAAGGGTAAGACCAGACCCCAGGCCCGACCACCTAATTAAGGGCCTCAACTACCCTCTTTAATAGGTAACTAATCTCTCCAACTGCTTATCACTCTTGCTTAAGTTATCTATTCATCACAACTGTACTAACTTAATTAGGCATCGAAGAGGAGAAGACCGGCCCGCCCGGTATTCCCCTTAGTTAGCAGGTTCGCAGGAGGAGATCACATCTTGATTCATCAGTTTTCACTAGGCCTACGGGTTTGTGCAGAAACAATTGGCGCCTTCTGTGGGAACCTTGTATAAAAGTCACGTAGGCATCACCAAATGGCAGAAAGCTCAGAAGCGGGGCAGGAAAGAAATACAACGAAGGGTCAGCGGGTCGCACCAGAGCAAGTGCTCATCTCCACCCCGGTCGCTGTACGGGAGCAGCGCAGCGACCAGGGCAACCAGGACGACGACAGCTATGGGAGGCCGAACAGCACGTCGGGGGCATACAACGATAGCGCGCGCGGGAAAGGCCCGGTGGAAGGCGACCAACCAACGCACCGGGGCTTTTCGCTGACATTCTCGGACGATCCGAGCGACAAAGAGGAGAGTCTGCTCGGTGACAGCAACCGGGACACCACGTACAGCCCCGACCGGCACGATATGGCGGGGGAGATACGGGCAATGAGGGCAGAAGTCGGTCGCCTGCGCGCGGAGAGCGACCGGGATAGAGCAAAATCCAATGCTCGGTATGAGGAAATGGAGACGGTAAACGCTGCCCTGGAAAGAGGACAGCAGCGCAACGCCGCTATGGCAAGAGCACGTACACCCGCGCCAGGCCAACCTCAGCGCCTTGAGGCGGGACAGTCATCGGGAGGAAGGTCTAGCGACCGCAGGAGGGCGGAGTCCCCGGGCGGTGCGGTTTACCAATGAGCACGCCAGTACCCCCGCAGTCGCACGCTTCATTCGAGGATGAAGTCGTCACCCCTACCGCACGGGCATTACGGGTACTCACCGACTCTGTGTCGGATCTAAAGGCCCAAATGGAGGCCAACGAGAGAAGGGCGGCGCGGCCGATGGAAGGCGCACGATTCAACGAACGCATGGGCCCCTTCTCGCACCGGGTTCTGGAATCAGGGAGGTCTAGCAACCAGAAATCCATAAAGCTCACGTACTCAGGATCCGGCTGCCCATACCAACATTTGGATAGTTTCCGGTCCCAAACATGCGCCAAGGGTTATTCCGATGCAGTGTGCTGCAACATATTCCAGGAAACCTTGTCTGGAGAGGCGCTCAGCTGGTTCTATGAGCTCCCGGCAAACTCCTTCGAGGCGTTTGAACAACTAGCCGACCGGTTCGTAGGCCGCTTCATCCTCCGGGTCGAAGGAGCTCGGACATCGACCATCCTCTTCAACTGCAGACAGGCACATGGCGAGGAGCTAAGGACGTTTGTCAACCACTGGCAAACGGTGACTGCTGGGTTCGGAACCTGGACAAGGGCATCGCCGAGATGGCGTTCAAACAGTGGCTTCGGCCAGGAAAATTTTCCTACTCCGTACGGGTGGAACTCCCGCAGGGGTATGACGAGCTAATGGCGATGGCCATCAGGCATGCTCAGGCGGATCATGAAACGTATGGGCGCTCAGCTGGTTCTATGAGCTCCCGGCAAACTCCTTCGAGGCGTTTGAACAACTAGCCGACCGGTTCGTAGGCCGCTTCATCCTCCGGGTCGAAGGAGCTCGGACATCGACCATCCTCTTCAACTGCAGACAGGCACATGGCGAGGAGCTAAGGACGTTTGTCAACCGCTGGCAAACGGTGACTGCTGGATTCGGAACCTGGACAAGGGCATCGCCGAGATGGCGTTCAAACAGTGGCTTCGGCCAGGAAAATTTTCCTACTCCGTACGGGTGGAACTCCCGCAGGGGTATGACGAGCTAATGGCGATGGCCATCAGGCATGCTCAGGCGGATCATGAAACGTATGGGCAACACCTGTTGAAGAGAAAGCAGGAGGGGCACCCCCCGGCCGGCCGAGAAAACAAGGCCAGCCAGCGGAGCGAGAATCGAGGCGCCCAACCAAGCAGACCCGGCAGAAATTGGGGGAACCAACAGCAGCAGAAGCCCTATCATGACAAACCCCAGGGCGAGCACAAGCCGGCGCAGTACCGGCAAGAACGGCCACTGGTGATCATGCCAGAAGAACGTCAAGAGGTCTTCACCACTCTAATCTCTTCATATGAGGACATCTTGCACGAGAACGGGAACATCATTCCCCCACCGCCGAGGAGCAAGTACCCAAAGGAGAAACTTACCCAGGCGCGAACAGGCAAGTACTGCTCCTACCACGACGAAGCTACCCATCAGACGAACAATTGCTTCGCCCTCAAGACAGCGGTGGAGGGTTTGGTTAACAGCGGTCAGCTTCAGCGGTATATAAGGGAAAGGAGAGCAGATCCCGACCGAGAGCAGGGCCAGGGCTGGTAAGCACTCCCGGACCCAGCGAAGGGTTAGGTGCTAGAAATTAAAAGCATTTAGTTTGGCATATCAACGGTTCAACCAACGTAACATCATAAGATATGTATGCCAACTATTTTGAGAGAAATCCAAGGAATTCCACCGGTGCAAAATGTATATCCAAAGGGTATAATACAAAAAAATCGTTCCAGCAGATTTACAAAAAAAAAAAAGAGAGAGAGAGCAAAACAAAAATCTTAAGGAGCCGCGTCTCCCTCCTCAGCGGGCATCCCACCAGCTTCCCCAGATGGAGCCACCGCATCCTCTCTAACAGGTTCAGATGGTCGAAGCCCGCCTTCCCCTTCCGACTGCTCCTCTCCTGCCAGCTGCCCATCAGCATCATCGTCGGCCCCCGCCTTCGGCATTCGCGAGGTATCCAGGTACCCCTTCTCTTCCCACTCCACGTAGGCATCGGCGATACCCGACTCCCTAGCCTTTTCCAGGAGTTCAAGAAACTGATCACTAGCGTGATATTTCTGGATAACCCGCTGGAAAAGCTCTGGGTCCTCTTCTCCAGCCGCAGCAGCAGTGGCGGCACGCACAGCGGCAGCTCCCACCTGGAGCCCATCCACTCTGGCCTCCAGCTCGGCCCTCTCCTCCTCAGCCCGCTCCTTCTCCTCCTCGAGGCTCCGGACCTGGTCTTCTAGCTTGGCCACTTGTTTCTTGGCCCTCTCCTCCAGCCTGACTTTCTTCCGCTCAAGCCTGGACTTCTCAACTTCCAGGCGCTCACGGGCTCCTGTCAGAGCGGCCACCTGCCTCTTCAACTCCGACAGCTCCTCACTCGGGTCCGGCTGGTACAGATTGTACAATAGCTACAGAACAACAGGGAGCCGATTAAACAAGCAACAAAATAACGAAACCCGGCAGAAGTTATGAGTGGTGCCGTGGCACCAAGAAATTCTTACCCGGAGGACCGACTCCTTGCTCTTCTGGCGGTTCTCCCCCGACAAGGCTGCAGCGACCCCAGGCCAGCCACATCTGCCGCCAGACTCCGGACGAAGGGACTCTCCGGACCTCCCCTCTGTTCCTCCACAGGAGCGGGGCTACTCTGCTGACCGGCAGAATTTGAGGCAGCAGCGGCCTTGTCCCCAGCGGAACTTGTTGCACCGCTGGCCAACTTGAGCCGTTTCGCCAAGTTTTCACCAGACAACCGGTCAGTCAGCGTCACCAGCGCGGAGGGAGGAACGTCCATGATCCTCCGTCTCTTCTCACCCAGGTCGACCGGTGAAGAAGATTGTGCGTCTGTCCGAGAGACCCTGGTGACAAGCGGGACTGATCCCGGTCGGTACGGAATCCTGTTCGTCCCACCAGGAACCTTTGGTGGTCCCCCGATGGTCTTGCCCTTTCCGGGTCCCGCCTTGGACGCAGCGGGGTGAGTCTTCACACGCCTTAGGGTGTAGGCGTCGTCTGCAACATCCAAGGCCATCGGTTCGGCATGAACGGTAAGCCGGCCAGACTCCTCATCCACCGAGGTCCGTGAAACGGCCTCCCCTTTCTCCTTCAACCTCGAGACAAGGTCTTCACCGTCCATGGATAGTGTGTTATCGGGCTTGACGACCGTCCGGGAAGATGCACCTGCAGAACAAACAAAGGGTTAGTATCAACTCGGTCAGCAGAAACGCCACCACTAAAACCCTGCTACGCACCGGGATTCCTCCCAAGGCAGCAGTACTCCAACACCTCCCGCCGTATGAAGTTGTAGGAGCTTCGCTCAAGATCATCCCAGCACCCGAGTATCGTCATAATCCTATCCCGCTCCAACTCGGACAGTACGAAAGATTGGTCACCAAGGGGCTGGAAGGCACCAGGAACCCCGTACATCCTCCTCCTTTTCTGCCACCTCCCACCCACCATCACCACCTTCTTCCTCCAGTTATTGTCCACCCAGGAAGGCAGGTGGGTGATGATAGGTTGAAAGTGTCGGGCGCTAAAAGTCAGACAACCCCGACACCCTTTCTTCTTCGAAAATGACATTCTGTACAATGCCCGGAACTAAATCACCGTTGGCATGCTCATCCCGGACAGCTCGTACAGACAACCAAGGCTCAACAGCTGCCTCCACTGGTTCCCGGGAAGCTGCGCAGGAGACACTTGCAGAGCGCTAAGCATGTACTGCACGAAGTCTGGCAGCGGGAGGGAGAACCCGTGACGAAATTGGTCTCCGTGAACAGCAACCCAACCTGCCTCCGGGTTACAGGCCGATTCTCCGGGATTCAGCGGCCGTAACGTCACCTCATCAGGGATATTCCACGTCTCCCGGAAGGCGGCAATCTCAGCAGGGCTCATAGTACCCTCCGGTTCATCATACGCTACAACCTCTTTCCCACTCCCGATAGTGTAACTCACGGGCAGAGTACCAGGAAAGCGCACCCCGTGCTGGATGCCCTCACACTCCAGAGACCCAGAAGACGAGACCCCGCCCCGGGAGCGGGCAGCGGCTTCGGACTCCGGGGAATCCGAACCAAGCCAATCCTCCAACCTTTCCTCATTGTCCACCACAGGACGCCTGCCGGCCGGCTCGGAAGTCCTATCAGAGCTCGCAGAAGCCATTTAACCTAGGGGGAAGAAAACAAAACCCCACCGCTGGTCAGCAACAAGCTAGAACAGCGTCCTCTGCGGCTGCTCCCCAAGTTTGCCGCAGACGCCCCGCTCAAAACAACTCACAGTTGGCAACAGAGCCCCCCCCCGCCGCAAAACACCAACCAAAAAGAAAAAACACAAAGCAAAGAAGGCGAGACTTACCGATTACTATGCACAACCGAGGAAAGCCAGTCCTACGAAAACACCGAGCAATGGTAAGCAAGAACCAGAACGCTTGAAGCACGGATAGCGTGAGGTACCTCCACAGAACTTTCACCGGATTCCTCTCGCACCTTCTCTTCTTCTCTCTGGGCCAAGAGCAAAAACAAAAACAATGAAGACAAAGGAGGCCTTTTTATAGATGGGTCTGATGCCCTAGGCACCCCTGTAATCCCCCCAAAATACTCAATCGGGGCAAGTCAAACTCCTGCGAATCCAGGCCCTCCATCTCAGATCGCTCTCTACGGACACGTGTCTCGGCATCGATAACCTACCCACGCCATCATAACTGATTGGACCGATGGGCTTCCTCTTTAAATGCATGTCAGCCACTTGTCCCGCCTACAAGCGGCAGTTAAGGGAGACAGGAGCGGGAACCGAGGCGTCAAGCCCCCCCACTTCCCCAAGAGCCATGGCATTCCACCGGTTAGGTAGCATTTAACCGGCGCCATGGCATTCCACCGGTTAGGTAGCATTCAACCGGCGCCATGGCATTTCACCGGTTACGTAGCATTCAACCGGCGCCATGGCATTCCACCGGTTATGTAGCATTCAACCGGCTCCATGGCATCCTCCGGTTACGTAGCATTCAACCGGCTCCATGGCATTCCACCGGTTAGGTAGCATTCAACCGGCTCCATGTCATTCCACTGGTTACGTAGCATTCAACCGGCTCCATGGCATCCCACCGGTTAGGTAGCATTCAACCGGCTCCATGGCATCCCACCGGTTACGTAGTATTCAACCGGCTCCAAGGCATCCCACCGGTTTTGCCACTTTCCTTCGCCCCTGCGGGCAAGGACAAGCCAGCAACAACGCAAGGCTTCAAACACATGGGCTTTATAAACCCGGGAGAGTTTACCTCTAACACATGCAAACTCTTCCAGCAGGCTAAAAACCCTGCATCACACTGAACTATGATAAATATGGAGATCCATGGCGAGACTTGTTATCTCTACGCCACCCCACCGGGCTACTCCCCGGCCTGCCCCACCGTTGGTAGCAATTTTACTTTGGAAACTTGGGGGACTCGTTACGACATGGCAGTCCACCGGTCGAGTCCTTACATTGTCATCCCATGCACTCGTTCGGGTTTCACCCCGCTCCATATTCATCGCATGGCGGATTTCAACGCCACATTGTCATCCCATGCACTCGTCCGGGTTTCACCCCGCTCCATATTCATCGCATGGCGGATTTCAACACCACATTGTCATCCCATGCACTCGTCCGGGTTTCACCCCGCTCCATATTCATCGCATGGCGGATTTCAACGCCACATTATCATCCCATGCACTCGTCCGGGTTTCACCCCATTCCATATTCATGGCATGACGACACTTGAGCACAATACCTTTAGTATTGCAAGTATACTCATAACTGTCACACGTCATCATTAATAGGTACTCACATCACCACGCCTTCTCTGCCCGAACGCCCGGTCACGCCCAATCTTCAATGCGGACTTGGGGGACTGGGCACCGTTGGGTCGGTAACCCTGCGGGTCTGTGGGACAGGAGAGAGACATATTAAGTCCCCATTCAAGATTGCACTTGACCGGGAACTTGGGGGACTTGTTGACAGTAGCCACAGAGGGACTACATAGGCCCACAGACCCTCAGCTAGCACGTCCGGGGCCGGACTGAGGCCCGGAGCAGGATCACCAACACCCAGACCCAAGGCCCAGCAGTCTACCTTGTGACCAGGGGCCCGGGGACCGGGGATGCCAGCCTGCCGAACAGGCCACCAGAGCTGCCCTTTTATGTACGAACAGAAGGAAACCAGTCCCACATCGAAGGGTAAGACCAGACCCCACGCCCGACCACCTATATAAGAGCCTCAACTACCCTCTTTAATAGGTAACTGATCTCTCCAACTGCTTATCACTCTTGCTTAAGTTATCTATTCATCCCAACTGTACTAACTTAGGCATCGGAGAGGAGAAGACCGGCCCGCTCAGTATTCCCCTTAGTTAGCAGGTTCGCAGGAGGAGATCACATCTTGATTCATCAGTTTCCACTAGGCCTACGAGTTTGTGCAGAAACAATAAGCAAGAGAGCAGTACTTGGACTCAACTAAAGATAAGATTAGGGTGAAAACACACAAAATACCTGTGGTAAAATGTTGAGTCTCAAGAAAGCTAGCTAGTTAAGTACCGATTAGCTCTGGAGCTCATTTTTTTGCAATGGCTCAAAGTGAAAATATTGAAAATTTGGATTACTCAATTAAGTAAATGTTATGTATTTCCACCACATAAGTAGGGAAGTGTTTTCTACTACGTGGCATATCGTTAACGGTGAGTTTAGTAGGTGAACTGGTTACGTATATTGGCGGCACAATTACTTCTGCTGACTGAAGTAGAGTATAAGAGCCCATGAGAGATCTTCCACTCAAGAAAGCAAAAGCCAAGAGCGAAACTTGTTCAACTCTCAGACTTGAACTTCACATATCCCTTACAGGGCTTACGATGTTTCTTCTCAAGGTACCCAATTCACCTCTGAAGTTTTGAGGTTTTTGTTATGATTTTGTGTTTGTTTCCATGTGTGATTTCTGTTTTCTGTTGCAGGCATGGAGACAAATGGCTTTTGGAACATATGGGTACCTGAATTTCACCAAGTCTGGTTTCATGTAATGTCCAATTTTAGTACTTTCTCTCTGTTTATTTGTTGGGGATGGTTTTGATTCCAGAAAACATTAGACTTCAATAGCTTTTGAACCGACTTAAATGTTAAAGATAAACTGTTTATTTACTTGGTTCAAAGTTCAAACTACACTAGAAAGTATATACTTTGTTTTAAAGTATATATATACATTTTAAATGCTCAATTTCATGGGCTTATCATTTGGTAAGGGAGATATGATCATGAATCAGAATCACAATGTATTGCATATAAGTACAATGTACAAGTGGGTGGCTTCTCTTGTATCCTATACATCTTAAGGAGATTGATCAACAATGGTACTGTGCAATGCTGCTTTATGTAACCAAGAAGCATGTGCGCTGTTCCGTCGGACATCTTTCTATATGCAATGTATTGCATATACGCATGTGCGCTATTCAATCCGACATCTTTCTGTATGATTTATGTAACAAGGTTGCACTGTTGAAGTAATTTAAGTTGAAATATATGCGTTGTAGAGAACATTCAAAGAGATTCAAGTCAGAGGAAATGGAAACACGGATAGATGGGAAAAATTGCATTGTAACAGGAGCTAATTCAGGCATCGGTTTTGCGACTGCTGAGGGACTCGCATCACGGTACTTTTCTAATGCTAGTTTTTCAATTGTTTATGAATTTCCAGTTTTTAGAAAGTTTACTAATTATCTTTTTTATGAAAATGTTCTATAAAGTGGGGCGACTGTCTATATGGTATGTCGAAACAAGGAGCGGGGCGAAGCTGCACAATCTAAAATTCAGTCTACAACTGGGAACCAAAATGTTCATTTGGAGGTTTAAATCATCCTTTTTTGTAGTTTTTATTTTTCAATGATTATCACTTACACAACAGTTAGTTAAGTCTTATGTTCTAAGCAGCAATCTGATCAACTTTGTTCTGATATTAATCGGCTTAATATACTTTTATGTATCAGGTCTGCGATCTTTCATCTGTTAGTGATGTCAAATCATTTGCATCCACCTTCTCCTTAAAGAATGTGCCGGTTCATGTATTGGTAGGCACAGTCGTATTGTGAATAACTTTTATGCCTGGTTGCTAATCTAAACTGCTTTTTTTTTTCTTCTTAATACTTATATATTTTGTGCTTGTGTGGTATTTTTCTTTTAAAAGAAACTTATTACATTAGTGGGCCATTCGGTGCTTCTTTGTCTCCTCTCTATTTCCATGATTTTGAGAAAGCTAATATGGTGTTGCCTGTAGGTTAACAACGCAGGCCTGCTTGAGCATGATAGAGTTACCACACCAGAAGGGTGAGTCCTTAATTACCTGCATATCCAACTTTTAGACATTCTATATGCTCTCTCTTTGATTTAATATAATGATAGCCTTTTGCTTATTAACACCAGGTTGGAGTTTAACTTTGCCGTAAATGTGGTTGGCACCTATGCCATGACTGAACTGATGTTGCCATTGCTGGAGAAAGCTGCACCTGATGCTCGAGTTATTACTGTTGCCTCTGGCGGAATGTACACAGTTCCCTTGACCAAAGATCTACAGGTTTTTCATTATACATAAATCAAATTAACAGTTGCATTCTGTCTCTCTCTAATACTAATTATAATGCATCTATCTAATGCAGTTCACTGATGGCAACTTCAATGGTGTCGAGCAGTATGCTCGAAACAAGCGAGTTCAGGTTTGATAATCTTTGACAGCCATAATCAGTTTACATTCTTTTCGTAATTCTTAATTTTTTTATGTTATTATGATGATGCTTCATCAAATGTGAAAAAGGAGAATTGGAGATTGGGGTGCTTCAACTTAAGGGTAGTAAAAATAATGCATTAAACATAGCAAGTTCAGGAAGATTCTTTTTGCATGAAACTCGTCAATATAAATTTCACTTGGAATGATCAACAGTACAGTGTGCCTGGCTCTTTTAGGCTTTGGTTTTCGTCCATCATGTTATGGCTGGCTTTGGCAGCTATGGCTATGATTTGGCTGTAGACCTGTAGTTGCTCTCTATTGAGTTTAGGAATCCAAAAACATCCATGGTATTGTCCAGCATAATAATTTCTCTTTAGACGTTATATCCAGTAATTTCAGCAATGATATTTGTTGATGTTCTGGAATTAATGATGTCAGATCCATAAAATCAATGTTAGGGAGAGAGGACATCCCTAATGCAGATCTATGATTATATATGTTATAAAATTTAATCAGAGTTGGGGAGGAAAAAAGTTGTACATTTCTGTTTCGATCACCGTGGCATAAAATTTGGTTTACAGGTCGAATACTAGGTCTCCAGATAGTTGTTACTGCTGAACTAAAGACACTTAAAATGTTTTTAGGCGGAAGTGTTTGATTATCACTTATGTTCTTCCAACTGTTCCAAGCTATTTTCTGGAGTTAATACTTTTCTATCTCAGGTGGCACTAACTGAAAAATGGGCTGAAATGAACAAAAACAAGGAGATTGGATTCTATTCTATGCACCCTGGTTGGGCTGAGACGCCTGGGGTTGCCAAGGGTTTGCCGAGTTTCTCTAAAGCGTATGGAGCAATTCACCTATCGCATTATATCTCCCATTTCTTTAATTTCTATTTTTATCTACTCATATTTCTCTTATATCTGTTTTAGTCTTTCCGGAAAGCTTAGAACGAACGATGAAGGTGCAGACACCATAATATGGCTGGCTTTGCAGCCAAAAGAGAAACTGATATCAGGTGCATTTTATTTTGATAGAGCAGAAGCACCTAAACACCTGATGTTTGCAGCTACCAGTGGCTCTCATAAATTAATTGACTCGATTATTGACAGTCTACGACGCATATCTGGTATCCCTGCCCAAGATTAGGAAACCTGTGTAGTAATTTTTAATCCTGTGCAGATATTTATTGTAAAGTCAGTGATAGCCAATTTGATGGAAAGGAGACGATCCAAACTAAAATTAGACTAGCATTTACCTTTCATGTTCTACGCAGTACTATCACTACTATGATTGAATTGAGGCTATTGTTGTAGAAAGAGATGTATCAAAGATAAGAGGGTGGTGATCTACACTTTGACATTGAGCTCAAGATGAGCATGGGCTATGTATTATTCAAAAGAAAACAAAAATACAAAAGATTCTCTTAGAGGTTTAGCTTATGAAAGTTTTTTGTCAAGGGGAAAAACATTTTCCATTTGTTGACAAAACTATAAATTGATGCAAGAGTTGAAGCCATAGGTGAAGAGAGAAAATCACTGTTGAAGTTAAAGATGTTACAAAATATTCTCCTAATTATATATGTCGCACAATCATGTAGATGCCCAAACTTCTGCTTAAATCCTAAATATCCAATAAACGTACACTCGTTCATGCTATACAATAAAGCTCACTAGAGCACCAATGCTGCTGAGTTATTGAGACTTGTACAAGTTATTAGCAAACACATGAGAAAGAAAACATTCTTTACAAGTCTCATAAATTTCCAGTACGGATTTTATGTGCTGTCAAAGGCAATGAAAGCTATATTTTATATGAACATGACACTGGTAAGAACCCGGAAGCCCTCTACATGACAAATAAGCTACCAAGACAAAGACAATCTTGATTCTATCACACGAAAACGCCTGAAGAACCCAACAGTGCTGGCTTCCTTAACCAGTATTGCTCAAACCTCTGCCTCGCATACTCCATGTAGTCAAATTCAATTTTGTTCACATGACCCTGAAAACCAGAAATAAATTTTTCTCTATCATCCACCATTAGCAAATTCATAGGCACTCACATGCATACACATAAAATTTCCTCAAACCTCTGTCAACAGAATTTTAATCAGAAAGTGTAGAACTTATTACCGAGATTATTCCCCATAACCCCCAAAAGAGATGGTTTGCCAATGTGTACTGCTCTACTTTGTCGACTAACTGTGCCACCTCAGCATCACTGGGTTCGTCCCCTATATGTAACAAGGAGAAAAGTAAGCTTCAGAATCACTGAAAGTTCTCAAAGAAGACAGTTAATTTATGACTTTGCTTCATTGTCGTCTGAGAATTGGTGAATAGAAAACTATACTAAGAATTGCAAACATTATCTTTTTCTATTTAAAGTTTTAAACCAGTGAGTTTGATTAAATAAAGAGACCTTTCCTCTATGGAACTGTCCTGACCAAGAATCATTATCCGAACCAAAAATTTATCCTTTCAGATGCATTACCCACACAATCCTTGATTCTTAAGCTACTTCAGATACTATGAGTCACATATGTTGAAGCTTTGATGATTTAATTTTGTTGGGACTTGTAGTACCATAGACTAGAAACTTAAACAGTCAAATATAAGAGCAATGACCAACATCATTCACCAGTGTAATAGACTCATAGTAACTGACAGAGAAGTTGGGGAACTGAGAGGCTAACCTGCAGAGCTCAGATATAAATGCACAAATCTCTGGCGCTCCTCAAGACCTGTAGAAAGGGAATAATAAAACCTCAAAATACTTATTCCTTGTTTACAACTGGATTGAGTTCTAGATGTCCAGAAGGAGAAAAAGTGATGACGAATAACCGGTTAGAAGATCGACCAACAGTTACCTGGATATTTCCTATAGTCCAAAAAGTGAGGTGCCTCAGAGTGATAGTTTGCTACCATTTCACAGAAATGATTTGCAAGGTCATAAGCAACAGGATTGTAACTGGCATATTCATAATCCTGAAAAATTTAAGCAGCACAAATGGTAATTATAATATAGTCTCAGCAAAAGAGTCTATAACACGAAACTAAAGCATATTAAAGAGACTCCTCTCTTGAAAAGGACTATGCTCGACTTCTATTCAATTATAAGACTATGGCATCATTTAGATTAGACAGAGTCCAGGTTCATCAAAACCAGAAATGGGTGAGTATGAAGCCCCATTTGGCTTTCAGTGTTGTTCAAGCATTGTTCTAATATATTGAAGGTAGAATATACACTCTAAAACATCTATATAGATATTTCATAGGGATCCCTAGTTCCTACTATTCAAGAATTTAACACCCATAAGTGACTATTAAACAGCATACGCTAAATTAGTTAATGTCCATGTCAAATATATTTAATTCAGGTGGACTCATCGGTCACACGTATTATCACATGTAATCAATACTGGAATTTCTCATAAATAAAAAATATTACCCGATAATGGGTAGATATGGTACAAACAAACATGACAAAAAGAAAAAGAAAGTGGAAGAGGAGAGAATTAAACAACTTCTGATACCAAAGAAACAATTAACAAGAACAGAATAAGAAACTAACAATTATAGTGATTGATCTGGTCTCTTCGTCCATCATTATGTTGCCATACTGCAGGTCGTTGTGACAGAACCCAATATCTTGACTGTCATCTGATAGTTTCTTCTCCAACATATTAATTTCTTCCTGCAAAGTGTCCAACCCAAAATCCTCTTTGTCCTTTACTGAACACAAAATCTTAGCCTCACTAAGCCAGTTTCTGTTCAAGAAACAGTAAATGACATTAAATAATAATTTTGATAATGATACTGGAGGGGAAAAGTAACTTTTAAAAAAAAAAAATTATATATATTACCTCATTCTGTCCCAAAGTACAACATTTCTTGAACCAGGCATATCTAGATTGTGGAACTCTCTCAGCTTAGCTGCTATAATAGCAGATATTTCAGGATCTCGGAGGTCAGCAGCTGAAAGTGTCTGAACATTTAGGAAAAATAAAATGCTGTTACAGAAATTTTGCTACTCCAATGGGTATAGAAAAAAATAGCGCTAAACCTCAACAATTCTTTTTCAACAATGTACATTTTAGCTGTATTATAAGACAAATCAAGACTTTGTGTCCAACCTATTGTTCAAAAAAATAAACAAACTTGGATGTTGCATACTTCTTTAGAGCTTATACAACCCTGACATTTTAGCTACCAAGATAAATGCATCTTGGTCCATAGTTTACTTCTGTTATCATTCACTTTCAAGTTAGATGATCCATAAGTTGCAGCTAAACAATTCAGACAAGTGGGAGGAGAAAGTGGGAAAGAATACCAATTATTATATCTTCATTACCTATAATGACAGTTGCATGATTGAATGCCAAGTATGTTATCTGGGTTTCTATACATTTGGCATTAAGTTCTGTTATGTATCCAAAAGACCAAAACATACTTCAGTACACATAATACTGTGAACCTAGGCCTGGCAGTCAACTTTTAAATAGTTATTGCTAACAATTTTGTATTCTTGTTAAGAAAGATTCTTCAGATGACTAATCCCTCTCCTTTAACACAAACACAAGGGAACCAGATACCCATGTCATACCTCAAAAACAAATAGTTAAGGTGCAGTATCTCATTTTTTTAAAAATGGTCAAGGATACTTTGAACTTTACACTCAGCACCGTTCATTATAGTTCTAAAGTGCACATTCAACCTCATTCTTATTCTTATTCTAGCAATTAGATACTAATATACTATCAGTGTGCCACTATCTTTGAAGAATAAAGTAAAACATAACAATATGATAATTATAGCAGAACTAATGAAAGTATTCCAAAGAACATGCATCATTAAAGACTTAAATCAACTCATACTAAAAAAAGGAGGTACTATTATGAAATGCCAAACAGAAGAAAGTGATTCACATACCCGAGCATGAATAAACTCCTCAACACGTCCCTCTGGGAACCGTCCAAGTAGACGGGGGCCCTGACCGTGCTTGGACATGCACTCAAAGGTCCTAATTTCATCATCCCTATTGAAAAACAGGTCAACCCCTTCACCATAAACCCGGACCAGAACTTTCCGGAGTTGATCACCGTTCCTAGTCGGCCAATTCAATTGATAGACCTCATTAGTCATGGCCCCCTTCAGCGGGATGACCTGCAAGGCATTCATGTCATCCACTACATCCCCCCATTCAGAGGCTACAGATACAAGTACCTTCTTTAATTCCTCAGGAAGACAACCTTCAATGAAACCAATTGCCTTTATGGCCATTGTGTATATCTGAATACAGTAAAACAAAGAGGGCAAATTCTTTGCAAACAGAGTTCAGCCTGCATAGCACAAAGTCGAAACCATTAACTTCCTTCCTAAACAATTCATATCACTTTCCCAGAATCACTCACATTAAAGTTTAAAAGCAAAAGAATTGAAACACAGAAACTTCAACCCGAAAATGATCACTTCGCAGGATACTAATTCTGAAATCTTAAATACTTATTACATTTCCAAAATTCCAGCTGATCAAAATTACACCTCATAAAGAAAACACAACCAGAAACCATGTACATAAATGAAATCAACGAAATCTAGTCGATTAATTTAGCATGCAACTCATGGAATTGAAAAATAAACTCACCCCAGAATCAAGAAATTATAATTCAGAAGAGAAAACCAAAATCAAAGCTCGAATCTTGGTTCCTAATAGTAACTTCTACCCGAAAAAACTGACCTTGTTGTATGAAGAAAACCACTTGAAAGATCAAAACAATAGAAAACAAGGCACTGAGTTGAAATTAACGAACTGAAACAGAATTCAAACCTTGCAGTTATGAAAACAGTACGAGCAGGAAAGTCCAAGAACGCTGCAGGTTGATGACAATCTGGAGAGCCTTATATATATTCAAAGTCAGAGATTATAGAATAAAACAAAGAAACTTTGGCCCAAAAACAAAGAAACCAAAAGAACCCAGAATCGTTTTCACCAATTATATAATGGGGTGGGGTCGTATAAGCAGAAAAAAGTTCCAAAAGAAATAATATTTTCCAAGAAAAAAAGGTCCAAAAACTGACTTTTTCTTGGTCCTAAAACCCAAGAAAGCTGAGAAAATGTGAAGAGGTTTGCGAGGAGAAGTGTAAAGCTAAAACCCAAATGGGAGGTAGCAGCAGAAAACTGGGAATCTTTTGGGTTGGAGATTCTGAGTCAGAGGGAGATCTTTTAGAATCCCAAGGAGGATTGACCAATTCCAAATAAGGTAAACGTGAAAAGTAAACAGAGAGATAATGTCAAGGAAGTCAAACGAGAAAGTAACGAGGCGTGTTGTGCTCTGTTTCCTTTTATTGGATAAGCATGGACTTATTGGACTTATATGGGATTACGGCGTAAAGGGCCCAGATTTTATGACAGGCAGCAAACAGTTTCCTAAACGAATTTAGAGATGATGAACGCGTAAAAATCTGTTGTTTAGTTGGTAAGGATGTTGTACACGGATTATGTTCTGTCGGCCTAATCCCTACAAAGAGGGGGTTTGAAAATAGGAACAAGGGATAGAATTTTAGAGCAACCTTCCTACCATATATTGTGTTGTTAAGTTTCCACCAATATCTTTCCATTATCCTCCTACCATATTTACCTAATGTGATATCAAGGTGGAAGAAAGATACTGGAAATGAGTTCCTGTTTTGGATCTCGATTTTTTTGGACGTCTAATGTTAAGTGTCAAAAGTTAAGTATTGTAATGTTTAAGAGATGCAAGTCCATGAATAGGTAAGATACAGTAGTTTGAGCTAATTCTTGGAATTAAGAAGTCTAAAGCTAGCTCATATAGACTCATTCTATTAAAGTTAACGCGTCCAAGATTGTCTCATTGACCATGATTACTATGACAAGACTACAAAATCGAACATGAATTAGGTATTGCAACATATTTTAAGCATATTGTCTGAACATTACCAAAAAAAATAAAATCGCCTCAACATATTCTAACTCGATCTTTGACAAGATCTATATCTTGCTTGTGTCACAATTGTGTTTTTTCGACATTTGAGTTATACATGTTTATGATTTTACCTTAGGAGACGAGGTTTTCATAGTTTGTAATTTTGTATTACACGTACTAAATGCGAGTAGAATGGTTTGTAATGAGCTACGCTACTTGTGTAGGAGAATGATCGTTTACCCGCCATCTCGTTTCTGGTCTAATTGTGTTGGTCGTATAATTTATGATCTTGGAATGTTATGTATAAATTTGGGCCTGATCTGTCTGGTCTTTTGCTTAGATGGATAAGGTCACAATTCTAGGGTGACTCATCTAGGTATTCGAATAAGTTAGTGTCATATCCCATGGGTTATATGCTCACATTAATAGGGTGTTACTTTCTTAAGGAATAAAATATCTGCGATGTTTCCTATATATCCTCCGATATCTCTATTTTTCGAACAACTGATATATTTTTTAGGGGAAAACTTTTTTTGCTTAACCCTAGGACGTTCTCTCCTTGACGAAAGCGCCGCAAGTACAACAATTGTTGTAGTCCTCTCGTCCAGCTATTCTCCGTGCTGGTGAGGCTTGCCTCGACATCGCCATGAGGCTGTCGGACGGGTGTTGTTGATTTGGAGTCTTATGGCTTTGTGGAACTGCAATACCCGAAGTTTGATTCTTTGATCTGGCTTTGTTTTATATTGATGCTTCCTTGTAGCTGTGCGGTCGTCTGGTGCAAAATGGTCCTCTGATTCTTGGCTGCGACTGAGGCACTGTGTCTTCATTAGGGTGGTGGTGATGCTCTTGAGGCTCTTTGAATTCTCTCCTTTGGATTGGTTTTTCGGGTTTCTTCGAGTCTCTTCTTGTGATTCTGGTGAGGAGGCGTGCTGCTTGGTGTCTGGAGTAGGAGGCATCTTCAGGGTGGTCGTCGGCGTGCATCGGTGCGACAGTGGTTCTTAGCTGGGAGAAGTGGAGATGGCAACAAGGCTGGGTCAATTTTTGGGCCTAGGGTTTGCTTTCTATGGGCTTTGTGGACTTTCTTTATTGGGCTAATCCATTTATGTTTTAGTTTATCTATTACTAATAATTCCTTATATTAGGAACCAAAGCAATCGAGTCTAGTCTCTCGGCCTATCTACTATGTAGTAGTTAATAGTCCATGGGCTCTCTCATGAGCGCGAAATCCTTCTAATGATTGAACCTATTTCTATGTATCGTTTGTGCTACTATCACAAACTCTTTATCTACCCCTGTCGGTAGAGGGAAGATACGTAACGGCCCTTTCTGGCTTTTGATATCAATATATTGGTCATGCCTTACACAAAAATATATATATATTTTTAGGGTAAATATCTTATCCTTCACTGTATCTAAGATATTTCTCTGATGACGTAAAATATCTCTGATATGTAAGATATTTGCGATATATCTATGATATTTTAAAGAAATATTTGTAAAATTTCTCACTAAAAAGAATTCTCCTCGAGATTCGAGAATGTCTAAGAGAAGAGTAATTGAATAAGTAATCAGTAATCAGCTCGAGGGATATCAGAAAAAGAAAAATGAGTAGTCCTCGAATTCCCCTCAAAGGATATCCGAAATTTCGGATGAGAAGTGACGTCGGTCTTCAGAAATATCTGTGAGGAGTGTTCTCCTCGAGGAATATTGGGGAAAGTAAGAAGAGTAATTGAATAAGCAATCTCCTCGAGTTCTCGAGTCAAAAATGACGCTTGTTTTAGCCCGAAAATATTACTTCGTTCCACAAAAAAATAAAGACATATGCAAAATTAGTGATGAACAATCAATCAACAACTTGCAATTGATGATCAAAGTACCCAATCAGATGTTGCTTCAGTTGCCTTAAGTTTTGATTCTAGATCTATCAATTTAGGCACAGAGCGTAGTGAGACGTCAAATGAATCGCATGAGGCAACAATCAATTTGGTTATAATATTTATGAATATGGTAAATATGGAGAAGTACATGACCAATCATATAGTTCGATTCATCCTTACTATCCCATTATAGGAGATACCGTCGACAGCTCTAAAGAGATATATGACTATTATATTAATCACTACAATTTATACTATATGGGTCATATGTCTTGGTTAGATTATTGTACTTTCGTGAATCAGCATGGAGAATTTCAAGCACCTAGAGTCTTTTTCTGGTACTAAATAAAGTTACTGTTTATATGTATTTAAGATTTTATGTGTAAAATGAATAAATTTAATATTTTTTTTTAAAAAAAATTTCTTATAAATTATCTCGATATATTTCCGATATCTCATTTTTTCAAAAGACCGATAGGTATACTGATATTGATATTTTATTCCTTGTCTTATCTTATATTCTTACTTCCCTTATATGTGTATTCTCAAAAAAAGAAGAAGAAAAAAACCTTTTATGTGTGCAAAGTAGTTTCACTAGTTTGTATAGTTTGCAACTTTTCAGCACCCATCTTGCGAGGGAGCGAACAAGACAGAGAGAGTAAGCTCGAAACCTTTGATGTGTTCAAAATCGTGCACCGGCAATGCAACCGAAATCTTGTCAGCCACATCCACCGGGTAGAAACTTTTCTTAATCTCTTCTCATTTCCATACTCTCTCTCTCTCTCTCTCTCAATCACCCAACTCGATCGTCTTAACTTACTGCAGATGTGATAACCTACAAAACGAGTACAGACCCAAATGCCTCGCCATTCGATTTCTTGGGTGTCTTCTGCGGTATGTATCACTAACATTTTCAGTTTTCAGAACACGTTGTGATCATAATAGTGAGGATCTTGGGTTTGTTGCAGATAGTATCATAGCTGGTGGTGCTGCTGGTGTTGTTGTGGAAGCCGCATTATACCCAATTGATACCATCAAAACTCGATTACAGGTATGTTACTACTATATCGACCAATTTTGTTTAGATATGTGTTTTGGGCTCTCTTTTAGGGAATGAGTGATATGATGTATTTTGGTTGCTTCTTTTTAAGCTGTTGCCTTTTTTCTGTTGCAGGTTGCTCATGCTGGAGGAAAGATTATGTTGAAGGGTCTATATTCGGGGTTAGCCGGAAATCTTGCTGGAGTTTTACCGTAAGTAGATTTTTCTTCTCCCTGTTTTGACTGTTTCCTTGAGATTCAAAAATGGGCATCTAGTGTATATTTTGCTAAAATGGGCAGGTTTGCATATTCGGGTGTTTTAGTGTGTCCACATCCGAGAAATGCTATGTAGGCAAAGAGTTTATTAGGATTTAGGCATCTCCACTCAATGCCAACCGATTTTGGGGTGATGCTCAGGTTAGTTCATTGGTATCACAATAGGTCATCTCACGTGTGAATGAATGTCTCACGGCCACCTGTGCTCCCTGTCACCCAATATAAGCTGTCCATTTATATGCCTTGAATAATTGGCCACACTTGAAGAGGCGTTTGTTGAGAATGTGAAGTGCATCCCACAATTGTGACATACATCATGCATAAGAGTTTAGAAGTCTCTACACTCTTTGCCAATTGGTTTTGAGTGTGATGCTCAGATAACTTATCTTAAACAATCTATGATCACTGAATAAGCTTTATATGAATTAGTGTCATGTTCAATTATTTTTATTTTCATGCCTTTGAGCAAGTAAACTAAGAAAGCTTTGGATGCATTAATACATGTATCAAAATTTTCAACCGGGTAATTATTTTGAGTTTGGTAATCAGCTATGTTTGACAAGAATCTTTTAATTTTTTTTTACTTTAAATCCATTTAAATAATCCAAATAAAAAAGATTAAATAATTAAAACATTTGTTAACTTTTGTGTTTTTTTTTTTATGAGATTGTTCTTTCTTTCCGGGTGCATTCTTTTCTTTTTTCTTTGTGTTTTTCCTGTTTCATTTTACGCCATTTTCCACTGAACTTTTTCTGGCAACCAGATCAATGGAGAGTGGTCATGTCTGAAAATTGAATTTTGACTTAAAAAGTGAATCTTTGATAAATCACCGTTATATATTTGGGCTCAGTACACAACAAAGTTCTTTGATTTTGTTGTTATCTCAACAGTTTTCCTCAATCCTCTAGACACTAACAAGAATAAGATTCAAAATGAAAATGAGTAGGCACAAGTTGTGCAGGTGCATGATATAGCAATCATTGTCACTATTGAATCTGAATCTATGTGCTTTCCTAAGCAAACAAGCATCCCAGCAGGGGAAGAAAGTGCTGGTCATGAAAATATGATAGATAACTGTGCTTTTTCTATTGCAAGAGCATTTACATTTTTAATTTGGAACAATTATATACCGATGGAATGCGGAGTTATTCCCATTATCATTGAATTGCTGAACTTTCTTATTCAGTGTCATGTGGCTGACAGATTTCCTTTTCCTCACAGGGCTTCTGCTATATTTGTTGGTGTATATGAACCTACGAAGCAGAAATTGCTGAAGTCACTCCCAGAAAATCTCAGTGCTTTAGCTCATTTGGTATGTTACCTAGTTTTCCATACATGATGGCTGCATCTTGAGATGCTGTGCAAAATGCTACCTAGTTGTGACATCATGTTTGAGGAAGGTTTATTAGTGAGCTACAAAATAGATTAATCTATAACAGACATGATTATTATTTTTTTTGTTTCGATAGTGGTGTTGGTACTAGTAGTAATAAACAAATAAATTTTTAAATTCTGAAGTAGGCTGATGGTTTGGCACTAGACCTATCTTGCGTCAATAAACATCCACTTCTCATTATAATAGTGATGGTTGATGATAGGAAAAAGTATAACTTTCATTGTACAAGATCAGGCCATTGTTATTTTAACAGGTATTCAGACATCAATCAGACTGCAGGTGCTATTGGAGGTGCTGCTTCTTCTATTGTACGAGTACCAACAGAGGTAGTTAGTCTGACTTTTTTACAATTTAATTACTATATGTCTGTCATTATTTTCTTCTGCTTGTTACCAAGTTATCTATTCCCCAGGTTGTCAAGCAAAGGATGCAAACTGCGGAATTTGCTTCTGCTCCAGATGCTTTCCGCCTTATTATTGCTAAGGAGGGTTTCAAAGGTCTTTATGCGGTAAAATCACATTCACCTTTTTACCATTCTTAATCTCTCCCACTGAATCAAGTTTTCAATCTGCGATTTGTTTAGTAAAACATAGCAAATATCTTTGAAAGAAGAACGGTAGCCCGCTTATTTTGAAATAGAGGGCTAACTTTTTTTTAAAAATTTATTACTATAATTTTTTTATAAATAGATGTCTTTTGAATGTGAAAGTTAATATTATTATTAGTTTGAGAACTGTTTTCGGTTCTCATGCCTTGATCGTCTTTCGAGATTGCAGGGGTACGGATCATTCCTACTGCGAGATTTACCATTTGATGCACTTCAGTTTTGCATATATGAGCAACTTCGAATAGGGTTTAAACTAGCGGTAAGATACGATATATTATGTCATTTTCAATGGAAATATTCAAGGAAATTGTAAAACTAGGTCAAAGCTCTTCATTTTAAAGAAAAGCCTCATTTTCCGTAAATAGCCAAATTTATTTGTGTTTGTTCACAATTACAATCCATTGACTGCTGCCTACGAGGCTGCAAAGCTTTTGCTTCTGAAATAGTTTCCTAGTCAATCTTCACCTGGACCTAATACCTACATGTGTAAATATTCGTGTGGTTGTGAAAAGAATGTATAACCAATTACTTCTTATGTCCATGGAAGCTGGACGTGGTCCTACTTGGATCAGTATTGTTTCAACTTTGGCATTGTACTATTTTAGTTGATTAAATATTGCAGTTTGGGCCTAGATTACATTTCCCTTTAGTTGGCAGAAACACTGTTGTTACATTTCTGATCATTGAGATGCCAAGAGTTTCTTTAGGATCTAGTAAATTGACTTTGGTAACCTCCCGTGTGATAAACAGACGGCATCTCAATCCATTTAGATGATCAATCTGTGTATATATGCCTACTTGCAATCATAAACAAACTATAAGGTTATAATTACAAGAATAGAGTCATGTTCCAACTACAGGGGCCATTAATATGATAAAATCTGCACATGTATGTTGAATTAATAGTTTCATAATAATAAAAATCTGTCCTTGCTTAAAAGGAGAGACCCATTTTCCATATGGAAATGTTAATCATATTAAACCAGAAGCAGAATACATTGGAAGGCTTTTCTTTCTGCAACTTCATGTTCTCTCTGTCAAAATTGTATTTTGATAGTTTATCTGAACTGGAATATGTGGATGTGTGTCTTCAAAAACTAACGATTCAGGCTTCCCTGTAGGCACGAAGAGATCTCAACGACCCTGAGGTTGCTATGATTGGTGCTTTTGCTGGTAACTTAACATTCAAACTAATTTCTAGGTTTGCCTTGGGTGCTTTTGTTTTCACCCTGTGGGGTGTATGTTTTTCCTGTTATTTTCCTTTAGTGTATAATATATAGTAGTAGACCAGTATTATGTGTGTATCAGAGTGTATGTGAAGGTTATGCATAAATTTATATATGAATCCCGTTCTAGAGAGGACCTCCTTTTCAATAGTATTTAGACTTAAAACAATGATTTTTACCTTTTATCTCCTAGATACCTATGCAAGATTAGTGTCTACAAAAATCAACCTAATCTATCATTAGGAATCATATGTGTATAACTGTATATGTAATAGACCATGAGTGAATTAGATTATGAAACTTACATGCTAAAATTATAGACATCCTCAAATTTCAAGGTTGAGGACATCCTGTCTAGAACCTCCCTCTGTGTGTCTGTGTGTCCGTGTCTGTCTGTGTACATACACCTATTTGTATATGTTGACCCGAGTGGTGCTCACCTGGTCACTAATTGAGCAAGAGATTCATGCTCAACCACCCTTAGATTTCATCCAAGGGTTAAGAACAAAGCAACTCAACTTAAAAATAATTCTCCTCACCCTTGGATGTAAGTTGAGCATAAAACTCTTGGTCAACTAGTGACCAGGTGAGCATTCCTGATGTTGACCCACCTCCCACCTTTCATGATGCATCTTGAATGCAAAAACAAGTGAGGCTGTCTAATGGCACAAACAGTTCACACAAAATTGAGTATTATATAACCCGACTCCTTAGATTGGTGTCTTTATACTCTGAAATAGACCTGATTGAACTTCATTCTCTAGGATCTCATTTCACAACCTAGACTGGCGACAAAGTCAATGTGAATAGCTACTGATAATTGGTTTCATATCCACAAAGTCAGTGTGGATAGCTACTGATCATCGGTTCCATAATTATAGAAACAAACATTATAAAAAGTGAAGAAAGTTCGTAGTCATGATCTTCTTTAGCATGTCAACTTGCCGAGATGTAAAAAATGTTAGTATTAGTTTTCTAAGGACGTTCTTTAGGTGTTCGTAGTGAGTGAGGTGATTTGTTTACCTAAAGTTCTGAACAGCTTCCACATTAGATCAAGACAGACCAAGTTGGGATCCAGCGATCTAATAAAATGCACTGTGGGAGCCCCTCGAAGAGTCAACCAGTCTTTACTTTATAAGTTTTACCATAATGAAGATAAAACTTATAAATGAAGATATCATGGCAAAACCCTCGGTGCACTCTAGGGTGTTCAGAGTGCACCGAGGGTTTTGCACTACTTTCTATATCCGACTGAGAAATCTCTAATGATTGCCAGATTAGAGCTTTAATCATGCAAGCTTGATTGTTCAAAGTATATGTGTAATACTGGGTGAATCATGCATATACAATGTGCCCTTTACTCAAAAGCTTTTCAATTTATTCTCAGTTTGTCACTAACTTGCAGGTGCAATAACGGGAGCTATAACAACTCCTCTTGATGTGATAAAAACGAGATTAATGGTTCAGGTATTGATTGCCATCTCCTACTTAGTGTCCTTCTTTTCAGGAAATTCTATTATAAAAAAATTCTTTTCAGCCATTTTCTCTCTCCTTCAAAATCTTTGCAGGGATCAAGACACCGGTACCAAGGAATTTGTGACTGTGTTAGGACCATAATGAGAGAAGAAGGAAATCATGCTCTTTGGAAGGTTTGTACATTACTCTTCTACTTAAAGTTGTCCTTCTGAAACAGAATGCTTTTGTTCTCTTTTTTATTATGCTTCGTCATTTTAATGAAGTGATAGAATGTATGTAAGAAATTTTGTTTGCCTCGGGTCTCTATTTTGACAGTCCTTAGTTATTTCTTTTTTTTCTTTTTTTTTTAGATGGCTAGCAGCTTTGTTATTTATACTCTTTTCTGGAAGTTTTAATTTCCTCAATTAGCAGCTCCTTCACATACATTGGTTACTACTCAACAGAACGTTGTAAACCCACTTCTCCATATCCTCTGCACAGCACATATCATGCATGTGGCTGAGGAGTTACCATGTCTTGATTTTTATCCAGTGCATGCATAAGTTTTTCTTCTGATGCTGTCCATAGTTCTGTCATACCCTATTTGATTCTCAAAAGGAAAAAACTAGCTAATCAAATTGGTTTTATAATTTTGTTCAAGCAATACACCTTTTCGTAGACTTTTGGGTATTCTACAGTCTACCCACTTTGGACATAAGCATTAAGTATAATGGAAGAACAAATTACTACTATAGGAATTTACTGTGAAAAGATGACTAGGAAAAGCTGCACATAGCACGTGTTCCACGAATCAATTATACGAGATATATGTTACCACTTACCCTATTGTTCTCATACCCTAGAACCCAGAAATGCACTACAAATGAAATCATTTGTTTACTGCAATTTTGTACATGGACATGATGAATCAAACACATGCTACTTGTGAAACTTGTGTACAGTGTGTACGACTAGCTTGGTGAGTTCTTTGATTATCTATTGTGGAGCAAAAGTTGTGTAAAAGATCTGAATTTTAAGTAATTCCTTTGAATTTATATCAGCTAAAACTAAAAAAAATAAATGTGTTATGTGCTGAATAAATCAACTGTACAGTATCTGCTGTGGCAAATTTTCAATGTTGAAAATGCTAAGCTTTTTTTTTGTCAATGGCCGGCAATTCCGTGAGCTTCTTTTCTGTCATTTGCTGCAGGGCATTGGGCCACGAGTACTGTGGATAGGTATCGGAGGTTCAATTTTCTTTGGAGTTCTTGAAAGATCGAAGCAAATACTTGAGCAAAGGCGCATCAGGGATCAGGATTCCTAGCATTTCTGAATACGGTAGATTTGTGTACTGATTATCAGGTTGCAACACAGCTTCATCAAAAAAAGAGAAAGGGAATTGTGGTTAGAGTATCCTATCTCCCTAATTTCGTTGAATCGGAGTGCCCTGTAATGGTCTGGTTAGGTATTCTACTTAGGTTCTTATAATTATTAAATTAGTTGTATTCTTTTCAGTTTTCTTTCATGCGAAAAATAAATTGCTTCACACAACATCGTCTTTGAGCACACAGACGGCACAGTACAGCTTCTTTCATGTGACGAGCTTTTGAGCATATTTCTTTTCGTTTACTCTAGGAACTAGGCTTTCCTAGATCTCGCTTGCTCACAAGTCACAACATTCGTTATATATCAGCACAGCCTTCTTTCCTTTGTCCTCTTGAAATAGAGGCTCTCCTTATTCCTATGCAGCAGTCTGACAGCGTTCCTCTTGGTTAGATGAATCCGTATAGCAACCCTGATTGGAAACAACTTGAGTCTCTACATCGACTTGGATGTTAGCCAACATGAATTTGGATATGCCATTCAGAATCTGCGTTGTTTAGGACATTGATCGCTTTCTACTTTCATATCACTCCAACTCAGGTTTGTAGGTTGGTTTGAAGGACCCCAACCACTTATGCCACATTTTTGCAGAAGCCTTCAATTACATTGATCTGTCCACTGCACGAAGATGTAAAGATATGTTCTAAGAGTTGTGTAGTCAAAGGGCTAAAGCGATGACACTCACATCTCCTGCAGCGTGCATATTTCTGGATTGCAGCACCTTGAACTGGAGCCTTAACGAAACCACAGTTCAACTCCGCACCTTGAGCCCCAAACAATACTTAGTCTAAACACTGCTCTTGCACTCACACCACTCTTAAAATTACAAATCACCAATCACACACTGAATATTCTAAAAGGACCACTATAGCTGCTTTATTCAAGCACAGGTCTCCTAAACTGGGCCTCAAACGCCTTAAATCCTATTTGAATTGGGTCTATTAGTATTGAAGAAATGCCATCTTTTACTGGTTGCGCAACTTGAGTGAAGCTGTCTTCCACCTTGTAGAGAACATCCATGACTCTTGCAAAATTCAGAATCGGCAGAAGTATTGGAGTTGGCATTTCAGTTGGTTTCAACATATGTGAGTTTATATCTTCCAGGCACTATCATCTCTCATTTGAAGCACATGATATGCTTCTTTTTCTGACGCACCATACTCTTTTTCTGACCCCATATATCGTCCCAAACAAGTTTAGGGTTTTGATTTTTGACCATCTATATATCTTATATCTTACTTCAAAGGCATAACAGTCAAAATGCACCCTAAACTTGGCTCAAATTGTCAATTTACACTCCGAACTTGTAATTGTGAAATTTTACCTCCTTAACTTGTCAAATACTGCCGATTTGCACCCCATCCGTCAAATCTAACGGTTTCCATCCAATTAAGAGTCACATGTCTTGCACATGAGGGGTATTTTCGTTATTTTATATTTATTTCATTTTATTAATAAAAATACACAAGAAATTTATTTTTGTACAATATTTTCTGCAACGTTTATATCATTGTATTTGTTACCTAAAAACTACTTTTGTTGAGATATTTGAGTTCTTCAGTCTTAGACAAATTATATCATGTTTCTTATTAATTAAAATATTGGTTCGACAATTCAATTTTAGTTATCCACATAATTTTTCTTATTGACAAATTATATCACGTAAGGTATACATTATTTTGAAGAAAAAAAAAATGAAAAAAAAAGAAGAAGAAAAGAATATTACGAGTAAGTAGATATAATTGTACAAAAAATAAATTCCTTGTGTAATTTATTTTTTAAAAAAGAAATAAATATAAAATAACTGTGACTCATCAATCCACTTAATATAAATATAAAATAAATTTCAGTGTTAGAATACTTAGCAGCAAGATTAAAGGGTAACAACCAAATATGCTAACACTGTGACTAGATTCAAAATCAATCCAATATAGCAGGAGAAGAAGGCTGAGCTTTCTGTCCTGCCAAGCTACCCATCTCCAACCAAAACCACATCAGAGTGAAGGCCCAGATTAAAAGAAAGCCGGGCCCAACACAGACACCAAACTCTAGCCCAAAAAAGTTATTCAGAAGTATGTCGGTTCCGGGGACTGCAGCAACCTCACTCCGGCCGAAACTACCGCCGCCGCATTGAAATGGTTCCCACCACCCCACGAGCCCCAAGATCCACTGAATCCAGCATCCAAAATCTCCGCCGTCCATGAATGCCGGAGAAACATCCACTTCACAGCCTGCCTTCCTGCTCCACCTAATCACAGCAGATCCAGAATCAACCCCGACATGGGATAGACGAAGATTCCATCGCGCCACCGCCAGACTCACATAGTCACCGCCCCTGAGAAGAGAGCAGCGCCGCCAGGAAACCCAAGAGGGATTTCTCATTAGATCAGAGTGTTGGCTGAACAGACGACCAACACGACAATCATGACTTACCAGCAACAACGCCTGGCTCGCCTCCCCGAGATCGACTCTCGCCAAAACGGACCACCATGCTCGATGTCTTGCCATCTCAGTTTTGGGAATGGTTCTGACACCTCCACCAGGCTGACTCCCACCAAATCGCATCAAGCCAGGACGAGAAACCGCCCTGCCTGTGGGTAGAGAAGAGATGACGATTTGGGAATTTTGATAAATTTTGATCGACGAAAGCCTTCCTCGAACCACTGTAGCGGCCAAGGGGGTGGCTGCGCGATAGGGTTTCTCAGAGAGCATAAAGAGAGAATACATTCCAATATATATGCAGAAGCTTTGTAATACTTCAACTACTTTTCAAAGATTGGACAACGTATATAACACAGTTCTGTTGCTAGTGTTGTACCATTTACCATTGGCCGGTGTTCGTGATATCCTTGTGGAGTTGTAGTTAGTGCCTTAGTGGTGAACCTGCAAATTAAAATCAAATCATATTCAAGAGTTCAACAACCTTTATTTTCTTCATCAAGATCATACCGTCAATGAGTTATGCATTAGAATAAGTACTAATGAATATCTAAGACTAGAATTTATTTATTTTTGTTTGTTTCTTAGTTTTCGACGTATGTAGTGTCTTGGTTCCTAAAGAACCTCTGCAACAGCAGGAAGCACCAAAGAAGAGAGGGCGCCGATTTTCTCATGTGGGGTCCAAGAACAAGAACCCTAAACCCAAGCAAGTCTTATGAGCAATTAATTGCTTATCTTTCTGCACCTTCTGGCCGTAGAAAATTTTATAGTGATAATATAATTTCACAAAGTTTTAAATTGACCATAAGGTATCTTGGTATATTTTAGTTGGCATTGATGTCTATTTAGATTGTGAAGCTAATTGCTTCATCAATTTTATGGATGGTTTAACCATCACAGTTTGGTCTTGACACGTTGCACCCCGAAGAATTTGAGTACTTAGACCCCCCTTACTAAGCCAACAAAGGTTTGATCATGGTAAATTATGCAACAGCTTTTTGCAAATAGCTGAGAAGTAATTAAAATATCTTGAATGATGAGGTAAGGTTTGAGACAAAGAAATTTCTTTAAAAAATAAAAAATAAATTAGCCAAAGTAGCCAAAATGCACCCTGAACTTTGCTCAAATTGTCAATTTACACCTTGAACTTGTAATTGCAAAATTTTACCCCCTCATTTTGTCAAAAACTTGCCAATTTGCACCCCCTTCGTCAAATCCAACTGTTTGACAAGTTGAGGGGGCGAAATTTCACAATTACAAGTTCGGGGTGTAAATTGATAATTTGAGCCAAATTTAGAGTGCATTTTGGCTATTACGCCAATAATTATGCAAAGTAACAAAGCAAACCTAAAGTAAAGGCCAATTACCATGGACATGTAGATTCCTACACTCGTCAAAAAGCACATGAGAATAATGCACCAGGAGGAAGAACGTTTGGGGGACTTGATATGTGCAGTGTGGCACCCTATTATCGTTCTAAATCAAAGAAATATTTGTAAGCACATTGCAAACTAGCAAACAATTAACTGCGATGACGAATGTCAAGACACGCATGCAATAATAACCATACAAGAAACGTTAGTAGTACAGCAATAAGTAAGGATCGTTCTAGCCGGGGATTAAGGGTACCTGAAATATAAGAATGTTAGACAAAACACACAAACATATATATACATATTTATAAACATGTAACGAAATCATGGGGGATAAATATTGGATCGGCAGCAAGCTGCCCCTAAACCTAAAAGACACGAAAATAAAACCGAAATTATTATTTACAAGTGATCGACAATTCCACACAAAACATAGCACGAAGAACACTCAAGAGCATGTAAGATACGAACCAAAGAACAATCAGCAACAAGTATACAATCGGCAATTCCTATGACTTAACTCAATTCCAATTTTAATTAGAGCCCTCAGCGGTTCATCTAATCGTTAAGACTTCACAAGTATTTAGAATTAGCTCAGCGTATAATCCTGATGCTAATCGGTTTAAAGACACTCAGTGTAGAAGTTAAACACGAGAAACATATAAGCACAATAAGCCAAATTGGAAACATATAAACAAGTAAGTCGTCACACATCTTATTTAATATGCAGATTTTCAGAATTATGGTAACCCTATTAAGCAACTAGACACAACAACTCAGCGTATGAAGAATCTAAATTACTTTGGCAAGTAGAATCGCAACCCTAGGAACTTCCATGACAAAAGAGGCCCTAACGTCACAACTCTTTGTGCACGAATTCATGAAAACCAATCAAGCAAATCATATAAATATACACAAATATACTACTGCCCTCAATCCATGAATACGAAAATTAACATGCTATTGTTCATAAGAATCGTTACATAAAATTCAATACAAAACCGAAAGTATGTTCATCATATAAAACCAAACGAAATCCAAGTATTTTTGTAACAAATATTGTGACTAAACAGAAATTATTATAATCCATGAGAGATGGATCACACTTTTAAAACCTTGAGAAGTTTCAATCGGTGTGGTGGAGTGCACGGCTGAAGGTAAGAGAGGATTCGGTTTGTGATGGTGGAAGATATGGTGTTTCGGCTTGGTATTTTCAGTCTAGAACTTGAGAGAACTTTTGGTAGAGTTTCGACCTATGCTTGTGCAAGAATTGTGATGATTTTTCAAAGTCGTACCTTATATAGAGAAAAGGTTGGAGGAAGTTGTTGGGATCATAACCCATAAGAGGAAATGAAGACATGAAATTAAATAAAACTAAAGGAAAATAAGTTAAATGATATTCATATTCTTGGATACCTCTTACAAATGTGATAAGTTGTCTTATATAACTTCATCTATCATAGAACCCTAAAACCTGTATAGGGAATAACCCGACCCGAGCATGCAAATATGGGCCAAAAATAGATAAACATCTCATTTAAGTACTAAGCTTATATAATTAGTAAAGGGGTCCTAACATCCCTCCCCCCTTAAATAAAGACATGTCCTCAGACCTTCAATGAGATAGGGAAATGAGACCATCAGTAGACTTCAGGAGAAACCCATTCCTCTTCCTTACATCGAACTGGGAAAGTCGGAGCAATACTCAAATGCAAGGCGATGAGCCGGTGGAGATAGATAGCGGCATCGTTGAGTACCTGATGCACTAACTTCAGTAATAGAGTTGCTGCTTTGGAAACCAAACACCGCTCTGGTGAAAATAGCAAGCCAACATGTTTGGGTGTCTGGCTGGATGCCCCACCATGCTTACCTTTCTTCATATTTTCTGGAGAATGAGCATAATCACATTGTAGAAGTAAATCTCGAGCTCTTTCAAAGATTCCTGTCTTCTTCCTGTAAGCTTTCACTCTCAGGCTTATAGAGATTGCAACTTGAGCTGCAGCACCTAAATCATGTGCCTTTGAGAATATTGCTTGAAGCAGATGACACATTACTTTCTCGTACCAAACATGAATACCCACATTGGTAAGGAAAGGTGGATCTTGAGTGTTCAGATCATCAATGGCCAAATTGGTAGAGGCAGCCACGAACGATACAAGTTTCTTGTCACGCGGCTTCTCAAAGATCTCAATAATGAATCTCGTTCCATCCATCAAGGCCAATATAATATTCCAGTCCACCATCTGATTGCCAATATGATATGCCAAGATATGTATGCTACTTGCATCTCTTCTCTTAAGCATTGAAAAATCAATTGCAGGCACCCAAAATAAAAATGAAATTCCAGTGATATCCATCTTGACATGGAGTTTGATGAAGTAAATGCGCTGACCACATAATCCAATAACAATTGTATCCATTATAATAACATTCGAACTCGGCCACTCTTTATTATCACTTCTTGAAAGCATTTCGGCAAGCATGTCTCTATATTCATAAAAAAAATTAGCATTTCTTACCAAGAATATGTGACCAATTATAATATGAGAAGTAGTGAGCAGCCGACAATAGAAATTTTTCATGTGAGACAATACCTTCAGTGTGGCTTCATTGGGATGTTGTAGGATACGGCTTGATAACACACGATCTTCATGACGCAACCCAGGCTTCCGATACTCTTTCTTGTGTTTGTGAGAGTATACGACAGTCAATGGAACGAAAAAGGCATCATAAGAAGAGGCATTATGGTGTGCACAAACATAGAACTCAAAAAGATCATGCCACAACTGCTTTGCAGAATGCAAAATATATGTAGTTGAAGCATTTGTGCCTGTGCATACTGAACGAATTGTTCCATACAAAATCATTTTGTTGATGCGTCCATAAGTTGTTCCAGTAGCATCAAGGAGAAGCATTGTAGCCACAAGGAATATAATAGCAAGTGCGGCTTTCTTGTGGTCTGAAGAACTCACCGAATCAATTATGTCATCAATAGAACAACTGTGGTTGAGTGATGACTTTAGTTTGGCCTTGTCCAGTTGAAAAATTCTTCCAAGAGTCCCAAGAGCAAGACAAGTCAATAATCCAAGCATGGAATGCATTGGGAGCTGCCCCACGAGAGAGACCCTTGAGATGCAGAGACCACTGCGTTGGGTACATTTCAAGTGTAAGACCTAAGTTGAGGAGCTGACATACTCCTTCCAAGAGCTCATGGTGCATACAAGGACAAATCAAGCAGTCGTAGTAAGCATTTCTATCGAAAGCAGCTGTAGTTAAAAATTCTGATGCATCTTGCATGAAGTCCTCAATATTGTCTTGTGTCTCTACCAGAAAGGTTACTACACACCCCAGCTTGTTAACACCACACTCAATATTAATGCAATCATCAATGAAAAAATAGCTCTTAAAAGCAAGAAGTCTCAGTAACACAGAAATCGCTCCAGTGAATAGAACGCACAGTGGATAAGTGAAGAACCCAAACATGCACATGAGTTTTTTGTGAAACCCCATTTTAAGTGAATTTGTGAGGGCAACAACCTTACAATTTTCTTTCCCGAATTTTTGCAAAATTGCAGACCATGCCAGTTGATGATTGGTCACCCAAGTCGAAGAAAATATGTTCTCGAGCTGCACTCTCACAATATATTGAGCTGGAGAAGTGAACATGACATCTGACTTGTAATAACTCCCAAGTTCTATGTAATGGCTATCCAACACCCTCACTTTATCAAAAAGAAACTTGGTCATACGCATCAAACCATATGGAAGATAGAAAACCAAAAATTCTTCACACTTAATTTCACTCCTCCGCAACTGCACGCTAAAGTGTTCAGCATCTTTTGATTGGTGCTTCATCAAGAAAACCAGAGACCAATGCATTCTCTCTAATTCGTACTCAAGAAGTAAACACAGAAAGTTATGATTCAACCATGCATTTAGAGTAGCCACAGTGCATACAGCTGATATAGGACACCAGAACCATTCAAATATTACCTTATCAGAAAGTGTAAGCCCATTGTTACCATGTCCACAAGGTCGTAAGCAAGAGATATGATCAACTACCACTAGCATAATAGCCAAATCGGTAGCATAAGCTAACACAGTAGCATCTTGGAAACAACACAGTCTATTTTCACTATTCAACCCTTTATCAAACAAATTGTTGACAACCCTTTTCATTTTCTTAATCCACTCATCAGGAGGCCAATTTTCTTTTCCAACTTTATCGCTCAAGAGAGTACGATAAAGTTTAAGCATGCTAGATAAGAAACCAGCCAAAGCTCTAACATCTTGAAGATTGAAATTCTATGTAGTGAATACCGAAGGCAATGAAGTTTGATTCCTGGCACTCATTTTTCCAATTGCTTCCCTGTGAAACATAAAGGAGCTTGTTGAGACATGGCAAGAAATGAGCCACTGCCATAACTGTGCTTCAGATTGTGCGTCAGTAGAACACATCATCATCACCATCTCGTTATGAAGCTTCAGCTTTTCCGTAACAGAAGATGCGAGCTCCTTGGCATCGCCTTCAGCGGTAAGTTCGGCAATAATTTGTAATTTCCATCTCTCCCATATTTTCTCTAGCTCCATTTCAGAATGCACTTGCGGGTTTTCATATTTGTCTCCAGCAGAAAAATTTTCTTCACCAAGATTTATACATAAAAAACTATTACCAGCAATCATGGAGTCAAAACAAGGAGTCATGACATCAGGCAATGCCCTTATGGGGAAATCAATTTCATTCGGTTCCACTGTAATCTGAACAAAATCAAGTGAAGCAGGTGACAAGCTTCCATCAGTTCCAAGTTCAGAGGATGGATGGCACTCCATTGGTGCTTTAACATCTGACACTAGAGTCCTCAAGATCATCGAATAAGCTCTAATCTGAGGTGGGGACTGGTGATAGGTGGTGTTGTCGACAAGCGCATCCACTAAGAGTTGAGCGGGCGCATCGGGCTCGTTCTCACCCAATAAGAGTTGAGTGGGCTCGTCTTCCTCGTTCGCATCCACAGTCTGGACGACGTCAACTTCAATGTCAGTGTTGTTGGCATCGCTGAGGACGTTGATAATAGATAGGACGGTATTGAGGCTGGAAAGTGCGGGGTCGAGCTGACGACTGACGGCGGGGGCGGCGCCGGTATTAGTGCCATCGAGAATGGCGGTGTCGTCGTGGTTGGCTTTCGTTGAGGCGAGGCTGACGACCTCTTCCTCCGGAATAGTGGCTGGTGGTTCCGATGTGCAAGTCGGAGTTCCCGGACGTATCTCCTCCATAAGCGCATCTGTTTTCTTACCCATAGCAAATAGCAGAGCTGAGCGTTCCTGAATCTGACGAAGAGCTGCCTGGCAAGTGTTGTGATAGTCGGCCATACATTGCTGAATAGCAGCAAGTTGACTGAGGCAGTCTTGAACTACTGCAGCTGGAAGAGCAGGTCTATCATATGTGGGATTAAAGTGTGGGTATTGGGAATGAGAGGCTGTAACAGGTGAGGGTGGAAATGGATCTGAAGAGTATGATGGGTAGGGATATGGGGATGGAACCCAAGGTCGCTCCACCTGAGTGGTGTTCGTCTCAGTGTTCCAATAGTAGAATCGTCCAAATCCATCGATAACCACTTTCCATGGCGGTGGGAGGGTGGGATCTTCAGGAGCAAGCTGCGGTGGGAGGGTGAGACTTTGCAGGTTCCACGTCGAAACCGGCTTTTGATACCGGTTGTTGGGAGAGAAATTTAGAAATATAGCCATGTTTTAGACTTAAAATTAATTTTTAACTAGATTTTTTTAACTCATTGAAAAGTAACCATATGCAAGAATAAAAAGTCTTTATTATCCTTAATATAGGCTGCTCACTTTTTTATTTCTTTTCCAACAAAAAGTCTTGCAAGTTGTATTATGTTTTGATGATTTTAGGGTTTTATTTAGAGTTCGTCAAGAATTCTTGCACCATGCATCAATACTTCTCTCGCCTTCTTGTTATGGGTAATTGAAAACTTGTGAGAATCTGATTGCTAGTCAAATAAGGAGTGAAACTATCAAATTGTTATTCAAAACGCACCATTCTCTGTCTCTCTCTGCAAAACCCTCATTACGTAGTCTGCAATCGACCTTGGAATTGCGAACAGAAACCTTCCCCAGCGGATCATCAAGGTCCGCTCCCTCTCTTAATTTTCCCTCCGATCACTCTCAAAACTTGACTAGCCTCGTTGGATATTGTGATGACGAATTCAACAAAGAGCTTGTTTATTATGAGTACATGGCCAATGGAAACTTACAAGCATATCTCTCAAGTATGTTGCAGGCTTCCATTGACAATCAAGTCTTCTGCTAAAATATTCTAGCTTGCATCACGATATGATTGAAGTCAACTTTTATGACTCAAAAACTAACAGTATATGACACATTTTATACTATAATGAATGTAGATAAGACTGCAGATGTCTTGACTTGGGAAGGAAGACTTCATATAGTAACAAAAGCTGCACAAGGTTTGAAACTGACTGATTTACATAATCTTTTGCTAACTAGCATCTCTGATCTTTTGTTCTTGATTTATGGAATGTCCCCTATATTATTTTGTTGGTTTAATATCTTAGAAAATCTCTTTATGAGAAAGTTGTGTGTGGATTCAATGTGTGGTTCAGTTTAAGGAGTCCCCATATATATAGTTTGCCGGTTTAATATCCTAAAAAAATTACGTGTAACTATGCCCTATGGTTTGCTTGTCTAAACTTCATCTAGTCATGTTGTTTACATGTTTGGAAATTTGATTTTGTTTGATATATATCCTTGCTTCTGTCTAGTCCATGAGATACAACAACTGTGTAATTGTATTTCGGCTAAATGTTGTATTGTCATGGTCACTTTCTCATTGTTTTCTTGTAGAGAATGAGTCAGTTCATGATCATCGTGTTTTATGGTGGGAAGTGGGATAACTCCCGATATACTGGTGACCAATCGAAATCAATGATAGTCTCAAACCATGTTACCTACCAAGAACTTGTGAAAGAATTATATCATCGAATCGGTATTAGTTCGGATCAGTATGGAATGAAACTGCATTATCAGTATAAAAGCAACTTGGGGGTGTGTAGCCTAATGAAGATAGTTGACAATGAAGATGTAGCTAGTTGGGTTTGTGATAGCCTTTTAGTGCAACCCAACAAGATTTCATTATACATTACTCTGGAACGCAGCTTATTAAGATCTGTAAGTGGCAGTATCCAAGGCATGAACTATATACCAGACCTCCCTAATGATGTTGTCTCAACAATTTTCTCTACTGATCTTGAAGATCAAAGTCCAATTGCATTAAGTCCCCTGCATGAGCCATACTCTGGGTTGGATAATGGTGATAATAGAGATGATGATGAGTTTCCACATTCCAATGGGGACAATGAGAACGAAGTGGACGACATACAAATTGAAACTGAGCCACCTACAAATGCCAACTCTGCTCCATCATCTTCTTATCGTAGTCAGAGAAGGCGCACAGAAGACTATGAGAACGTTGCAATTGTAGACACCAGTGAAGATGTTTCCGTAGGTCAATTTTACCCAAGTAAGAAGTCCTTGAAACAACATTTGGGTATGCTCGCAATAAGAAAGAATTACGAGTTCAAAGTGAAGAGATCTACTAGTGATCGGTTTGAAGTTGGGTGTGTGGATCCCAGTTGTAAGTGGCGACTCCGTGCAACAAAGCTGCAAGACTTAGCCTATTTTGAAGTAAAAAAGTTTCATAATGACCACTCTTGTTCATTAGATATTATTCATCGTGATCATCAACAAGCAAGCAGCTCTTTAATTGGTCAATTTGTTAAGTCAAAATTTGAAGGAGGAACCTCACGTATATACAGGCCTAGAGATATTATTGATGACGCATGTGTCCAACTTGGAGTTAATATGGGCTACAATAAAGCTTGGAGGGCAAGAGAAGCAGCACTTGAAATTGCAAGAGGATCAGCAGAGGAAGCATTTGCCATCCTTCCAGCATATTGTGCTATGTTAGAGCGTCAAAATAAAGGTACAATAACACACATAGAAACTGATGAACAAAATCACTTTTTATACTTTTTCATGGCAATTGGAGCTTCAATTAGAGGATTTCGTGATTTTATGAGGCCTGTAATCGCCATAGATGGTACATTTTTGAAAGGTAAGTACTTTGGAACCATGTTTGTGGCTGCATGTCAAGATGGAGAGAATCAGATATATCATTTGGCATTCGGGGTGGTAGACTCAGAAAATGATGCATCATGGTCATGGTTTTTGACAAAATTGAGAGAGGCCATTGGAGTTGTGAATAATTTAGTTTTTATATATGATCGACATGGAAGCATCGCCAAAGCTGTGGATATTGTTTTTCCTGAAGCACATCATGGAGCCTGCATCTTTCATATAGTTAACAACCTGCAGTCAAAGTTTGGCAAAAAAATGAAGATCCTTAAGTTATATCATACAACGGCAAAGAAGTACCAAGTGTCCGAATTCAACACGTTGATGGATGACATTCGAAAAATAAAAGATGGAGAAGTCTGTAAATATCTTGAAGACATTGGGTATCATGAAAGCTGAATCTATGAACTCAAAACTTAAAGAAGCTCGAAAATTACCAATTACTCCTCTTGTAGATCATCTAAGAGAGGTGCTTCAACAATAGTTTGTTGAACGACGTGATGCAGCAAGCTCCCTTAATACTCACTTAACCAAATGGGAAGAAGACAAAGTGCGGAAAAACAATAACAGTGGTTCACATATGCGGGTATATTTTAGTGTCATAATATTTATACATGCTGGTACTATATTATTTGATTTTTCTTTAGTTAACATGCTAACTTAATTTGGTTTCAATGTACATTAGGTCTCTCCAATTGATCTCTATGCATTCCAAATACATGATCAAAGTCAGACATTTACAGTGGACCTAAATAGTATGACTTGTACATGCCGAGAGTTTGATCTTGATCAACTTCCTTGTGCTCATGCAACTGTTGCCTGCAGAACTAAAGGAATATCAGTGTATAGCATGTGCTCCCCATTTTACACAGCTAATGCACTTTTGTTAGCATATGCAGAACCTATTTGGCCTGTTGGAAATCAAAGTGAGTGAGATGTGCCAGATGATGTGCGGAACAAAATTGTCTTACCACCAATAAGACAAATAGTACCTGGAAGACGTAAGACAGTGAGAATTCCATCTATTGGTGAAGATGCAATTAGGAAAAAGTGTACAAGATGCAAGGGAGGTGGTCATAATCGTTCAACTTGCAAAAATCCTATTCCACTTAATTGATGGAATGTGATCTTCATATTAATCGTATATTTATTTAGTTCCATGTATTGAGTTTCAACAATTGTAATTTTTTTCTATATGCCAAGCTAGTCTTGGAGTCTTGAGACAGCTACTATTGGTTTTCATTGTTTCATGTTTAACAATGTATTAACAAAAAAACATGAAGCTTATCAAATAAGGGATATGATTTATTTATCTACATAGCCTCTATAATTGTGATCTAGAAAGTAGGGTTTTATTTTTTAGTACTTACAGAAAGCAAGTACGATAGTAATCTGGAAGAAAGAGACTAGAAATCACAATTGATGACAATGAGGAAAGCCTGGACACTAGCACTGAGATGGACAAGGACGATGACATTGAGGAAGTTGAGATGAAGAAGAAATATGACCTTGCAAAGAGCACCAAGGTGGGAGAGAAGGGGAGAGTTGCCCTGAGCGAAGTGCCAGAGAACCAAATGGTTGTCAAGGAAAACTTAATACAGAAAGAGAGTAATACGTTTAGTTGAGATGGTGAGCTTCTTAGATTTTCTTGTTCTTTCTTTTCATGTTCAAATGGACCAAGTCTTTCGACATTGTTCAATTTCAATCATAATGGTGGCAAGCTACTTGAGTAATAATGTAGTAGTAAGCTCACTGATGGTGGCTTGGAAGTTGTTAAACATGTCAATTTTGCTTATTGATAATAGAGTATACTATCAAAGTTTACAAAAAAAAAAAAATTACGATAGTCAGAAAAAATCCATAGAGTATTTGAGTTTAAATTGTGATTAACCAGCTTAATCATTAATAGAAAACCAATCAAATAGCTTTAAACAATTGGAAAAAGCTTTACTGCATTTGAATGGGCTTTTAGCTGTTTTAATAGTTTTCAAGGGTATTGTAGTCTTACGCACTCTAATTATGGTTAGATTTCAATGAGTTGAAAAAAGAGGGTTATAAATCAATTTTAAGTCTAAAATATGGCTACTTTTCAAAAATCGTAACCCATAAGAGGAAATGAAGACATGAAATTAAAAGAAACTAAAAGAAAATAAGCTAAATAATATTCATATTCTTGGATAGCTCTTACAAATGTGATAAGTTACCTTATATAACTTCATCTATCATAGAACCCTAAAACCCGTATAGGGAATAACCCAACCAGATCATGCAAATATAGGCCAAAAATAGATAAACATGTGATTTAAGTACTAAG
The DNA here is from genome assembly GCA_963682095.1 of Potentilla sterilis. Taxonomy (NCBI): domain Eukaryota; kingdom Viridiplantae; phylum Streptophyta; class Magnoliopsida; order Rosales; family Rosaceae; genus Potentilla; species Potentilla sterilis. Next base: position 28,644,768 of record OY821757.1, on the reverse strand, counting down.
ATTATATAATTAGTAAAGGAGTCCTAACAGAAATCAACTAGGATTGCACAAATCCTAGTTTTACTCGAACTTGTCCTGTTGGTAGATATGACCTTTGTGTGAAGATTACAGAATATCTCTCTCTACAAATTAGATATTGAGGTGACTCCAATTGATTTGGAAACTAGACTCCCGTAGCTTTCTATCCATATATGGCTCGAACTCTGGTTCAATGTGAGCTGTCTTGGAGAGTCCGTTGAAGTTGGATGACGTGCACTGGAAGTTTCCCGAATTTTAATCAGGATTCTTATTACGATTCTTGGCAGCTTCCTCTTTGGATTTCTTTTCCGATTTTCTTCATGGATCATGGCTGCATGGACTTCTTAATGGATCAGCAACATTATTTGATGGATATATAAAAGGTCCAAGGCTCGGCTGCAAGTTTCCCTAACTGAACCAGGAACAATTCTCCTAAAACCGGCAACATGCTTTCCTGTTCCTATCCGAGCTAGGGAACTTCTTCTTTACATAATTTACACTTCTCTTTTGCTTGGCTGCATCCTCTAATCATTATGTAATTTGGAAACCCCTTCTTAATGCATTCAGATGCTCCTTTGATGCTCAAATGCAGAAAAATGCAAAAACAGGCAGTAGGTTGTTCTTCTCGGTAGAGCAGTGACCTTCCGGCATTGTGACTGACATAACTTTCTCGCTTTTGATACAATTCTAAGTTCTGTAGAAACTAGACCCATAGAGCTTTCCATCCGTATATGGAAGACTTTCTAGTTCCTCGTGGTCCGTCCTAGAGAAATTTTGGAAGTTGAGTGATGTGCCCAGAAATTTACTGAAACTTGATGGATTGCATCCGATTTTTGCTTTGTAATTCCTGGCATCTTCTTTTGTTCCAATTACTGAAACTTCTTCCATTGATCAATCCTCAACATGTCAACTGCATATGAGAGAACAAAAATTCATCAAAAGAATAGTCGAGGTTCTACAGAATCAACGAAACATCTCTATGACTCATAAATCGGCTTTTGACAAATTTTTGTCTTTTCCTCTATTCTTAGCACGTTTTCACTAAAACTCTACCAAAGACTCACGACTTTATTACATGACTCGATTCTACACAAATAAGGATTAAATCAAAGTATAAACGAGGGTAAAACATATTAAGAACGTCGCATTTTATGCTCCTATCAACTACCCCACACTTATCTTTTGCTAGTCCCTTAGCAAAACTAAATACAAGACACTACTACTACTGCCCCTAAAACAATTGTCTCAGAATCTTAAGAACGCATATCTTTCAAGTTTACACATTCGGATATAAGCACACAAATCCCAAGCTTCATAAAGTATATATCACGACATGAATAAGTGGGAAACGAAACCTATAAACATGAACATGTAAGGTTAATTTGATCCTCCTCACTAGGCATACTCTCTTCTTTTCACACATGATACGGTTATTCACTCAAAGTATATGCAAGAGAACAGATTGTAAGGCAACAAATAACTTGCATATTTCATGAAACGAAAGCACTTTGTGAATAAATTTTCAAGGAAAAACCTCAATTAACAACTATGTGCACGAATGGACCAAAACCATATGCTTGACTCTTGACAGAATCTCCACAAATCAAAATTCACCTATTTTTAAGAATCATGAAAACAATCTTTAAAAGGGAAGATATGAGGCTCGGCATAAGGGTGTTTCGAATTTTAGGATAGTGGTGCTTAAAACGTCGCTAAGACTTAGCAAAGCTCGATTCTCCTTATGACTTCACTCCAAGGGCCGAATTTCATCTTGTTGGACCCAAACTTCATTTTTTACTTCTCCAAGTATTGTGAAAACGAACAAAGGTCAAATATAATAATGATAGACCTTCAATTATACACAAACTCCAAATTCACAACACAATTTTTTTAGAGAGACTTAGCAATTTTTCAATGAAACCGTGCCTATACATTTTTCTTTTCTTTCGGACTTTGAATTTTTCTCTTCTTTTTCTTTCTTTTGTTTTTCTGTCCGATCACAATTTTTCTCTTCTTCTCTTTTTCTTAGGCACGACAAAATACATTTTTCATACAATTTTGGCTAAGTCTACCCCACACTTGCTTCACATCATCACTCCATAACAAAACTCCTTCTTAGTTTCAAGCTTTTGCCAAGTCTCGAGGACAAGGGTAATGATATAATATTCTAAGCATGGGAATTTTTTTATGAGGGTGACGAAAGAAAGGTTCATTGTAGGCTCAAAAGGGTTAACTAAGGAGTCCCACGAAGGACACAAATTGAGCGCATGCTTTATTTGGCTTTGGTGGTAATCTTAATAGGATCGATTCAATCCTTTTCAAAATCAAGGCATGTTATGACTATAAAGAGCAAGTTCTAGCATTCTAGAGTCCATCAAAAAGCTATAGCACATAGTCATTGAATATGCAAAAAATAATGAGGTTTCATGCTTCCTAAATGTCTACCGAATTTTATCTTTTAACACTCACGAAGAAATCATATAGGCTCTATGATGTGAGCCGCGAGGCTCACACAAATAATAAACCCTACAAAAGATCGTTAGTAGTATAAGCAAGTAGGGATCGTTCTAGCCGGGGATTAAGGGTACCTGAAACATGAGAATGTTAACAGAAATATTCAAAAACACATATGCCCCACAATTTTCACACTTATATACATATATACGATTTTATCTTGGGGGATGAAGATGAGGTTTGGCAACCCTAGGGCTGCCCCTAAACTAGTGTACGAAAAATAAAAGACATGAAATTAAATTGCAGGAATTTAAACTCTAAACTACTATATACAAGTTTGGTCGACACTCTTCCACAAATTACTAGCACAAAAGCAATCAAAACACATAACCAAGTAACAAATAAGACTCACAGCAAACAATGAAAAAGTTATCTAAACTCGACTTAGTTCCAATTCTAATTAGAGCCGCAGCGGTCATCTAATCGTACTAGAATTCTTATATACTTAGAATCAACGCAGCGTATAATCCTAATCTTGTTACTAACCGGTTTATATGACACGCAGCGTCGACATGTTCACTAGCTAGCAAATAAGCACATAGTCTTTTTAATTGGAAACAAGTTAACACGTAAGGCGTCACTCTTCATATTTACAAGCAAGTTCTTTAAACTACCCTAGCCCTCGTGAAAGCAACATAAATAGAGTAACTCAATGTTTACTCAATCTAAATTATTTTCGGCTAATGAGATCAATACTCTACACATTGCAATTGTATGGAATACTAACCTTTTTGCACACGAATTTAAAGAACTAACCAAATACAAATCTAAACCTAAATTAACATGCTTGCCGATTATCCTATTTACTATCTTGCTTCATATTTTCCTTAATCATTAGCATGCAATCTGAATTTTAACCTCCAAATCCCTTAAGAAAAGTTGCAACTTGAAATTAACATACAAATCATAAAACTAAAATTCAAATCGTTTCACGCATAGACATGCAAATTGAAACCAAAAATTCATACAAGTTTCATAGACAAAACTAAGCATAACTACACTAAACTATTACAAACCGAGAGTAGGGAGTAGATCACACTTTGTAGACACCTTTGGGGCGGTAACTTTGTGTTGATCCGATGAGGATTGATGGTGGCACAGTTTGGGATTTTTCTTGATGGCGATGGAGATGGTCTCGGGTTTGTGTTTTGTGTAGGATTTTTGGGAACTTTGGTAGAGCTTTGGCTAGAGTTTTTCCTTTGGAATGTGACCACTTTTTCTGAATAAAGGCAGCCTCTATATATAGGAGAAGAGGCCGGCAAAACCCTAGGGAAAACCTAGCTGCAATTGGTAAACAAAACCTTGTAGAATAAGGTTTTGATACATTCCTTTCTTGGTTCTTCTAGGACTTTATATTCTGAATATCCTTCATGGTTTGGGCTGGATATCTTCATAGACTTCAGATGTGGACTTGAAAACTCCATTTGATGAACTTTGATCCATAGAAAAATGCCCCAGCCGGCCTAGTGCACAATCGGCAACAATCTGCCTTTTTCGGCAGCCTCTTCCTAATTGGACTAGGAATGCTTCTTTCTTCATGGTTCTCCTCTTTGCATGATCTTGATGCCTTCCTCTAACCTCCATTAAGCTTGGACAATCTTCCGGTATGCATTTGAATGTCAAAATGTTCATCCAAAACAGAAAAGAAGGAAGAGAGGCAGAAGCTTGGTGGAATCGGCTGGCAGTGACCTTGTTGCGTTGTAACTGGCATAATGTTTTCCATATTACTCCGATTGATGCGATTCTAAGTCCCAGAGAAACTAAACTTGTAGAGCTTTCCAACGGCATATGGCACGTCCTCTGGTTCCAAGCGATGTGTCCTACAGAAATTCCGGAAGTCAGGACACAGTCCCAGGAAAATCCTGGTAGTCCCTGGTGATCTTTGCTCAAACTGCCAAGTTGCAGCCATTGTTTGGGTGACTTCTCGAACTCCGATTGATCTCAAATTTTGACAAAATACACTTTAGCTTGCCAACTATATGCATACCAAATTTCATCAAATTTGGAAAAGAATGGGTCAGTTTAGCAAGAGCCTCAAAATCACGAAAAAGACATATTTTACTTTATTTCCAGATTTCTATACTTAGTCATTTTTCTGATTATTAAGCACATTTTTCCAAAACTCAACCGAAATGACACTAAACTAAATTATGACCCTATCTTAGATAAATAAGGGTTAAACGAAGCATAAATGAGGGCATAAACATATTAATATCGTCACACATTGTGCTCCTATCAACTACATCACACTTATCCTTTGCTAGTCCCTTAGCAAAACTAAATAAAAACTAGACTCTAAATAAACTATTGCCCCTAACAATTTGTCTCAGGCTCGTATGAACACATAGCTTTCAAGTTGATACATGAGAATGCTAAGCAAGAAAATTCCAAGCTTCATGAACATGTAACATCAATTTGAACTTGTAAGAACAACATATAAGCATGAAAACATGTAAAGCTAATTTGATCCTCCTCACAAGGCATACTCTCTTCTTTTCTCTCGAAGTATGGCTATTCACACATGAGTATATGCAAGTGAAAGATAATGAATTACAAAGAGTAACTTGCATATATCAAAGAAACGAAAGCACTTTGAGAATTTTCAAGAAGAACCTCATTTACCAACTATGTGCACCAATGAACCAAAACCATATGCTTACTCTTGAGATAATCTCCACAAATCAAATTTAACCATCGTAAGAATCATGAAAAGATCAATAAAAGGGATGCAATGGGGCTAGGCTAAGAGGTATTCGAAATTTGGATAAGGAGGCTCAAAACGTGACCGTGCACTTTAGCAAAGCTCGAATCTCCTTATGTCTTCTCATCAAGGGCCGAATGTCTTCATGTTGGACCCTCCCTTCATTTTTAACTCCCAAAAACATCAAAACCATAATTTCAAGACTCAAGCCATGCTAAATTTTTCAAAATCGTGCTTATGCCTTAATTTTATGCTCTTGGATGTGTTTCTTTTCTTCTCTTTTTCTTTTGTATCCGAGCATTTGGTTTCTTTTTCTCTTTTCTTTTTCAAAGGCACGACACCAATATACTTTTCATATAGATCCATGGCTAAGTCTACCCCACACTTGTTCTTCTTCATCACTTCACGCGAAAACCTTTCAAAAATATCAAGCTTTTGCCAAAACTTTGAAACAAGACAAAGGCATAACTATACTAAGCTCATGGAAAGTGTTTAAGGGTGATAGAAAGAAAAGGCTAAACATAGGCTCAAAGGGGTTTAACTAAGGTGTCCCACGACGGGCACAAATAGGGCTCATGCTTTATTTGGCTATGGTGGTAAACCTAAGAGATCTTTTCAATCACTTTCAAAATCAAGGTATTTTATGACATAACACGTTTTGAAAATCAACAAGAGTAAGTTCTAGCATTCTAGAGTTCATTAAAAAGATATGGCACATAATCGTTGAATATGCAAAGAATAATGAGGTTCATAATTTTAGCATGCTCGAAATTTTCAGAAATTTACACTCATGAAGAAAGCAATTTGGCTCTAATGCTCACATAGGTTGTTATGGAAACAAACTAGCTTAAACATGCATGCTTTATTAATCAACAAGTCCTACATGCTCCTACCACTACCAGAAAAAAAGGTTTTCCCGACGAAAAAAAAAAAAAACGGCCGACGAATTAAAATTTTCGTTGGTAATTCTAAGGAATAGCCGACGATTTTATTTTTCGTCGGTGAAAAAAAAAAATCGTCGGCCATAGTTTAACCATAGCCGACGAAACCGTTTTTTCGTTGGTATTTTCAAAAACTCGTCGGCTATATTCAAATTTCAGTCGACGATTTGTATTTTCATCGGCCTTTCTCCGAAACATTAGCCGACGAAAATTTTTGGAAGTATGGCCGACGAAGTTGACATTTTCGTCGGCTATAAGTCTATATATTTTCAAATCTGGGCAGCAGCTGCTCATTTAAAAAAAAAGGGGAAAAACGGGAGAAAGAGTGAAAACTCTGTGGGTATTGTTGAAATCCGTCCTCTCTTACATTGTGGAGCTATATATAGGTACGTATGTGTATATATGTTGATTTTGAGTTTTAGTTGAGTTGATTTTGAGTTTTAGTGATTTTGATTTAGTAAGTGATTTTTTGTTTTGTTGTTGTTTTAGTGTTAGAATGTATGTATATATGTTGATTTTGAGTTTTAGTTGAGTTGATTTTGAGTTTTAGTGATTTTGATTTATTAAGTGATTTTTTGTTTAATTTGTTGTTGTTTCAGTGTTAGAATGTATGTATATATGTTGATTTTGAGTTTTAGTTGAGTTAATTTTGAGTTTTAGTTTAATTATGTGTTTTAATTTGATGTTATTTTAATTAGTGTTAATATATATATATATATACATATATATATATATATATATATATATGTTAATTAATAGTTGTTGATATATAGTGTAATTAATTAACTTAAATAATGGTTGATATATAGTGTAATTAACTTAAATAATGGTTGTTAATTAATTGTATATATATATGAGTTGATGTTGATAATAATATATATTGTAATGTAATTAATTATTAAGGATTTATATATATATATATATATGTGTGTTAATTAATTTCTTATTAATTAAAGTTATACATATATATTATTATCAGGCTATATATGGATCTGGATAAGAGTTGGATTTCGCTTCCAAGGCATGACCGACGATACACTACAGGAGTTGTGAATTTTTTGCAGTTCGTCGAGGAAAATGCAAACGGGAATGATTACCATTATTGCCCGTGCAAGAAATGTAAGTGTCGCAGTGATATGTGTCGATTTCCGATTAGGACAGTATGGGAGCACCTAAAGAGTAATAGGTTTTGGCCGAAGTACAAACGTTGGATATATCACGGTGAGCCATCATTAGATGGATCACATGATCATGGGCAGTTTTTTTAGGCGGGCAGTAGTAGTACATCCAACGATCCAACAATGGCATTCGTCAACGACGTGTTTCCTTTTGAAAGCGGTGTATGTGGGGAACAATATATGCATGACCCGGTGCTGCCCTTCCCACAAGTTGTCAACACTGCTGCCTTTGACAAGTACAACAAACTGATTGCATTGCAACAGACCCCTGTGTCTTCAAGTTCTGAGAAGACAGTTCTTCAAAGTGTGATGGAGGTAATGAGGATTAAAGTCGAGACAAAATCGACTATCAGGCAAGTGGATGAATATCTACAGTACACTTCTTCGTTGTTGGAGGAGGGTCATCGTAATCCTACCAATCACCGTAAGGTCCGAAGTATCCTCAAAGATCTAGAGCTTTCCTACATTAAGATCCATGCATGCGCATTTGATTGCGTTCTCTTCTGGGGTAAAGATGCAGAAGGGAATGACCTTGCTAGCCTTGACGCATGTCCGATATGTCAGTCTGACTGATATAAGTTGACTGGAGCAGGCAATAGGAAACCTGTGAAAGTGGTTCGGTATTTTCCGTTGAGAGATAGGCTTTAGCGGTTGTACATATCAGAAACCACCGCAAAAGCTATGAGATGGCACGGTGAGCGGGATGCGGGAGACGCAGATATCATGACACACATCTCTGATGGAGCGGCTTGGAAGCATATAAACAATGAGTTTCCTCATTTTGCGTCAGATGTCAGAAACGTCAGGCTCGGGCTCTCAACCGACGGGTTCAACCCTTTCGGCACCATGAGTCTTTCATACAGTATATGGCCGGTGGTTTTGGTACCTTACAACCTTCCTCCGTGGATGTCCATGAAGAAGGAATATAATATGTTGACGTTGTTGATTCCGGGGCCTGGTTACCCAGGAAAATGTCTCGATGTGTATATGAGACCATTGATTGAAGAGCTTAAGGTATTGTGGGACGTTGGTCATCCCACTTTTAAGAAGGAGACGTTCACTTCCGCCTGTCGGGCCAGATGCTCCGAGGTTCAGTCGGCAGCTATTTCAGAACGAGATAGCTGCAGACGTTCCTCAGGTTCGTATGCCTGAGGTTCATCGGGAGCCGATGACGAGTCCGACGACGTCTGCTGCTGACTCGACTGAGGGTCCTACTCTCCCAAATCAGCTCTACCTCCCGTACAACATTCCTGCGATATCGGAGGTCGACTATCATGATGTGCCCATATGGCCTGATATGCCTCAGTATGTGAGTGCTGCGGAGGCATACCAGCAGCAGCCATTTGAGAACCCTGACCTCCTGATTTCGGCGAGGAGAAAAGGAAAGTCGACAGACGGGTCATCGAGTTCAGGTAACATTCGATTTTATTAATTAAATGTTTTATTAAAATTAACGCACTAATATTTAATTTTATTAACCAATCGTCGTTTATGTGATAGGGACAGCCGCTAGCAGTTCAACAAGGAATACGAGAGGTGTCATATGTTTTGACACGCTCAGGAGAACTGTTGATCTGAGGGGGAGGATCCAGATCAACGAACCTCCTAATCAGGAGGTTCAGGGGAAAAAAAAAATGCGACTACTCGGGTTGCGTGGGGGCACTGATTAGGGACAGAGTCCCTATGTTGTGGACCCGGTGGGCTGATGTGCCTGAAGAGATAAAGAGGGAGGTGAACAACGCCGCGTCGGTGAGTAATTTAAAAAATTTAATTTATTTATCGTAATATTTAATAATTTTCGGTATTATTACAATTGTAAAACTAATAAAATATTATCTTTCAGACATTCTTCGAGATTGCCGAACACAAGCGGGATTGGGCGGACTCCGTGCAGAACTTGAGGTACGTTGAGAATTCCCCGTCTTATAATTTGAAATATTTTATGATATTAATAATATTTCTAATGCACTTTTGTTTTTTTTTGTAGGTTCAAAGAGTGGAAGAACGAGCTCCGTTCCCACTATAACGAATACGACAACCGTGGTCGTATGGGTACTCCCAGAGAGTTCATGTTCAGGGAGTACGAGTGGCATTGGTTGAAGACAGTAGACTTCAACAACCCAGTTATGCAGGTAAATACTAAACTTCACTACAAATGTTTATTTTGTTAATATTTTAATTATTAGTTTAATTATTTTATAATTATTACACTAATATTTTTTTATGCATTTTTCTAATATTTTATTATTTGTTTGAAGCAACGTTCTCGGATAAACTCTGAGAACCGCCGCCGTAACACAACCCCCCATCATGGTGGTTCTAGGCCGTTTGCACAATATCAGGAGGAGGCGCTTAGAGATCATCCTGATAGCAACCCGTACGTGGAGACGTTCAAGATCGCTTATCCACAAGCGACAGAACAGCTCGTAAGTCGTTCATTACGATTTTAAAATTTTAATTATTAATTTTACTTAATTGTATATTTGTTAGAATATTAATTTTTTTTTCCCGTCCAATTAGGAGTGGGTGAACCGGGCCGAAGAAGAGGTGTTCCAGCAAGTAGTTCGGGAGACACAACCGAACATTTCAGAGGCGGATCTGGAAGAAGCCCTACGTCAGGTCGACCGGTCCAATTTCCAAATGGCAGCGAGGATGTTCGACGCAGTCTTTCCAAACCGCTCAAACAACTACTACTGCCGGGGTTTGGGAAGTTCTGGACTAGGGCTCCTGAAGACCACTAAGGGAGGTCAAAAGAAGGGAGGCGGGGAGAGCCAACAGGTGAGGTTGGAAGTGCGGAGATTGGCAGAAGAAAATGCAAGGTTGGCGGCCGAGTTCCAGAGATCACAGGAGGAACAACGCAGATCACAGGAGCAACACCGCAGAACACAGCAGTATTATTTAGATCTGTCCAGTTGGCATGCTGAGTGCGAGAGAATTCGGCGACACAACTACGCTGGCCAACAAAACTGGTGGTATGATATGTTCGCCGCACAACAACTAAACCTTGAACCCCCGCCCCCGTTTCAGCCGTTATTTGAACCTCCAATGCCTCAACCTCCCCAGTTCGGTCACCAAGATGACGAGCATGATGGAGAGCAGGATGCTGGGGATGACGTGGTGGACTTTAGTGGTTTAGGTGATGATTAGGGTTATATTTTATGTATATTGGAACGAATTAAATAATAAGTCATTTAGACGTGTTTCTTGTTGGTGCAAATGCATGGACTGTCTTTGTGATTTACAGGTTGCTTGGAATGGTAATTGATAGGAGCACAATGTGCGTCGTTCTTAATATGTTTTTATCCCCATTTAGCCAATGCTTAACCCTTATTATTGTAAGATAGAGTCATATTTTAGTTTAGTGTCCCTTTGGTAGAGTTTTGGAGAAAATGTGCTTAATTGTCAGAAAAATGACTAAGTAAAGAAATCAGAGCAAAAAGTGCAAAATATGTTGTTTTCGTGATATTGAGGCCTGTGCTAAACTGATCTATCCTTTTCCAAATTTGATGAAATTTGGTATGCATATAATTGGCAAGCTAAAGTATATTGTGTCAACATTTCAGATCAATCGGAGTTCGGGAAGTCACCCAAATGAAGGCTGCAACTTGGCAGTTTGAGCAAACCAATCCAGGGACTACCAGGATTTTCCTGGGACTGTGTTCTGATTTCCGGAATTTCGGTGGGACACATCGCTTGGAACCAGAAAACAATACATATGTCGTTGGAAAGCTCTACGAGTCTAGTTTCTCTGAGACTTGGAATCGCAACAAAATCTTTCCTGAGCAAAAAGTTATGCCGGTTTGAATGCACAAAGGTCAAGTCTGCCGAAAGAAGAAAACCTAAACCTAGTTCTACATGGATTTGGCTTACGAATGTGGACTGAATTCCATCCTTTGTGCAAGATTTTTGGCTGAATTAATTCATGGAAAACCTAAAGAGATATTGCTCAATTATTCAGCCATTATCTTGGGAATTTTCGGCAGAAAATAGAGGAAGAAAATCGCAACAAATCCTGATCAAATTCGGCAGAATTCCTGTGCACGTCATCCAACTTCCACGGACTCTCCCGGACAGCTCACAATGAATCAGAGTTCGAGCCTTATATGGATAGAAAGCTACGGGAGTCTAGTTTCCAACCCAACTGGAATCACCTTAATATCTATTTTCTAGAGAAAGATATTCTATCATCTTTACTCGAAGGTCAAATCTGCCAGCAGGATAAGTTTGAGAAAAACTAGGTTTTGTAAACCTTAGCTGCCTCCCTTGCCTCTATAAATACCACAACATAATTTCAGAATAATCATCTTCTCTTCCTCACTTAAACTAGCCAAAACTCTGCCGAATTGCTTCCAAGAATTCTCACCAAGAACATAGCCGAACCATCTTCCACCACCTTTCATAAAATCATTCCAATCATCAACACCAATCCACTTGCCGAATTCTTCAACAAGGTTGTCACTTGGATTGTAATTTTCGATGGCTTTAGTTTCTTTGTATTTATACATTAATTTGTCTATGAATTATGTATGGATTCTTGGTTCCGATTTTGGTTTTGTTAATTATTCATGGGATTTCCGAATTCTTGTTATATTGTTTGGTTTTCTTGTGTTTAATTACTGAATTATGCATGTGATTTAATTGAATATGGTATGATGGGCAGTAGGTTTTTGCATGTTTTCTTGATTTAATTATGTTTATTTCCTTAATTCGTGTGCAGCCGAAGGAGATGTCTAGATGCATTCGAAAGGCCATGAGTGTTATCTAGATGTTGAATTCACTTGCCGATTTAATACATGTTGGATCATACGCGTAGTTGATTTTAATGTGTATTTATCTAAGGGCTAGAGTAATTATGGAAATTTACATGTCGATGTGAGATGAGTGACGCCATACTTGCTAACATGTTCCAATTCGACATATTGTGCTTATGTGCTATTTGTGTTTAATTTCTACGCGTAGTGTTATTAAACCGATTAGTACCATGTTTAGGATTACACGCGTAGTTGATTCTAAATACTTATGATGTTTTGAATAATTAGATATACCGCGTTGGCTCTAATTAAATTGGAACTTAATTGATCTAGAATTCGATATTTGCTTGCTGCCCCTATTACTTGTTTTAACTTCGTTGCATGTGTAATGAGTTTTGTGTTTTGTGATTGTGTGAAAGGTGATGATCATTTGTAAATAATAATTTAGGTTTTAAGTTTCGTAAAAATCAGTAGGAAATTAGTTATAAAAATTCGACACCCCCCTTTCTATGTGCAACACTTTGTGTGATTGAAAGCCCTTGATTTTCCCGGATAGAACGATCCCTACTTGTCCTAACTACAATTGACAAAAGAAGGGTATTATGTGTATGAAGTTGTTTTGCAGGTACTTTGTGCTTGGATAATAGCTCCATCAGTAATTTAGAAAATAATTTAATTTTTTTTCACCAAATGTAAGAATAGCCGACGATTTTGGCATTATTTCGTCGGCTATAAGCACTATAGCCGACGATTTTTACCAATATTCGTCGGCTATAAGTCTTATAGCTGACGAAAATGACATTATTTCGTCAGCTATAACTAATTAATTCTATTAAAATATTAATATATTCCGACGAAATAACCGACGAAATATGCTGGATATACTTCAGAACAAATAGCCGACGAGTTTCGTCGGCTATAGTTTACGATATCGTCGGCCATACTCGAAAATACCCGACGAATTTCGTCGGATATTTTGCCCACGTTTGGTCGACGAAATAAATTTTCGTCGGTAACATCGTCGGCCATACTCGACTATAGCCGACGATTTCTTTATTTTCATCGGCCATGGGTATTACCGACGGCGTTTTCCCGACGACTTATAGCTGACGAAAATTTCGTCGGCAGAAGAAATAGCCGACGAAAAATTGGCATAGCCGACGAAAATTTTTTCGTCCGCTATTCGCTCGGATCTGGTAGTGACTGTTAGAATTGAAAATTCAAAAGTCAGAACAGGCCAACAGGGCGTCTGGATATGCCGCCACATCCGCATGATGTCTGCATTCGACCTTTTTCTTTTATTTAATTTTTGTTTATTATTATTTCTTTTATTATTTATATTATTATTAAAAAAACAGGTTTTGTCAACCATAATTGATTTTTTAATATTTTTTTACCCTCGAAATATTAAAAAACATTCAGTAACTTTTTATGTCTCATAACACAATCGTCAAATTACAAATTTTTTTTTTAAAAAAAAATAGAAAAAGAAATTTTCACTCTGCAACAACTTCATCTTCACAACTTTCTCTCCACTTTTTTCTTCTCCACACCCTACTTTTCTCACATTCAATCTCACATTCAAATTTTTTTTTTTAATAAAGATAATGTAGATATATACAATTGAGAAATCTACTTACAATTGACAGCATAAGAAATTCTTTAGAAAATTAAAAATATAATTAATAGAGATATTTTTGTAAGAAACTGTTTTATCATATAAGAAACTACATATGCTAGTTTTTTTTATCACAAGAAATTTTATCCACTTTGTTAATACAATTTACATAAGATTTTGTAAGTACGTAAATTTACCAAAAATTGTCTTTTATATAAAAATAAGGAAATATAGTTGAAATAAATTATCTCAAAAGAAAATGAATCTAGTTAAGGAAGATCTCCACATTGAAACACTTCGAAATAGATCTCAACTAGGTGAAAGTGAAACTCTTCGAAGAATATCTCAATTAGGTGAAACCCTTCGAGAAAATATAAAAATCATCAAAAAAGATATTAATGAAGTGAAACTCTTTGTGGAAAAATGAAATCCTTTGAGAAACTTGATGAAGTGAAAACTTTGTATCCATTTAAAAAAAAAAAAAAAAAAAAAAAGAACTTTATTTTTATATTTTAGAAAGAAAAAAAAACGTGAGATGAATATTAAGTGAATAAGTTGTGTATTATATGAAAGAGTATGAAGTGGGTTGGATTAGGTTTACTCGAATAGACAGTTTGATGGACTCGGAATATGATTTACCTGAATAGATGGTTTAACGGATCTGGAAAGTTGACGAAATGGGATAGCTCAAGTGGTAAAAGAGTACCATTATCTAAAAAGTAGGTTATTAGGTCCTGGGTTCGACTCACGATAGGAGGTAGGTGTGAAATCCTTAGATCCTCTTTTTAAAGAAATAAAAGAAAAAAAAAGAAACGGATCTGGAAAGTGGATATGCTTTGTAAAATTGTCGAACCGTATGAAGTGGGTTAAATGAAGTTTTAACGTTTGCAATGTTGTCATAAGTCATAACTCACACACTTGAGAATTTAGGGTTTAAGGTAAACTTAACTGACATATATAATTAGTATTAATCACAACGCGGGCACATTGAAATGGGGCACTAATTAAAAAGTGGCTTTGAAGATCTGCCAATTATCTTGCTTTTCACACTTAGGTACATGTAGTAGGGTTTCACGCCAGAATTTTGAATACATAAAATTCAAATTAGAAAATGTGATAATTTTAATAATCCTAATTATTTAGAAAATAAATTACAATTTACTAAGTATTAAAGAGTCAAACAAATGGGACTTCGGTGAACACAAATATTGCATCACCATTCTTTACACAAGTTGTAAAATATCAGACAATGTAAACGTTCACTCATAGCTCACTATACACTGACAAAGTAGAGCTAAAAAGTGGGATCATGTCTAATCGCCGCAACTATCAATCGTCGTCTCAACTCTGCTAATCCTCACATGCATGACCCCTACACCATGGATTAGTGCACCAGGTTGTAAACAACGAACCCGGTAAGCTTTTAAAGCTCGTATGAGTAACCTTATTAGCAATTACTCAGTCAACACAAGCTTATAATTTCTCAGATTAACGCAACAACACTTAAACCCACAAAACACATCCGCACACAAAACACAAGGTAAAGATCAGTCTTTCCTGCACAGAAATATAGTTCATGAAAGTACATATCTTATACAATTAAAATCATGACTTCTGCATATGGTGTAGTTCGGGAGATTGCATTTAAAATCAAATAAATGAAGGTCATCGTACTCCTGCATATAGTTTAGTTTAGAAAGTTACGCTCAAATCACACAATTATAAACGAACAAAAGTATATAGGAAATCCGTCAACTCAAAATGAAACCAAGAAATCGCCATCTTACACTCAAGAAAAACAACGCACACCTTGTTATTTCTTTTAAAACCCAACTTCCCTTACTCATAAGAATTACACGTTAACTAGTGAAAAAATCATATATTATCACCTTATCATTGGTAAATATGAAAGACATGCCCATTTTCAACAACAAAGGAAGAACACAATTAAACTCACTTATAAAAATCACACACGAGATTCCGGTAACCCCCACATGGTTACCCACCAGACATACTTATACTCATAAGACGCAAGTACCCCTCATGGTACTCCCATAATGTACATATGCAGGCAGACTAGAGCTCTAACTGATCGTAACCAATCACCCGGTCAAAGACTTGATTCCCGATATAATTGCCTAAAGATCCCCTTCGCCACATATGAGGGATCCTAACTGCCACATATATAAGATCTTCTAAAGAAGGCCGGACAAGCTGCCCTAAGTAGCTGCGCATGGGCCCCACGCGCCGTCACCCAGACCAATGAATTTGCACAGACAGAGACCTATAACATGAAGATCAGAGCAATGGGAGTTCACCAATACCTGAGACAAGCGTCAGATTTGTCAGAAAATGCCAAAACCTAAAGGCTTGTCAGATTTGTCAGATTTGTCACCTCATACGCGTCAAAATGGACCTAAAGGCTTACACGGTTGTTCTAGGAAGAAAGAGGGCTACCAAAAGAGGGTGGTAGCATGTCCGTTCGCCGCCCGAAACACTGAAACCCAAACCGGGTTGCAGCCACCCACTGCCGCCTTTGATTCACGCAGACCAGCGCGAATTGATTCAAGTTACCACCACAAGGAGGCCCGCACGGAAGAGACAAAGCGAACCCGACCGGTGTCGGCGTCTGGGACCCCCGGAGCGAGCTAGAAAAACCGGGTCGGGTCGGCCTGGTCCAAGTCGAATCATTTGGGTTTTCTAGAATCACTTGAGGCGCAGCTGAGATAAAAGAGGAAGAAGAAAAAGTGTTGTGCAATAATAAGAACCCTATAACTTTTCCTATTTATACTTAAAATTTCCGAAGTACGAAAACTTCCGTTGACCATTACTTCTTCATACAACCTCCAAATTACGCGCGCCACATGTGCACAAACTCGTATCGACGAGCTCTACAACTTTTGTGAAGGAAACTTCTCAAAAAATCAAACGAATAAAAAGTCAACTCCTTGACCCCTTAACAACGTTTTTTATTAAAATTCCTCCGAACACCTTCGCCCCGCTCTCGAACCGCTATATTTCACTAACTTCTAACTTAATAATTTCAAACAAACATTCGAAATTAATAATGAATGTCCGGGATATTACAGGAGAAGGGGTTTGGGGTTTGTTGGGTATGTGGCCTCTTGGAACATCTGACATCGGGATGTCGTGGACTGCCGGACATGTCGGCGGTTCAAGTTTTTGGGTGGTGGTGTGCTTGCATCGTTGGGTGGAGCATCGGCAATTCCTAGAAGTAGGTAGGGAGGTATCCCAAACCCTAACCCTAACCCTACCCTGAGTTTCTTGGATTGGGGTTTAGGGCAAGGGTTGTTTCCGGTGGTGGCGAACCCGTTTTCCGAGGGTATTGGTTCGTGCTCGACGTTGGGGACCAAGCCAGGAATGGAGCCGATGGGTTTTCGGCTTTTGCCTTCTCTCTTCCAGGGGTTTCAGCGGTGGAACTTGCCGCTCAAGTGACTCGGTTTGGTTCCCTTGTGCCGGCTACTCCACCGGAACTACCGGCTCCTAAACCTACTGTTGTGACGGAGGTGCTTTCGGGTGTGAAACGTGGAGCGGCACTGTGCATTGAATCGGTGGGTAAGCGAGCTAGGGCTATGGAAGCTTCAATGGAAATTGTGCCATTCAAACTACCTTTCGAGCCGTAGATGACACTGGCACATTAAGATGGTAAGATCAAAGTGTCACCAGCAAAGAAAAGAAAGGCAGGCAGGCCTCCTGGTTCTAAAAATAAGAAGAAATTGTTGGATGGAGATTCAAGTGGAAGCTCAGGTCCAAAGCGAGCTCAAAAGTGCAAGTATGGGGCTCGTAAAGCTCTTGCTATGGATGCTTTAAGTTCTGGCTGGTCTTTAGGAGCAGGTTCGTCGGGAGCAGGTTCTCTGGTGGTGGTGGATACTGGTGATGATGTGACAACACCGGATCGCAATCTATCTCCTATGTAGGAGTACTATTGGTTCTTAATAAGTTAGACATAGTCTAACAGGTTCTATCTTTATTGATCTCTGGTATTATTCTAAGGTTTTTGACATTGAGATAGCTTGATGGCTTAGTTTTGTACTTGGTTCTTAAGTTGTTTCACACATTTCAGTTTTTCCGTAGCCCGCGAGGGCGTTTTGTGTTAATGTTGTTGCCTTCCATTTTTTTTTATCAATAAAATGCTTCTGTTCTGAAAAAAAAAAAAACAGACAAAAAATTCCAGGATTCTTCCCCTGTTGTCTCTTCTTCGATCCCCCTTCTTTCTTCCTTCTTCGTAGTCTTCAATCTGCCTTCCTTCAAGCTCCAATATCATAATCGATTATTTGTTGATGATCATGGGGAGGAACCATCTCGGTCACGGCTTGTTAGGGTTTTTGTTCTCTTTGAAGGGCTCAGGGCTGGTACATCCATTTTAGAGGTTGATCAAATTTAGAAATAGATGAGCCATTTTAGAATCTACCAATTATTCCTGTATACAACAATATACAGACTCACATTCTTCTTGAAAATGTAAGCACCCTGCAGCTTTGCGCGGGCTCATGCGCTAGTACATCATTAATTACCAAGCTAGGGTGGATATTGTTGGTAATATCTGTATATAACACAAGCCACAAGGTATTATATATTGCTGAAATATGTTCTTCCCGAAGATGATTGCAGTTCCAGTTTCATCCTAAAACGTTAAAATAGTAAATCCCTTTCCTAATGATGATTGTAGTACGTAGAGCAAAGGAGATGCCCTATGTAACCCTCCGAATTTTGAATAATAAAATTCAAATTCGACAATGTTAAAATTTACAAATAAACTCAATCACTTGAAAGTTATCATACAATAACCAAGTAAAACAACAGAGTTTAAGTGTGTGGCTCGATACATTCAAAATATTACATCATTAACAAAATAGATGTAAGAAAAGAGTCTCTCACTATTACTCTCTAACCCAAAAAGATAATTACAAACTAGACCAAGGCCTACACCTACTAACCGTGCGACTCAGATGCCGTTCCCTGGCTTCTGGTCCTCACCTGCAGGTCTAACCCCTACACCATCAATTGGTGCACCGGGTTGTAAACAACGAACTCAGTAAGCTTTCAAAGCTCGTGTGAGTAAAACAAACAAGTTCATGATAAAAAAATAATTAATCAACAAAGGAAAACACTCCCAACCAACCACGATTCGTATATTATAAAATTCACGATGCACAATCAACCAAAAGAGTAAGACTAGGGGCGCACTGACCAACGTCATTCCCCTACAAATCTCACAAGGCAAACAGACTAGAGCTCTAACTGATCGTGACCAATCACCCGGCCAAAGACTTGGTCCCGACATACTTGCCAGAAGGATCCCTTTCACCACTTAGGCGAGATCCTCTCCTCACACATGTAAGATCTTTCACCATTAATGGTGAGATGTTACTTCAATCGTTGGTTTCTATACCAACACAACCACACATCACACCACTCACATAATCACATATATGATAAATTCATAACATAAGACATTCACCCAATTGCACACTCACATTATATATTTCACGTAAATATATATATACGTAGACATCCACTCAGGAATAGTCCACTAATACCAACTATAGTCATTGATCGTAAAACTCTTTGAAAATCATTTTTATATTAAAATCATTTTACTTACCAATGAACCGTAGTCGATCAAGTTCATTCAATTTAAAACAAATATCAATTCCGTAAAATCATTTTGCATATAACGATCCATATAGTATAATTAATTCACAATCAACTCGTATTTAATACGAATACACTGTGGTTTACTCACCTTAATTAACCAGAAATGGAAAATATCCGTTTCGCGTCGGGCCTCGGAGAGAACGGGTCGAATCGGCTGAAATAGCGTCGGGTCGGATCGCTACAGTACCGGTCAACGTCAGTCAACACCAGTCAACGGCGGCCAACGCCAGTCAACGGTCAACGGCGGTCAACGCCAGTCAACCGTTGACCGGGTCGGGTCAACTCCGGGTCGGGTCTGAAGCGGGTCGGGTCGAACCGGATCTGAACTGCTGAAACGGGTCGGGTCGACCCGATCGGAGACGTTTCTCGATCCGGTCACAACGGCTTGAAACGGCGACAACCACCTACACTAAGAGGACCGCAAGGAGAAGACGAACCGATTGGTGGGTGGCACGAGCTCCGGTTCCGCCGGACGCGGTCGCAGCTTCGCCGTGTACGGCGGCAGTCACTTCCTCCGCTTACTGCGCCGAACACAGCCACTTTCCGGTGCCGATCCTTAGCTCAAACGGAAGAGGACGTCGAGATGAACACTTTGACAGGTCGCACGCCTCGATTGGTGGCCGGACAAGAGAGATCGACACGAATGAAGTTTCGAATTCGAATTGGAGACGATGAACAGTGTTTCGGGATTTTTCTGATTTATCATAAATTTCTGCTATTTTGATATTTTTCAGATATTTTACTATTTATAGAAAAATTCAGATTTTAGAAATAACTTCAACAGGTCGTAACTTTTTCATACGACGTCCGTTTCAAGCGTGCCGCGTGTCTACGAACTCGTATCGTCGAGTTCTACGATTGTCATGAAGGAAACTTTTCGAAATTCTCAACGAATCAAAAATTCAACTTTTGGACCCTTCAAACTTAGCGTTTTTTCGACTTTTAATTATCGAACACACTCTCGACATCGCGTAACGACTTGACCAACGCATACTGATAAGAGCACAATGTGCAACGTTATTAATGTGTATTATCCCTTATTTATGCTTTGTTATGTCTATTTAGAGTAAGATTGAGTCATAATTTAGTTTAGTGTCATGTTGGTAGAGTTTTGGAGAAAGTGTGCTTAATAATCAGAAAAATGACTAAGTATAGAAATCTGAGCAAAAAAATGAAATTTATGTTGTTTTCGTGATTTTGAGGCTCGTGCTAAACTGATCTATCCTTTTCCAAATTTGATGAAATTTAGTATGCATATAATTGGGAAGCTAAAGTGTATTGTGTCAAAATTTCAGATCAATCGGAGTTCGGGAAGTCACCCAAATGAAGGCTGCAACTTGGCAGTTTGAGCAAACCAATCCAGGGACTACCAGGATTTTCCTGGGACTGTGTCCTGACTTCCGGAATTTCTGTGGGACACATCGCTTGGAACCAGAGAACGTGCCATACGCCGTTGGAAAGCTCTACGAGTCTAGTTTCTCTGGGACTTGGAATCGCATCAATCGGAGTTCTGAGGAAAAAGTTATGCCAGTTTGAATGCACAAAGGTCAAGTCTGCCGAAAGAAGAAAACCTAAACCGAGTTCTACATGGATTTGGCTTACGAATGTGGACTGAATTCCATCCTTTGTGCAAGATTTTTGGCTGAATTAATTCATGGAAAACCTAAAGAGATATTGCTCAATTATTCAGCCATTATCTTGGGAATTTTCGGCAGAAAATAGAGGAAGAAAATCGCAACAAATCCTGATTAATTTCGGGAAAATTCCTGTGCACGTCTCTCAACTTCCACGGACTCTCTCGGACAGCTGACAATGAATCAGAATTCGAGCCTTATATGGATAGAAAGCTACGGGAGTGTAGTTTCCAACCCAACTGGAATCACCTCAATAGCTATTTTCTAGAGAAAGTTATGACGTAATCAATGCACGGAGGTCATTCTGCCGAATTCAGAAAATCAAGGAAACCTAAACCAATTCGGTTTTGGTTTGTGGCTGGCTTC
The DNA here is from genome assembly GCA_963682095.1 of Potentilla sterilis. NCBI lineage: Eukaryota > Viridiplantae > Streptophyta > Magnoliopsida > Rosales > Rosaceae > Potentilla > Potentilla sterilis. The sequence goes on along the minus strand of OY821757.1, from coordinate 28,623,368 downwards.
TCTAGGTTACTTCCTCTATAAATACCAAGGCTTTTGCACAGAAAATTATCTTCTCTTCTCCTCAAAAACCTTGCCGAACCTCTGCCCATTTAATTTCAGAAATTGTACCAAGAATCCTTTGCCGAATTCCACCTTCATCATTCACCAAAATTCATCCTTCACCAATCCTTGCCGAATCTTCATAAGGTTGTAACATGGATTGTATTTATTTGGTTTTTGATTCTTTGTATTTAAACATACTTTTGTCTATGAAATATGTTTTAATTTCTGGATTTATTTTTGGTATTGATAATTATATATGGGATCTTCGGATCTTTGTTATAAATGTTTGGGAATTTTGTATATGATTGCCGAATTATGCATGCTATTTAATTAAATTTGTGTTATGGGCAGTAGCTTTAGCTTATATTCTTAATTTAATTAGGTTTATTTTCATAATTCGTGTGCAACCGAAGGAGATGTCTAGATACATTCGAAAGGCCATGAGTGTTATCTAGGTGTTGAATTCATATGCCGATTTAATATATGTTGGATCTCACGCGTTGTGGATTTTAATATGTATTTATCTAAGGGCTAGAGTAATTATGACAATTTACATGTCGATGTGAGATGAGTGACGCCATACTTGCTAACATGTTCCAATTCGACAATATGTGCTTATGTGCTATTTGTGTTTAATTTCTACGCGTTGTGTTATTAAACCGATTAGTACCATGTTTAGGATTACACGCGTTGTGGGTTCTAAATACTTATGATGTCTTGAATAATTAGGATAAGCTGCGTTGGCCCTGATTAAATTGGAGCTTAGTTGATTTTGAATTCGTTATTTGCTGCTGCCCCTATTACTTGTTTTAATTTTGTTGCATGTATAATGAGATTTGTGTTTGGTGATTGTGTGGAAGATGTTGATCACATGTAAATATATAATTTAGGATTTATAAATTTAGTAAAAATTCAGTAGATAATTATACATAAAAATTGATACCCCCTTTTTTGTGCAATACTTTGTGTGATTGAAAGCCCTTGATTTCCCCGGATAGAACGATCCCTACTTGTCAATACTACACTCGACACAAGAAGGGTATTATGTGTATGAAGTTGTTTTGCAGGTATTTTATGCTTGGATAACACCTCCATCAGTTTTTGGCGCCGTTGCCGGGGATCCATCAGTTTTTGGCGCCGTTGCCGGGGAAATTATAAATTTTTGATTCATAAAGTGTTGTTTGTAATTATGTATATTGCAGATTATTTAATTTTGCTATAGTTTTTGGGATATGTATTAATAGGATTTTTCGGAAATGTAATAGTAAGTAGGTTTTCCGATTTTTATTTTTGGTTTTTGTTGATCTTAATTGCCGATTTTTGTGTGATATTATTGTGATGTTGATACACCTAGATAATTTCTAGGAAGTTGATAGTTTTTGTGTATGCTTGTAGTTTATTGTAGTTTCTAAAGTGTAACATGTAGGTGAAGCCTCTTTTGTTGATCATAACCATAACCCTTCATACGAGTGATGCCATGATTAGGTATGTTTTTGTGTAGATTGGGAAACGGGCCCTGCAATGTTGGAATTAGTCCATCGTTGGCCCCCCACGCATAAAGACGCTAACTTGGTATTATTTTTATGAGGTTGAGGGCGGTTTTAATCAACACTTGTAGACCGCTAGGACCCGAGTTTATTTTACTAAGTATAGGGCAAGTTATTTTCATTGATGGGTTTGAGGTTTGTAAAACTGGTTCTCAAGACCCACAGACTGATGTTCATTCTCTGTGAGTGAGTCGATAGGGGACTTGTCCTCCGTGGTTAAAAACTTTGAGACCTGCCTTATTCCTAAAGAGAGTTTACTCTCCGTGAATTTTAACGACACCGCCTTAGAAAAGTAAAGTATGCTCGACCTAGACAACCGCTTGTGCCGAAGCATCACCTCACTTTAGACGCTAGAAAATAACTTGAGCATATGTGAATCTATTTTTCTTCAAAAGATAAAATTCGTCTTTAATTTTCTAGGTATATCGGAATAAGCATGATACTACCTTGGGCTGTATCAGTCCATTGCACTGTTATCTCCTCTGCTCCACGTACCTTGAGAATTAGGGTTTTTGAATAAAATCAACTAGAAAGAAGCTAGGTTGTGACACCATGTGTTTTGTACATGTTGAAATCGGTGTTTGGAATTCCACACTTGTGAAATTTTCGATGCTTTGTGTGAATGACGATTTGTGTGAAGTTTTGAGAATTTTGTTTGTGTGTTTTGCCTTGTAAATTTCGTGTGCCATTGTATGATCTCTTGTAAATTTCGTGTGCCTTGTAAATTCTGTGAACAGTGATCGTAAATAGTAACGGTGAACAGTGAAATCGTAATAGTGTCGTGAACAGTATTTTTTTTTTTTTTTTTTTAACTTATACATATTACTTCTAACTTATTTCTAACCTATACTCTAACTTATTCTAACTCATTCTTTCTAACCTATACATATTGATTCTCATGATTCTTGTAGAGTTTAATTGTTAGTTGCAGATCATAAGGAAGAGGTGAAGAATTACATTGTAAACAGTTGATTGGAGCTCTCATTGACTTGGGAAGGACGACAAGTGTTGCAAGAAACGAGTTCCACCACTCTCAACTTGTGTTCTTGATTTACAATTAAATTCTACTTAGCTAATTATTGTATATTTATACACTAACTTCTAACTTTAGCTAATTCACTAACTCACTACTAACTTATTCTTTGAATTCTCATCTCCACTCTTCTAAATTTCTTTATCTTGATGTGATGCAGTTGAAGAGTGGAGTAATCATCCATCGAGTTATGATAGCCATTGTAAGGAGGCACGAATTTGGAGGTGTACACTCCAAAAGGCATCGCCCACAACTTGATTAAGAAGTTAAGAGTCTAGGCTGAGTAGACTATAAACATTAAGCGCTGCATGGGAGGCAACCCATTTCAACCAAAATTGTGAAGGAGCCGTCTACGAGAGTTTGAATTTTCTAAATCCCTAAACTCTTTTTGGTTGAATTGTATAAATGTGGAACTTGTGAATTATCAAATGCTTGGAAATTACTACATAATTTTTGTGTACATTGAGGACAATGTAATTTTCTAAGTGTGGGGTAGGGATACATGTTTCACATGTTTGTTTTTTGTTTTAAGTTTTTTGTTTAGAGTCATAAAAGAAAAGAAAATAAAATAAAAAATCAGAAAAATCAGAAAAATTAAAAAATTTCGTTGCTTTTGTGTTTTAATTTTTGAGTCTTAGGTCCCCTAATAGTCTATGATGATTATATCTTTGAATACATAGATGATGGTTTTGCATAATCTTGAAAATAATTGTGAGTTTCATGGACTTTGTGATTGGTATGAACATTTGAGACTTGAACTTAATTGTGTAAGAAGCATGTATGTTGTGTTGATTTTGTTCCATAATAACCTTTGTGAGCTTTGATTGCCATATACTTTCCTTCTTGAGTGATACAAATGGGCAGATTTTTTTCAAAACTTCATTATTCTTTGATTATTCAATGACTATGTGCCATAGCTTTTAATGAACTCTAGAATGCTAGAACTTGCTCTTGACAATTTTTGAAACTATTATTCATGAAATGCCTTGATTTTGAAAAGGATTGAAAAGATCATGTTAGGATTACCACCAATGCCAAATAAAACTTATGCCTAATTTGTGCCCATCGTGGGACTCCTTAGTTTTAACCCCTTTGAGCCGACATTGTGCCATTTTATTTCATCACCATGATACACTTTCCTTGAGCTTAGAACAGTTTATTCTTTCCATTGTTGTCAAGACTTGGTAAAGTTTAATTGGAATTTGTTATTTGAAGTGATGTTGTGAAGTAAGTGTGGGGTAAAACTTATCCAATTGCATGAAAAGAATTACATGAAAAGAATTGTGTTGCCGAAATAAAGAAAAGAAAAGAAAATCGGACAGAAAAATTTGAAAGAAAATCCGATCCGAGAATAAGAAAAATTGGAGATTTCGGCAACTAAAATAATTGGATGAGTTCTTGTGGTGAATTTGGAATTGTATGATTATTTGAAGGTCTAGCATTGTTATACTTGACCTTTGTTCATATTCACTATGTTATGGGGAAGAAAAGAATGAAGTTGGGCCCAACAAGTTTAAACTTGGCCCTTTTGAAGTGTAGTCATAAGGAGTATTGAGCTTTACTAAGTCTTGGTGACATTTTCTCACCACTATTCTAAATGCGAATTCCTTATGCCTAGCCCCACTATTTTCCCATGTAAGATCTCTCATGATTCGAATAATAGGTGAACTTTGTATGTGGAGATTTTTGTCAAGAGTGAGCATATGGCTTTGGTTCATTTGTGCACATAGTTGTTATATGAAGTTTTTCCTGAAAGATTGATTCACAAAGTGCTTCTATCTGATGAAATATGCAAGCTATTTGTTGCCTTACAATCTGTTCTGTTGCATATACTATGAGTGAATTGCCATATCATGAGTGAAAAGAAGAGAGTATGCCTAGTGAGGAGGATGGAATCAACATAACATGTCATTGCTTGTGATTTTCGTTTCTTACTTGTTCATGCTATGATACATGTCTATGACGCTTGGGATTATTGTGCTTACATTGAATGCTTAACTTGAAAGCTATGTGTGTAAAGATCCTGAGACAATTATTTAGGGGCAGTAGTGTTGAGTCTTTTTATTTTGTTTTGCTAGGGACTAGCAAATGATAAGTGTGGGGTAGTTGATAAGAGCACAATGTGCAACGTTATTAATGTGTATTATCCCTTATTTATGCTTTGTTATGTCTATTTAGAGTAAGATTGAGTCATAATTTAGTTTAGTGTCATGTTGGTAGAGTTTTGGAGAAAGTGTGCTTAATAATCAGAAAAATGACTAAGTATAGAAATCTGAGCAAAAAAATGAAATTTATGTTGTTTTCGTGATTTTGAGGCTCGTGCTAAACTGATCTATCCTTTTCCAAATTTGATGAAATTTAGTATGCATATAATTGGGAAGCTAAAGTGTATTGTGTCAAAATTTCAGATCAATCGGAGTTCGGGAAGTCACCCAAATGAAGGCTGCAACTTGGCAGTTTGAGCAAACCAATCCAGGGACTACCAGGCTTTTCCTGGGACTGTGTCCTGACTTCCGGAATTTCTGTGGGACACATCGCTTGGAACCAGAGAACGTGCCATACGCCGTTGGAAAGCTCTACGAGTCTAGTTTCTCTGGGACTTGGAATCGCATCAATCGGAGCTCTGAGGAAAAAGTTATGCCAGTTTGAATGCACAAAGGTCAAGTCTGCCGAAAGAAGAAAACCTAAACCGAGTTCTACATGGATTTGGCTTACGAATGTGGACTGAATTCCATCCTTTGTGCAAGATTTTTGGCTGAATTAATTCATGGAAAACCTAAAGAGATATTGCTCAATTATTCAGCCATTATCTTGGGAATTTTCGGCAGAAAATAGAGGAAGAAAATCGCAACAAATCCTGATTAATTTCGGGAAAATTCCTGTGCACGTCTCTCAACTTCCACGGACTCTCCCGGACAGCTGACAATGAATCAGAATTCGAGCCTTATATGGATAGAAAGCTACGGGAGTCTAGTTTCCAACCCAACTAGAATCACCTCAATAGCTATTTTCTAGAGAAAGTTATGACGTAATCAATGCACGGAGGTCATTCTGCCGAATTCAGAAAATCAAGGAAACCTAAACCAATTCGGTTTTGGTTTGTGGCTGGCTTCTCTAGGTTACTTCCTCTATAAATACCAAGGCTTTTGCACAGAAAATTATCTTCTCTTCCCCTCAAAAACCTTGCCGAACCTCTGCCCATTTAATTTCAGAAATTGTACCAAGAATCCTTTGCCGAATTCCACCTTCATCATTCACCAAAATTCATCCTTCACCAATCCTTGCCGAATCTTCATAAGGTTGTAACATGGATTGTATTTATTTGGTTTTTGATTCTTTGTATTTAAACATACTTTTGTCTATGAAATATGTTTTAATTTCTGGATTTATTTTTGGTATTGATAATTATATATGGGATCTTCGGATCTTTGTTATAAATGTTTGGGAATTTTGTATATGATTGCCGAATTATGCATGCTATTTAATTAAATTTGTGTTATGGGCAGTAGCTTTAGCTTATATTCTTAATTTAATTAGGTTTATTTTCATAATTCGTGTGCAACCGAAGGAGATGTCTAGATACATTCGAAAGGCCATGAGTGTTATCTAGGTGTTGAATTCATATGCCGATTTAATATATGTTGGATCTCACGCGTTGTGGATTTTAATATGTATTTATCTAAGGGCTAGAGTAATTATGACAATTTACATGTCGATGTGAGATGAGTGACGCCATACTTGCTAACATGTTCCAATTCGACAATATGTGCTTATGTGCTATTTGTGTTTAATTTCTACGCGTTGTGTTATTAAACCGATTAGTACCATGTTTAGGATTACACGCGTTGTGGGTTCTAAATACTTATGATGTCTTGAATAATTAGGATAAGCTGCGTTGGCCCTGATTAAATTGGAGCTTAGTTGATTTTGAATTCGTTATTTGCTGCTGCCCCTATTACTTGTTTTAATTTTGTTGCATGTATAATGAAATTTGTGTTTGGTGATTGTGTGGAAGATGTTGATCACATGTAAATATATAATTTAGGATTTATAAATTTAGTAAAAATTCAGTAGATAATTATACATAAAAATTGATACCCCCTTTTTTGTGCAATACTTTGTGTGATTGAAAGCCCTTGATTTCCCCGGATAGAACGATCCCTACTTGTCAATACTACACTCGACACAAGAAGGGTATTATGTGTATGAAGTTGTTTTGCAGGTATTTTATGCTTGGATAACACCTCCATCACATACAAACATTTCATTACTCGTAAAACATGCTTCCAATAATTACAATAAATTTAATATAATTAACACGATTAAAAATCGGGTTATTACATTCTACCCTCCTTAAAGGAATTTCGCCCCGAAATTCAAACACACTACTCTACAAACAACTGCGGGTATTTAGCCTTCACATCAGACTCTAACTCCCAAGATGCATCACCCTCATCATGGTGACTCCACAGTACTTTGACCAATTCTATCTCCTTCCTTCGTAGCTTCTTTGTTGACCTATCCAAGATACGAACAGGCTCAACAACGAAGGTCGCATTCTCATTCACTTTGATAGTGCTATGATCAATCACATGTGACTCATCCGGTACATACTTCCTCAACATCGAAATATGAAAGACATTATGCACACCGGACATGCTAGGAGGTAAAGCAAGTCGATAGGCTAAATCCCCAACATTCTCGAGAATCTCAAAAGGCCCAACATACCTTGGCGCCAGCTTTCCCTTTCTGCCAAATCTCACCACACCTTTCATTGGTGAGATCTTCAAGAATACATGATCACCAATCTCAAACTCCACCTGCCTTCTCTTCAAATCAGCGTAGCTCTTCTGTCTACTCTGAGCAGTTCGGATCCTATCTCGAATGATCGAGATCTTCTCCGTGGTCTCCTGAACAATCTCAGGACCCAAGAGCGCACTCTCACCAACCTCTGCCCAACAAACAGGAGATCTACACGGTCTTCCATAAAGAGCCTCATACGGCGCCATGCCAATACTAGAGTGATAGCTGTTGTTGTAGGCAAATTCAATCAACTGCAGGTGGTCTTCCCAACTTCCCTTGAAATCCAAGACACAGGCTCTCAGCATATCCTCCATCACCTGGTTCACTCGCTCAGTCTGCCCATCAGCCTGAGGGTGAAATGCTGTGCTCATATCCAAGGTGGTTCCCATGGCCTTCTGAAAACCAGCCCAGAACTTGGAATTAAAGCGAGCATCCCGATCCGATACAATGGATACCGGCACCCCATGAAGTCTCACTATCTCCTTCACATATAACTTGCACAAAGCCTCAACTGAGTGCGTCAACGACACTGGGAGAAAGTGCGCCGACTTCGTCAATCTATCAACAATCACCCACACGGCATCATGCCCCAATTTGGACTTAGGCAACCCAGTCACAAAGTCCATAGAGATGTGCTCCCACTTCCATTCTGGAATAGATAGCGGCTTCAACATGCCCGCTGGTCTCTGATGCTCTACTTTCACCTGCTGACAGGTAAGACACTTGGACACATACTCTGCCACATCTCTCTTCATCCCATTCCACCATAATTGCCTACAAAGATCTCTATACATCTTTGTGCTCCCTGGGTGGATTGTGTATCGTGATCGATGTGCTACCTGGAGAATCTCCTTCTTAAGGTCAGCACAATCTGGTACGCACAACCTGCCTCTGAATCTCAACCCACCATCAGATCCGACAGTCCACTCAGACGGACACTCATCCAACAAATCAACTACTAACTCCGCCAACTTTGCTCGAGAGAACTCATCATGTGCTTGACCCTGAACAATCCTGGAAATCAAGGTAGGCTGTACCGAAATACTACCAAGGAAGGTCCCCTGCTCCCTACCGGATGGCACAAGGTCAAACTCAGACGCGGTCTCAAGCATGAGCCACTCCTGGATCATGAGAGAAGCAATAACACATCTCGATCTCCTACTCAAGGCATCCACCACTACATTGGCCTTTCTCGGATGATACTCCAAGGTGAAGTCATAGTCCTTAAGGAGCTCCATCCATCTTCTCTGCCTCATGTTCAGCTTCTTCTGAGAGAACAAATACTTCAAACTCTTATGATCCGAGAAGAGTTGAAATTTCTCACCATACAAGTAATGCCTCCAAATCTTCAAGGCAAAGACTACTGCAGCTAGCTCTAGGTCATGAGTAGGATAATTCCTCTCATGGATCTTCAACTGTCTAGAGCCATAGGCAACAACACCACCAAGCTGCATCAGCACACAACCCAAGCCCTGATAAGATGCATCACTATATACGACATAACCACCCCCACTTGTGGGAATAATCAACACTGGGGCCATAGTCAGTCTAGTCTTCAACTCATTGAATGTCTTCTCGCACTCATCTGTCCATACAAACTGGACATCCTTCTTGGTCAACCTGGTCAATGGAGAAGAGATACTAGAGAACCCCTCAATGAACCTCCGGTAATACCCAGCCAAACCGAGGAAACTACGAATTTCCGTAGCCGTCTCGGGGCGACCCCAACTCATCACGGCCTCAACCTTAGAAGGGTCCACCGAGACTCCATCTTTCGACACCACATGACCGAGGAACTTAACTTCCTCCTTCCAAAACTCACACTTCTCGAACTTGGCATATAGCTTAGTCTCTCTAAGAATCCGCAGCACAATTCGCAAGTGCTCCTCATGCTCCTCCAAAGTCTTAGAATAAATCAGGATATCATCCACAAACACTACCACAAACTTATCCAAGAACTGACTGAAGATACGGTTCATCAAGTCCATGAAAGCTGCAGGTGCATTGGTTAGACCAAATGACATGACAACAAACTCAAAGTGCCCATAACGAGTCCTAAAAGCGGTCTTAGGAATGTCCTGCTCTTTCACCCTCAACTGATGATAACCGGACCTCAAATCAATCTTAGAGAACACCAATGCTCCTCTAAGTTGATCAAACAAGTCATCGATCCTGGGCAAAGGATACTTGTTCTTGATAGTCACCTTATTCAACTCTCGATAATCCACACAGAGCCTGCATGAACCATCCTTCTTTCTCACAAACAACACCGGAGCACCCCATGGAGAAGTGCTGGGCCTAATGAACCCCTGCTTGAGTAGCCCCTCAATCTGAACCTTCAACTCCTGGAGTTCATTCGGTCCCATCCGATACGGCGTCTTTGACACTGGCGCGGTACCCGGTACCACATTAATGGCAAAATCCACCATCCTTCTAGGAGGTAACCCCGGTATCTCCTGGAACACATCAATATACTCTGAAACAACTGAAATATCTGCAATAGCTTCCGCACTGCTCACAGACTCGATATGTGCCATGATACCCTCCCGCATAGCATTATTTGACTTGAGACAACGATAGTGAAACTCCGGTTGCCCGGGAATACGAAATGACACTATCATGTTGGAGCAATCAATCAATGCATAATGCGGCCTTAACCAATCAACTCCCAAGATCACATCATAAGTGTGGTCAGGAAGCACAATCAAGGATGCAGAGAACTCCCTGCTTCCAATCACAACTGGGCATACTTCACAAATCAGACCAAGCTCAAGAGATACACCCAAAGGTGATATGACGCACAAAGACCCAACAAGAGGCGTAGGAACCAATCCTAGCACCTCTACCACCGAACTAGATATGAATGAATGAGAAGCTCCCGTATCAAACAATACTCTAGCAAGGTAATTTAAAACAGATAAAGTACCTTCCACCCCGGTGCCTCGCTGGCCAATGGCATACACTTTGCCCTGTCCTGCCGGAAACTGCTTCTGCTGATCCACCCGCCCCCTAGGCTGGGCTAGAGGACACCATCTAGCAATGTGCTCGGGCTGCTTGCAATTGTAGCATATCGTGGAGCTCGGCTTCCTGCAGTCTCTGGAAATGTGGTCCAGCTCGTTACAGTTGAAGCATCTCACAAGTGCTGCCTGCCTAACCGGTGTGGCTCTGATGGGTGCACCTGACACCCTAGCTGGAGCCTGCTGAGTGATCCGCTGTCTCTTCCAAGGTCCCCCTCTGTGACCTGAACTAGAACCACTACTCAAAGCAACAGCCTTCCCCTTTCCCTGGGAATCTCTCAGAGCAACCTCACTGGCATGGAGCTTGGCCTCCTGCTCTAGGCGCACAGCACTCTCATATATCATTGCCTTGGAAGATAGGCAAAGAGCAGATATGGTCGTCCTGATCTCATGCTTCAGCCCTCGGAGGAACTTCTGAGCTAAAGACACCTCGTCCATCGGCCTGACAAACCGATACAGCTGGGAGAACCGAGTCTCATACTCTCTAACGTGAGAGATCCCCCTGCGTCAAAGCAATGAACTCAAGTTCCAACTCCTCTCTCATAGTGGCTGGGAAGTACTTCTCTCGGAAGAGTTCCACAAAACCCTCCCACGTGAGAGCGGTCACATCTCTCACCCTCTGAGTACTCCTCCACCAGTCCAGGGCATCATCCTTGAGGAAGAATGTGGCTATCTTCCTCTTCTCAATCTCAGTGCATACGATCAAATCGAAATGTTTCTCCATCTCCTGGATCCAATGATCGGCTACTAAGTGATCCAGTCCCCCATGGAACACATGTGCCCCTACCTTACCAAGCTCCCGGATCAATCCTAGCGCGTGGCCGTCATCAGGCACAACCATATGAGGAACAGGCTGCTCAACCAATGGCACCTCCTCCGCCTCCTCCTCATAGAACTCCTCGACAGGGCGGATTCTGCCTCCACCCCGTCTGGCCCTACCTCGGCCTCTAGCTCTACCTCCACGACGATCCATCCTATGAAGCAAGGCAACACTTGATTAATATTTGCATAAACTTAAACCGAAGTGTAAGTTAAACACAACATATATTAATCAAGGCCATAAAGCTATCTGGAAGCGCAAAGATCACCTAAACTCATTATAAAAGACAACGCTCTACACTAGCACTCAACTCCCTACCCCCTACATACCCAGCGATATACCAATACGAGCAAGCATGATGGTGAACCGCTGCAGTCGGACCATCTCTCAAAAGTACCAGTTACCACCAAATATGTAACCTTACGCTCTGATACCAACTGTAACACTCCGAATTTTGAATAATAAAATTCAAATTCGACAATGTTAAAATTTACAAATAAACTCAATCACTTGAAAGTTATCATACAATAACCAAGTAAAACAACAGAGTTTAAGTGTGTGGCTCGATACATTCAAAATATTACATCATTAACAAAATAGATGTAAGAAAAGAGTCTCTCACTATTACTCTCTAACCCAAAAAGATAATTATAAGCTAGACCAAGGCCTACACCTACTAACCGTGCGACTCAGATGCCGCTCCCTGGCTTCTGGTCCTCACCTGCAGGTCTAACCCCTACACCATCAATTGGTGCACCGGGTTGTAAACAACGAACCCGGTAAGCTTTCAAAGCTCGTGTGAGTAAAACAAACAAGTTCATGATAAAAAAATAATTAATCAACAAAGGAAAACACTCCCAACCAACCACGATTCGTATATTATAAAATTCACGATGCACAATCAACCAAAAGAGTAAGACTAGGGGCGCACTAACCAACGTCATTCCCCTACAAATCTCACAAGACAAACAGACTAGAGCTCTAACTGATCGTGACCAATCACCCGGCCAAAGACTTGGTCCCGACATACTTGCCAGAAGGATCCCTTTCACCACTTAGGCGAGATCCTCTCCTCACACATGTAAGATCTTTCACCATTAATGGTGAGATCTTACTTCAATCATTGGTTTCTATACCAACACAACCACACATCACACCACTCACATAATCACATATATGATAAATTCATAACATAAGACATTCACCCAATTGCACACTCACATTATATATTTCACGTAAATATATATATACGTAGACATCCACGCAGGAATAGTCCACTAATACCAACTATAGTCATTGATCGTAAAACCCTTTGAAAATCATTTTTATATTAAAATCATTTTACTTACCAATGAACCGTAGTCGATCAAGTTCATTCAATTTAAAACAAATATCAATTCCGTAAAATTATTTTGCATATAACGATCCATATAGTATAATTAATTCACAATCAACTCGTATTTAATACGAATACACTGTGGTTTACTCACCTTAATTAACCAGAAATGGTAAATATCCGTTTCGCGTCGGGCCTCGGAGAGAACGGGTCGAATCGGCTGAAATAGCGTCGGGTCGGATCGCTACAGTACCGGTCAACGCCAGTCAACGGTCAACGGCGGTCAACGCCAGTCAACGGTCAACGGTCAACGTTGACCGGGTTGGGTCAACTCCGGGTCGGGTCTGAAGCGGGTCGGGTCGGGTTGAACCGGGTCTGAACTGCTGAAACGGGTCGGGTCGACCCGATCGGAGACGATTCTCGATCCGGTCACAACGGCTTGAAACGGCGACAACCACCTACACCAAGAGGACCGCAAGGAGAAGACGAACCGATTGGTGGGTGGCACGAGCTCCGGTTCCGCCGGACGCGGTCGCAGCTTCGCCGTATACGACGGCAGTCGCTTCCTCCGCTTGCTGCGCCGAACAAAGCCACTTTCTGGTGCCGATCCTTAGCTCAAACGGAAGAGGACGTCGAGATGAACACTTTGACAGGTCGCACGCCTCGATTGGTGGCCGGACGAGAGAGATCGACACGAATGAAGTTTCGAATTCGAATTGGAGACGATGAACAGTGTTTCGGGATTTTTCTGATTTATCATAAATTTCTGCTATTTTGATATTTTTCAGATATTTTACTATTTATAGAAAAATTCAGATTTTAGAAATAACTTCAACAGGTCGTAACTTTTTCATACGACGTCCGTTTCAAGCGTGCCGCGTGTCTACGAACTCCTATCGTCGAGCTCTACGATTGTCATGAAGGAAACTTTTCGAAATTCTCAACGAATCAAAAAGTCAACTTTTGGACCCTTCAAACTTAGCGTTTTTCGACTTTTAATTATCGAACACACTCTCGACATCGCGTAACGACTTGACCAACGCATACAAACATTTCATTACTCGTAAAACATGCTTCCAATAATTACAATAAATTTAATATAATTAACACGATTAAAAATCGGGTTATTACACCCTATATCAACAAGAATATGGAATAGCAACTGCTTTAAGAGGATATTTTCTACCTACAACCGCAGCACCAGTAGATTCAGACATATCCAAGTCCTCCCCTCTTACACCTTCCGGCAGTGTCCAATCAAACCTGTGCACTAGATTGGCCAAAGCAATCTCTTTTATAGCCAAGGAAAAATGAATTCCCGGGCAACTCCTTCGGCCAGCCCCAAATGGAATATACTGGAAGTTATCACCCTTATAACTTATGGCACTATTCAAGAACCTTTCTGGCTCAAACTCTTCAGGGTTGTTGTAGGACTTTGGATCTCTTCCGATTGTCCACGCATTCACTATAAGCTGCGTGTTGGCCTTAATTTCGTAACCATTTATTTTCACATCTTGTGTTGTCAACCTAGGCTCTAGTACTGGAGCTGGAGGATGTAGGCGGAGGGTTTCTTTGATCACTGCCTTTAGATAGTGCATGCTCACCAAGTCATCCTCTGTTACCTCTGTTTTGTTTCCAGCTATTCCCCTGACCTCATTTTGCAATTTTTTCATGACCCTTGGATGCCTTAAAAGTTCAGACATCACCCACTCTATGGCTGTAAATGTGGTATCAGTGCCAGCAGTAAACATATCCTACAACAGAAGTTCATTGCTTAACAAAGAGAGATTTTGATAGATAAAAATTAATGTATACGATGCCCGGATTAATAAGATACCAAGATGATATTATTATTGGGTGGAGGGTTTGGAATTTACCAGGATGACAGCCTTTATGCTTACTGCATCAATAGGATACCCCGGTACATCTGCATTTTATTTCTGAAGCCATAGCAAAACATCGACAAAATCTCTTTCATCATCATTGCTAATATGAACATGGCCATGTCCATCTAGAGTCTTTGAACAATCCATATGCTCTTGAACAACCATTTCTACAAAGTCATCACACCGTTTAGCCAGATTATCCAGTTTACCATTCAGACCGTTAACACTGTTAAACCAAGCAAGCCATGGGATATAGTCACCGATGTTAAGACGTGACATTAACTCGGAAAACTCTACAGTAAGCTCCCTAAACATGCTTCCACCTTCCCCTCGATCACTATACTTTCTCCCAAGCACCATTCGACAGATGACATCATTAGCAAGTGTCAAAAACATTTCACTTAAATTCAAAACTGATGAGGAGGAGGAGGAGTAGGAGGAAGATATAGAACAGAACTGTTGTATGTTGCTGATCATGAATTTTGTTTCCTCTTCCCTCACCGCACGAAAAGAACGCACCCTTTTATTGCTCAAAAGATTTAAGACACATATACTTTTTATCTGCCTCCAATACTCACTATATGGTGCTACCAGGATATCTCTGTAATTGTAGAAAGCCTTCTTAAAGAAGATAAACTTGGGTCTGTCGATGAATATGCTATCATGGGTCTTCATGGTCTCACGAGCAGCCTCAGCCGATGAGACCACCAGGATTGGCACACTACCAAAGTGCAGCAACATGAGAGGCCCATGTTGCTGAGCTAAGGAATGAAGTGAGCGATGAATGTGCGAGCTTAGTTGATGAAGGTTTCCAATCACAGGCAGCTTTGGTGGAGAAGGTGGTGATCTGTTCCTGTTGGCGGCTTTATTTGTGAAGTTGGAAAACCATTTGAATAGGAGGATGAGAAAAATGGCCAGAAGTACCAAGTTTAAGGAAGAAGGTTGCAACAAGCATGCATATGAGAGATTTTCATTCAGTTTCAGCTCCGGTAAATGTAGGAGATTGACCATCTTCTTCTATATCTTAACTTA
This sequence comes from Potentilla sterilis, assembly GCA_963682095.1. Lineage (NCBI taxonomy): Eukaryota > Viridiplantae > Streptophyta > Magnoliopsida > Rosales > Rosaceae > Potentilla > Potentilla sterilis. Next base: position 28,607,852 of record OY821757.1, on the reverse strand, counting down.
TATCTTGTATAATTATGCTACAACATCATAGGATCAGAGACCCAGGCTCCGGAAGAAAATTTAAAGAGTACCTATCAAATAGTGAAGTCTTAATTAATATATTGAAGGGTATTTAGTCATAAATAGCACCTGAACATTACACCATCACAACTGAGTTTCCTATAGAAAATAAATGGATCAACACAGGTTTCCAAAAATGCATTCATTGACCTCTTTAAAATTTGCCAGTTAATTTCAACACATGCATAAAGTGACACAGAGAAATATGTAACAATTTTATTTTGCCACAAAGATATTGGAGCAAGAAAAAACAACCGTACGTAATGATAAATGGATTACCAGCAGGACAAGCAACCTTCTAGTCGATCACATGCATTCAATAAAACCATAAGTCGGGAAGTGTTACCTAAACCAAAAGCTCAACATGATATCATGATCAGGAATTGAACACATACAAGGATGATAATAACAACAAGAAATGCTAGTCATATATCAGATAATCTGTGAACGAAGGAAGAAAATTCGTTTTGAACTTGTTGAATCAAGAGAATGAAGCGTACAATTAGAATGAGGCCCCTCGAAAAGCTAATGATGAAAATGATTCTGGATTCAAAGGAACTGGAACACCCTCCAACCTTTCAGGATTCACTCTTCTTCCCTATCCTTTTATTTACTTGAAAGAGGAAAGAAGTGAGCGATCGATGATTCTACAAGGGCAGTAGTTTGTTCTTTTTGGACAACATGTATTTTATTTTTACTAAATAAAACAAAAACAAACACAGTGCAAACAATAATATAGAAAATCTAGATTTGAGAATCGAAGCTAAGCAAACAAAAGAAATCTATGTTGAAAACAAGAAGACGAGTAGAAGCTCTTGATCACTAGCTCTCAGCATATCAAGCAAAGGGAATCCAAGAAAATCATACTGTGAAGAAAAAAATTAAATGGAGAAACAATGGAGCCCAAACTCCCCCAAAGCAAATATGCATTTAGAAAGTGGATGATTGATGTAAAACAAAAGGCACGAAAACTTACCTTGTATCGGTTTTCGTTTGGTTTGTAAGCTGGAGCTGTAGAATCTACCCAGTTTATAGCAGAATACTAGATGATATATAAGGTCCACGAACCTTTTGGTCTCCGGCAAGTTTGTAGAGTAACCTTTTGATCCATTCAATAAAACTATGTGAGAGGAAAGTGACATCTGGCATGGGCGTTAGAAGGAAAAAAATAATAATAAGGGTTTTTTACCCAAAATTACAATTTTGTATTAGTATTTACCACTAGCAAAATTGCTTCTTCAAATTACCACTATCAATTTTTTATCCAAAACTAACAGAATCAGTTAACTCGTAAATTACAAAATTACCCTCAGTGAGCCTAATGCTTTCGATCCTCAGAACTCAACCTAATACTATTGACCCTCAGTAGCTCCGCCGTCGTAATACTATTGACCCTCAGTATCTCCGTCGCGCTTTAATACTACTGACCCTCAGTAGCTCCGCCGTACTCCGCCGCGCTCCAATACTACTGACCTTCAGTATCTCCGCCGCGCTTTAATACTACTGACCCTCAGTAGCTCCGCCGTACTCCGCCGCGCTCCAATACTACTGACCTTCAATTCTACTGAACTCTAATCTACCCCCTCCCAAATTCAAACTCAAATCCCTAGATGGATCTCCTCTGAGCCTACTCCGACGACCAAAACCCTAATTCCCCCACCTCCTCCTCCTCCGACTCTTCCCCTTCGTGGCTCCTCCCACTCAAAACCCTAATTCCCCCAAAAAAAATTCAGATCCCTCACTCCTCCACAAACCGTCTTCCACCGATCCAATCCCAACCACCATGGCCCTCTCCCGCCTCCAAATCCCACCAAACCAACATACAAAACTCAGAGAGAGAGAGAGAGAGAGAGAGAGAGAGCAGCGGTCGTCGTCCGCCTCGCGCCTCCGCTGCCTCGCTCCTCCGCCGTCGCTCTGCCATCGCCGCCCGCTCAATCTCAAATTAGGGTTAGGGTGGAAGGAGAGGAGAAGAGAACAGGAGAGTTTGGGTCTGGGTTTGTGGCTTTTTTTTTTAAAATATATATATATAGATGGTATATGTTGTAATTTTTAGATTTTCAGGGTCAATTATGTCATTAAACATTGGACGGATTAACAGTCTGTTACTGTTAAATCCTACTGATGGTACAAAAAAATCAGATCTTGCTATTGGTAAATATTAGTATTAAAATGTAGTTTTGGGTAATTATTTATAATAATAATAATAATAACAAAACAAGAAAGTCTCGGATAATAGACTCATTAGTCATTAACGACCCGCTCAATAATAGAGGAAAGTGAAATAGCAGCCCCAGTGACCAGCCGCCTCATGTGTACAATGGCTGGCACTATTTATGTGAGTAAAAGAAAAATTTACTCAAACAGTGTCTCAAATTTGTTTGATTATTAACATATGTATCTCATCTTTCTAAAATATCATAACCATGTCTCAAGTTTCATTCCCGACCCAATTTCGGTATCTGAGACCACTAACACCGTTAATCCTGTTAACTTTTCAGGGGAAAATTCGTCTCTTCATTTTGCCACCAATATCTTCACTTTTTCCCGCCAATATTAGTATCAAATGAATCAAATGTAGGGATTTTTAGCGCCAATTAACCAAACAGACCATATGAAGTATATCTACTGAGATCTTTTTTATATTTTAGAGATTTGGTACAAGCTGCTGGGAACATTTAACCACAATATTATTGACAGTTAAAAGCAAGTTGGTACTCAACATTTGGATAATTGATTCCATGTTTTGCGATATATTACAGTAGCCATAAAATTTGTCATCAAATGGCCCAAAATAAGTTCATAATATGGTTCAAAACCATGGTGGCAGATAAAAATTGGGGTTTGATAGGAGCACAATGTGCGACGATATTAATGTGTTATTATCCCCTATTTGTACTTTGTTAGGTCTATTTAGAGTAAGATAGAGTTGTATTATAGTTTTGCGTTGTTTTGGAAGAGTTTTGGAAAAATGTGCTTAATAATCCGAAAAATGACTATGTATAGAAATCTGGAAAATAATGTAAAACATGTATTTTTCGTGATTCTGAGACTCGTGCTAAACTGACCTATCCTTTTCCAAATTTGATGAAATTTGGTATGCATATATTTGGCAAGCTAAAGTATATTGTGTCAAAATTTTAGATCAATCAGAGTTAGGGAAGTCACCCAAACGATAGCTGCAACTGGGCAGTTTGAACAAAGATCACCAGGGACTACCAGGATTTTCCTGGGATTGTGTCCTGACTTCCGGAATTTCTGTGCGACGCATCACTTGGAACCAGAAATTGTGTCATACACCGTTAGAAAGCCCTATGAGTCTACTTCTCTGAGATTTGGAATCACATCAATCAGAGCTCTGAGGAGAAAGTTATGCCCGAATTACTGGAGCAAGGTCATTCCAGCCGAGTTGCTGCCGGTTTTGTGTTCTTGGCGATTTGTGCATTTTTCATGATCAAAGTTCACCAAATGGAGTTGTCAAGTCCACATATGAAGTCCATGAAGATATGCAGCCCATGCCATGAAGAAAATTAAGAAAAAGAAGTCCAAGAATGCAATGTTTTTCCCACAAGGAAACTTAAACCAACTAGGATAAGGAATTCCCTTTCCTTGTGTGGCCGGCAAACCCTAGTCTCTTCTCTATATATAGCCAACGAATTTTTCAGAAAAGAGGATCTCATCTTTTGCAAAGCACTAGCCCTAAACTCTACTAAAGGTTCTCTAAAGTTCTAAGCCAAAAGTAAACACATAAGCCTACCCGCTACCACCACCTTCCCTCAAATTTCCGATCCAAACTTCACCTCTACCTTCTGCCGTACCTCATTCACCACACCAAGACGAAGCTCTCCAAGGTTTCTAAAGTGTGATCCATCCCTATGGCTTGTATCTTTATTTTTAGTTTAGTCACAATAGTTGTTATAAAAATACTTTGTTTTTGTTTGGTATTGTATGGTGAACATGAGTTGCGATTTTTATTGAAATTTATGTGATGAATTTTACAAACAATTACATGCTTGAATTCGTGCATTAGATTAGGACAGCAGCTTATTCTTGTGTTTTTAGGTTTTATTCGATTAGTTTCATGAATTCGTGCACAAAAATCAATGTTTACATGATACCATGGCCATGACACTTATGTATGTTGCGATTTTATTCACCATAATAACTTAGGATCGAGTTAGGCGTTGAGCAAACTTAATTCTAGGTTGTTTAAAAAGGGTTACCATAATTCATAGAAACTTGCATGTTAATAGGATGAGTGACGCCATGCCTAAAGATATGTTTCCAATTTAAAAGATTTCGTGCTCAATTACTCTTTGTGTTTGTCTTCGACATTGAGTATTTTTAAACATGATTAGTATAATTTTCGGATTTGACGTTGCGTGTTTCCTAAATACTTGAGAAGTCTAGTAACGATTAGATAACCGTTGAGGCCCTAATTAAAAATTGGAATTGAATAGAGTCTAAGAAACTTGAGTAAAGCTGCCGATTCTTGCATGATTTCTTGTATGTTTTTGTGTGTTTTTGTGCTATGTGTTGCGTAAAAGATGATGATCAACTTGTACATAGTAGTCTTAGGATTTATTTTCATGCTTTTATTTTGTGCCTAGGACATTAGAGGCAGCCCCATGGCTGCCGAACCAATCTTTCCCCATCAATGTGACGTTTTCTTGTATATATGTATATATTTTTGGTCTAACATTCTCATGTTTCAGGTACCCTTAATTCCCGGCTTAGAACGATCTCTACTTGCTCATACTACTAACGATATTTTGTAGGGTTATTATTTGTGTGAGCCTCGCGGCTCACATCAGGGTTCATAAAAGCCCTAATCCCAACAAAAACAAGAAAACTGGAAACTAAACAAATTACCTATTTGCATAATGTTCTTATTTCGGAGGTAGTGGTTTCCTGTGTGAAATCACTTTGGTCTTCCTTTGTCCAGTATGCATGGATGATGAAGTCTGTTGAGTAGACTGCATGACATAGGAAACACAAATCAATATAAAACCACAACTAACACATCAAATAAAATGAACTTTAATAACACTAATCACCTGTGTTTGCTTAACAACATTAGTTGATTGTTGTGATTGCATAGCAGAAACAAAGCTAGGGGCCGGAACCCCCTCTTGAGCCTGGGGCTGCACATTATTGGCTTAAACATCAACATGAGGTTGCACATTAGGGGCAAGAACCTCCTCTTCAACTGGGGGCTGCTCGTTAGCATTGGGAGCCTAAAAAAATTTCAACTAAAATCTCATACTCGTAAAATACAATTTGGAAAAGCAACCAGAAAGATAAAACTCAAAGTTTTTACAAACCCACAAGCCCACAACACATCCAAAAAGAATTAGGATACGTTATACTCTCTGCTTCTGCCTTCCAAAAGTTCCATTTTTCTAAAGCTTAGCTAGCTTGCTACCAGCAACATCTTAATTTGATAATATAATAATCAGAGACCAAAAAAATCGAAGATACGTCGACTCATCCCATCTCAATGTGTTTATATAAATATATGAACAAGCCTAATCATAGTGTTGAACTGTTGATTTGTCGTCGACGTCCTCCCTCTCTAATGATCCCATTCCTCCCTTAGTTATCAACTACCATACCACCACCCCAAATAGACAAACCAAACTTCAGATCATTATGCAAACACCCCCACTAAAATATACTCCTATCCAAAAATTGCCAAGCACCCAAATCTGGAACCTAATAAAATAGTAAACCAACAACTATACACCGAACACAGTACTCTGATCTTCATTAACCAATCCCAACATAAACACACAAACCCAAACACCTCAAAATCCTAAAACAAACCATTCTTTCTTCTCCAATTTGATTCTTTTTCATACCAATTGATTATAAAAACGACAAAAGTAAAAGTTTTTACAAAGGGACAATTTGATTTTAGGGTTTTACCTGAGAATGTTGGTGGCTCCCCATCCACACGAAAATATCTCCAGTGAGTTGCCATGACGGCAACACTATCACTCACAGAGAATCGAATCTCTCCAACTTAGGTTGAAATTGACTTAGGAAAGAGAGACCCCCGATGAGAGTGTAAGAGAAACGATAGTTTTATCAATTTTCTTTTTTAAATGGTTGGGTTGAGTTAGATGGTTTTGGAGATTTTTAGTAGGGTTTAGGGTTAGTAGGGTTGGTTGGGTTAAGCAATCAAAAACCCTACAATCGTTAGTAGTATAGAATAAGTAGGGATCGTTCTAGCCGGGGATTAAGGGTACCTGAAATATGAGAATGTTAACACAAATATTCACAAACATATATGCACACAATTGTCACACTTATATACATATATACGAATTTATCATGGGGGATGAAGATGAGGTTCGACAGCAAGGGCTGCCCTTTAACACTAGACACGAAATTAAAGTCATAATAATCTACTATATACAAGTGATCATCATCTCTCACACAAAACAGTTCACATAAAAGACTCTTTAACAAGTAGATTTGCATACAAGAAAGTAAGAGACAAGTATTTAACATGTTCAAGACCAAAATTAGTTTCGACACAATTAGAGCCTCCAGCAGTTTTCCAATTGTTAGACTTCTTAAATTCTTAGAAACTACTCCAGCATATGACTTCTAAGGTGATGCTAATCCGGTTTTACACGTTTTAACATTTAAGCATATGAGTCTAAATCGAAGACAAGCAAACAAGTAAGGTTGTCATTCTTCTTATTTAACTTGCAAGTTCTAAGGTTGTTAGACCTAGGTGAGCAACACAAAACAAACTACTCCAGCGTATGACTTATCCGTGTTACTCTATCACATGAAACCTAGCACTTAGAATTACATGTTAATCATAACTAGTGTGTCGGTTTAAATGCCCTAACCTTAGTTCTAACCAATTTATAGTCTAAACATGCAAAACACCACTGCCCTAATTATCAATGCATACAAAACACACAAGTTAAAATTGCAAAAACAAATTACATAAACTTCAACAAAGTTGGTTCATACAAAAGTTTAGCAAAAACCAAGAATTGAAACAAGTTCTTACAAGACAACCAAACAAAATTAAATACAAAAGCCATAGGGGAATGGATCACACTTTTAGAACCTTTGAAGACTTCTCAAACGTGACAATAGGATGCTCAGCTACTGCTTGGTAGATGCTCGGTAAGAACAAGTATTTCGGCAGAAGGCAAGGTGAAGGGTACGGCAGTTTTGGTAGTGGTGGTGATGGGTTTTGGCTAAGTATTTAGGTGATGGTGCTTGATAGACTTGGTAGAGCTTTAGGCTAGTATTTTATGCTTGAGATGAGATGATTTTCAGAATGAAAAGTGAGGCTATATATAAGGGAGAGGCTGCCGGCAACCCTAGTGTAGGAAGAGTTTCAGAAAACCCAATTGATTAAGGATTTGAAACCTTCCTTTTCAAAGTTTAATTAGGTTTTCTTTTTCTGATTTTTCTTCAAGACTTGGGCTTCACATCTTCATGGACTTCTTGTATAGGCTTTGGACTCCATTTGAAAGGTCTTGATCCATCGAAAATGCCCCAAACCGGCAGTTCTTTATTTTGGCACAAATCTGCCTATTCCGGCAGCTTCTCCTAGTTTGACTAGGAGACCTTCTTTCTTCGTATTTTTCTTCAATGCCTTGGCGCGGTGTCATCCTTCTTCCTTCCTTAAGCTTGGACCATCTTCACATATGCATTTGTACACCATATGGTCCATTGAAAACAGTAATTGTGAAAAGGAGGCAGTAGCTTCTTCAAATCGGCAGAAACGACTTTGTTGTAGTAACTCTGGCATATCTCCCTCCTCGGAGCTCCGATTGATGCGATTCCAAGTCTCAGATAAACTAGACACACAGAGCAACCTCTATATTAAACAGTTTCATCAAATTCCTTGTGAGTCGTCGGGAATAATTTTTCGAAGTTGGGACACAGTCCCAGAAAAATCCTGGAAGTCCTTGGATTGGTTTGCTCGAACTGCTGTTTTGCAGCCATCTTTTGGGTGACTTTCCGAACTCTAATTGATCTGAAATTTTAACACAATATTCCTCAGTATATGAATTTTAGACACACCAAATTTCATTGAATTCGGACAAGGATAGATCATATTTTTACTCATCTCAAAATCACGAAAAAGACAACTTTTGTACTATTTTCCAGATTTCTCAAACTTAGTCATTTTTCGGATTCTTAACCAACTTTTCCAAAACTCTACCAAATTAACACTGAACTAAATTATGACTCAATCTTAGACAAATAAGGGTTAAACAAAGCATAAATGAGGGCATAAGCATGTAATATCGTCGCACATTGTGCTCCTATCATTTAAGTGAAGGAACGAATTTGCCCCTGGAAAGTTAACGGTGTTAGTGGTCTCAGATACCGAAATTGGGTCGGGGATGAAACTTGAGACATGGTTCTGATATTTTCGAAAGATGAGATACAAATGTTAATAGTCAAGCAAAGTTGAGACACTGTTAGAGTAATTTTCTCGAGGGAAAATTATTCAACACATCGAAGTGTAAGTGAACTGACACTTAAATATGTAATTTCAACAATTCGTTTTATCACCAACTATTTACATAGGCCTAATATACGAGAGGTGAGTGAATATGAAGTTGTAAAATACTAACTAAAGCAAATTAGAGAGGAGATACTATGTCAGCATGATTAGCAACAATATAAATCGCAAAAAAAAAATCATAAAACGTGAAGTCCACAATACCCAGCCAATGAGGCGTTAAGAGACACTAACGGAGTTGAAGAAATGATAGCGTAAATGACTTACACACCGTCGGTGCAAATGCTCCCCTCTCTGAGAGAGTCTCTAAAAAATATGGGATTAAAAAACAGAGCTGCACTGTACAGTGCCGTGTACTCTGTGGAAATGTTGGGAACCCAAAAATATATAGCAACATTGTTGATACATATGTCCTGTATTTAGTCTGATGCAGTCATGCATCCCCTTCCATACTTCACCAGATGGAGACTGATTGCCTACTTACACTACTTCAGAACAGGTTCGAAGCGACGACTTTTAAAGTCGTCGCTTCGACACCGAAGAGACAAAGAGGTTGTTGCTCGAGGTCGTCGCTTGATTTTCGTCGTTTCGATTTCGAGGCGACCACTTTTGCTACAAAATTTGTCGCTTGGATATTTCAAGCGACGACTTCAAAGTTTGTCGCCAAATAATGAGCGACGAAGTTTAGGTCGTATCCTCACATTCGAGGCGACGAAGTTTGGGTCGTCTCCTCAGATTCGAGGCGATGAATTTTGGGTGGTCGCTTCCAATTTGAGGGGACGAAGTTTGGTTCAAAATTCGTCGCTAGAGTGTATGGGATAAAATTTCATGCGACGAATATCAATGTTCGTCACTTCATGTCTGTTACAATTTTTTGTCCAGTTTGAACCCCTCATTCCCGCCGATTTCGTTTCAAAAATAATTTTGTCCAATTTTTGTCCAGTTGAGGAGGAGTTGGCGACGGCGAGGAGGAGAGGGAGGGAGGCGGTGGAGGAGGAGAACGACGTCGCCGTAGAGGTGGACCTCGGAGAACGACGTCGCCGTAGAGGTGGAGACGGTGACGGCCGCTTCGAGGAGGGTCGGCGGGGAGGCGCTCTGCCGTCACTGCGGGGTTGGGGAGTGAGGTCTGCAGCAGTGGCCGGCGTGGTGGGAGGAGCTCCGGTGGAGAAGGTGAGGTCGGCGTCGAATACTTGGATGGAGAAGGCGAGCTTGGCCGGCGTCGAAGACTTGGATGGAGAAGGCGAGGTCGGCCGGCGTCGAAGACTTGGATGGAGAAGGCGAGGTCGACCGGCGTTGAGGACTTGGATGGCGACGGCGAGGAGGAGAGGGAGGGAGGCGGTGGAGGAGGCGACGGCAGAGGAGGAGAGGGAGTGAAGAGGAAGGAGGAGAGGGGGAAGAGATTTATATAAAAAGGGAGTGAATTATGGCCGTTAGATCTGGAAAATCTGACGGTTGATCCGCGCAATGTGTTTTAATTGGTTCTCAGCATGTGGTGTGGATTCTACTTTTTTAAACACTGAAGCGACGAAGTAATACAAAATCCGTCGCTTCAATAATATTTAAAAGTGAAGCGACGAAGTAATACAAAATCCGTCGCTTCAACAATATTTAAAAGATTTTAAATTTTTCATTAATTATACTTAAGCGACGAAGTAATACAAAATCCGTCGCTTCAATAATATTTAAAAGATTATAAAATTTTTTATGAGATTATACTCAAGTGTACAACTTTTCGAAGCAACTATATAAAAGAAGTAAAGTTTTGAAAAATACTGTGAAATAACATTTGATCGTTATGATGAAATACGGTTATGGTAAAAAAATCACTTAAATCCGACAAAGTTAGAGCCCCGATCGACGCGGTCAACCTTATTTAAACTTATTTCTCTCTATGGGGAACCATAGTATCGAGAGGTAAAAGTTACCAAATTTTTACATGGCTGATTACGTCTCATCTATTTGAGAGTTTAATGTTTGGAAGAGTCGACGAAACAAGGTCATCTAAAGGTACGTAATAGGGTTTTCGTGTGATAAGTTTTATGAAAATATGGTTGACCGTTTCGATCGAGCGTCGAACGTTTACGAAACGAGTTGATTTTTATACTCTACTCATATTTAACTATAACGATCACATCAGACGGTCAAAATTTTCATTTTGTGAATTTAGCCATTATAACGACAACATGCTCACTAATACGGTATAACTTGATTATAAGATTATACTCAAGTGTACAACTTTTCGAAGCAACTATATAAAAGAAGTAAAATTTTGAAAAACACTGTGAAATAACATTTGATCGTTATGATGAAATACGGTTATGCTAAAAAAATCACTTAAATCCGACAAAGTTAGAGCCTCGATCAATGCGGTCAACCTTATTTAAAACATATAAAACTGCCGTTTTGAAGACCTAAACGAACTCGAAAGCCCGAAAAAGCCCACACGTCGTGGCAAAGTGACAAGTTTGACTCCTAGCGTCGTTTCCTTTCCGAAAATGTATTACAATCGTCAATCGGACACCAAATGCCAAATCTACAACTCTCCAAACTGCAATTTTAACCCTGAAAACATGGGGTCGTTTTCGTGTGATAAGTTTTATGAAAATATGGTTGACCAGATTTTAAAACATGAAGCGACGACTATTGCTCAAAACTTGTCGCTTCGTATAACAAGTCAGCGACGAATATTGACGAAAGTTATAAATTCCGTCGCTTGAATTTTACGTCGGCGACGAACTTTGAATTTTCGTCGCTACAGTTTACAAAACATTATTGGGAGGTGACAACAAACTAATATTTGTCGCTTCAATAAGATGTGAGCGACGACTATTGATCAAAAGTCGTCGCTCTCGTTTTCTAAAGCGACAAATCCAATATTGGTCGCTTCAATGTGTTGAGGCGACGAACTTTGATTTTCCCGTTTCAATATTGGTCGCTTCAGACCTGATTTCCAGTAGTGTTACGAACGAAGGAAGCTAGAATACCTTGTTTAATAATTGGTGATAATATGTAGTTTCTTTTGGAAATTAAATGCATGACGTAGGGTGATATATGATTCCCCTTGATCTTGTTGTGACTTGTGACTTCTTTTTCTTTTTTTCTTTTTTCGGTTATGGAAATTGTGAATCTGAGTTAAGGGGTGACATAACATAACACTATAATTAAGAGCATTGAAATATATTTCCCTCGAAGTTATCTGTTTCTAGCTTAAGTTCCAATAATTGAGACCCGTAATTAGTCAAGCAAGTAAAATTGAAACAAACTTTTTGATTAATTAATAGAATCTGCGTAAAATTAGATCATCTCATATTGTTTGAATGTTTGGTGCTCAGTATGTAAACTACTAAAAAAGTCTAGACTCTAGTTAGTTTGTATATTTGTAACTAGGCGCACGCGACTTTAGACCAGTGGCGTATTTAGAGTCCAAAAATTAGGTGAGCAGAAAAAAATAAAAAAAACAAAAAATATAGTAATGTGGTAATGGTGAAATCAAATCAATGAAATATAGTTTTTCTCATATCTATGAGCAATCCATCATGGTATCATTCTATCAAGGTTGGTTGTTATTTAAATAGCATGCATGAACTCTAGCTGTAAATTAATTCATTGAAATCAAATCAATGAAATATAGTTTCTTTTATTTTTTTTTTAAGTATCATAACTCATAAGTAAGATAAAAATCTTTTCTTTCCTTGAGCTAGAAGATTGTTTCTTTGAACTAGAAGAGAAATAGAAGGGCTGAATCTGATTGAAGATTTTCCACATGACAGATAATGTCAAAGTGTCTAAATGTAAGAAAAGTTGAGATATATGTGAATTGGTATATTATTAGTCCGAGTTTCCTTATAGGTATGAATAATAAAATAAGAAAACAAAATATTATTAACACACTTGTTGATATTGTTCAGAGATAAGCTTTCTAGGATAATACAGAAAACAAAGTAGTCCAGGATGTCAATAATATGATTAGTATTATACTTATAGTAATTGAAAGGCGGAAAATACTTGTGTCCATACCAGTATGGATAGTGTACGTCCGAACTCTCTGTAATTTACATATCTTGGACAATATAATCAACGATTTTAACCGTTTAAAAGTGGAATTAATTAATAAAGATCATCTCTGCAAAAATTCGGAATAAACCAAAATCGTTTGCTCATTCGATTGCATCAAACAAATGTACTGAAAATTGGGAGTCTCATGATCAGCCGTCTATTTGTTTGATACAATCAGTTAAGCAAATGATATTTGTTTACATTAATTTTTTTACAAAAATGATCTTTATTGATTAATTCAACTTTTTAACGATTAAAATCGTTGATTACATTGCCCAAGATATGCAAATTAGAGAGAGTTCGGACGCACACCGTCCATACTGGTATGGACACAAGTATTTTCCTTAAAAGGCAATGTATGACCATTCTTAAAAAAAAAAAAAAAAGGAAGGTAATGTAGGACCGTGCTGAAACCTGTATTTTTACCTAGCAGAAAATAAACATAAGCCTGATCCAATCAAAAACTGCCCAGCGGGTGCTGGGCTTGCACTCTCTAGGATCCGCCTCTGCTTTAGACTCATATAGACTGGATACGTATCTTGTCTAGAGACATTAATTTTAAAGATTAGACGATTTAAATCTCCTCACGAGGCAATATGAGGTATCTGATGGAGGATCCCAATCCTAATTTATAGAGCCATTTCTAATAAGGACTACGAACCTGGGAACTTGTTTGTTTCACTCACTTTTCGACCACATATTCACATCTCGATCGTTTAGTGTTTAAGTATATATAAGTAGATTTACCAATTATGAACTTGTCCAGTTCATGTTTAACAGATTTGGCATTGATATGATCTTTTTTTTAAAAAAATATTTTTATGAAGTATTTGATTTATTTTGATACCTTAACGATTATTAATTTGGTTGAAAATTTGTAGAAATGATCTACTTAATACAAACTTAAAATCTAAATGATTGAGATGTTGAAGTATGATTGTAAAAAAGGGTCATATGAACCATTGATTAAAAAGTCTTCAACTTTTTTCAACTTAATGGTAGTTTTATAATTTTATCATATCATATTTGAGTTCCGTAAAACCAGGTGGTTCATCTAGGGTTTCAAAAGATAAAATTGTATCCATCCGACGACGCATCGATTGACGCTGCTATCGAACGGGAGTTGGAGCGAGGTCGGTTGGTGGTCGAGTCAAGTTGGTGAATGGTGGATGGTGGTTGAACGAAGGAGGAAGCTGGTTCTTGAGTGCAGTCTGAGAAGTTGAAGTTGAAGTTGAATCTATGTCGCTATGGGTTGCTCCGACATGGAGTCGAGCGTTGCCTGGGCATGTTCGGTCGGTCATGTTGGCGGTGAGGCGAGGTTTGGCGGTGCAAGGCGAAGAGGAAGGCATATCAGCGAAAGGCTACCCATATTTTCTAATCTGGGTTGGTCCTTCTGTTATGTTTTGGTTAGATCGTGGAAAATGATCCCTCCGCGGCGAGGACATGATGCGCTTCTGGTGGTGGTCGGTGCTAGTGGCAGATCGGCGCCCAGATCTGTTGCAGCTTTTCGGCCGGGTTTTTGGGTGGCTAACTCTCGTGTTCCCTTGCTTGTGGGTTGGGCCTAGGCTCTCTTTGGGCCTTGGTCTTTTTTATTTTATTTTATTTTTTCATATTTTTTTGTAGGTTCTAGTTGTCCATCCTCGATGAGGGTTTAGGGTTTTAGTTGTCCCTACTCGGCGAGGGTTTAGGGTTTTGGTATGTTGTGGTCATTTGGTGTCGTTGGTTGTGTCGTGTGGTGTGTCATGATTATGGTGTCGTTTCCAAGAATTATTTTAACGTCGGTTAATTCTTGTTGTCAATGTAATGGGGAGGTTGTCTCTACATATATGCTAGCAGTTTTGGTACATAGTGCTTGATGGAGCGGTTTCTTTTTTAGGTTGGTTGTGAGGAGGTATCGAGACTTCTGGAATAGATTAGGTTACAGTTGAACCCATATCAGTTCTTATCCACTGTAATTGCTGGTTTGATGTGAGTGGAAAATTTTGTCCATTACCGATATGTCCCATGGTTGTGTTTTGTTTTATTTTAATAAAATTCTAGATATTCATTTTAAAAAAATGTTATCATGTTTATTTATTTGGCAGAAATATCACTTTGATCATCAAACTATATTTCGCTCGACACTTTGGTCACCCAACTTTTATAAACTTCATTTTGGTCAATCAACTAAACCACCGTTTATCACTTTGGTCACTCTGTCTCTTTTCTCTGTTAACTCAAGGGTAATTTGGGGATGAAAAATTTTGCCCGCCTAAATATGATCTTTTCTCCCGCCATATTTAGGCGTAGTGATTTTGCACGCCTCAAATGAATAGTAATTTGATCTTTTCTCCCGCCTAAATATGCTTCGGTTGTTTTTTTGTTTTTTTGTTTTTGTTTTTGTAATGTGAAATTCACTTCGGTTATTGAAGAAGAATATACGGAAAATACAATTTTATGCTCAGAATAATGGAAAACTCAAACAATTAAACTGCAAATTACACGAACATTCCTTACAAACACATTACAGTACGTTTCAAAATAATTACTCAAATTTTCAGAAACATTTAATCCTTATTGTTTAAATAGTTATTACATAATGTCATATTTTGATCAAAGAACCTGAAGAGTTTATAGGGAGAAAAAACAACAGTTCTAAGGTCTCCACGTAGGCTTAGAATTCTTGGAATTTCTGAAAGCAACTTGCTTCTTTGGCTTTCCTGTTATTGATGATGATTCTATACGTTGAGAACTTTGAACCAGAGGAATTGCTTGTGAGAAATTTTGAGGTGATGGAAGTGGTTGTGATGAAACAAAAGTTGCTTCTGCAAGTGATTGTTGTGATGGAATATCATAATGCACCTACTAATTAGAAAATAAAAATATGATAATTCAGTCAATCCATAAACTAAATTAATATTATTGTCATGGCAGAGCCACTAAATTTTTGCATTACCTCAGCATGAACATTTTCATAACTATGTCCGTTTGAATTGCCACATTGGTGAGTATTCTGCATTCTGTATTCATCATTTGCATTATTGTCTTGCGGAACATTCTGAGAAGAATTTGCATTGTTGTCATCTTGCTGGACATTTTGAGAAGCATTTGCATCGCCTTGCTGAGTAGTAAAACTCTATCAATTTGCATTTAATATATGTTCAACATTTACGTTACTATAGTCAACATTTACACTTGCAGCAATACAAACTGCCTCCAAATTTAAAATTAAATAAAAGCCTATATTCAAAACGTAAACAACTTACAGCTTGAGAGGTATTGCTTTGTTGATTGCGCCTATCACAACTCCTCGGGTTATGCCCTGGCTTTTGACATTTTTCACAAGTAATAGTCTTTCCATTATATATCTTAGATAATATAGTTGTTCCAGGTGCAGGTGGCATCTCACCTTAACAATAAAATAAAAGTTATTGAGTATTATGTGTCATATTTTATATTTCTACCATTTTCAAATTACAAATGCATAATAAAGTAATAAACAACAAACCTGGTTCCTTATTTCTTGACAATTTTGGCCTGCCAAGTCCTCTAGTAAATCTCGGAGGCATAATAGGTTTCTCGATCACTTCTCATTCAACAACTCCTGGAATTGGGTTGAGAGCTGGTTCATAAGCTTCCATATATTTCTTTTGAGAGTATCACTCATCAACAAAATCTTCAGGATACTTTTGAGAAAATGCATACTATTGCATGTGGACAGGGCAATCCACAAAGATCCCACCTCCTATATGTGCACAATGGCGGAAGGTTGATGGCAGTGGGGGCAAGTGCCCCAGTGAAAGTTCTGATTTTGCTAACTGGTGCCTCTATTTTGATGTAATATCGATGTAATTTTTCTATTTGGCCCCTAGACATAAACATATATATATACTAATGTTGAGGCTACTTTCCAGTCTTAACCCATAATAATGGTTATATTTTCTTTATCCGTTCTTTATTTCTAGCAGTGCTACCTATGATACTAACATCAGTTAACATAATTTAAACTAAAATTTAGTCACACTTATCAAAGTTTTTTTTTGTGATTGTTAATTTTTTTTTTACCCCCAGTCGCAAAAAAATTTGCGCCTGCCACTGCATGTGCATATCTTTGCAGCAAGGTTCATATCATGTATGGAACTCACACTGGAAGCACAAGTCACCCCATTCCCTTTCACCTGAAATCTCTTGTTCGATGACTCCGCAGGAGTATAATCATGACTTCTTTTTGCATTCTTCTTCAACAGTTTTTCAATCCTCGGACAAACTTTCCACCTCCACTTTGAACCTGCACATCTCCTATTAGCCAATCTTTTCATTAAGTTCAGCCTTAGTTTCTCCCAAAACCCTAAAATGGGCATTTTTCTTTCTTCAAGTAGCTTGGAGTTGAGGGATTCACAATGAATGTTTAATAAAATGTCACACTTGTACTCAATCCTAAAGTGAGACCTGCTCCAATGTTCAGCCGATCTCTTTTGCAACCAATCCCATGCACTAGCACTACAAGAAAAAAAACCTTAGGCAACGAAATGTTAAAAATTTCGTCGCCTAAGAAGTACTAGGCGACGAAAAAAATTGCGTCCTCTAAGAAGCATGTTTCATCGCCTAAGTACATTGTTATGCGACGAAAGAGAAGAACCCTGACGACGAAAAAATTCGTCGTCGTCTTGGTATTTTCTTAGGCGATGAAACATGTTTTCATCGCTTAAGTGTCTCACTTAGGAGACAAAGTGTTACTTTTCGTCGCCTAAGAAAATACATAGAAGCAAGAGGACGACTTTTTTGTCGTCAGGGTTCTTATCTAAGACGACGAAACCCTAGTTTGGTCGCCTAAGTATTTCACTTGGGCGACGAAACTTTCACTTTCGTCTCCTAAGTGGGACACTTAGACGACGAAAATATATGTTTCGTCGCCTAAGTAAATCCTAACTATATATAATGCACTGGTTTTTCAAATCGGGCAGAGGAGGAAAAATTCTTCCTCCCCCAAAATTTTTCCACCGATTTTCATTTTTGGATGTGAAAATCTTCAAATGGGTCTTCATAAGCCTTCTCCACTACTACCCATTGATTTTTAACTACGTATGATCTCTTTCTTCATCTTTTTCAACAAAAATTTCTATTTTTTCCATTGAAATATTCCATTTTTGAGGTATATATATATTGTTGTGTGTGTATATATATATATATATATATATATATATATATATATATATTGTGAGGTGATAATAGTATTCATTTTGTTGATCCATACATACTCAATTAATTGTTGGTTTTTGTGGAATTGTTGAATTATATATATTAATTATTTATTTTGAAAATGCTTTAATTAATTTAATTAATAATTTTTATTATTTTAAGAAAATCATTATTATATGATTTATAATTAGCGGTGAATGAAAGAATAAATCTTTCTTTTATTCACTGATGTACGTGCATTTATATCTTTAGAAATTCCGTTAGAGAATCAACATATGATTCTTGAATTGTCCCCTTTTTTGGACAGTTTGGGACAGAGGACTTTGTTTCACAGTTTGTATAGGTCTTGTGTATTCGTTTGCGATCGTGGGTATATATTTCGACCGGGTCTCCCAACACTGTTCTTCGAGTGCATACTAGGTATATAGATATTCGTGCACTTGAAGAATTGTGGGAAGATGCTGCCGAAATTTTTCCACGACTGAAAACGAATACACAAGACCTATACAAACTGTGAAACAAAGTCTTGTTCTCCTGAATGAGATTATGACCCTAACCGGAGGCATAAGGTCGAGAAGAAACATGCATACGTACATATAAATTGTTTGCTGCTTAATTTGTGATTATTTGTTGTTTATATATATATATATATATATATATATATATATATATATATATATGAATTTTCTTGGTTAAGGACGTCCGCACCAAACCTTATGGTGCGGATTTGCCATTTTGACTAACTTTCCGATTGAATTTTTACATCTCCACCGTCTAGTCTTTAGGTACTCATGTATAAATCATCTCTGAAAATTTTCAGCCAATTTGATCATCGTTAAGGCATTCAAATGTGCGATTTTCTATCATAAACATGAACGATTCAGTTTTGACAAAATGCAGTCTGTCCATTTGTTTTAATCGAGTTTGATATGTTAATGGTTTTCAAATTGGCTGAAAATTTGTAGAGATGATCTATACATGAGTACCTAAAGACTAGATGGTGGAGATGTAAAAATTCAATCAAAAAGTTAGTCAAAATACCAAATCCGCACCATAAAGAATGGTGCGAACGTCCTTAGCCAAGAAGGACTGTATATATATATATATGACAGGTGATCGATGGATAATGACGGAAGTTGGATGCAATACCCCAGGGGGAGCATTGAATACCAAGAAGGAGTACGAAGTTTTATCGATTTTGTACGTGAACATGGTGGAGGAAAGAAAACACACAGGTGTCCATGCTTAAGTTGTATGAATACTAAGTGCAAGACGATAGTAAGAATCTACGATCACCTGAGTAATAGAGGTATTATGCAGAATTATACAACATGGAGTAAACACGGTGAAGTAGCGGATTATGAACCTACGGTTGCCGAAATCCAAGGGTGATACCATGACCGGACAACTAGTGGTGCTTTCGAGCCTTATGAAGACCCGGCTATAAACATTCTACATGACACTTTTCCTACATTTGCTCCAATACGCGAGGAAGAGGAATTCCAAGAGGCAGTTTATGATGATACCACTGATGCCACAATTCCTCTTGTTGACAGTGGTGATTATGATAAGTATACCAGACTCCTTGCTCAAGTGCATATTCCATTATTCCAGGATAGTCCTAACACTGTTTTAGGGACCATCATCTGCCAGATGGAGTTAAAAGTGAAGAATAGGTGGACAAATGACTTTTTTGATAGTCTGCTAAAACATTATAAGGAAACTCTTCATGTTCCTAACTATCAACCTGATAGTTATTACAAGGTACAAAAGATATTGCGCGATCTCGGTCTCAGTTATAACAAAATTCATGCCTGCAAGAATAACTGTGTTTTGTTTTACAAATAGAAAGCCGAGCTTGATGAATGTCTCATATGCCACGTGTCGAGGTGGGAGCAAGGCACAGTTAAGGAAAATAGTGTTCCTGTGAAAGTGCTTCGTCATTTCCCTTTAATTCCTAGATTGAAGCATCTTTACATGTCTTTACACACACCAAAAGAAATGAGATGGTATGGAGAGAGAATGACAGATGATGATACTCTCAGACACCCTGCAGATGGCGAGGCATGGAAGTCCTTTGACAGATCATTCCCAGATTTTGTAAGAGATGTTCGAAATGTAAGACTTAGGCATCAAATGAATTCAATCCCCATGGAAATATGAGTTTGAGTCATAGTACATGTCTGTTATTCTTGTGCTGTACAACCTGCCTCCTTGGATGTGTATGAAGAAAGGAATTTAGTATGATGTCTCTGTTAATTCCCGGTCCAAGGTCTCCAGGAAAGTGTATGGATGTGCATATGCAACCTTTGATCGACGAGCTATTAGATTTGTGGGAAAATGGAGCTCTTACTTTTGACAGGCACAGTGGAAGATCATTTTTTATGAGAGCAGTTGCGATGTTTACCATAAGTGATTTTTCTGGTTACGGGATATTGTCGTCTCAGGCCACTAAAGGATACAAAGCTTGTCTTGTTTGCTTGAACGAAGTCCATTCTGTTTGGTGCCCTGGGAAGGTATGTTACTTGGGTCACCGTAGATGGTTTCCAGCTAACCACCCATGGCGATTTGAAGATCTAGCATTTGACAGAACAATAGAGCTTCATTCTAAACCCCGTCCCTGGAATGGTGATGAAATTTTGAAGAAGCTGAACTCTTTTGATTTCGGCGTGTTGAGCGGTAATACCACAATACCGGTTCCGGAACGCCCTGATGAGTACAAGTGTTTTACACACAAGAGTAGATTCTATGATTTTCCTTACTGGTCGAAATCCATTCTTACGCACACCCTAGATGTCATGCATATAGAAAAGGGAGTAAGTGACAGCCTTGTGGGAACAATTCTTGATATTAAAGGAAAGAGTAAGGACACTGTGAAAGCACGTGAGGATCTGAAAAAAAAAAAAATACGAGAACACTTGTGGCCAGTGAAGACAGCGTCATGGATGATCATACCTATTGCACCTTACATAGTTAAACCGACTTTCAAGAAGGAGGTTTTCATATGGTTTAAAGGAGTAAAGTATCCTCATGGGTATGCAAGAAATATATCTCGGTACATTAACTTGGGGCAGAATACGTTTAATGGATTGAAGAGTCATGACTGTCATTTGCTGCAACGTCGTATTCTAGTGTTTATCCGACCCTATTTGCATCCAGATGTGGTGGAACCTATAATAGCATTGTGTATGTTCTTTCAGAAGTTATGTGCTAAAGAGCTGAAGAAGTCAGATGTTCTCATTCTCAAAGAAGACATCATCTACATTATGTGCAAATTGAAGAGGATTCCCCCCCCCCCCCCCCCCCCCCCGGGTTTCTTTGGCAGTATGATTCATCTGATGATCCATCTTCCAGATCAAGCACTGCTTACTGGTCCAGTTAATTACACCTGGATGTATCCCCAAGAAAGGTACTATTTATTATTTTTATTTCCTCATTCATTGTTATATTGTCTAATATATATACTTCACTAATAACTATGTAATTTCAGGCAACTTTTTCAATACAAACAGTTATGTAAAAGCAAGAGTAACCCTAAAGGATCGATAGCGGAGTGGTACATTGTGTAACATACTGCAACTTATATCTCTGTAACAGTGACGAGGCAGAATCTTCTACATCGGCCCCTACAGTACCAGACTTCAATCTTTCAGTCGATTCTAGTGATGTACGTATGTACGGTAATTTACCAAGTTCACAAAGATTGACAGATGCTGAGCTAATTGAAGCTCATTGGTGCGTACTACAACACTGCAACGAAGCACAATATTTCATGCGTGAGCATTTGAAGCCCATTGAAGGAAATCGTAGAGACCTAAGGCCGAAAGAGACGCTGAAAAGGACTTTTCCTGATTACTTTCGCAAATGGGTACGTCACAACATTTATTGTGTTAGAATATCTCCATTTCAATATTAGTATTCTGGTAAGTTCAATTTAAATAATTTATCACAATGTGGCAGGTGGAAAATCTCCAAAAACAGAAGAGTGATTGGTACTCGCCAGAATTGCACCATTTGGCTAGAACGCCGATTTCCCACAGTGTCCGAGCGATGTGTTTTCTCAACGGCGTCAAGTTTGTGACACTTCAACGAGATGTAAACCGCAGAACGCAAAATTTTGCGAATTCCTTACCACTGTACTACTCGTCAATTGAAGGTCTAACATTGTTATATTTGACATTTGTTCATGTTCATGTTCACTATGTTATGGGGAAGAAAATAATGAAGTTTGCGTCCAACATGATGAAATTTGGCCCTTGGAATGAAGTCATAAGGAGCATTAATTGAGGTTTGCTAAATCTTGGTGTCATTTATCACCACTATTCTAAATGCGAATTCCTTATGTCTAACCCCATTATCACCTTTTTGATCTTTTCATGATTCTTAAGATTGGTAAACTTTGATTGTGGAGATTTTCTCAAGAGTAGGCATATGGTTTTGGTCCATTCGTGCACATAATTGTTACATGAGATTTTTCTGAAAATTGTTATTCACAAAGTGCTTTTATCTGATGAAATATGCAAGTTATTTGTTGTCTTACAATCTGTTCTCTTGCATATAGTATGAGTGAATAATTGCCATATCATGTGTGAAAAGAAGAGAGTATGCCTAGTGAGGAGGATTGAATTAACTTGACATGTTTACATGCTTATTTTTCTCACCGCTGACTTGTTCATATCATGAATCATATCCATGACGTTTGGGATTTACACTACCAGAAAAGAGGTTATAGCCGACGATATGGGAAAAAACGGCCGACGAAATAGTACTTCGTCGGCTATAAGGGGTCATAGCCGACGAATTACTATTTCGTCGGCCACATCGTCGGCTATAATATTATAGCCGACGACTGCCGACAACTCGTCGGCTATAACTATAGCCGACGAAACGTTTTTGGTTATAGCCGACGAGGATGGTATTCGTCGGCTATAAGAGTTATAGCCGACGAAAAGTTTTTGGTTATAGCCGACGAGGAGGGTATTCGTCGGCTATAACTCTTATATCAGATCCATTCTGCAGCAGCGAGCTCATTCGTCGAAAACATTTCGAAAACGCTCTGAAATCGTCCAAAACCTCGGCCATAAGCTTGAAAGGTACGTATATTGCTGTGTGTGTTGATTTAGTTGGTTATATGCAGAGGTGTGTTAATTTAGAGTTTAATTAGAATAAATGTGTGATTAATTTGATATATATGTGTTGAGATGAGATTATTAATGGGTTGATATATATGTTGGTTAGATAGAATTGAAGTTTTGTTGAAGATTAGTGATTGATTGTTGATTTATAGGTGATTTTAGATGAATTTGATGAAAAAATGTATATATATATTAATTAATTTAATTGTAATTAAAAATATATTGTTGGTATACATAAAAAATACATTGTGTTTAATTAATTAGGGAGATTGACGATGTTTTAATTAATTTAGGGATGCATGTGTGTGTATATATATATATATATATATATATATATATATATATGTGTGTGTGTGTGTGTGTGTGTGTAATTAATGATGAATTTTTTAATTAATTAGTACGTACGTACGTACGTAGTACGTGCATATATACATATCTATATATATATAGGTATATTTATTTCTTGAATTTACAGGATGGACAAGAGTTGGATTACCCTTAGAAGATGGGGTCAGGCGTATCATGATGGAGTTAGGAGTTTCCTGGATTTTGTGATGGCTAACTGTGGAGACACTACACTTCATTATTGTCCGTGTAAAAAGTGCAAGTGTGCCACCCCACGACACCGGTTTTCCATAGAGACAGTGGAGCAACACCTGGCTAGATATGGATTTTGGGTCCTATACACTAATTGGATTTATCACGGTGAACCAGAGTTTGCGGGTCGTCATGATCATGGACAATTTGCCGAGAGAGGGAGTTCCTCCAATGATCCAACAACGAACTGGATCAACGATATGTTTCCTCGTGAGAGCGGTGTCTTTGAGGAAGCACCAGATGTGCAACTCCCTCCTCCGGAGATGGAGTGTTTCCCTGATATTGAGCCACTCGAGCCATTACCCCGATCTCCGGTCAACACAAGTGGTATGGAAAAGTACAACAACCTGATAGCATTGCAACAGACTCCGTTGTACCCCGGATGCAGTAAGACTGTCCTTGAATCTGTCATGGGAGTGATGAAGATCAAAACGGAGAACAAAGGCACTGTCAAATCGGTTGATGATTGGCTTCGGCTATGAGGTGGGGCGATGCCCCCCGGACATCAGCTTCCTACCAGTCATCATAAGGTGCGACATATCCTTAAAGATCTCGGCCTTTCCTACATCAAGATTCATGCATGCAGATACGATTGCGTTCTGTTTTACGGGGAAGGACTTGCAGATCTTGAATACTGCCCAGTATGCAATACAGAGCGGTATAAGTTCACTCCTAAAGGGAACAAGAAAGCTGTGAAGATACTTCGGTACTTCCCGCTGATTGATAGGCTTGAGCGGTTGTTCATGTGTGCTTTCACGGCCAAAGCTATGAGATGGTGGGCTGAGAGGAATGTGTCTGACGATGACACCCTTAGACATCCCGCCGACGGAGAGGCTTGGAAGAAGAATGTGTTGGAGTTTCCTGAATTTGCATCAGAGGTTCGAAATGTTTGGCTAGGGCTATCATCCGACGGTTTCAACCCTTTTGGCAAGAAAGAGCTTCAGTACAGTGTGTGGCCAGTTATTTTGATTCCGTACAACTTTCCACCGTGGATGTGCATGAAGAAGGAATATAACATGCTCACATTGTTGATTCCAGGCCCAGGTTATCCGGGAAAGTGTCTTGATGTGTATTTGAGACCCGTAATTGAGGAGCTTCGGTACTTGAGTCTGAACGGCCACCTGGTCTACGACCGGTTCAAAAATGAGATGTTCCGGATGCATGCCATGCTTGTTGGCACGATCAGTGACTTTCCTGGGAGGGGTATGTTGTCGGGCAGCGTCACCAGGGGTTACAGGGCTTGTTCAGAGTGCATGACTGTTGATTGCTCCAGTCCTCATTGCAGCAAGATTGTCCAGATGCGTCACCGTCGTTGGCTTCCGCATGACCATCCATTTAGGGACGATGCACAGGCTTTTGATGGGACTGAAGAAAGGGGCTGGGCACCCGAGCAATGGACAGAGGAGGAAATATTGGCAGTGTTGAATGAGTATGACTTTGGTCCGCTTAGCAATCATCCCGATGTGTTGCGCACGATTCCAGAGAGGCCGGATCGGTATAGGTTCTGGTCACACAAGAGCATCTTATGGGAACTTCCTTATTGGGCCAGGTTGGCTACCAGATACTACCTGGATGTCATGCATATAGAGAAGAACGTGGGTGAAGCCGTGGTTGGCACAGTTTTGAATTGGGAGAAGAAAACAAAAGACACCCCCAAGGCACGCGTTGATCTGAGAAATATGGGACTGCGGGACCATTTGTGGTTGAGAGAGGGCAGGAGCAAAATGCCCCAAGCTCCTTACACCGTCACCAGGGACCAGAAACATGAAATCTTTGGATGGCTGAGTAATGTCAGGTAACTTTTTATTAGCCATGTATTCCCTAAAGAATCCATCTGTTGTTGGACGACTATATATGCATGAAATCTAATTGTTGTTAATGGCTATGCAGGTATCCTTATGGCTATGCGGGTAACATAAGCAAGTGTGTTAACTACCGAGACAACAAGATGTACGGATTGAAGAGTCACGACTGCCATGTACTGCTTCAACGCCTCTTCCCTATTTTCATTCGAGCGTACTTGGACGATGAAGTGGTTGAGCCGTTGGTAGCGTTGTCAAGATTCTTCCAGAAGTTATGCGCTAGAGAAGTTAGAAAATCAGACCTCATGAGAATGCATGAGGAAATCGTTTTTATCTTGTGCAAGTTCGAGAGGATATTTCCCCCAAACTTCTTTGACATCATGCCTCACCTGATGATCCATCTTCCCCAACAATTGTTGCTTACCGGTCCCGTACACTACACTTGGATGTATCCCATCGAAAGGTACATGTTATTCATAAATTTGATTTATACATGTTTTTAAATAAAAGTTTCATGCTCTTAACATGCACTTGTTAACCTTGCAGACAACTTGGAGACTACAAGAAATATGTGCACAATAAATCTGCGCCTGAGGGGTGTATTGCTGAAGCTTACATTGCGCATGAGTGTGTAACGTACGCTAAGTTGTACTTGGGAGCGATGGAGGACCCCCCACAACATCCAAGTCGAGATGACCCCGAATTCAACCTATCTATCGTCGCCAACTCTGTTGTACCATACGGAAGCTTCAAGAAGAAGGGTGTGGACAAGTTGCCTGACCATGAGGTAGGGATTGCCCACTGGTGGGTTCTAATAAACTGTCCGGAGGTACAATATTGGAAACGAACCCATCTTCACTGCAAGGAAGTTCGCGGTGATGTCGAGTACCACAGCACGACGTTTGCAGACTATTTTCCACAATGGGTAAGTGTATAAATATATATATTAGATGGCTTTCTTTTACAGTTCCCTATTCTTTAATCATAAACACACCAACTGATTTGAGTTATATTTTTCAGCTGATGCAAGTGGCTGCGAGGGGTGGTCATACAAATTACTCAGAGGAATTGAGGCTGTTGTCGATGAAGCCGATATCTTCCACAGTCCGCCCAATGTGTGATGTCAACGGCGTTAAGTATATATGTGAAGCTAGAGACGGGGAACGCAAAACACAGAATTGTGGGGTGATGGTCGATGGTGCAGAGGGGGGCGTGGATTTTTACGGTGTCCTACAGTCAGTTGTTGAACTCATTTATGGGAACCGCATGAAAGTCCACTTGTTCAAGTGTCGATGGTTTGATACTAGGCCGCACCGCATACAGATCGATCAGTACGGCATACTTTCGGTGAATACCGCCACTAGTGTGTATGAAGATGACCCCTTTGTTTTCGCCACAGCGGCCAAAAAGGTCTTTTATCTTAACGATCCATTGAACAAAGGCACGTGGAAGGTAGTTAACCATGTGTCTCAGCGAGACATATACAGTGCTACCACACTTGGTGTGAGCACAGAGTGTCAAGAAGCGACCGCATACCAAGAGCCGGACGCCGGCGACATTCCGGAATCCTCCACCATCCGCGATAATAATGTGACGCCGGGCAGAGTGGTTCGACTTCCTAGGGGTCAGGTGCCCATGTATGATGTTAATCCGAATCGTCTATATCAGGCAGACGATGACTCAGACGACGAGTACGAGTACCGGTTGCCAGATATTAACTACTATACTACGTCTGACTCAAGTGATGAGGATGATTCTGATTATCATCCTTAGTATATTGTTTATGTATGTATTTCTGTACGATGGTGCATGCATGTATGAATACATTTTTCGTCCTTAATTACCGTTTTCCGAGTTTATGGGAAATTGTATTGAATTGTTTGTGCGATGTTCAAGGTTGTCGGCCCGGATGTTGACCGAAACCATTACGTAGACCCTTGAAATGCAAAAATGTCGTGAAATAAGATACGACCGAAATATTGAAATACGTCTACAGTTGAAAAATGGGAAGATTCCGACAAAATCTGTGTGCCGAATGTTGCGGTTAGCTGTTTTTTACTTCCGTTTTCCTATGGGCAGCATGACGTTCGGTAAATATTTTGAGGAAAATTTTTATACGATTGGTTGCGTCTCATCGATCTGAAACTATTCTCTGTTGAAGGTCAGGCCAAAAAACGTCATCTAGACGGGCCAATTTCCGTTTTAAAGCGTTTAGAGGTTTGACTTTGTAGTTTGACCAAAGAATAGCCGACGACATACTTAACTTCGTCGGCTAAACTCTTGCGATCCGCGCCGTTTCATTGTCCGCCGTTGGATGGGCGAGATCTGACGGCTGCTGAGAGCGTGAAGTATAGCTGACGAGATTCATATTATAGCCGACGAGATTCATGTTAAAGGCGACGACATAACTACTTCGTCGGCTATAACCGGCCCGCAAAGCCCAACTTCGGCCCGGCCCGGATTTCGGGTCAGAGTATAGCCGACGAATTTCGTCGGCTATACTATAGCCGACGAAATAAAATTAAATCGTCGGCTATAGTCCACACTATAGGCGACGAAATCCATACTTCGTCGGCTATAACCGGCCCGCAAAGCCCAACTTCGGCCCGGCCCGGATGTCGGGTCAGAGTATAGCCGACGAATTAAAATTAAATCGTCGGCATAGTCCTTCGATTTAAACCGAAACAGAGGCGCCTCTCCCTCATTCTGCATAAGCCCTAAAACCGGATTTCGCCGCCCACCGAAACAGAGACGCCGACCGACCGCCGATCTAGACCGTACCGACGCCAATCTGCTATCCCCGGCCCCACCCGACCCCTCCCCGCCCCGGCCCCCTCCTTCCCGAGCCCTCCCCGACCCGAAAACAGTCCTCGAACGGCAACGCCACAGCCGCCCCTAGCCGCACCACCATGTCAGAGACGCCGCACGTCACCACCTCCCCTAGCCGCACCACCATGTCAGGTAGTCCCTCTCTCCCTCATTTAGGGTTTTTGTTAATTTTGTGGAATTTTGTGGTTTTGTGGAATTTAGGGATTTTGTGAAATTTTATGGTTTTTGTGAAATTATGTGGAATTTAGGGTTGTTGTGCAATTTATGGAATGTTGTGGAATTTTTGTTGATTTTGTGGAATTTTGTGGAATTTTTAGGAGGATATATATATATATATATATATATATATATATATATATATATATTTCGGAATATATATATATATATATATATATATATATATATAATTAGGTATAAATATATTTATGTATATATATAATTAGGTATATATATATTTAATGAAGTTTTTTATTTTGTTGTGAAATTTATGGAATTTTGTGGAAATTTTTTTAATGTTGTGGAATTTTTGTTAATTTTGTATAATTTTTAGGAGGATATATATATATATATATATATATATTTCGGAATATATATATAATTAGGTATAAATATATTTAGGTATATATATAATTAGGTATATATATATATTTAATGAAGTTTTTTATTTTTTTGTGAAATTGAAGGAATTTTGTGGAATTTTTTTTAATTTTGTGGAATTAACAATATTTTTTAGGAGGATATACACATATATGTATATATCTATATATATATATATTTCAGAATATATATATATATATATATATAATTAGGTATAAATATATTTAGGTATATATATAATTAGGTATATATACGTACATTGGATGAAGTTTTTAATTTTTTTGTGAAATTTTTGTGCAATTTATGGAATTTATATACTAATTGTGCAGGAAACCGCCACGCTGTAGACCGATGGCTTGGCAGACGGACCGAGAGCGACCCCGAAGCTCAGGCAGGAGCCAGCCGTGGGGGGAGCGGATCCAGCGGTCGTCGGGGCCTAGGCCGGCCTATGAGTCGACGAGAGGAGACGTTGATGGGATTGACCTCGAGCGATCCACGTGGGGGCTCCTCGTATGAGTCGACGGGAGCGGGCCCTGACTCGAGTGTCGGAGGAGGACGCAGAGCCACCAGACCCCAGTGCACTTCAGCACTGTTCCAGGATCGGCAGCCGACCCCACCGCGCGCCGATCTGGACCCTCCAGAGATGCTCCCTGTCCCCCCACAGCGACAGCGTCCACAGCTACGGGGCCCACTGTCAGGGGGAGCAGGCCCCTCAGGGTCCACGCCCCGTATGTCTCCGCCATCGGGGATGTACATGGTCCAGTTCCTCCCTGCCATCCCTGAGTACGACGCCAGGGGGAGGCAGATTTGGAGGCACGACCGGCCCCACGAGATTCCCTGGGAGGAGGCCTACGTCTACGCGCCTTTCGACTCAGAGGACTGCCGCGGCCTGTGGTGTGTTTGTGAGAAGGACAAGCAGTACAACGACACAGGTAATTGGTTAGTTTAATTAATTATTTAGATTGTTTAATTAATTATTTAGATTGTTTAATTAATTATTTAATTAGTTAGTTTAAATAATTATTTAACTATGTATTCATTTTAATTATGAAACAGGCGTCCTCGTCAATAAACCCGCGGGGACGAGACGGACCAGAGGGCCAGCGAACATGTCGACCCTGGAGAGGGAGCTCGCCGGTGGGATCAGAGAGATCCTGCCCGGTCCCGGTGAGGATGGACGCCCGATTGAGAGGAGAGACACCACCACCAAGTATATCAACGCGACGGGCATGCTCGTGCGGGACAGGGTCCCACTGTTGTGGCCCGACTGGGGCTCTGTGCCCGATGACATCAAGGCGCGAGTGTACAATGCACTATCGGTGAGTTAAATCGTATTTTTATTATAGAAAATAAACATTTATGAATTCAGTCCTTATAACTATATAAAAATATTTTCTAATTAATTTATAATATTACAGCAATGGTTTAGAGTCCATCCTACCTTGGACTGGTGGAGAGACGAGCAGCTGAAGAACAGGTTATGTGTTTCGCATTTTTTTGTATAAATATATTTACTGGCAGTGTACGAATATATCTAACAGTTGTGTTTTGTTAATATAGGTACTCCGAGTGGAAGAACGAGCTGGCGACGCACTACAGGACGTACCATGTGGAGCAGCGCTTGGGGCGAGGTGCAACCCCCCACGAGTTCCGGTACAGGGAGTATGAGTGGCTATGGCTGGTAGCCTACTTCGGGAGCGACAGGGTCTCGGTAAGAAAATTTAGCCTCCTAGTATATAACTTTTTAATGTTATTTAATAATTAAATTATGTAGTTACTTAATTAAATTAATTAGTTAGTTAGTTATTAGTTATTAAATTAAGTTAGTTAGTTAGTTACATAGTTAGTTAGTTCGTTACTAAATTAAATTAAATTAAATTAAATTAGGTAGTTAGTAAGTTAGTTAGTTACTAAATTAAATTAGTTAGTTAAGTAGTTACTAATTAAATTAAATTAGTTAGTAACTAAATTAGTTAATAATTTTATTTTGGTTAGTTCCTAATATTTTAATTTAGTTACTAATTTATATTTGCGTTTATATGTTCGTTCTTATAATACAGAAAATCTCGAAGACGAACAGCGACAACCGCAAGAGGAACGAGCACCCCCACCACGGCGGCGCCCGCTCCTGGAGGCAGTGGGCAGAGATGGCGAGGAGGGACCGACCGCTGAGGCCGTTGTCGTGGATTCATGCACAGATGTATCCGGGGCGTCTCGACCAAGTGGTAAGTATTCGCCCATATTCAATAAAAGTGTTTCATTAAATTAATTTATATATTTTTTTTATTAATTCGTTTATTATATTTTCTTGTCAATTAGGCGGAAATAGATGCGGAGACCGACGCGATCACCTTCGGGATCGCGCGAGACACCCTGGGGGAAGGGGCGTCCGACGAGGCGATCGCGGAGTTTGCCTCCACGATCGACACCCTTGAGTCGCGCTTGGCCTCTCAGATCATGCACGCGGCGGTGGGGACGGGCAACAACTACTTCTACCAGAGAGGCCTAGGCGCGGCGGGAGATGGGGTTCTCAAGTACACGCCGGCCAATCCCAGCACGCAGCGTGCGGCTTCGACGAGAGGAGATTTGCAGACGCAGCTGCAGAGGACTCAGGCGGAGTTGGCGAGGGCGGTGGAGGCGCTCTAGTAGGCGGAGTTGGCGAGGGCCGTGGAGGCTTCGGCGCAGCAGGCCAGAGACGCATCTGTGGCGGAGATGTACCGATGGATGCAGCTATCTTGGGAGGCCCAGCAGGCTGGACTCCAGCCCCCGCCTCCGCCACAGATGCCCCAGTTCGTCGTCCCCACTCCCCACCCGCATCGGAGTACGCCAGGCGATCAGGATAGCCATAGCCACCGGAACTCGAACGTTCCGGTTGACGACGCTACGCGTTTAGGGGGTGATGATGAGTAGATGACTAGTTAGCTAGGGGGTTAATTTGTACAGTAGGTAGGATATTAGGGATGGATTGATGTGGACATTTGTTGGATATTTGGATGTTTGTTTGTGGATTTTCTGCAGCGAAACCGAAGACGAAGTGAAATTGGGCCCGAGTTAAATTTTTAAATTTTTTTAAATATTTAGGGGTTATAGCCGACGAAATGGGCCATATTTCGTCGGCTATAACCTCCCGGCTTCCGGCAAAAAAAAGCCGTCCCTGGTACAGGCGATGTTATGGCCGACGATTAATTCGTCGGCTATGCCGGACGTATAGCCGACGATAGTGTCGTCGGCTATACTTCCGTTAGGGGTAATTACGTAATTGTTGAAGCCGACGATCCTGTCGTCGGCAATGTTCGAAGTATAGCCGACGACGCTTTATTCGTCGGCTATACCGCGTGTTTTATAAGCCGACGACTTACCCTCAGTGTCGTCGGCTATACTATAGCCGACGGAGCATTCCCGACGAGAGAATAGCCGACGATATTTCGTCGGCTATGAGTATAGCCGACGATTTAATGAACACGGCCGACGAGATGGCGTCGTCGGCTATAGCCGACGATATGTGCTTGCATTTGAATGCTTAAACTTGAAAGCTATGTGTTTATAAAGATCCTGAGGCAATCATTTTAGGGGAAGTAGTTTTAGTAGAGTCTTGTATTTAGTTTGCTAGGGACTAGCAAATGATAAGTGTGGGGTAGTTGATAGGAGCATAATGTGCGACGATATTAATGTGTTATCATCCCTTATTTGTGCTTTGTTAAGTCTATTTAGAGTAAGATAGAGCCATAATATAGTTTAGTGTCGTTTTGGTAGAGTTTCGGAAAAATGCGCTTAATTGTCAGAAAAATGACCAAGTATAGAAATCTAAGGAAAAAGTGCAAAGTATGTTGTTCTCATGATATTGAGGCTTGTGTTAAACTGACTTATTCTTGTCTAAATTTTATGAAATTTGGCAGGCATATAGTTGGTAAGCTGAAGTGTATTGTATCAAAACTTCAGATAAATTGGAGTTTAGAAAGTCACCCAAAAGATGGCTGCAACTTGGCAGTTTGAGCAAAACAATCCAGGGACGAACAGGATTTTCTTAGGACTGTGTCCTGACTTCCAGGACTTCTGTACGACGTATCACTTGGAACCAGAGGACATGCCATATATGGATGGAAAGCCCTATGAGTCTAGATTCTCTAGGACTTAGAATCACATCAATCGGAATAATGAGGAGGTAGTTATGCCAGATTTATTGAAGCAAGGTCAAATCTGCCGAGAAACTGAAGCTTTCCCGGTTGCATTAAGAAAGCTTTCCTTTGGACTTTTTACAATTTGGACCGGTTGCTATGATGTACTAAAAGACTTTGGACATGTCCATGATGCTATATTAATGAAAAGAGCTCAGGATTTATCCAAGAGAAGAGGAGGATTGCCGGCCAAGACAAGCATGCATTGCACATGATCAAAACCTAATCCTATATGGATTCACCATTGTGGCCGGCTGTTACCCTAGTATTCCTCTATAAATAGGTTCTTTTTAGACAGAAAATTATCTCTTCTCTCTCACTTTCACATAGCCAAAACTCTGTCAAAATTTATTACATCCAACACACAAACACAAGCCTTTAGCTCTACCAAATACTCTACTATAAATCCTATATAGAATAGCAAGCCAAAACACCTCTCCACCACTTCCATAAAACTCCACTCCTTTGCTGAAACCTCCATTGCCAAATCATCCTCCATTACATGGCTTGTATTTATTTTATAGTTTTGCAATACTTTGTCTATAAAGCTTGCATGTTTTTATGGTATTCAATTATATGTCTATGTATAATACGATTTGAGTTTTAGTTTTATAAGTTTGAAAACTATTTTGATTTCGAGTCTTGGTATTATTTGTTGATTCTAAGTGTCGAATTTCTTAGGTTTGTATGATGACTTGTAAACATGATATGTAGTATTTTGTAAGTTAGGTTTTAGGGAAGAATGTTTCGATTTCATTCTTGTCTCATACTTGGTTTATTCTTTAAATTCGTAGGCAACCAAGATTGTCGTTCTATACAAGTGCAATGTATTGTGGTGGCAATCTTACATGTCGAAATTAAGCATAGGTCGAGTCAAATGTGACATTGTCTTGATTTGTGTCGATTTCCTAGGACTAGAGTAGTTTAAAGAATTTACATGTTGAAAGGATGAGTGACACCATACCTAGATCATGTTTTCGATCAAGACTTTTGTGCATAATTACTTGTTGTGATTAATCTCTACGCGAAGTGTCTTTAAGAGCAACTAGTAAAGGTTAGGGTTATATGCGAAGTTAATTCTAAACACACGTAAGAAGTCTTATAACGATTAGATGAACCGCGAAGGGCTCTAATTAGGTTGGAACTAAGTCGAGTCTAGAATGTTTTCAAACTTGCTACCTTGTTTCCTTTCTTTTGTTTATTATATGTTATGTGAACTTTTGTGTGAGTGCTTTGTGTGAAAGATGTTGATCACTTGTAAATATTAGATTAGGATTTAGTTTCGTGTCTAGTTATTTATGGCAACTTGTTGCCGAACCTCATCTAAATTCCCCATGATTTTGTTTCATTGTTTGTGTATAATTGTGAATATGTGTTTCTTACCTTTTACATGCCAGGTACCCTTAATCCCCGGCTAGAACGATCCCTACTTATTTCTATTCTATTAACGATTGTAGGGTAATTATTGAAGTGCCGCTTCGGCGACTCGTCAATTTTTGGCGCCGTTGCCGGGGATTAGATGAAGCGGCACTTCCATAATAACCCTACAATCGTTAGTAGTATACGTTTAATGGATTGAAGAGTCATGACTGTCATTTGCTGCAACGTCTTATTCCAGTGTTTATCTGACCCTATTTGCATCCAGATGTGGTGGAACCTATAATAGCAATGTGTAGGTTCTTTCAGAAGTTATGCGCTAAAGAGCTGAAGAAGTCAGATGTTCTCATTCTCAAAGAAGCACTACAAGAAATAAAAAAAAACGGCCGACGACTAAAAATTTTCGTCGGTAATTCCATAGAATAGCCGACGATTTTATTTTTCGTCGGTGGAAAAACAAAATCGTCGGCCATAGTTTAACCATAGCCGACGATACTGTTTTTTCGTTGGTATAAACAAAAATCGTCGGCTATATTCATATTTCAGTCGACGATTTTAGATTTTCGTCGGCCTTTCTCTGAAACATTAGCCGACGAAAACTTTTGAAATTTTGGCCGACGAAATTGTCATTTTCGTCGGCTATAAGTCTATATATTTTCAGATCTAGACAGCAGCTGCTCATTTAAAAAAAAAAAACGAAAAAAAACCGGGAGAAAGAGTGAAAAATCTGTGGGTATTGTTGAAATCCGTCCTCTCTTACATTGTGGAGCTATATATAGGTACGTATATGTGTATATATGTTGATTTTGAGTTTTAGTTGAGTTGATTTTGAGTTTTAGTGATTTTGAGTTAGTAACTGATTTTTTGTTTTGTTGTTGTTTTAGTGTTAGAATGTATGTATATATGTTGATTTTGAGTTGTAGTTGAGTTGATTTTAAGTTAGAGTTTAATTATGTGTTTTAATTTGATGTTATTTTAATTAGTGTAAAAAAAAAATATATATATATATATATATATATGTGTGTGTGTGTGTGTGTGTGTGTGTGTGTGTGTGTGCATGTGTGTGTGGAGTTTAATTATATATATATATATATATATATATTAATTAATGGTTGTTGATAGTGTAATTAACTTAAATAATGGTTGTTAATGGTATATATATATGAGTTGATGTTGATAATAATATATATTGTAATGTAATTAATTATTAAGGATTTATATATATATATATATATATGTTAATTAATTTCTTATTAATTAAAGTTATATATATATATATATATATTATTTTCAGGCTATATATGGATCCGGATAAGAGTTGGATTTCGCTTCCAAGGCATGACCGACGATACACTACAGGAGTTGTGAATTTTTTGCAGTTCGTCGAGGAAAATGCAAACGGGAATGAATACCATTATTGCCCGTGCAATAAATGTAGGTGTCGCAGTGATATGTGTCGATTTCCGATTAGGACAGTATGAGAGCACCTAAAGAGTAATGGGTTTTGGCCGAAGTACACACGTTGGATATATCACGGTGAGCCATCATTAGATGGATCGCATGATCATGGGCAGTTTTTTGAGGCGAGCAGTAGTAGTACATCCAACGATCCAACAATGGCATTCGTCAACGACGTGTTTTCTTTTGAAAGCGGTGTACCTGGGGAACAATATATGCATGATCCGGTGCAGCCCTTCCCACAAGTTGTCAACAATGTTGCCTTTGACAAGTACAACAAACTGATTGCATTGCAACAGACCCCTGTGTCTTCAAGTTCTGAGAAGACAGTTCTTGAAAATGTGATGGAGGTAATGAGGATTAAAGTCGAGACAAAATCGACTATCAGGCAAGTGGATGAATATCTACAGTACACTTCTTCGTTGTTGGAGGTGGGTCATCGTAATCCTACCAATCACCGTAAGGTCCGAAGTATCCTCAAAAATTCATTATTTCGTCGGCTATAACTATATTGATAAATACATATTTTATTTTAGACAGAAAACGACAGAAGAATAGCCGACGAGTACTTGTCTCTCGTCGGCTATGATTTAAAAAAAAAAACAAAAAATTTAAATATTTCATTTTCTATCACTAACGATAAACCATTGCTTCATCCTTCAAATGCAAAAATATTGTGAAATAAGATATGACCGAAATAATGAAATACGTCTACGGTTGAAAAATGACAAGATTCCGATAAAATCTGAGTGTCGAAAGATGCGGTTAAAGGTTTTATTCCTTCATTTCCCTAATGGTAGCGTTACCTTCGGTAAATATTTTGAGGAAAATTTTTATACGATTAGTTGCATCTCATCGATTTGAAACTATTATCTGTTGAAGGTCAGGCAAAAAAACATCATTTAGACAGTCCAATTACCATTTCTAAGCGTTTAGAGGTTTGACTCACCCGATTGACCGTTCCGATCGAGCCTTTAACGTTGTCAGCTGAAGTTGGATTTTTTCCATACATGTATTTAATCGTAACGGTGATATCTGACGGTTGAAATAGATTTTCTAAACTTTTAGATTCAAAATCAGAACATATGCACTAATGTTCCTTAACTTGTTTACTAAGTGTTTAAGTGAATGTATAGTTTCAAATAGTTACTATACGTAGACTCTTCAAATACAAAAATGTGGTGAAATAAGATATGACCGAAATAATGAAATACGTCTACGGTTGAAAAATGACAAGATTCCGATAAAATCTGTGTGTCGAATGTTGCGGTTAACTGTTTTTTACTTTCGTTTTCTTATGGGTAGCCTGACGTTCGTTAAATCAATTTTGTAAAATTTTTATATAATTAGTTGCGTCTCATTGATTTGAAACTATTATATGTTGAAGGTCAGGCCAAAAAACGTCATTTAGACAGTCCAATTACCATTTCTAAGCGCTTAGAGGTTTGACTCACCCGGTTGACCGTTCCGATCGAGCCTTTAACGTTGTCAGCTGAAGTTGGATTTTTTTCATACATGTATTTAATCTTAACGGTGATATCTGACGGTTGGAATAGATTTTCTAAACTTTTAGATTCAAAATCAGAACATATGCACTAATGTTCCTTAACTTGTTTACTAAGTGTTTAAGTGAATGTATAGTTTCAAATAGTTACTATACGTAGACTCTTCAAATGCAAAAATGTTGTGAAATAAGATATGACCGAAATAATGAACTACGTCTACGGTTGAAAAATGACAAGATTCCGATAAAATCTGTGTGCCGAATGTTGCGGTTAACTGTTTTTTACTTTCGTTTTCCTATGGGTAGCCTGACGTTCGTTAAATCAATTTTGTAAAATTTTTATATTATTAGTTGCGTCTCATTGATTTGAAACTATTATCTGTTGAAGGTGAGGCCAGAAACCGTCGTTTAACTAGACTAATTTCCGTTTTTAAGCGTTTAGAGGTTTGACTTAGTGGTTTGACCTACAGTTTAGCCGACGAAAATTATATGTCGTCGGCTAAACTCTTGCGATCTGCGCCTTTTTATTGTCCGCCGTTGGATGGCTCAGATCCAACGGCTGTTGATTTTCCAAAGTATAGCCGACGATGTTCAAAGAATAGCCGACGAAATCTTTTAAGTCGTCGGCTATTTTCTCAGTTTAGCCGACGAAAATTATATTTCGTCGGCTAAACTCTTGCGATCCGCGCCTTTTTATTGTCCGCCGTTAGATGGCTCAGATCAGACGGCTGTTGATCTTCCAAAGTATAGCCGACGATGTTCATAGAATAGCCGACGAGATTCAAAGAATAGCCGACGACATATTCTAAATCATCGGCTATTCTTTGACGAAATCTTTTAATTTGTCGGCTATTCTCTCTGCTATAAAAGCTGAAAGCCGCAGTAAGCCCGACTTTTTTCAACCCTAAATCCGCAAAAACTCCTCCTCCGCTCCTCAAATCGGCCGCTCTCCTCCTCAAATCCGCCGCTCTCGTCCTCCTCCTCCTCAAATCGGCGCCGGCCAGATCCCCTCCTCCATCCAGCCTCCTCCTTCCCCTCCTCCTCCTCCGCCAAAACAGATCCCGAAGGTTTTTTTTAGTTTTTTTTTTTTCAATTTATTTTAATTTTATAATTTAGGTATATAATTTAGATATTTAAGTGTGTGTTAAATTGTTATATATATTGGTTATATGTATAAATTGTTAGATTAATTATATATATAAATTTGTAGATTAATTATATAAATTGTTATATATTTGTTAATATTGGTTGTATGTTAATGTATATTTTAATTGTTATATATAAATTGTTAAATTAATTATATATATAAATTGGTAGCTGTTCAAGGAAGGTTAATTCCGTAACTTCCGTGGTGTGTCTTGTCCTAATAAGGCTAGTAGTCTAGATACTTTATTAGATAGGGAATCCCTGATCACCAGGGATACTTGATGTAATGCCTATATAAAGGCCTCCTTATCAATCAATAAAGAGAGAGTTTTACTATCATCTATTTCACCTAGAACACGTTATCAGCACGTTGCTCTAGCCTCCCGTCTAATAGCCCTAAAAACCCTACTTTCGAATTTTTTTTTTCCGAAACCCTAAACCTTCACTCGTCGCTCCTCCTCTGCATCTCGGCAGACCGGCCCGCCTGCAATCCTACACGCTCGCCAGCAACCTTCCCTTGCGTGCTATCCCTTGCACGCATCCCCCAGAAGATCAAGATTGCTCGCAAGCCAAGCAAGCGGCTTTTGAAGCCTAGTTCGTTATTGAGAAGAAATCAAGAAGAATCGAAGAAAACAAGCTTCCCCAAGAGTCAAGTTTCGTTTGATCAAGCTTCTCTTGAAGAGGTAAATATTTTTATAAACGTTCCCGCTTCTGAAATTTCAATAGTTGGGTTTTGTTTTTCTTCCGGGACCTTTCCGTGTCCCTGCTACCTCATCCCGATTCTATCGCTTCTCGGGACGGCATACGGGGATTTAGTCACCCCGGTGCCAACGTTTATTGGGGTAACTGTGATGTTACCGGCCACCGTTATGCTTGTGACTGTGATGTCACTGTGAACCATAACGTATTCTTTTTAAAAGAAAACAAAGGGAAGATATCGATTGTGACTTGAAGTCATGTTAAGCATCGATTTATGTGACCATGATATATCTAGGCACTGTTCTAAAAGAACAATCAAACTTGATTAGTATTCAAATATACTAACGTCTCCCTGTTTGTGTTCTGTAGATGGCTGGCACTCAGCGTCCAGAATTTGACATCTTGGATGTCCAAGGCAAGGAATACAAGAGGTGGGTCTCAGATGTTGAGAACACCTTCATTGGTAAAAGATTTACCGCCACCATCAACCCTCCTGAGGATGAAAGCTTACACGCTTCTCCTGAACAGAAAGCATAAGCCCTGATGTTTCTCAGGCGCCATATCCATCCAACGCTCAAGAAGCAATACCTGAGGAAAGCTGATCCCAAAGAGCTATGGGATATCCTCAAGGACCGCTTCGACAATGTGCATGACGCACAACTCCCAGACCTCATGTCCGATTGGGAGCAAATCCGCTTATTGGATTTTGATTCCGTCCAGGAATATCATCAGACTATGCTAAACTTGCAATCTGATTTGAGCTTTTGTGGGGTCGAAAAGACCGATGATGATATGATGGAGAAGACTTTCACGACTTTCCCAGAATCTGCGTCCATGTTGTCTCATCAGTACCGCGATCTCCGTGAGAAAGGCACTATCAAAACCTTCTGTGATTTGATGAATGTGCTTCAAAGAAAGGAGAGGTACCATGAGTTGATTCTTACCACCAATAAGAGGCCTCGAGGACCGAAATTCATTGCGGAATCTCATCAAGCCCGTGGTAAAGCTTTTAAGCAAAAGCATCAACCTCATGAATGTCAAGCACCACCACCACGTACGCCAAGAGTAACACGTGGCGGACGAGGAGGGAGAAGAGGCGCCGGCCGTAGCCGACAGCTTTCTTGGATAAGGGATGGTGGCGGCGCCGCCGCTCCCAGAGGGAGGAACAGTTTTGGTTCCGGTCCCAGGCGTGGTGGCCATACGCCGAACAATGCTTCGGCTCCTTGCTTCAAATGTGGCTCTAAGAATCATCTTCAACGCGATTGCACAGCAAATAGAGAGATTCAAGCCGCTTACAAGAAACACAAACAATACATAGAACAAGAAACACACTATGTAGGAGACTTTGAGGAAGAAGAATACGATGAGGAAGATACGAACTTCGCCATCGATGACTTCCAACCTACCAAGAAACGTAGGACTCAGGAGTGTGATACTCCGGATTATGAATAAGTATTTGACTTAGGTCATGAGACACATGTTCAAGTTTGATTTTGATTGTTATTTTGACATAATATAGTCAATAAATCACGATTTTGTTCGATAAGTCGTTCTATTTAGAACAACCTTGATGTACTTTTGAGTTGTCATCAATATAAATTCTCTTATTCAATGAATAATTTGAGATTTTTACATCCCTGTGAAAGCAAAATTGGTTCAATGCGTCCAATTCTCAATGGCATAATTATTTTGAGTTCACCACAATTCTGGTGATGTTAACTCATATCCGAAATAAGATCACAAAGACAAAACGAGAGACTCGCGATCCGCCAACTTGGCCGCGATCCGCCAGGCCTCGCTCGCCATGGCTATTCGCCAACTTGGCCGCGATCCGCGATCCGCGATCCGCGATCCTCCACCTTGGCCGCGATCCGCGATCCGCCAACTTGGCTGCGATCCGCCATGCCTCACTCGCCATGGCCACTCAGCCGCTTGGCCGAGACTCGCCAAGCCTCGCTCGCCAATGCCACTAAGCGCTTGGCCGCGACTCGCTAGGCCTCACTCGCCATGGCCACTCGCCAGCTTGGCTCAACACCGAATCCGGTTTTTGAAACCAACAATCGATAGCCTATTGAACAAATGCAACTTTTGCATCAATGGCTCGGCAACGACATGTTTTCGGACTCGCCATGCTTCGGATTTAGCTCAACCGTCGCATAGCATTGCCTCAATGCCTGACCGACCCTCACCACTCGCCTTGCTTCGGCTCGGCCTCAGGGTAGCTTCGGCCTTACCACAGCTTCGGCTTTGGCTTGGCCCCGGCTTTTGCCTCGGCCTCGGCCTTGGCTCGGCCACGCCACCTACGACGGTGTCCGGTCTCAATCTCTGACCTAGGCTATGATTATCAATGTTGGTATTCGGTGATTAAAATGAGACTTATCTTTTTCTCTCAAGTTATGTCGTTACCATGGCTATGTTATTGGCCTTAATGCACTTCATTTTGTGATGATATATTGCTTCAGTACACTTACTTTAAAGTGTTCACCAAAGTCTAAAGTAGACTATTGATTCAATTTACATTGTTTTTGTAGATGTATCAAGGCGAGATTGAGTGTTTGTTGGATTGTGCAACAACTCACACGATTCTGAGGAATCGGCAATTGTTTTCGGATTTTTCGCCAAGAGAATCATCGTTATCTACGATGACAGGAACTGGACCCGTCATTAAAGGTCGTGGCACTGCTCAATTCTTATTGCCAAATGGCACTGAAATTCGGGTAGAGGACGCCCTATATGCGCCTAAGGCGCCAAGAACCTTACTAGCTTTCAAGGATGTACATGACAACGACTATCACCTCAACACTTATGTTGAAGATGGAACTGAATATCTGTTGATCACCTCCACTCAATCTATGCGCACTCGCATTGTGGAGAAGTGTAAGCGAGTTCGAAATGGCATGTATTTCACAACCATTCGAGCCAATGAATCTCATGTTGTTGTCTTATGCGATTCAGATGCTTACAAGCTTTGGCATGAGAGACTCGGTCATCCGGGTCGTGATCTGATGATCCGTATTTTGAAATGCTCCCACGGTCATCCATTTTTCAGATCACAAAAGCACAGAGGGCGCCTCGGCCTCGGTTCGGCCGCCATGCCGTTGATAGCCGCCTCTCGGCTCCAAGGAGAGGTTCGGCCTCCTCCTGCTTCTCATGCTTCTGTAGCGATGTCTAATGCTCATCGTTCGTTTTGCAAAGCTTGTTCACTAGCAAAACTTCAAGCAAGACCATCTTTTGCTATTGATAACAAACAGAATATTCCATTCCTCCAACGAATACAAGGTGATATTTGTGGACCTATAACACCAGAATGCGGACCATTTAGATATTGCATGGTTCTGGTTGATGCGTCAACGCGTTGGTCACACGTAGCGTTGTTGTCCACAAGGAATGCTGCATTTGCTAAACTCCTAGCTCAGATCATTAAGCTTCGGGCTCACCACCCGGACAATCCGATTAAGTCAATCAGATTGGATAATGCTGGAGAGTTTACGTCAAAGTGTTTTGATGACTATTGCATGTCAGTTGGGATTGAAGTTGAACATCCCGTGCCCCACGTTCATTCTCAGAACGGTCTTGCAGAAGCAGCCATTAAGAGACTACAGCTTGTAGCTAGGTCTCTTGTCATGGCCACAAACTTGCTAGTTTCGGCATGGGGATATGCAATATTACATGCAGCTATGCTTATTCGTCTATGACCCACAGATAGCCAACCATTTAGTGCGTACCAGTTGGTAACTGGTTACGAGCCTGATATTTCGCATCTGCGTACTTTTGGTTGCACCGTATATGTGCCTATCACGCCTCCACTGCGTACCAAGATGGGTCCACAACGACGATTAGCTATTTATGTTGGATATGAAGCACCAACAATTGTCCGCTACATAGAACCTATGACAGGTGATCTGTTTACTGCAAGATTTGCAGATTGTCACTTTAATGAGACATCATTCCCGCCGTTAGGGGGAGATGGGGCCGCATCCGTCCCAAGTGAACTTCAGGAATTGAGGTGGTTCTCTCCCACTATGTCTCATTATGATCCCCGTACGTCTCAGTGTGAGACCGAAATACAATGCATATTGGAACTACAAAAGGTGGCGGATTC
This sequence comes from Potentilla sterilis, assembly GCA_963682095.1. Classification (NCBI taxonomy): domain Eukaryota; kingdom Viridiplantae; phylum Streptophyta; class Magnoliopsida; order Rosales; family Rosaceae; genus Potentilla; species Potentilla sterilis. The sequence continues at coordinate 28,564,631 of OY821757.1, read as the reverse complement.
GATGCCCGACTCCTTTACTGATATTGCGAAAGTGACAAGATCAACCATACCTGCTGTGAATGTACCTGCAAGGCTCAACATTCCTCGCCATGCGCGAGCACGCGCCGCCGGTCTCGGACCCGCAGCCCTAGGTGCCGTCAGCAGCCTAGGCTCAGCACCTCCAAGTGGAGGGCCGGCGTCGACTTCGGATCCTCCTAGAAAGAGGGGGAGACCAATCGGTTCCAAGGACAATGTACCTAGAAAGAGGGCATGTGTCCAAGCACAAAGCAATCCGTTCATCATCGATACTGTGACGCCGTCACACGAGATTGTCTCCGACTATACCTATGTCCAAGAATCAACTCTGAATCATCTGGGGGACGCCTCAGACTCACCGTTGATGTTGGAGAACAAGGAAATCTCACTAAACTACTTATGCATGCACAATCTTATGGAAAGGAATTCCATGTATATCGATGATGCATTCGCCTACGCCGTTGCTCAAGAAGTCATTGACGACGACGATATGGAACCCCGCACTATTGATGAGTGTCAACGTAGGGCGGATTGGCCGAAGTGGGAAGAAGCAATCCAGGCTGAACTAGACTCTCTAAAGAAAAGGCAAGTATTCGGACCGGTTGTGCCTACACCGCCGAACGTGAAGCCTGTTGGACATAAATGGGTCTTTGTCAGAAAGCGCAATGAGAATGGTGAAGTCTAGCGATATAAAGCTCGACTCGTGGCGCAAGGTTTTTCTCAACGCCCTGGAATTGATTATGAGGAGACGTATTCTCCTGTCATGGATACTATTACCTTCCGATACTTAATCAGTTTGGTAGTCTCAGAGAGACTCAATATGCAGCTTATGGATGTTGTAACAGCGTATCTTTATGGGGATCTAGATACGGAGATGTACATGAAAGTGCTAGAAGGACTTTCGTTACCCAAGTCAAGTGAGCAAAAACCACGAAGTTCATTTGCTATCAGGTTGAGACGATCTCTATATGGACTCCGACAATCTGGTAGGATGTGGTACACACGGTTAAGTGATTACTTGATTGGGAAAGGATACAAGAATGATGAGTTGTGCCCTTGTGTGTTCATAAAGAGAACAAGTTCAGGATTTTCCATTATAGCCGTCTATGTTGATGATATGAACATCATTGGAACTCTAAATGAGATCAATGAGACCGCTAGCTACTTGAAATCCGAATTCGAGATGAAAGATCTGGGAAGGACTCGGTTTTGCCTAGGCTTAGAACTAGAGCACCGAAGTGGTGGAATCTTTATACACCAATCTGCATATGTCCGAAAGATGCTCAGGCGATTTAACATGGATAAAGTTATGCATCCTACAGGCACTCCCATGGTCGTAAGAAGTCTGGATATCAACAAAGATCCCTTTTGTCCGAAAGAAGATGACGAAGAGGTCTTGGGAGCTGAATATCCATATCTTAGTGCAATCGGAGCTTTGTTATACTTAGCTCAATGTACTAGACCAGACATTGCTTTCTCAGTGAACTTGTTAGCTAGATTTAGCTCTGCGCCAACACAACGTCATTGGGTTGGAATCAAGAACATCTTTCGATACCTTAAAGGAACCCTTGACATGGGCTTGTACTATCGATACACTCATCAGGATTCGACACCTAGTCGATCTCTTACATCCAACAGCACAAACCGTGGCTCGGATCGTCATCCGCCAGTCATATCCGCCAAGACTGGCTTTGGCTCATCCATCCGCCATCCTGCTGCCATATCCGCCAACATATCCAGACCCGAGGATGCTAAGTCGTGGTCCCGATATGGCTTTGGTGATACCCCCTCCTACTCAGATACACCAAATGATGTGATGGTAGGATTTGCTGATGCTGGATATTTGTCAGATCCACACAAAGGACGTTCCCAAACCGGTTATGTTTTTACCATTGAGAATACGGCGATATCTTGGAGATCAACCAAGCAAACCCTTGTTGCTACCTCCTCGAACCATGCTGAGATTATTGCACTACATGAAGCAGTCAAAGAATGTGTTTGGCTTCGCTCGGTTATATCTCACATTCGAGAGTCTAGTGGACTTGAGTCTACTACGATGGGACCAACTTGCATATTTGAAGATAATGCAGCATGCATTGAGCAGATAAAGTTGGGATACATCAAGGGTGACAATACTAAACACATTTCGCCTAAGTTCTTCTACAATCAGCAGCAGCAAGAGACTTTGAATATCCAAGTGAAGCAAGTCAGCTCAGAAGATAATGCAGCTGATCTGTTCACCAAGTCTCTACCCAAATCTACATTTATGAAGCATGTAAAGCGCATTGGTATATGTCGCTTATCCGAACTCAAAGACTGATTGACTATCAGGGGGAGTTCTCGTCTAGACTTCAGGGGGAGTCTAGTTATGCATGTCTCACATACTTGTAGTTGGTGCGTTGTACTCTTTTTCCTTAGACCATGCTTTTATTTTTGCCCAAGAGGTTTTTGTTTGCTGGCAAAGGTTTTAACGAGGCAACAGTTCATGCACCATTGAGGACGCGACACAAGGGGGAGTGTTCAAGGAAGGTTAATTCCGTAACTTCCGTGGTATGTCTTGTCCTAATAAGGCTAGTAGTCTAGATACTTTATTAGATAGGGAATCCCTGATCACCAGGGATACTTGATGTAATGCCTATATAAAGGCCTCCTTATCAATCAATAAAGAGAGAGTTTTACTATCATTTATTTCTCCTAGAACAGCAGCCTAATTATATAAATGGTTATATTTTTGTTAATATATAAATGGTTATTTGTATGTATATATATGTTAATGATGAAATATAGTTATATTTGTACATAAATGGTTATATTTATGTTAATGGTTAGTATTATTTAAAATTAGTTAAAATTTAAATATTAATTTGTTAGTATGTTTTAAAATATGTTAGTATTATTGGTTATTATATTAATTAGAATTTGTTATTTAATGTAATATAATTTAATATTATTTAATGTATTAATGCCTCAAGCTGCAGATGACTGATGCATTTAGACAGTTATTCGGAGGCCGTCGTTCCAGATCTAGGGGTTCTGGAAGTTCTGACGGATCCGGAGACTCCGAGAGGACTCTTAGCCAGCCTGAGAGGACCACCAGCCAGCCTCAGAGGATCGATTCATCCCAGCCGCGGAGGAGTGTGAGCAGCCGGCACCAGACCCTTTTATCGGCGGGGCGGCCGTCGAGCAGTTCACGTCCCCCTCTCCGGCCAGATCCTCCGAGATGTAGTACGCAGCTATTTCAGGACGACATAGCTCCAGACGTTCATCAGGTCCGTATGCCTGAGATTCATCGGGAGCCGATGATGAGTCCTGCGCCGTCTGCTGCTGACTCTGGCCTACTCTCCCTAATCAGCTGTACCTGCCATACAACATTCCTGCCATACTCGAGGTCGACGAGCGTGGTGTGCCCATATGGCCTGATATGCCTCAGTACGTGAGTGTTGCGGAGGCATACCATTATGAGCCATTTGAGAGACCTGAGCTCCTGATTTCGGCGAGATTAAAAGGAAAGTCAACAGACGGGTCATCGAGTTCAGGTAACATTTGATTTTATTAATTAAATGTTTTATTAAAATTAACGCACTAATACTTAATTTTATTAACCAATCGTCGTTTATGTGATAGGGTCAGCCGCTAGCAGTTCAAGCAGGAATACGAGAGGTGTCATATGTTTTGATACGCTCAAGAAAACTGTTGAAAGCAGGGGGAGGATCCAGATCAACGAACCCCCTAATCAGGATGTTCAAGGGAAAAAACGCCGCGATTACGCAAGTTGTGTGGGGGTACTAATTAGGGATAGAGTCCCTATGTTGTGGACACGGTGGGCTGATGTGCCGGAAGAGATCAAGAGGGAGGTCAACAACGCGGCGTCGGTGAGTAATTTAAAAAACTTAATTTCTTTATCGTAATATTTAATAATTTTCGGTATTGGTATAATTGCAAAACTAATAAAATATTATCTTTCAGGCATACTTCGAGATTGCTGAAGACAAGCAGGCTTGGGCGTACGCGATGCAGAACTCGAGGTACTTTGGGAATCCTCATCTTATAATTTGAAATATTTTATGATATTAATAATATTTCTAATGCACTTTTATTTTTTCCGTAGGTTTAAAGAGTGGAAGAACGAGCTCCGTACCCACTTTACCGAATACGACAAACATGGTCGTATGGGTACTCCAAGAGAGTTCATGTTCAGGGAGTACGAGTGGCGTTGGTTGAAGACAGTAGACTTCAACAACCCACTTATGCAGGTAAATACTAAACTTAACTATAAATGTTTATTTTGTTAATATTTTAATTATTAGTTTAATTATTTTATAATTATTACACTAATATTTTTTATGCATTTTTCTAATATTTTATTATTTGTTTGAAGGAACGGTCTCGGATAAACTCTGTGAACCGCCGCCGTAACACAACCCCCCATCATGGTGGTTCTAGGCCATTTTCACAATATCAGGAGGATGTTCTTAGAGATCATCCTGATAGCAACCCGTACGTAGAGACGTTCAAGAAGGCTTATCCATTAGCGACAGAACAGCTTGTAAGTCGTTGATTACGATTTTAAAATTTTAATTATTAATTTTACTTAATTATATATTTGTTAGAATATTAATTTTTTTTTTCCGTTCAATTAGGAGAGGGTGAACCGGGCCGAAGAAGAAGTGTTGCAGGAAGTAGTTCGGGAGACACAACCGAACATTTCAGAGGCAGATCTGCAAGAAGCCCTGAGCCAGGTCGAGCGATCGAATGTCCAAACTGCAGCGCGGATATTCGACGCAGCCTTCCCACAACGGCCAAACGACTACTACTGCCGGGGTTTGGGAAGTTCTGGAATAGGGGTCCTGAAGACCACTAAGGGAGCTCAAAAGAAGGGAGGCGGGGACACCCAACAGATGAGGGGGGAAATGCAGAGATTGACAGAAGAAAATGCAAGATTGGTAGCCCAGTTCCAGAGATCACAAGAGCAACAACGCAGAACACAGCAGTATCATTTGGAAATGTCCAGTTGGCATGCTGAATGCGAGAGAATTCGGCGACAGAACTACGCCGGCCAACAAAACTGGTGGTATGCTATGTTCGCAGCACAACAACAAAGCCTTGAACCTCCGCCCCCGTTTGAGCCGTTAGATGAACCTCCAATGCCTCAACCTCCCGAGTTCATTCAGCAGGATGACGAGCATGATGGACAGCAGGATGCTGGGGATGACGTGGTGGACTTTAGTGCTTTAGGTGATGATTAGGGTTATATTTTATGTATATTGGAACAAATTAAATAATAAGTCATTTAGACGTGTTTCTTGTTGGTGTAAATGCATAGATTGTCATTGTGAATTGCAGGTTGCTTGGAATGGTAATTTAGAAATTAATTTATTTTTTTTCCCCAAAATGTAAGAATAGCCAACGATATTGGCATTATTTCATCGGCTATAAGTGCTATAGCCGACGATTTTTACCAAATTTCGTCGGCTATAACCGTTATAGCCGACGAAAATGACATTATTTCGTTGGCTATAACTAATTAATACCTATTAAAATATTAATATATTCTGACGATATAACTGACGAAATAGATGAAATCGTCGGCTATATTTCAGAACAAATAGCCGACGAATTTCGTCGGCTATAGTTTACGATATCGTCGGCCATACTCGAAAATATCCGACGAAATTCGTCGGATATTTTACCAAGGTTTGGTCGACAAAATGAATTTTATAATTTTGGAATGGCCGACGATTTCATTATTTTCGTCGGCCATTCGTTTTACCGATGCCCTTTCACCGACGAATTATAGCTGACGAAAGTTTCGTCGGTAGAAGGAATAACCGACGAAAATTTGGCATAGTAGACGAAATTTTTTTCGTCGGCTATTCTGTCTGATCTGGTAGTGAAGACATCATCTACATTATGTGTAAATTGAAGAGGATTCCCACCCCCCCCCCCCCCCCCCCCCTGGTTTCTTTTACAGTATGATTCATCTTCCAGATCAAGCACTGCTTACTGGTCCAGTTCATTGCACCTGGATGTATCCCTAAGAAAGGTACTATTTATTATGGAAAATACTTGTGTCCATACCAGTATGTATGTGTACGTCAATACTCTCTCTTATTTGCATATCTTGGGCAATGTTATCAACGATTTTAACCGTTCAAAAGTTGAATTAATCAACAAAGATCATCTCTGTAAAAATTCGGAATAAACCAAAATCGTTTGCTCATTCGATTGTATTCGATTGCATCAAACAAATGAACAGTTCTAGTGAAAGTTGAGAGTCTCATGATCAGCCGTCCATTTGTTTGATGCAATTGAATACAATCGAATGAGCAAACGATTTTGGTTTATTCCGAATTTTTACAGAGATGATCTTTGTTGATTAATTCAACTTTTGAACGGTTAAAATCGTTGATAACATTGCCCAAGATATGCAAATAAGAGAGAGTGTTGATGCACACATACATACGGGCATGGACACAAGTATTTTCCATTTATTATTCGTATTTCCCCATTCATTGTTATATTGTCTAATATATATACTTCACTAATAACTGTGTAATTTCAGACAACTTTTTCAATACAAACAGTTATGTAAAAGCAAGAGTAACCCTGAAGGATCGATAGCGGAGTCGTACATTGTGTAACATACTGCAACTTATATCTACGTAACAGTGACGAGGCAGAATCTTCTACAGCGGCCCCTACAGTACCAGACTTCAATCTTTCAGTCGTTTCTAGTGATGTACGTATGTACGGCAATTTACCAAGTTCACAAAGATTGACAGATGCTGAGCTAATTGAAGCTCATTGGTGTGTACTACAACACTGCGATGAAGCACAATATTTCATGCGTGAGCATTTGAAGCCCATTGAAGGAAATCGTAGAGACCTAAGGCCGAAAGAGACGCACAAAATAACTTTTCCTGATTACTTTCGCAAATGGGTACGTCACAACATTTATTGTGTTAGAATATCTCCATTTCAATATTAGTATTCTGGTAAGTTCAATTTAAATAATCTATCACAATGTGGCAGGTGGAAAATCTCCAAAAACAGAAGAGTGATTGGTACTCGCCAGAATTGCACCATTTGGCTAGAACGCCGATTTCCCACAGTGTCCGAGCGATATGTTTTCTCAACGGCGTCAAGTTTGTGACACTTCAACGAGATGTAAACCGCAGAATGCAAAATTTTAGGGTCATGATAGATGGTGACGACGTAACCTACTGCGGAGTACTACTCGCCGTTGTCGAACTAGTATATGGAAATATGAGCATTGTCTTGTTCCAGTGTAGATGGTTCAATACTTATCGAAGTGTTCTTAGGAGTACAAAGATGGATTACGGCATGTTAACAGTGAATATAGACACAAGTTGGTATGAAAATGAGCCGTTCATTCTTGTCAGCATGGCAAAACAGGTGTTTTGTCTTGATGATCCTAAGGCCGGTGGATTTTGGAATGTGGTTAACCCGATGTCACATATGAATATATGGAGTGCGTCTACAGTTGAAGGGGGTGAAGAACATGATGATGAAGATGACGGCGACACTGATGAACCATATCAAGAGCATTCCGCTTCTCAAATCCCTAATGTAGAGGCTATTCGCGACAACAACCGCTTAGATTTCGTCACTTCTGATGAATTCATTGCAGTCCCAAATGCATCTACATCTCAAAACATAGTCAATGACGACTTCATTAATGACGAGGATGATGAGGAATCAAACGATGATGAGGATTCTAATGATGACTTCACTGAAATAATTGAAGATACAGATGATACAGATGATACAGATGATACAGATGATGACGATTATGATGGAGAAGCATGATTATTTAAATTATGTTTTTAAATATTTCAATAAATTTTTGTGTGATGTATAATTACAAATACATATTTATGTACTTCTAATAACAGTTAAGTTGTTTAATTATTATTATTCATCGTCCTGCATGTACATGTTCTATTTCGATCGTATCAACTTTAAAATGACAAAGTGTTTTTTGTTTGTATGAATATATATATATATATATATATATATATATATATATATATATATATATATATATTCATACAAACAAAAAACACTTTTATATATATATATATATATTAAAAATTGCGCGCATATATTAAAAATGACATGTTTTTTGAAAATATTTGGGGTATGAGTCGACGAAATGCACCTATACGTCTTCATTGGAAAAGCTTTAATTAACAAATACATTTGGCGGCTTAATTTTCCGCCAAAATTTTGGCCAAAATTCGTAATCACTTAGGCGACGAAAGGATTGATTTCGTCGTCATGAAGCACTTAGGCGACGAAAGAATTGTTTTCGTGTTCTAAGAGAAGAACTTCCTTGACGAAATAAAGTTTTCGTCGTTTAACTTAAGCACTTAGACGACGAAATTATTTTTTCGTCGCCTAAGTTCTTCTCTTAGAGGACGAAATATTCTTTTCGACGTAGCCTAAGTTCTTCTCTTAGATGACGAAATAATTTCTTTTGTTGCCTAAGTTCTTCACTTAGGAAATGAATTGTTTACTTTCGTCGCCTAAGTAAGACAGATTAAAATCTCAAATCGATCGATTCGATCAGTCGATCAGTTCATTCCTTCTCCTCTCAAATCCCTAATTCTCTTAAAACCGAAAATCCGTCTCCCCATCCGCCACCGCCACCGCCCCCGCCGTGCCCCGGTCTCTGTCAAAGGCGACCTCTTTCTCTCCCTCTCCCTCTCCCTCTCTCGCTCGACCTCCTCCAGCTAGACCTCCTCCCGCCACCTCCCCCGCCGTGGCCCTCGTCTCTGTCAAAGCCACCTCCTCTCTCGCCACCTCGTTCTCTCCTTCTCTCGCGCGACCTCTCCTTCTCCTTCTCCCTCTCTCGCTCGACCTCCTCTCGCACCCGCCCCCGCCCTGCATCGATCGGGTATATTATCTTTTTTCTCTCTACTCTCGTATTCGGTCTAAAATTAATATAAGATGTATTTTAGCTAGCTTGCATGCAAGATTTCGAATTGATTTTGGATGAAATTCTGGTCTTGAACAGTAACAGAAAAGTTGTTCTCTGTTGGGTTTGGCAGTGATCGGAAAGAGAGATAGCTAGCTAGCTTGCATGTTGTTCTTTTGATTTTGTTTTTCTATTAACATTATAGATTGGATCGGGTGTAATTGGGTTGGTGTTCTGCGCATATGTTGATTTGGATTATGTAATATCCTGATTTTTTAAGTTGGTCAAATTCTATTTTTCTTTTGAGAAATAGAAAGTAGAGGTCGTCACGAGTTCGTCATATTTTTCGGTGAATTATTTGAGTTCCCGAACTATTTTTAGCGATTTTTCAAAGTTTAGTCGAAATTCCAAAAGTGGTGACGTGGCAGCTTCCCATTGGTCAAAATTTTTACTTAATGACCAAGGTTAGCCGCCATTTGTTTCAAGAGTTTTTTTACCTAAAACTACAATTTTGTATTAGTATTTACCACTAGCAAAATTGTTTTTTCAAATCACCACTAGCAAGTTTTCATCCAAAACTAACAGAATCAGTTAATTCGTAAATTATAAAATTACCCTCAGTGAGTCTAATGCTACTGATCCTCAGAACTCAACCTAATACTACTGACCCTCAGTAGCTCCGCCGTTTTAATACTACTGACCCTCAATAGCTCCGCCGTCCTCCGCCGTCCTCCGCCGCGCTTCAATACTACTGACCCTCAGTAGCTCTGCGGTCCTCCGCCGCGCTTTAATACTACTGACCATCAGTAGCTCCGCCGCACTTCAATACTACTGGCCCTCAGTTGCTCCGCCGTCCTCCGCCGCGCTTTAATACTACTGACCATCAGTAGCTCCGCCGTCCTCCGCCACACTTCAATACTACTGACCCTCAGTTGCTCCGCCATCCTCCGCCGCGCTTCAATAATATTGAGCCTCAGTAATCAAGATCTGAGCCAGATTTGAGGCAATCTGTTGCAGTTCAAGTTCTTTCTCTTTTCTTTCAAGTCCACTCGACACCAAACCCAACTGAGTCTCCCTCTCTTGAACCAACTTTCGCACCCAATCCAACTGCTGCTTCTCTTCTTGTACTGACTTCAATACCGAATCCACCTCCTTTTCCTTTAACTCAACATCACCAAGGCACTCACTAACCCTCTTATCAATCACATTTATCTCCTCAAACCACGACTCGGCTTCTTTCTCCTTCAATTCAAGCTTCGCAACACGCTCCTCAATCCCCCTCTCTCTCAATTCAACCCTACAGCACCACTCCTCTATCAAGTTCTTAACCAAACCCAAACTTTCATCCATATCTCAACCATAACCTACACACAAAGAAAAAATCAAACCAACACACAAAGCATGTGTTTTTGTTTTGAATTATATTACCTGATCATGCATTTCATGATGGGAAAATTGTGAGATTGGAAGTTGAAGGGAACATGAGTGTTTGAGAACTATTATTGGAAACAAAACCTTTCGTGTAGTTGAGTTTACTCATGGGGACATCCAGTAACTATGATCAACCCACATGTGCACAAGTTTGGGGAAAGTATGCCCCTTCGACGCCAGAACTCGATAAAATGATATATTTCGGGTTTCGGGACTGGGGACCATGAGTATAACAAGAAGACTAACGAGAGAAGAAAAATATATATTTGACGGCAGTGGAAAGTGTGAGGAGGAATATTACATACATGCATTGTTATTATGTTATATGTTTTGGATTGCTTGTGTTGTTTATTTATTGTTGTTAATTGTATTGTGGTCGACGTGAAATATACGATATACGTATTTTGTAGCGTGTGTAAAATGACATGGCTTTGCTGGCATATTACATAGGGCACTCACTGAGCGCGTAATTTTTCTCACCCACCCATTTACTTGCTGTTTTGCAGAGAAGTGTTTAGATTTTGTCGAGTCGAAGTGTCGGACGAGCCTAGAGTGAACAGCCTAGAAATAAGTGTTTTTATTTTTTATTTATATTCTGCTTTGTAACACTCGATCACACCTCGGGATCGGCGTCGGGTGCCTAAAAAACCCCCACCGACGCCGGGACCGTGGCGTGACAGATTATGAGACATTAGGATTCTGCGCATATGTAGTAATTTGGTTACAGAAGCACAACATTTGCATGTTTAGGCAGTGGTCTTCCTTTACATGTATTGTCAGCTTTCAATCTTAACCAATTTAGTGGCTTCTTTAGCTTAAATTGTGTCACATAATTGTTGGGACAGCGGCTTCCTTTATATGTTACATTGTTACTTATCGAGTTTGCTTTCATGTTAGTTCATTATAAGTATCAAATCTGTACATGTATGGTTATTAGATTCATTAGATTCAGGATTCAGGACTCATCAGAATTTAATAGCAGCAAATGCAAATTAGAAAATCCACCAAACATTCATATTAAATCCAAATGACTTGAAATCAGTTCTTAGATGGCCATTAGGAAGTCTAGTTTCACAGATAAAAATAACAAAAAATAATTGGAACAAATGAGCATTGAAAACAGAACAGACATCAAGGAGGTTCACTGAAAATTCTGTGAACATTTCTAAACGCAGACCAATCTTTGGAAAATCACTGAGCATTTATTTTTTAACGAAATCAGCGTAAAACTTCCAGTTCAATAGTTAACTAATAGAAGGGAAACATATCAAAAATTCATATCAATTGGAGGTCTGTAAGTAGGGTAATGAAAAGGCCAAAATGAGCACAGCAGAATTTTGTTTTCAGGAAAACCAGTAAAGCTGTTTTCTCTTTAAAACATAGTTTGCAACCTTAAAAAAATACTTGTGAGAAACCTTGGTTTGTAAACATACTAAACAATCTGATTATGAGTTTATATATGATGTTGATATATGTTTTGTTTGTGATATATGCTGATAATTTGAATGGAGGAATTGTGCTGTGTTTGTGATATAAATTTGTGTTTATTGACAGGAAAAATACGCCGCCGACTCATGGGAAGCTGAAGAAGAGGCAGGAGGCACTTGACCGGTTTTATAGGTTAAATGCTTTAGAAGGGAGTTCGGCGCAGCCAACTACGGTCGCGTCTGCGAGCGAATCAGCACCTCCCCCTCCCCCGTTGCCGGTGGAAGATAGTTCAGCCCATCCATCAGCACAAACCGCATCTCAAACCGAAGACGACGATGGTGAAGATATCAGTTGTCGGTGCACACCTCGTCCTCGGCCTGATGGAGGTATGAAAATAAGACACTTTTAATTAAGTTATTTAGTTATAAATGTGTTATTACTCCCTCATAAAACTGTTATTATTTTGGCAGCACCTCCCCCCAAACGCAAACGAGGGTTGGTCAAATGCTTAAAGACCTATTAGTACTGGATACAGCACGGAGAGAAGGTGAAGATCGTCATGGATGATGAGCTCTTGCACGGACCAAAGACCAGTACACAGAACAGTTGACTGACTCATGATATCGGCCATATCATTCGGGACAGCATTCTCATGACTGCTGGTAGTTGGTGGGATCTGGAGGAGGATGATAAGCAGAAGCTTGTCAATGAACTCAAAGTAAGGATAAAACAACTAAAATTTTTAATATTTTATTTTTCTATACCTAAGTCAAATTCCACATTTATTCAATTTTTTTTTTGTAACAGCTTGTTTATGACATCCCTTGGGATGATAAGTATACCACTTAGGAGACGAAACATATGTTTTTCGTCGCCTAAGTGGTTTAATTAAAAGAAAAAAATAATAATTACTGGACAACTAAGTTTACCACTTTGGCGACGAAAAAAAGTTTTGTCGCCTAACTGAACCTCAAGCCGACGAAAAATTTCGCCCTCTAAGAAACTTTTGTCGTCACTAGAGTTCTTAGAAGACGAAAATGTTTCGTCGCCTAATTAGTCTCTAAGGCTACGAAATAAAAAAAAAATTGTCTCATAAGTACTTAGACGACCACTTTTAGACGACGAAACTTAGGTGACGAATTTTTCGTCGCCTAAGTATTTAGGCCGCGAAAAATGCTCTTAGGTGACGAAAATATTTCGCCGCCTAAGGTTTTTTTCCTTGTAGTGTAGGTGACTTTTCACAAATCTTGTCCATGTTCTTAAAAAACCAAGGCTTGGTTGTTGATCTTTTTGTAGCCCAAAAAAGATCTCTTAATTCAGTTCCAGTATGTCTGTCACCCTTGAAGTTATTATACATATGTCTGGCACAATGTCTATGCTTTGCATCAGGCATTACATCCTTCACAGCATCTAACAATCCTTTTTGCTGGTCGCTGATGAATGTATACGAGTAGCCATTGTCCAGCTCCAAGTCTTGCTTCAAGCACTCCACAAACCATGTCCATGATTCTCTGGTTTTCTTTTCAACAATGGCATATGCAATCGGATACATACCATTATTGCCATCGATTCCTATAGCCGTTAGAAGTATACCTTTATACACAGTCTTCAAATGACACCCATCTAGACCTATAATTGGTTACAGCCCTCTCTCCAACCCTTTTTCAAAGCACCATATCATATGTACATCCGCTTAAATCTACTCTTCTCACCCTCCATTTCCCCTTGAATCCATACTGATGTATTAGGATTTGCTTTTTTGATAACATCAGCATATGTTTCTAGCAGGTTATATTGGTTTTCAATAGTTCCCTCAGCAAGCTTAAGAGCCCGTTTCTTTGCTCTGAGACACACCGGATACCCTATTTTCATCTCATAATCGATCTCTACTAACAGCAGCTTGCATTCCCTCTCTAGACCAGCCTCTATCAGCTATAATCTGATCACATAACCTTTTGCAATGAAAGGACCATTGCAATGATACACTTTGCCAGAAAATTCACTACAATGATGCTCCATCTGCAATCTTCTAATTTGCATTGTTGGCGAGGGTTTATCTACCTGTGATGCTAAAATTCTGAAAGGACAACTTGATGTTGTCTTGCAGAAAGCATCCACCCTGATTGTGTCATAGGGACCAAATCTGAGCTCTTTTCTTGTTAACACAGAAAACATCCTCACTGAATCCTTGAATACTTGTCGACTTGGAAAAAACATGTCAATTTCAAAGTTTGGGTTCTTCAAATCCATATCTGGGTTCCATTCCCTGAATTTGATCAACTTTTTTCTCTTCTTCTGACCTTGCGCATTTAAGCCAGCTTCGTCTTCACTAGATGATGATGATGATGATTTACTACTTTCAAACTTCTCAGAATCCTCACCTTCACCATCTGATATAATTCCTTCATAGCCCATTTCATCTCATTCACCAACGTTAACACCCCCATGTTCAACATTTGCCCTGAACAACACTTCATCATCTTCATCATGTGGCTCATAATCACTATCTATAATTTATTCATATGTGGGATCATCACTATCAGAAGATTCACCATCAGCTTGAAACTCATCAGTATCATAGTTGAACTCCCCTTTAAACCTTGTGTCATATTTCCTTTCCATCTCATTCTTCTTAATTCTCCTAGCTTTCTTCTTCAACCTAGGTAATTTAGGAGTACCTAAACTTGTACCCCCAACATCATTGTTCATAGCCACCTTTGCAAAATGGTTGAAGTTGTCGTTCAAGTTGCTGCTTTTTCCCTTCTTATTTGCTTCTCTCTTTTCACTAACCTTTCTTTTCCCTTTCTCTTTTACCCTATGGCCACTCATACTATCTTCCTCTACTAAGTCTTCAATCTCGTTCCCAATGTACTTGGCATGACAAATAGGTGCAGCTTTATTTCCAGGAACATCTTCAAGTTCTACTTTTTTTTTCCTCGTCCCTCCACCTACAATATATAATTGCAGCACCCTGGAACTTTGAACAAATGCCAACATTTGGTGAACTTCTTTGTCATCCCTAATTGGCAGAAAGTTTTCACCGTCTCTACTTCCAAGAATCTTGAACCAATATGTCATTGGGGGCTCTCCGTAGCCTAAGTCTTCTGCCAGACAATTAAGACATGGCCATGATGTGGTGTCTGGATCATTATCATCAACCCAGACCACTTCTCCTCCTTTGTAATGTCGACTGCCACTGCCTAACCTATAAAATCCACCCCTATGATGAATCTCCAATGTGAAATGATTATCTGTACAAAAAAGAAAACGCATATTGATTCACAATTTCACATCAAGCCAACTCAAATACAATGATTCAAATACAACCATAAGGTCTCATAAACCAATAGTTCTCACATACAACTAATTTTAACTCATTAGGCAATCATTTTATTATAAAAATTGTAAATTATCACAAATTCAACTTTGATTAAACAAAGTCTGGATACAACTTGCAAATTAAACAAAATTATCCAAATTCTTCTTCTGCTTCACCTTTCTTCTTTGGAACCTACAAAAGGTAGAAGAAAGAAGCCTACCAGTTCTTATAAACAAAAGCCATTAACAAAACATATTTTAAGAAAAGAGCCTCCCAGTAATTCAATTTTTAGGAAACAATAATCAAATCCCTAATTCCCAATGCCGCCAAAACAAAACCCATAATCCTAGGGCACCACGAACAGTAAAATTAATCAAGAAACCAAATTTACCTTCATATGTGGGTGCGTCTCCATCAATTCGAAAATATCTCCATCTATTTGGTCGACTTTCCATTGATACACAGAGAGAGAAAGAGAGAGAGGAGAGAAACTTATTTCCCTTCTGATAGAGAGACTGATAGAGTAAAGAGACTAAATGTCTCTCTGTCTCGAATACTGACTCCTTAGTTGACTAATATACCCCTGCCTATTAGGGAGTGACACCCAAAGTAATAAACTGTAGTTTTGTTGAATGACCAAAATGAAGTTTTAAAAGTTGGGTGATCAAATGTTCAGCGATACATAGTTTGATAGTTTGATGAGCAAAGTGATATTTCTGTCTATTTATTTTCTTTAGTATTTTGGAACAAAAATCCATTTCTTTCGACAATGAGCGGTGATATATAAGCGCTTCGGTTAAAACTGTGTAGACGCAAAATATCACACTGAACAACTAAAGGGATAAAACTGGCCGGGGAAAGGCCACGCTGCAAGGAATGGTGGTTTCCAAGGTTGGTTAGAGCTGATGAGGTAACCAACATAAACACAAAGCTATGCTACTCCTTGTTCACCCCTGTAAGTCTTTCTCTTTTCCCGACTCACCACCACCCCTCAACAATTTCAACACACTAAGACCAACCTTCCCAACTTACTCAATTCCTAAACCTCCAAGCTATACCTCATTTTGGTTTCCTAAAAGACTCGTAATTTCCAAGAAAGCCATCACCTTTTGCTCTAGGAATGATGTTTTTGAGGTTTTCCCGAGTACCCATTTGCCCAATAAGGCTAACGGAGTTGAAATGGAAGAGAATGAAGAGCTTGAGTTGCTGAACAAGCCTTCCCCAGTTCCTATGGAGAATGGGTCTGCTTCCGAAGTAGATAAAGAATCTGAAAAAAATGAGGCTTTAGCACCTTTTTTGAAGTTTTTCAGTCCAAGAGATTCTATGGAGGAAGTAGAAGAGAAGGGAGGGGATGAAGTAGAAGTGTTTGAGGAGAATAATGAAGTGGATGATGAGAATGAGGAGGTTGAGAAGATTAAGGTTGAGTACTATGAGCCGAAACCGGGTGATTTTGTGGTTGGTGTTGTTGTTTCAGGTAATGAGAATAAGCTTGATGTGAATGTGGGGGCGGATTTGCTGGGTACAATGTTGACTAAGGAGGTGTTACCGTTGTATCACAAAGAGATGGAATATTTGCTTTGTGATACTGATTATGGTGCTGGGGAATTTATGGTTCGAGGGAAGATGGGAATTGTTAAGAGTGAAGCAGTGAGCGGGGCAGCAATGCCGGGGAAGCCTGTTGTGGAACCTGGAACTATTTTGTTTGCTGAGGTTCTTGGGAGAACACTCAGCGGTCGGCCTTTGCTTTCGACTAGGCGGCTCTTCCGCAGGATTGCTTGGCACCGAGTGAGGCAGGTTCTTTTCTTGCTTTTTGCTTCTTCTGTGTGCTTGTTGCATGACTTGTTCAGCAAGATGCTTCTCTTTAATAATTGTTAGGAAGTTTATTAGTAGGTTGATTTGTGATACTTGATTTTCGCTTCATAATTTGTGGGAGTAAGCACTTATCTCATTAATCTTTAAATGATGAAATTTGGTAAGAATGAAATGCACACTTTTTTTGAAGCTATTTCTATGTGTTGTACAGATAAAACAACTCAATGAACCTATCAAAGTTAGAATTACAGAATGGAATACTGGAGGCCTTCTTACGAGAATTGAGGTTTGTGTCTCTGACTTTAGTTCATAGGACCACGCACTGATCTCAGAAATGACAGTTCCATGACTTGGATTTTCAGGGTTTGCGAGCATTCCTTCCAAAAGCTGAGTTAATGAGCAGAGTGAACAACTTTACGGAGCTGAAAGAAAATGTATGTTGAATATCTTTAGGATTTTCTTTTCCAAGGTTTTTTGTTTTGTCTTGTATGCGGAGTTTTTTTAGCTACTCAGGACTGATTTGTTTTTCTTTATCGTGATGCACCTGATCCTTTAGTTAATGCTGATGTCATGTTCCTGGTGCATATCTTGCGACAATAATTCGGATATGTCAAATGCATCAATTACATTGAGTTGTCAAAAGTGTTGAATAAAAGTCGCTTATCCGTATTTTAAAAGGGATATGATCTTGGAATCCCAAATGCAGAGGGTGTCCTAATACAGATTGAAGCCTTACACAGAAAATTAGAACTGGCCTTTTGCAATGAAATATTTAATTTATATAATAGAAATGAAACCTCCAGTACAAAACATATTCTCACCTTAGCAGATGCAAATGAATAACTAAGTGTTATAACTTTGAATAATCACCATTAAGTTCTTGTTGGTAGAACTTAAGTATGATTCTGCTAAGTTTAGTTTTTATAAGCTTCTTATGCACAAAACTTGGTACAGGTAATGTGGCTAGGAATGGTGATGAGGGGTTGGGTCCATGTTCCCTATTCTTATCTTTATAAACTAATGTTTCCCTTTGGAATTTAATGTTGTTGTCTCCATCCTCTTCGCCCTCCTTTTCTTTTCCAGTAGAGAAGGCTGTGAGTTTCAAGAGTCATCATCTACTTGATACTTTGACTATACTAATAACTGATACATGAATATTGTTTACATGATTAAAGAGGTTCAATTGTCAGTTTGTTCATTACAAATTATGTTTGTCTGTGTAGGTGGGATGCCACATGTATGTACAGATCACTCGGATAGACGAAGCCAAGAATGACTTGGTATTGAGTGAAAGGGAAGCTTGGGTCAGTTTTATACCAAATTTCATTTGATTTATGCTCTTTTCTTTCATTGATTCTGCTTGCTTGTAGTTTTATACCATTTTTTTTCATTAATTTCTAAATTGACCTCAATTTGCCATGTAATTTGCAGGAAATGCTAAACCTTAGAGAGGGAACACTCTTGGAAGGGACTGTTAAGAAAATCTTTCCATATGGAGCCCAAGTCAGAATAGGTGAAACTAACAGAAGGTAAAGAACTTGCATACTTATGTCGTTATTAGTCTAGGGGACATAGTTTTCCGATTTTGCCTCTTTGCAATGAATCAATGCTGCATATGTGGAGTACTATACCAAAATTACACCCCAAAATGAAAATTTAAAGCAATTGACTTTCCAAGGGGGTGTACTACTCGAAAAAGTGAATAAGCCCAACAAAATGAAAATACAGATTCCAAGGCTTCAAACTGAGAAAGGAATGTATTTTCCAATTTACACCTAGCAAGATTACTACTGCATCCAGCTGAAAATCTCGGGATTTTCTTAAATGCCGAAAATGATAAATTATATCCTAGTAAACTAATCATTCAGTACCCTTCAAAAAAAAAAACTAATTATTCAGTAATGTATCAATTGAGATAAGTATTAGTTATGATTTTATGGTCCTGTCATATCAGAAAACATATGGGCGAGGACACTCCATGATTAAAATTGATAATCATATCATTCACTATTTTAAAGCACCTTCTAGGTGACCTATTTGTTAGTTTTTGGACTAAATATTTGTTACCCCTTATACTTTGCTCCATAAAACAGTTATATCCCTCACTTTTCAATTTAAACAATTTAGTCCTTATACTCTCTAGTTCTCACACAATAGGTCCATATTGACTATTTTACCCCTCATTTCCTCTTTTTTTCAATTTCCTCTCTTTTTAAATTTTCTAATTTTTCTTTTTTCATTTTTATGCTCTCTGAGTTCTCTCTCTATTTAAGATTGATTCTTGTTCTTTGCTATCGGTAATGTCCAGAAGATTCATTTGTACGACTAGTGGAATGTTTAATTTTGGAGAAAAAAAAGAAGAAAAAAAAGTGAGGAAAACAAAAAAAAAAGAAACAAATAAAGATGATATGAGGGGTAAAATAGTCAGTTTTGACCTATTGTGTGAGAATTAGAGAGTATTAGGACTAAATTGTTTAATTTGAAAGGTGAGGGACAAAAATGTTTTATGGAGCAAAGTATAAGGAGTAACAAATATTTAACCCTTATTTTTTTGCTTTGTTTTTTTTTTGTTTTTTTTGTTTTTTTTTTTTCAGTATAGAAGTTATAATTAAATCATTTGCAACTTATTTGAAAATGAAAAATAAAAAATGTGTTATTTAGAAATTATAGTGAAATCTTGACAAGATAAAATTGAATTAGATATACAGGTCTAAATGTCGAGTTTTTTTACCCAAGTTGAGGATATATATAGAAGAATAAAAAAATAAAAAACAACGAAAAAAATCCGTTTACTCACATTGCTTTGCTTTCTAATTGTCATTAATATCTTTAGGATGCTGAAACTTGTTCTTTGTTGAATTTTTTTGATAATACCATATCTCGGATTCCTGATCTCATTATTTTGCATCAAAGACTTTAGATGATAATGCATTGAACCCTTCATATTTCTTCTCAGTGGCTTGCTGCATATCTCAAACATCACTCGTGCCCGAATTACTTCTGTTGACGACCTACTTTCTGTTGATGAGAAGATCAAAGTTTTGGTTGTGAAGTCGATGTTTCCTGACAAAATATCTCTTAGGTACGTGAGAATTGGGATTATTATCATAATTCTTTTTTGGACCAAGTGAAGGCATCATCGTTCTTGCTTTTCTTGAGTGAAAACTAAAATAACCCGAACCTAATAACTAGTCAAATCTATTATACTTGGTACTCATCACATTTCTGGTCCAGGCTTAACTTATGACTTTTTGGTCAAGTGCATTGAGCAACAGACCGTTAGATTGGTGTCTGTTCTACTTATTGCTGGAACCCCACTTTTCATTTTCTAACAATTTCTTAATTTTGAAAGAAAAAAAGTACTAAAATGTTGTTTGGTTAATGGTTACGGAAAAGGTCTGTGGACTATGTCCTCATATATGAACTTCGTACCTGTTCTCATGGATAAAGTCAACCTTGAGAGGTCTCTATATCATATGGTAGACGACATTTAGTTTCAGTCGATCCAAAGATGTTATTTCAAGATGGACATATCATAATTTATAGATGTTGTGGTTTTTAGAGAAGATATACAAGATTGGCAGGGATCACTTTACAAGAGTTGCCAGTTTAAGGATGGGCTATGAGATCATATTTGATAAAGATCCTACATTAGGAATGTGACAAAGGATTTCTCCAAGAAATTTAATTTGTGAGCTGGCCCATTGTGGGGTCATTTTGCAATAGCCCGTCTTTTAAGATAAACTCTGCTAAGTTAAGTATATGTTCGTTGCCAAGAGAATCATAGGATTCCATTGTTTCTGGCCTTCATAGTCTTGGCCACAATGATTCTATGCGGTTTGATTTGTTTAGTTTTTTATTTATTTTTTAATCACACAACAAATGGTCATCCTTGAGTGGAACTGAGGACCTGCCACGTATAAAGAGGATCAATGGAAATAGACCAGTGGTTTCTATTCTATTTCATTCTTCCCCTTCCAGGAAGTACAAATGTTCACTGCCTGAATTGGCAGTCTTCTGTCTGTCATTTGGGGTTATTTCTGTCCTTGCTGCAGCGCGATCACTACAAAGCTAGTACAGACTGCTACTGCACTAGAAAATCATTTGTAGGCTATAGCTTTCAGAGGTTTTTTTAATTGAACTTCATATCAGACACGATTTGTACTTTCTGAAATTATCTAAAGTCCAACATATGTTTCTTGAGTTTCTTTTGTGATTGTGACTATGATGAAGGTCCATCTGTGGTATAAGCTGCAGGGATTTAGGTCATTCAGGAAGCAATTTCAAACCCAGGATTTAGTTCTGCTCTTTGTTCAATTGCCTGACTAGACTATAACAATCACCCCTTGGTAATTTAGAAGGAAAGGAAGAAAACACGGATATCAAATGATTCCTAAAATAGTTATTTCACTTATTTGACTTATCTATCTGAATTTGTTTGTTTGTTAATTATTATTATTATTATTATTACCAGCCTATCCAGTTTTTTATTTTTATTTTTTATTATTATTCAATTGAATTGAAACCTAGTGAAGAGGTAATGGTATTCATCTGAGCTAGTTATTGTTGTTACTAATTTATTTATTTTCTTAATGAAATGTTGGTTGGAAAAATGCGGACTATTCCCGAGTTTAATTTGCTTTTTTTTAAACAGCATTGCAGAACTTGAAAGCGAGCCTGGCCTCTTTGTATCAAACAAAGAGGTATGCATCATCTCTTTCCTCAAAATTACTACTCATTTGGTTTTTGTATTCTTTCCCTTATGAGTATGGGATTTGTTAATACTTCTCTATTTTTTGGCAGAAATTATTTTCAGAGGCTGAATTGATGGCCAAGAAGTATAGGCAAAAGCTGCCTGCTGTTCCATCTCGTAGGTCAGAAACCCCTCAAGCCAATTCTCTGCCGTTTGATAGTCTAAACATGTATGCAAATTGGAAGTGGTTCAAATTTGAAAAGTAATGAAAAGGAAGCCAAGGCTTAAGGTTTCCCAATGATATTTAAACATGAAGAGGCCCGTTCGGTTTCCATCATACAACATCCCTTGACAGGAAAAAGAAGAAAATATTTGTCGTCAGATTAGTCTTTAGAAGGTCCATTTACTTCATTTACGTCATGACCTATTTGGTAAAGCTACAGAAGCTTAAGATTCACAGCATGAAACCTGATTGTTACTTCAGGCATTCTACTGAATTTTGTAAATCATGTAAGTTCTTGTTTTATTTCTTCTGTCCCTTTGTTTTTGTATGAGCTTCTAGCATTGATTGTATCCTTGTAAGTTATCACCTGTGGAGCTGATAATATTCATTTACTCCTCTTGAGAATTCCTAACAAAAAGCCTAGTGAATTATCTTTTTTTTTTTTAAAAAAAAAAAGGTGGTGTCGTTTCAACCCCCTCTTCGAGCCGGGTCGGACCGCCAGTGGCGGGGAAGCTCTCCCAACATCAGTGCTGCATCCACAAGGTTTCGAACCCCGAGACCTTGCTTAAGCTGCAGTAGCTCCTTTCCACTACTGCAACCAAGTGTTGGTAGCCTAGTGAATTATCTAGATACCACTTTTCAGCAGAAAACCGATCCATAATGAAATTGCTCTGTCAAGTTTCAAAGAAACCCATAGGAAGTATTCTGATTTGGAGCTTTCCAACTCCTATTTGCTACGTGGTGATTATTGTCACACCCGATTTACTCGTTCACTTGGTGATTACTCAGTTACCATCATCAGGTTTACTCAGTTACCATCATCAGTTGAATTCTTTTTCTGTAAAGATGTCTGACGTGCATATGGACATGTATTTTCTTTTCGTTAGTGTATATTAGGTTCTGACGAAAAGTTTGATACTGAACTGGAATGAGAAGGTTAACAAGTTTGTTTAGCTAAAGCACAAACCTAACACTTATTGCCAGAACCAAAATGAAAATGAGTCGAGTCATTTGCTAGTATCATAAACATGCAAGAGAGTGAATATTGAAGAGCATCTAGTTTCTGAGTATCGGGTTCTTACAAATGAGGAAAATAAGACTTTGCCGTGAAAGAAACACAGGTCAGTCCTGACTCCGAAACAATGCTATGTTTGAATAGTAACAAGTCACAACTGCCTGAAGTCAGATGCATATGCACACTATTAACGTGTTAAAAATTTGTTTAATTGCCGGGGTAAGCATATTTGTTGGTAGTCGTGCTTACTCTATCTGTGCACCCTCCAAACAATTATAACAAACTGTTGGATCTTTTTCAAGATTGGATTGTTAGTAACACTGTTCATCTCAGTGTTCTTTTCTATGGTTGCACAGCTAATTCAGGATACCTGATTCACTTTCGTGTCAGTGGATGGTGTTCAGCTTCCTCGTATCAGCTTATGATTCAATTGCAATTATTCAGGGCATAAGGGTGAACAAGTTGTGAGGATAATCTGGCCAAGTGAGACTGCAGGACCTACCGTTACGTTATCTAAGTACTTTTATTGCAAGCTGAAAAACCTGGATTGCATAAGTCTCATTTTTATTATCATCACTTTTGTTTATAGGATTCTTGACTGAGAGTAGCGCACACACCAGTGTTATTGTTGTTCAAGAAAGCTACCGAGAATGCATACCCCAACTATAATGTATTCATTCATGATTCACGAATAATGCTACAATATTTTCTTTTCTTTAATGCAGTTATATCACTGATATGAGCTTAATGTTGCTTCCTCATATGATCGAATTAATTCATGCTTTATCCCCTGATTCCTGCTTCTTCATGGCAATGCAGGTAGGTAATTCACAATGTGTATTGCAGATTAGGAAAAATGGTAATGATTTCACATCCAAGTTTTGTTCTCAGCCTATATCTTGGTTAGATATTGTATTTTCATATGAAGAAGATGACATATTTTTGTAACGAGGGCTGGAACCCAGTCTTCCACACCCATATTATATTTTAGTTGAAGATACAATAGGGGGGACAGGGGGACTTAATGCCTCTACCCCCTGAAAATTACATAAATCGATTCTTTTAGAGATCGATGTAAAAGAGACTAATCAAAACAGTCAAAAGCTGAATAATCAGCATGGGATGTAGTTATGAGTTCTTCAACTTCCATGCCATATAGCTGCTCATCATTCATTAGCTCTTCCGCAAAAGACATCAGCCAGTTTTTACCAGCCATAGCGTCACCCAAGTTCTCCACACACATTGGCTTCTGCTCCCATTTGCTCCACCAGAGTTTCATCTGGGTGAAACTGCACGCCACTCATTATCTCATCAGCAGTAATTGATGGTGGATCAAGTCTCTGCTACAAATTTTCTTCTCCTAGTTGTTCAGCTTCCACTTGTTGCAGCCCTGAATTCTCATTAACAAGCACAGAAACTTGTCCATCTTCTAATGTCGCAGGACTTGCTTCAAATTCATCTCCCCACCACTTTTCTAGTATAGCAAAGTCCGACTCTTGCAGTTCCATATTCTCATCGTCTTGGAAGAAAAGTGGTTGATCTTCTAATGGCGTTGGTACTGCTTCTTGTTCAGCCTCAAATGAGGGGCGTAGCTGCACGAATTCATCTTCAAATGGTGGCTGCAAGAACCGTTCTTGATCAGCTTCTAATGATGGTAGAACACGTTGTCGTTTTCCTTGCGACCCTTCACTAACGAATCCATGATCGCTGTTATCTCCATCATCTTCCTCGATATAGTCTTCAAGAATCTCTTCTTCTTGTTGCCTTTTTCTCTTATTTTCCTGTAGAAGATCGTTTTTCCTCAGCAAACAAAGAGCAGTCATTCTTGTTTACTTGTTTCTTGACTTGTGACTCGTGAAGTTCAAACTCGTAAATGATCCAACGACCATCATGGCGTCATGCACAGAGCCCTTGTTCTTGTAGGTGTAGGTTTTCTCGAAACCAAGAACAGTAGTTGTTGGCTCTTGATTCTCATCAAGAAGAAAGACTTCCTTGGCCGCATTCTGCCCTTTCCAAGTACCGCCACTCCCAACTGTTCGGCTTGCCCGCGAGGATCTTGCAGTCTTTTTCTTCTTTTGGGTGAAGTAGAGATCTTTGTTCCTCCTCAAGTCGTTGGCTCATTTTGCTTCAAAGTCTTCCCAAATCTTCCATGGATCTTGATCACCGTAAAGATCTAACTCGCAGGTAACGTCTCCGTCGCCGGGCACTTGCATCCCGTTCACCTTAGGCTTAAGGTAGAACATCTGAACATGAGCAGTGCATCTTCCATGGGGAAAAATCTTTGGCCTGGAAACATGCGATCAACCTCCATGAATGAAAAACTTGATTCTTTTGCTGCTTGCGAAAAGAAACTGTTTTGCCCTAATCGTATGTGAAGGCTGTTGAGATGGTACGCTGGAAAGTAATGTTACTGTCTAGGGTTTGGGAAAATGGATTTATAGAAGGAAGGAACTTCGTACAAAGCAAGAAGCCAAGAACCGACTTATTAAGAGGCATGGACCAATCAGGTTTCTATAAATGGATTTGTTTTTTTGTTTTTTGTTTCTTTTTCATGATCCTACAGATAGAAGTTCCGATCTCTACTGCCTATCCAACCCGGAGACTCTTATTCGTGGTGGAGTGCTTCGAGTAGGATCCGATTCGATCCCAGCAGTCAAACTCCTTCCTGACCCGGCTCACCTGCCTCTGAAGCTGGAATGCCTTTAAGAGGAGGCTGCCCGAGGCACTGAAAGTTAAGTGGGATGTGGAACAAGTGGAGAATGCGAATATTTAGGCTACAAAATGATTTTTTTTATTTTTTTTTTTTGGGTCACTTGCACTAAAGTTTTGGCTATTTGGTGAGGGTGGGGGAAACCCCTAAAATTTACTCACCACACTTGAAAGCCACATTTTCAAACAAAGTTATCCGGCAAACATTGCCACAGTCCACAAGCAACATCGCCATTTCATTTCTTCTTCTTTCTTTTTCTCGCTACACATCGGTTCTCCTACATGTGAAAGGGTTTCCTAAAGCTCAGACCAACATTTCTTCCAATGTAAAAGGAATATTTCCATGGTTGAGAGAGGTCATGAAAGCACTACTAGGGCGCCGTTCTAGCCTGTTGCTGACCAGCGGTGGAGTTTTGTTTTCTTCCCCTTAGGTTAAAATGACTTCTACAAGTTCTAATGGGGCTTCCGAATCGGCCGACCGGCGTCCCGTCGTGGACGATGAGGAGAGACTGGAGGATTGCCTTCGTAAACAAATGTGACTTCACTGTATGGCCAGGTATTCTAGCCAGCGCTGGTAGTCCCAAGCTGGATAGTACCGGCTAAGTTTTAAAGCACTACTATTAGTCGAGCTACTCTGTCTGCTAGAATTTGCAAGTAGACTACTGCATGGTTCCACTCAAGCATGATTTTTTGTTCACAAAGGAATGAAGAATTCTGGTGATGGTGAGACCATTCACGACAGGATGAACATAGCGAATTGAGGAGCCAAAGTTTTTCTCCCTCCTCACAACTAAATTAATAAATTACTTTGAAAAGGAGAACGGCCATTCTCTATCCCAGAATTTCAAATGGAAATACATCTAGCAAGGTAATTAGTAAGAACAGTTCGTTTATTCAACAACCTTAGACTATAACCTGCTATAAGCTATTCAAAATGGTTCTGTAGAATGAGTTTACTATTCTGGAGAAGTTCTACAAATTCATTCATCACTTTTCAGTATCAGTTTTATTGTCTACCCACATTCCACTACTGACAAACTATAAGAACCCAGAAAAAGATATTAAATAGCAACCGAAAAACATAATTTCATTAAGTTTCTTTGTGACTTGCAGACTATACAAAGCTCTCAATCTGTTTTTCTTTCTTTCTTTTATATAGTTTGTTACTCACTATAAAGCTCACAATCTTGCACTGCTTCATTTTATAAGTTCACCAGTGGTATCACGTACTCTGTAGGAGGCTAGGAGCGATATCCTATTATCCTTGCTTCTCTAATTGATCATGAACAAGAAAGCATGCCAACCATCACGGTCTAATCCCAATCTTTCTCAATAATACAGGTGGATCAACTGAGTACCCTAAAACAAAAGATAGTTCAAAGATATGGAACCATTCTGATGACACTAAATTCTCACTTTTAAGCAGGATTGACAATTTTTTTATCACGTTCTGGATATAGGATCCATATTCAGGTCTTTTCTTGCCATTTGTTCATACCACTTATTTACCTGGGGTGAATATAAAAAGTACGTACTAAAGAATTAAAGCTTGGTATGTCTACTATTAGATATTATCTTATGTTTCAAGCATCTCACATAACAGTAGCGCTAGTTCTTCTCAACAACAAAATGATGTCAGAGTAGCCAGCTGCTTCAAAACACGAACCCCCTACATGCAAGTTGGGTGAGCATTTTCCTATCTAGAACAAAATGCTTGGTGCCTATACTAGAACAAAGCAAGCTTCTTCCTATGAGTTAGAGAAAAGAAGTGATTAGTTCTGATCCCAGCCTAGTTGCTATATTTCGAGACCGATGAAAGTTGGAAGGAGAACAAGAAACAATAGCAGGAGATAGACATCAAGACATGGACAAATAGACGTAGGAGTTGCATCCCTACATATAAATATATCATCAAACACACAGTTGCATCCTGTTCGTATAAATATATCTACACATAATCAGATCAGAATGACAACTAAGAATCTAAAACCCAGTATGAGTCAAGAATCTGAAAATAATGAAACTCTCATAATCAGATCAGAATGACAACTAAGAATCTAAAACCCAGTATGAATCAATAATCAGACCCAAAACATTTAAAACTCCTGGCCACATTGGAATCAGAAAATGGAAATCAAACAAAGGTTTTATCAGAGCTATACCAGAGATTAATGTTAGTCTAACAGCTATTTTCTCACATAAAATTGCTTGAGGTCCTGTCTAATGTCTAAATGTTCCTAATTACCACCAAAAAGGTTTGGATGTAGAACTCAATATTAGAC
Source organism: Potentilla sterilis (assembly GCA_963682095.1). Taxonomy (NCBI): domain Eukaryota; kingdom Viridiplantae; phylum Streptophyta; class Magnoliopsida; order Rosales; family Rosaceae; genus Potentilla; species Potentilla sterilis. Next base: position 28,536,763 of record OY821757.1, on the reverse strand, counting down.
TTCATCATGATTCATGATGACTACATTGACAATAGTATTTAAGGGAAGTCACATTACTATGTATACCTGTATTGATTAATGTTACCATCTAACTATCCAAGTGAGTTAAATAAAGCCCTTGAAAAACTAGAAGCATAGTAGAACTTTAACTTGAGTGCCCTTCATTAAGCTAAATAAAAAAGGATTTCATGAATACGTAACAACTAGTAACAAACTACGTCAAGAAATGCTTCTGGAAAAAGGATGAAACGAAAGTATGTTGTGACCGCACCTCCAGCATCAGATCATGTTTAGCTAATCCTATTCTTACTTACACTTCTTTTTCATCTCTACTAAATCATTAGTTCCTGAGTTTCTTTCTTCCAAATTTTAGTAGCAAATGATGGATCTGCTTGTTAAGATCCAGTAGCAAATGTATATGACCTTACTTTACTAGTCTGGGGGTTCACAGTTATGTAATAAAATCATCCTCCTTCAGATGATAGCATAACAGTGGATACGAATTCCATTAAACAAAGAAAAAAAATAATGAAAAGCTAAAGAACCAGTACTCTAACTAACAGCACCAGCTATCTCCTCTCAGACTTGAAGAAATAGAGGAGAAAGAAAAAGGAACCATCCCTAAACTCTGAAAAAACTGAAGTTCATAGAAAGGCTAAGAAGCGAACCCTCTCCCACACCCTATCCAGCTCCTCCAACCTCCAATCGACAAAGACCCAAAACAGTAGCCATAATAGCAAATATTTCCTATACCCTTGTCCTCTTCCTCCCACAGCCTTCTTTTCTAAAGAGCCAGAAGGGAAGCTGGATTATCCCAATTCACCATCGCTTCCCGAAATAGTCTTGTTCAAAGATTTAAAGCAAATAACCAATGTAAAAACGGTGATTTCTAATCTCGGCTGAAGCTCACATCACACAAAATGGAGGTATTATGGCTTTCTAAATTGCAGTAGAGATGATCAATTTAGTAAAACAAGGATAGTTTATCAAGTATCTAGAAACCATCTTCTCCTATCTAGATTAGAAAAGACCAGCACCACACCATCTAATTTAGCTAATAAAGACATCAGATCCTCAAAAAATGAAGGAAGACAAACTTAGGAGTCAGATTACAATCATCAAGCTCCATGTAACACTTAAAGATTGTTGACTTCTCTTAACTACTGTGTAAATTTGGCCTTTGATTTATGAAAGCAAATACAAGAATTAGCTGTTATCAATATTCCCAGAAGATGTTTACTAACAAATGTAGTCGCTGATTCTATCACAATGTATTTCCAGAGTGTGACAACTTAAGCAGTGACATAATTGTGAACCTAAACCAGAGCTTTAGGGTCCCCTAACCGCACAGGGTCACTACTGAAGAGCATTTTATACAGAAAATAAGGTAGGAACTATCTCCAGATAAATCAATGTCCAGTTATAGCCAGAAAATGTTCCCTCTTTTTACCCTCCATTTCCTTCCGGGCTGATTTCAGATACAGTTAGTTTTCTACATTCCTCTCATTTCTAGCCTTAGTTGTATCTTACATAAGATTGTTTTTTCACTTTTTGCATAAGACTGACTGAAACTAAACTTACTGGTAGAATATCATTGAAAGGTCACATCTCATTTTCACTTCTACATATGAAAAATCCCCCAACAAATATGTTATCAACGATACCATAATGAGTCCAGTAGTAAGAACCAAACCACCATTCACTTGTAGGTTTCATATATTTCTAGACAAAAAATGGCAATCACTGGAGAAAAGAAAAAACAAAACATCATAGACATATGTCAAAAAACCTGAGAATCTTCAGAAAAATTCACAGTGCAATCAGCAATGTTTGCACTGCCAACAAATGCAATTGAGAAGATAAGCTACAGAATTAGTAAGATGTAAACCCATAGTTCGAAACTTCATACCTAAAATCTTGGGCCTAAATTTGTAAACAAAAAACAGAAGTACAAACTGAAAGTACATGATTGCCGATAAGGACCAACCTCATCATCACTCATTAAGCTGTTGGATTTCCGCCTTCAACTGCTCAATCTTTAACCCCATAGACCTCTGCAGTGCAGCCCTTTTGTCCTCCGGTAACTTAGCCAATAAAGCCGCATAACTGTCAAGCACTTGATTGACAGCAGTGCGAGCACACTCAGCCTCCTCGTCGAAATAGACGGTCTCTTTGGACTCCATGGCCATCTCTATCTCCTCCCTCGCCTCTGCGAACTTGAGATTGATCATGTCCACCTCTTTGTTCTGGTCGAAATCACATGGACCGCTGAAGTGGCGGCGAGTTATGAACTGGGTCGGTGAGTTTAAGAGTGTTCGGTGGAAGTTAGTGGTGGGTTTTGGAAATGGGGTGGAGTGAAAGACGCGATGAGCAGATGGGTTGAGGGAAGAGAGATTGGAGATGCGATGATGTCTCAGAAGGAATTTGCAAATCGATCGTTGATGCATTTTTTTTTTCGTTTTGCTCTATCGATTTGCCAAAGGTAGTTCTATTTGCACCTCCAACATTGTTTTATACATCTCAACCTCATTATTTTTCCTTTAAACTGTCAATTCTGCCCCTTTAGTTATTTTGGTTTTTTGAGTCTCTCTCTCATTTGAAGACAACAACTGTACAATTTTTTTTCTCTCCAGAACCCAAAATTCAACAAATCACAGAAGTAAAAAATTGTGTCATAATTGACAATCAAATCTCACAAATCGAACAATCAAATAAAAGATCAAACCTTATGAGAAAACCATCTTACCTTAGCTTTTTGTCCGGTACGATACTAGGTTCTTTTCCAAATTTCTGGGCTTTTTTCAATTCATTATGTATAATTGATTACCAATACTATAGCATATTAAGTAGTAGAATTGTGGAATCAAGATGCTAGAAACGTTTAGCCGTTTCAGGAACATGGTTCAATTTGTTCTAGTTTGTTTGCTTACTAATTGAAAATTGATGGTTGTTTTTTTTTTTTTTTGAGAAAAAATGCAGCCAGGTTTAGGAATTGTTAGAAGAGTTCTACTTTATTAAAAAAAAAATTTTAAAGAAATTATTAGAGGGACATAAAAGTAATATAAATTTTACAAAAATATATGGAGGTATATATAGCAGATTTAGAGGTGCAAATAGAACCTCCCTTTGCCAAATCAAGTGACCGCAGCAGAATAAATAGTTATAACGCAAAAAGTTTTGTTTTTTTATGGTTTATATATATATATATATATATATATATATATAAATAATAGGGAGCATCTATTCATATTTTTAAAAATGGTACTTATACTTCTCTTTTTTTTTAATTACTATTAACTTTATCAAACCATTTAAAATTACCGTTCTGTTATATTTTTCACAAATAAGAAAGAGAAAACAGTGAATATATTTTCATATCCATTCCATTCTATTTTTATTCTATTTAATTTTTTTCCAATCTAATCTTGAGGAAGAACAAAGATAAATGTCTTCTAATTAAGGCTAAAATTCAATAGAGAACTCAAAGCTAATTGTATAGGTTGTCAATGGAATAACATCATCAAAATCTGCAGGATAAAACTTCTTTGCAGGATTAAAAATATCTTCAGCTTGGAATCTATTAAAGCTATCACGAGGATTCAAGGTTGAACTAAGGCCATGTTTGGTTCACCGATTTGAGAGGTCAGGAAAGGAAAGTCTTTCCTTTCCTTTGTTTGGCTGGCATAAATTTTGGAAGTATGTTCCTGATATAGGGGAATGTAAGGGGGAAGATCATTCATTTCAGACGGGGGGGGATTGATTTTCCGGTCTGTGTTCCCCGCATTTATTACGAAATTTTAGGACCATAATATTCCCACCCAGATATGATATTGTCAACTATACCCATGGATGCCTCCTCGCATCTGCCGCCCTCCTTCTATCTATCAAAGAAAATTCGCACCCTCTTCTCATCTCACAGAGCAAATTCGCACCCATTTTTCATCTCAAAGAGCATTCTCCAAGAAAAAAAACATCCACGCCTCTTTTTCACGACTTTCATCACAGTTCTATATTGGGTATTGAACTAAATCGTATTCGCAACAAAGACTCACAAGTTGCAAAGAATTCATTGGCTCTAATTATTCTTGCGCAACACCTTTCATTCAGGTATATATAGCACCCATCACCTACGTTCTTTCTTTGTGTGATTGGTATATGATTTGAGCTTTTTCTGGGTAATTTGTTTCCCTTTGTTTGTGATTGGTATATGATTTGAGCTCTTTCTGGGTTATTTTTTTCCCTTTGTTTGTGATTGTGATTGGTATATGATTTGAGCTCTTTCTGGGTAATTTGTTTCCCTTTGTTTGTGATTGGTATATGATTTGAGGGATTTTGAGGTAATTTATTTCTCTTTATTTGTGATTAGTATATGATTTGAGTCTTTCTTATATATGAATTGGAATAGAATTTGTTTCCCTTTGTTTGTGATATATTTGGGTTTCTGGGTAATAAGTTCAGAAATTTGATGCTATCTGAGTTTGGTTATACTCCCTCTGGGGTTCTTGTCGAAGGCTAGCCATTGTGGTTATTTGGCAATTATCCAATTTTCGATAGTTTGTATTTGTGACTGATTATGAAGTCCCCAAGTGTTCCCATATTGATTCTATTATTCTATATATTGTGTTACATGTATGAGTTGTAGTAAGAGGGATATTATGATACAATTATTGTTCTTGGGTTAGTGTCTAATAAGATGGATGTAGAAACAAAAATGATACTTTTTTTCTTTGAATGCTATTCTTGTGGACACTGCCACCAGAATGGCATAGATGTGTATTCTTGTGCAGCTTTTTGAGGTATCTGTACCACGAACAAGTAAATTTGCTTTGTTTTTTGTTTTAATGGTGGTAAACTTGCTTTACGGAGTGATAGATGTGTTTTCTTTAAATTGCTCTATTTGTAATTAGTTCATTAGAAAACTGAGGTTTTGATGAGCCTGAATTTGGTTTAATTAGATGCTTAGTTACTAAATAGAAGCTTGACTTACTTTGCCATATAGCATAGATGAAATTACAAGATCAGTCATGTTGCTTTAGCTTGCAACCAAATATGTAAACCCAATAATTAGACTCTATATGCATGTGTTTATACAAGGAGAGACAAATCAGACTTCAAGAGTCCATACTTTGTTAAGCAATAATAATAACACACTGTCCTTACTTTGCAGCTATGCCTCGTAAAATCTTGGCAAAGACTAAAAAGATTCTTGTAATGTTGGAAAATGTTAAGGATTTATTTAATTTTGTCATCATGATATACGTTGTCATGTATATCATTGCTGAACGACATTATCGTAAGTACAGATTGAAATCAAAATCTATTTACGATGCTTTTTCAAGAGTTAGAAATTTTCAACGCATGGTGTATGTGAGTGATGTAAGATGTATTAATGATCTCCGGATGGATAGGTATACATTTACCAAATTGTGTACCATGATCCGCACATCTAGTAGACTTCGAGATACTAGGAATGTGTCTGTTGATGAAATTGTTGCTATGTTCTTGAACATACTTGCACACCATGAAAAAAATAGTCATTCAAGACAAGTTTTTACGATCTGGGGAAACTATTAGCAGATACTTCAATGCAGTTTTAGAGGCAGTCTTATGTCTACAAGGGCAATTATTAAAAAGACCAGAACCAGTGGCTGAGAACTCAACTGATGAGAGGTGGAAGTTCTTTAAGGTACACAAATAATGAGCTTTCTTATTAACTTAAACTTAAAACAAAAAACAGTTTCTAAGTGTGTTGTTCTTGTAGAGTTGTCTTGGAACGTTAGATGGGACGTACATTAGAGTACATGTACCAGAAGTTGACAAGTCTAGGTATCGAAGTAGGAAGAATGAAATTGCTACAAATGTCTTTGGTGTGTGCTCTCAAGATATGTAATTCATTTATGTTTTACCGGGTCGGGAGGATTCCGATGCAGATACGAGAGTGCTTCGTGATGCCATTAGTCGGAGACACGGTTTAAGAGTCCCTCACGGTGAGAAGAAGTGAAAAAATTTATTTGATAAAGTGAAGTTCTTAGCTTTCTATTTCCTGTCTCTTTTTACATACTAATATTAATTAAATGTATTCTTTAGGACATTATTATCTTGTTGATGCTGGATATCCAAATGGGGAAGGATTTCTTGCCCCATATAGAGAACAACGATATCATTTGAACGATTGCAGACCAGGATACCAACCTATCTCAGCTGAAGAATATTTTAATATGAAGCACTAATCTGCTAGGAATATGATAGAGAGGTGTTTTGGGTTACTAAAGTTGCATTGGGCAATTCTAAGGAGTTCTTCCAATTTTTTCGTATCAAGACACAATTTAGAATCATTATTGCATATTGCCTACTTCACAATCTTATAAGAAGAGAAATGGTTGTAGATTCATTAGAAAATGAACTACCTAATCAGTTTACAGATGACGATCATGATGATGATGATCACATTATCACTAGTATTGACTCCTCTGAATATTGGAATAATTGGAGGAGTGATGTAGCAACAACAATGTTTGAAGAATGGATAACAAGTAGGAACTGTCGAACTGAGCAGTAGCAGGAACTAAATATGTTGCATTTTGCTTTTTTGTTGTTATATACAGACTTGGTGTTGGTTGTTTTGTATTAAACATTGAAATGGTTGAACTGTATCTGAATAGTTTTGTAGTACGACTTCGTGTTGGTTGGTTTGTAAGAAACTTGTTTATTGGATTGGATATCTAATATTTTGACTGGTCTTTTTGGTTTTTTTTTTGCATGATTTAATTTACATGTGATTTAATCTTTTGGAACTAGTTATACCGTATCATTGACTATTGTGTGTACAGTTATAAATGATATACATGTGTCTATTCTTGTGTTAAATCATTATGGTTACTGCAACTTAAATCATTGCTGATCATTTTGTATATGTATTAATGTATATAGGATGAATTCTATAGAATCTACTCTTAGGCCTATAAGAAAAAAGCAGATCAACACTTATGGACCCCTCGTGAAGATGTGGCTTTAGTTGAAGCATTGACAAAACTTTGTGTCGGTGGCAATTGGAAGGTCGACAATGGCTTTAGGGCAGGATACTTGGGTCAGCTTGAACACATTATAAAGAAAAAGCTACCAGGTTGTGAAATTAAGGCAAATCCTCACATTAGTCTCGTTTGAAGACATTAAAGAAACAAACACTTGTTATTCATGACATGCTTGCTAACTCAAGTGGCTTCTCTTGGAACCATGAAGAAAAAATGGTGGCCTGTGAGAAACAAGTATGTGATGATTGAGTTAAGGTAAGTACTGTGTTTCATAATAACTTTTAGATACTGCATTATATACATGATCCTTTATAGATTAAATGACAACAGGTCTGTGTCTTTCTAAACCTCTATTTGGTCTTAGATTAAATGGCAATCAGATAAGAGTATATTCAATATATATATATATATATATATATATATATATATATATATATATATATATATAACAGCAGTATTTGAAGTTAAAATAGTCATTGTTTAACCATGAATGCATCTCCTGGTACAAGAATAATCATTGTTTTTGTTAATTGGAACTGAATCTGTTCATAATTGTATCCAATTTTTGTTGTGATTATGAATGAAAAAAACGAAGAAGATAAACGACTTATAGAAATCCACCAAAATCAAAGTAGTAGTTCTGGAGTTTCATTTTTTGTTTATTGCTGTTGGTTTTGGCCTCTCTTACAGACCTGCCTTTTCTACGTTTTTTCTCCTCTGTCTTCCATTAATGGTGAAAAAGAATGGCCAGAAAAAACTATATACGCAGTGATCTCTTTCTAGGTAGAAAGATAACCATAACTAGACAAGGCCTGATTGAACCCCTAAAGCCATAAGACCAAACAAAAATAATAGATATCAAAGACAAAAATTAAAATGAGTAGTTAACTAGAACTTCCAAGGGGTTATATATTCACTTTTTGAGTTGGTCTTGTGGCAATTGTCCTCTTCTTTATTTGCTTCATAGAGGGGTCTAGTCCATGTTCAACCACAGTCTAAGTTGGGGTAGGAGAAGATAAAACAATAGTTAACAGAGCTCATGAAGGTGAGTGGTGAACTCAAAATAAATTGAAATAATAGTTTAGCTTATGCATTCTGGGTTTTGTTCCAGAACCTATAATTCCAATTTTTAAGAGAATAGTTTAAAGCTTTTCATTTGCCAATGGTACATATATTTCTCATGATTGCACCTATATTTCTCATAAGGATGCAGCAGGGTTAAGATTGAAACCATTTATTCATTATGATAGCTTGATTGAAGCCTTTGGAAGAGATCGTGCAAATGGATTAGAAGCTGAAGGACCAGCTGAAGCAGATGAAGATCTCAACGACAATGATTTTGTTGACATTGCAGAAAATGATTTGGATGAAATGACAACTCCTTCACCACCTATTGCTCCTTCACCTATTGCCCGCACTCCTACAAACCCACCTTAAGCTCGAACTAGGAAGCGAGCACGAGATGCATATTCTCAATGTTTGGGAGACATGGCTACCAAACTATGCTCCTTTGTGGACGTGACCAAGGCACACTTGGAGACAATGCAATGAGTACTCTTGAATGAGCATGCAACATATGAAAGAAGAGGTCAGCTTGTTAATGAGCTTATGAAAATTGATGGCATAAATGACCAAAATGTTATAGATGCGGCTGCTACAATTAATGGTGATGACTCCAAAATTGATCTACTGTTTAACTTGCCAGACAATCTAAAAAGTCGATGGATTCATAAAATTCTTCGTCGTTAGAAAGATGGAGTTGAAGATTAATGTTGGCTTAGAGCTTTCTTTTGCTTTGCTTCTGGAATAACATGATAACTCAAGCTATGATCTATTTTGAACTTTTGTATTATGGTAGTGGCTATTGTCTCAAGCTATGATCTATTTTGAACTTTATATAATGGAATTGGCTCTTATCTATTTTGAACTTTACTCTCCATATTAATGTAAGGTTATTATCACTACCAGATCTGAGTGAATAGCCGACGAAAAAAATTTCGTCGGCTATGCAAATTTTTCGTCGGCTATACTTCGTCGGAACAACCCCGTCGGCTATACCAATGGCCGACGAAAAAAACAAATTCGTCGGCTATGGTAGAGTATGGCCGACGAACTTACCGACGAAAATATTTTTTGTCGGCCAAACCTGGGAGAAATTGCCGACGAATTTCGTCGGATATTTTCAAGTATGGCCGACGAAATTCATTAATTATAGCCGACGAAATTCGTCGGCTATTGGGTGTTAACAATAGCCGACGATTCTATAAATTTTCGTCGGCTATTTCCTCGAAATATATTAATATTTAATAGGCATTAATTAGTTATAGCCGACGAAATAATGTAATTTTCATCGGCTATACAACTTATAGCCGACGAAAATTGGTAAAATTCGTCGGCTATAGTTATTATAGCCGACGAAATAATGCCAAAATCGTCGGCTTTTCTTACATTTGGGGAAAAAAAATAAATTATTTTCTAAATTACCATTCCAAGCAACCTGCAAATCACAAAAACAGTCCATGCATTTGCACCAACAAGAAACACGTCTAAATACCTTTTTTATTAAATTCGTTCTAATATACATAAAACATAACCCTAATCATCACCTAAACCACTAAAGTCCACCACGTCATCCCCAGCATCCTGCTCTCCATCAGGCTCGTCATCCTGCTGACCGAACTCGGGAGGTTGAGGTATTGGAGGCTCCACTAACCGCTGAAACGGGGGCGGGGGTTCAAGGCCTTGTTGTTGTGCCGCGAACATCTCATACCACCAGTTTTGTTGGGCGTCGTAGTTGTGTTGCCGAATTCTGTCGCATTCAGCATGCCAACGGGCCATATCCAAATGATACTGCTATGTTCTGCGGCGCAGCTCCTGTACTGTCTGGGACGAGGTCGCCAATTCTGCGGCCAATCGCTGCACTTCCCCCCTCATATGTTGGCTCTCCCCGCCTCCCTTCTTTTGACCTCCCTTAGTGGTCTTCAGAAGCCCTAGTCCAGAACTTCCCAAACCCCGACAGTAGTAGTTGTTTGACCGGTTTGGGAAGGCTGCGTCGAACATCCTCGCTGCCGTTTGGACACTGGACCGGTCGACATGGCGCATGGCTTCTTCCAGATCTGCCTCTGAAATGTTCAGTTGTGTCTCCCGAACTACTTGCTGGAACACCTCTTCTTCGGCCCGGTTGACCCTCTCCTAATTGGACGGGAAAAAAAAAATTAATATTATAACAAATATATAATTAAGTAAAATTAATAATTAAAATTTTAAAATTGTAATGAACGACTTACGAGCAGTTTTGTCGCTTGTGGATAAGCGATCTTGAACGTCTCCACGTACGGGTTGCTATCAGGATGATCTCTAAGCGCCTCCTCCTGATATTGTGCAAACGGCCGTGAACCAGCATGATGGGGGGTTGTGTTCCGGCGGCGGTTCTCAGAGTTTATCCGAGAACGTTGCTTCAAACAAATAATAAAATGTTAGAAAAATGCATAAAAAAATATTAGTGTAATAATTATAAAATAATTAAACTAATAATTAAAATTTTAACAAAATAAACATTTTTACTGAAGTTTAGTATTTACCTGCATAACTGGGTTGTTGAAGTCTACTGTCTTCAACCAACGCCACTCGTACTCCCTGAACATGAACTCCCTGGGAGTACCCATACGACCAAGGTTGTCGTATTCGTTATAGTGGGAACGCAGCTCGTTCTTCCACTCTTTGAACCTACAAAAAAAACAAAAGTACATTAGAAATATTATTAATATCATAAAATATTAATAATTATAAGATAATTATAATATCATAAAAACAAACGTACCTCGAGTTCTGCTGGGTGTCCGCCCAATCCCGCCTGTGTTCGGCAATCTCGAAGAATGTCTGAAATATAATATTTTATTAGTTTTACAATTGTAATAATACCGATTAAATATTACGATAAATAAATTAAATTTTTTAAATTACTCACCGACGCGGCGTTGTTCACCTCCCTCTTTATCTCTTCGGGCACATCAGCCCACCGGGTCCACAACATAGGGACTCTGTCCCTAATCAGTGACCCCACGCAACCCGAGTAGTCGCGTTTTTTCTTCCCCTGAACCTCCTGATTAGGAGGTTCGTTGATCTGAATCCTCCCGCTGCGCTCAACAGTTCTCCTGAGCGTGTCAAAACATATGACACCTCTCGTATTCCTCCGTGAAATGCTAGCGGCTGTCCCTATCACAAAAACGACGATTGGTTAATAAAATTAAATATTAGTGCGTTAATTTTAATAAAACATTTAATTAATAAAATCAAATGTTACCTGAATTGGATGACTCGTCTGTCGACTTTCCTTTTCTCCTCGCCGAAATAAGGTGGTCAGGGTTCTCAAATGGCTGCTGCTGGTATGCCTCCGCAGCACTCACGTACTGAGGCATATCAGGCCATATGGGCACACCCTGATAGTCGACCTCCGGTATCGCCGGAATGTTGTACGGGAGGTAGAGCTGATTTGGGAGAGTAGGCCCCTCAGTCGAGTCAGCAGCAGACTGAGTCGGACTCGGACTTGGCATCGGCTCCCGATGAACGTCAGGCATACGAACCTGAGGAACGTCGGCAGCTATATCCTCGTGAAATAGCTGCCGACTAAACCTCGGAGCCACAGAGGGACCGACATGCGGAAGTGAAGTGCTCGACGGCCGCCCCGCCTGGAGAAGGGTCTGGTGCCGAGAACTCACACTCCGTCGCGGCTGGGCTGCATCCACAGTCCTCTGCGGCTGGGATGAATCTACACTCCTCCGCGGCTGGTTGGTGGTCCTCTCAGGCTGGCTAGCGGTCCTCTCGGAGTCTGCGGAACCGGCGGAATTTCTAGAACCTCTAGATCTGCCGGCACGACGGCCTCCGAATAGGTTTCTTAATGCATCGGCCATCTAAAGTCCGAGGCATTAATACATTAATTGATATTAAATTATATTATATTAAATAAAAAATTCTAATTAATATAATAACCGATAATACTAACATATTTTAATATAACAATTTATATACTAACATATTAAATTATATTATATTAAATAACAAATTCTAATTAAATATAATTAAGCTATATATATAAGTAAGCTAAATTATACAATTAAGTTATCAATTTATATAATTAAAAAACAAATTTATACGTATAAATTATACAATTACACCTAAATTATACAATTAAAATAAATTTGAAAACAATTACCTAAATTAACATAAATACCTAAAATTTACCTAAATTAACATAAATACCTAAATTATACCTAAATTAACATAAATACATAAATTATACCTAAATTAATTAACATAAATACCTAAATTGTTATACATACCTAAATTAACAATTATATATAAATTAACATAAATTAGATATATCTAAATTAACATTAATTAACATAAATGAAAAAAAAAAAACACTTACAACCAAAATGCAGAGGAGGAGGAGGCCGGCCGGATTGGAGGAGGCTGGGCCGGAGGAGGGACACGCCGGAGGAGGAGGGACACGCCGGATTGGAGGAGGAAGAGGGAGGAGCGGGCTGCCGGCCGGATTGGAGGAGGAAGAGGGAGGAGGGGGCTAGCTGCCGGATTGGAGGAGGAAGAGGGAGAAGGGGGACGAGGCGAGCGCCGGAGGGAGGGTTGGAGGCGAGCGGCGGAGGCTTTGGAAAAATGCAGAAAATGGAGGCTAATGTTCAGCTGGTGCGGCCTTATACCCGATAGTATAGCCGACGAAATAAAAAGATTTCGTCGGCTATACTTAAGAATAGCCGACGAAATATATGAATTCGTCGCCTATACTTTGAATTTCGTCGGCTATAGTTTAGGCGCTCAGCAGCAGTCCGATCTCTCCCATCCAACAGCGGACAATGAAAAGGCGCGGATCACTAGAGTTTAGCCGACGAAATAGAATTTTCGTCGGCTAAACTTTTGGTCAAACTGCAAAGTCAAACTTCTAAACGCTTTAAAACGGAAATTGGCCCGTCTAAATGACGTTTTTTGGCCTGACCTTCAACATAGAATAGTTTCAGATCGATGAGACGCAACTAATCGTATAAAAATTTTCATCAAAATATTTACCGACCGTCAGGCTACCCATAGGAAAACGGAAGTAAAAAACAGCTAACCGCAACATTCGGCACACAGATTTTGTCGGAATCTTCTCATTTTTCAACCGTAGACGTTTTTCAATATTTCGGTCATATCTTATTTCACGACACATTTGCATTTGAAGAGTCTACGTATAGTAACTATTTGAAACTATACATTCACTTAAACACTTAGTAAACAAGTTAAGGAACATTAGTGCATATGTTCCAATTTTGAATCTAAAAGTTGGGAAAATCAATTCCAACCGTCAGATATCACCGTTACGATTAAATACATGTATGAAAAAAAATCCAACTACATCTGACAACGTTAACGGATCAATCGGGACGGTCAACCGAGTGAGTCAAACCTTTAAACGCTTTAAAACGGAAATTGGCCCGTCTAAATGACGTTTTTTGGCCTGATCTTCAACAGAGAATAGTTTCAGATCGATGAGACGCAACTAATCGTATAAAAATTTTCCTCAAAATATTTACCGACCGTCAGGCTACCCATAGGAAAACGGAAGTAAAAAACAGCTAACCGCAACATTCGGCACACAGATTTTGTCGGAATCTTCTGATTTTTCAACCGTAGACGTTTTTCAATATTTCGGTCATATCTTATTTCACGACGCATTTGCATTTGAAGAGTCTACGTATAGTAACTATTTGAAACTATACATTCACTTAAACACTTAGTAAACAAGTTAAGGAACATTAGTGCATATGTTCCAATTTTGAATCTAAAAGTTGGGAAAATCAATTCCAACCGTCAGATATCACCGTTACGATTAAATACATGTATGAAAAAAAATCCAACTACATCTGACAACGTTAACGGATCGATCGGGACGGTCAACCGAGTGAGTCAAACCTCTAAACGCTTTAAAACGGAAATTGGCCCGTCTAAATGACGTTTTTTGGCCTGATCTTCAACAGAGAATAGTTTCAGATCGATTAGACGCAACTAATCGTATAAAAATTTTCCTCAAAATATTTACCGACCGTCAGGCTACTCATAGGAAAACGGAAGTAAAAAACAGTTAACCGCAACATTTGGCACACAGATTTTGTCGGAATCTTCTCATTTTTCAACCGTAGACGTTTTTCAATATTTCGGTCATATCTTATTTCACGACACATTTGCATTTGAAGAGTCTACGTATAGTAACTATTTGAAACTATACATTCACTTAAACACTTAGTAAACAAGTTGAGGAACATTAGTGCATATGTTCCAATTTTGAATCTAAAAGTTGGGAAAATCAATTCCAACCGTCAGATATCACCGTTACGATTAAATACATGTATGAAAAAAAATCCAACTACATCTGACAACGTTAACGGATCAATCGGGACGGTCAACCGAGTGAGTCAAACCTTTAAACGCTTTAAAACGGAAATTGGCCCGTCTAAATGACGTTTTTTGGCCTGATCTTCAACAGAGAATAGTTTCAGATCGATGAGACGCAACTAATCATATAAAAATTTTCCTCAAAATATTTACCGACCGTCAGGCTACCCATAGGAAAACGGAAGTAAAAAACAGCTAACCGCAACATTCGGCACACAGATTTTGTCGGAATCTTCTGATTTTTCAACCGTAGACGTTTTTCAATATTTCGGTCATATCTTATTTCACGACGCATTTGCATTTGAAGAGTCTACGTATAGTAACTATTTGAAACTATACATTCACTTAAACACTTAGTAAACAAGTTAAGGAACATTAGTGCATATGTTCCGATTTTGAATCTAAAAGTTGGGAATATCTATTCCAACCGTCAGATATCACCGTTACGATTAAATACATGTATGAAAAAAAATCCAACTACATCTGACAACGTTAACGGATCGATCGGGACGGTCAACCGGGTGAGTCAAACCTCTAAACGCTTTAAAACGTAAATTGGCCCGTCTAAATGACGTTTTTTTGCCTGATCTTCAACAGAGAATAGTTTCAGATCGATGAGACGCAACTAATCGTATAAAAATTTTCCTCAAAATATTTACCGACCGTCAGGCTACCCATAGGAAAACGGCAGTAAAAAACAGTTAACCGCAATATTCGGCACACAGATTTTGTCGGAATCTTCTCATTTTTCAACCATAGACGTTTTTCAATATTTCGGTCATATCTTATTTCACGACACATTTGCATTTGAAGGATGAAGCAATGGTTTGTCGATAGTGATAGAAAATGGAAGCTGCTCTTTTTTTGTTTTTTTTTTAATCATAGCCGACGAAATCAAACCTAGTACTCGTCGGCTATTCTTTTGTCGTTTTCGGTCAAAAATAAAATATTTATTTTTAAAAAAACTTATGGCCGACGAAATAATGAATTTTTCCTCGGCCATTATGAGAATAGCCGACGAAAAATTTAATTTTTCGTCGGCCATTATTGTAATGGCCGACGAAATAATGCATTTTTCGTCGGCTATTCTCTGAAAAAAAACAAAAAAAATCAGTGGTTTTACACCTCTCCTATTCCGATGTCCTGTTCACATATAACCAAAATTGAACATAAAAAACCAGAAACCCAACAGTCAACATATTTCAAATTTTTTTTAAGGGGTTTGGAACCCAGCCTAGCTGGGAGGCTCATCCCCACGCCCGTTCATTAGAAATGAGTGGATTACAAATGAAAGGATTACATCATTTAAATTACTTAATCCGTCAGATTGTAATCGGAGTCATCGGATGAGTCTTCTTCGGTTTCTGAATTGCTCGATAGGGGTAATCTATGTCTTTCCTCACCACTAGAGTCCTCGTTAGTTTCTTCATTTGGATCAACATCAACAAGCAGTGGCTCTTCACGTCGAATTCGCACCGGCGTGTCTAGGCGAATAAAAGAGGAGTCAGGAATACCGTTTGAGTTGGGCTCTTGATACGCGGTGCCCCCTTCCTCGTTCTCTTCAGCCAGTCCAAGTGTAGACGCCCGGTAAATGTTGCGATGGTGGATAGTGTTGACTACTTTCCACGGGTCACCCTTGGCGAGATCATCAAAATAAAACACTTGTTTCACCCATGTGGCTAAAACGAACGGGTCGTCCTCATACCATGATGTACTAGTGTTTACAGAAGTTATGCCGTATTGATCGGTTTTCATGCTCTGCGGCCGTGTGTCAAACCATCTACACTTGAAAAGGTGCACTTTCATGCCTTCCCCGTAATGCAGTTCCACAACTGAATGGAGAACACCGTAATAGTCAACTCCACCATCCCCACCATGTGCCATAACCCCTGAATTTTGTGTTTTCAGTCTGAGGTCTCTCTCTTCACATCGAAATAACACACCATTCACCTTGCACGTCGCATAAACTTTTGAATAGACCGGCCTCATCGCTAAAAGTCTGAGTTCGTGTGACCAATTTGGGTGATTATCATTTTGAATAAGGTCCATCTGCAACCATCAGAATCAACTATAAATATGAACAAATATACACAATAATATATAAACACGTATAGAATAGTGTTAAAGTTACGTACCCAGCGGCCGAAATACTCTGCGAATGTCCGGTTGTGGTAATCGACATCACCTCGTACTTGTTCACAGTGTAGATGTATGTTCTTCCAAAACTGAACTTCTGGACAGTTGATTAGTACCCACCAATGTGCAATGGCTACCTCATAATCTTTCAACTTGTAGGAAACTGGCATGTTTCCACCGAGTACAACATCGTCGGAGAGTATGGAAAGATTGAACTGTGAAGGTACATCTTACGGTATGCTTTCCTGTAACGCTCCTAAATACAGCTTCATGTAGGTGACGCACTCGTGCGCAATATATGCTTCAGCTATACATCCTTCAGGTGCGGATCTGTTTTGGACAAAATTACCGTATTGTCCAAGTTGCCTATAAATCAAGTTTTTAAAGTGTTATGATAATACATTAACACTATATCACATATATTGATGAGGAAATTAACATAAGGTGTAAAATACGTACCTTTCCATCGGATACATCCAAGTGAAGTGCACAGGACCGGTAAGCAACAACTGCCGAGGAAGATGGATCATGAGGTGAGGCATGATGTCGAAAAAATTTGGAGGAAATATCATCTCAAATTTACACATGATATGAACGATGTCTTGTTGTATTTCCCGGAGGTCAGATTTTCTCACTTCCCGTGTGCATACCTTCTGGAAAAATCCTGCCAACGCTACTAACGGCTCCACAACGTGACGGGGAAGGAACGGTCGAATGAAAATAGGGAAGAGACGTTGTAGCAGGATATGATTGTCATGACTTTTCAACCCGTACAGATTGTTGAATTGTCTGTTCACACACTTGGCTATATTTCCAGCAAAACCTGAAGGATACTTGGCCCGACTTATCCAATGGAAAATTTCTGGTTTATGCTCAGGCTTGACGGTGTAAGGAGCTTGAGGCATTTTTCTCTTCCCTTGTTTCAACCATAGTTGTTTTCTGATATTCATGGTTTGCAGATCAGTGCGAGCCTTAGGACCGTCTTTCGTCTTCCCCTCCAAGTTCAGCGTTGTGCCC
Organism: Potentilla sterilis; assembly: GCA_963682095.1. Classification (NCBI taxonomy): domain Eukaryota; kingdom Viridiplantae; phylum Streptophyta; class Magnoliopsida; order Rosales; family Rosaceae; genus Potentilla; species Potentilla sterilis. The sequence continues at coordinate 28,519,133 of OY821757.1, read as the reverse complement.
ACCACACTTTCAGAAACATTTTTTTCTATGTGCATAACGTCTAGGAAGTGACGGATCAGCAACTCACACCAGTACGGGAGTTCCCACAATATGCTCTTATGTGTCCAGAATTTGTACTGCTCAGGTCTTTCAGGTATTTCCGCTACAATATCGGGATGATTGCTGAGGGACCCAAAATCGTACTCATTAAGCACTGCTAAAATTTCTCTTCCCGTCCATCTTCTGGGAGGACCACCGTGTTCTTCGGTTCCATCAAATGCGGCGGACTCGTAACGCCAGTGGTGATCCGCCGGAAGGAACACACGATGATCCATTCGGCATATCTTGTTGCAATGAGGGGTGCTCCCATTATCGCTGAGGCACTCTGGACAAGCCTTATATCCCCTAACAACGCTGCCCGACAACATCCCATAAGCAGAAAAATCACTAATGGTACCAATAACCATGGCATGCATCTGGAACGTCTCCTTCTTGTACTTGTCAAAAGTAGGATGACCAACGTCCCACAATACCTTAAGCTCTTCAATCAATGGTCTCATATACACATCGACACATTTCCCTGGGTAATCAGGCCCCGGAATCAACAACGTCAACATATTATATTCCTTCTTCATGCACATCCACGGAGGAAGGTTGTAAGGTACCAAAACCACCGGTCATATACTGTATGAAAGACTCATGGTACCGAAAGGGTTGAACTCGTCGGTTGACAGCCCGAGCCTGACGTTTCTGACATCTGACGCAAAATGAGGAAACTCATTGTTTATATGCTTCCAAGCCGCTCCGTCAGAGATGTGTGTCATGATATCTGCGTCTCCCGCGTCCCGCTCACCGTGCCACCTCATAGCTTTTGCGGTGGTTTCTGACATGTACAACCGCTCAAGCCTATCTCTCAACGGAAAATACCGAAGCACTTTCACAGGTTTCCTATTGCCTGCTCCCGTCAACTTATATCGGTCAGACTGACATATCGAACATGCGTCAAGGCTAGCAATGTCAGTCCCTTCTGCATCTTTACCCCAGAAGAGAACGCAGTCAAATGCGCATGCATGGATCTTAATGTAGGAAAGCCCTAGATCTTTGAGGATACTTCGGACCTTACGGTGATTGGTAGGATTACGATGACCCTCCTCCAACAACGAAGAAGTGTACTGTAGATATTCATCCACTTGCCTGATGCTCGATTTTGTCTCGACTTTAATCCTCATTACCTCCATCACACTTTCAAGAACTGTCTTCTCAGAACTTGAAGACACAGGGGTCTGTTGCAATGCAATCAGTTTGTTGTACTTGTCAAAGGCAGCAGTGTTGACAACTTGTGGGAACGGCTGCACCGGGTCATGCATATATTGTTCCCCACGTACACCGCTTTCAAAAGGAAACACGTCGTTGACGAATGCCATTGTTGGATCGTTGGATGTACTACTACTGTCCGCCTCAAAAAACTGCCCATGATCATGCGATCCATCTAATGATGGCTCACCGTGATATATCCAACGTTTGTACTTCGACCAAAACCCATTACTCTTTAGGTGCTCCCATACTGTCCTAATCGGAAATCGACACATATCACTGCGACACTTACATTTCTTGCACGGGCAATAATGATATTCCTTCCCGTTTGCATTTTCCTCGACGAACTGTAAAAAATCCACAACTCCTGTAGTGTATCGTCGGTCATGCCTTGGAAGCGAAATCCAACTCTTATCTCGATCCATATATAGCCTGATAATAATATATATGTATAACTTTAATTAATAATAAATTAATTAACACATATATATTACAATATATATTATTATCAACATCAACTCATATATATATATACCATTAATTAACAACCATTATTTAAGTTCATTACACTATCAACAACCATTAATTAACATATTTATATATATTTTAACACTAATTAAAATAACATTATTAAATTAAAACACATAATTATACTCTAACTGAAAATCAACTCAACTACAACTCAAAATCAACATATATACATACATTCTAACACTAAAACAACAATAAAACAAAAAATCACTTACTATATCAAAATCACTAAAACTCAAAATCAACTCAACTAAAACTGAAAATCAACATATATACACATATACGTACCTATATATAGCTCCACAATGTAAGAGAGGACGGATTTCAACAATACCCACAGATTTTTCACTTTTTCTCCCGTTTTTTTCCGTTTTTTTTTAAATGAGCAGCTTCTGTCCAGATCTGAAAATATAAAGACTTATAGCCGACGAAAATTCCAATTTCGTCGGCCAAACTTTCTAAAGTTTTCGTCAGCTATACTTTAAGAGAAAGGCCGACGAAAATTCAAATCGTCGGCCATTCTTGGGGTATAGCCGACGAAAAATAATTTTTAGGGACGAAAGAAAAAATCGTCGGCCATTCTTGGGGAATAGCTAACGATTTTTTATTTGTACCGACGAAAGAAAAAAATCGTCGGCCATTCTGGGGAATAGCCGACGAAAATCGTATGTCGTCGGCCGTTTTTTTTTTTTCGTCGGCTATACTGTTTTTTCTGGTAGTGTATATATTATGAACTTATGCTACTGACTATATCTATTTTGTTTTAGATAATATATAAGTATATCTTCTATTACATAGCGAATTTGAGACTAGTGGTGGAACATTAGAAATGTGGAGAGAATATTATTATTTGAAATGATTCAGTCTTTGAGATGATTTCAAGAGTTCTTAGCAGGTATATATTCACAATTCAAATCCAACTATTATGTTTTAAAAACCATAAATAAACATTAAAACCCAATGGTATTCTTGAACATTTGATAATTTTTTTCTTTCCTTTCCTGTACCAACCAAACACTGGAAAGGGAACTCAAATGACATTTCAACATTCATTTCCTTGTTTTACCAAAAACTGGAAATGAAACTTGAGAGGAATTCAAACTTCCCTTTTCAAGGGAAAGTAAAAGGGAAGTGAGTTTCCTTCCGACAACAAACGAGGCCTAAGTGAAAGGAGTTCTGATGCTTGGTCTAAGTATCTCCTATTCAACTCACTCAAATGATAATCAATCAAAACATTGAACACATCCATATGGTAGTGATGCTCAATTGTAATGAAATCCTTTGGTTGACAACGACGACCTGTATACCATCTTTATAAGGAGCACTCATATCAGGCATATCAAGATCATGTTTTTTCACAAAAAAAATACCACAACTCTCACCAAATCATCCTACCCTTCTTCTCTCATCTCCTGAGGAAGTGACTTTGTAACTCCAACAAAGTTTATAGCCTGCACCATGTCAAGAGATTTTTGCTACAATGTCTGACAAAGAAATTCAGTAATTTTCATTACTTTGTTCATTAGAAGCAAGCATAACACAACATCAAAAGACCTCAACGCTTTGAGAATAGCTTCAGCTTGTCCTTCAATTCCTTTATTAATCATATCATTAAGAGTTTTAATTGTTGAGCTAAACAATTCAATTAAACTCCTAATAAAACGACAATGTGAGCTCCACCAAGTAATATTAGCTCGTTGCAAAGTAAGAAGTTGATTAGCACCACTTCCTGTTTGAAGTTTCCCACAAGCTACCAAATTTATAATTCATCATTTCTCACAGCTTTCAATGCATAATGCCTCACTACCAGATACGGAAGAATAGCCGACGAAAATTTTTTCGTCGGCCATTCCATTTTTTCGTCGGCTATACCCTCTAAGTCGTCGGTAATACGCCGTCGGTAATACCAATGGCCGACGAAAAAAAAAATTTCGTCGGCTATAGTTAAGTATGGCCGACGAAAAAAACAATTCGTCGGGCAAACGTGGATGAAATAGCCGACGACTTTCGTCGGGTATTTTTGAGTATGGCCGACGAAATCCATTAAGTATGGCCGACGATTTACTAAAATTTCGTCGGCTATTTCCTCGAAATATATTACTATTTTAATAGGTATTAATTAGTTATAGCCGACGAAATAAGGCACTTTTCGTCGGCTATACAAGTTATAGCCGACGAAACTAGGTAAAATTCGTCGGCTATACTTGTTATAGCCGACGAAATAATGCAAAAATCGTCGGCTATTCTTGCATTTGGAAAAAAAAAATTAAATTATTTTCTAAATTACCATTCCAAGCAAGCTGCAAATCACAAAAACAATTCATGCATTTGCACCAACAAGAAACACGTCTAAATACCATTTTTATTAAATTCGTTCCAATATACATAAAATATAACCCTAATTATCCCCTAAACTACTAAAGTCTAGGATGTCATCTACAGCATCAGGCGCATCATCCTGCTGACCGAACTCGGGAGGTTCAGGCATTGGAGGCTCCACTAACTGCTGAAACGGGAGCGGGGGTGGACGGCCTTCTTGTTGTGCCGCGAACATCTCATAAACCCACTGTTGCTGGCCGTTGTAGTTGTATTGCCGAATTCTGGCGCACTCAGCATTCCAACGGACCATATCCAACTGATACTGCTGGTACTGCTGTTGTCTGCGGCGCAGCTCCTCTACTGTCTGGGACGAGGTCGCTAATTCTGCGGCCAATCGCTGCACTTCCCCCCTCATATATTGGGTCTGGCCGCCTCCCTTCTTTTGACCTCCCTTAGTGGTCTTCAGGAGCCCTTGTCCAGAACCTCCTAAACCCCGGCAGTAGTACTCGTTGGACTGGTGTGGGAAGGCTGCGTTGAACATCCTCGCCGCCGTTTGGATATTGGTGCGGTCGACCTGGCGCACGGCTTCTTCCAAATCTGCCTCTGAGATGTCCGGTTGTGTCTCCCGAACTATTTGCTGGAGCACCTCTTGTTCGGCCTGGGTCACCCGCTCCTAATTGGACGGGGAAAAAAAATTAATATTCTAACAAATAGATAGTTAAGTAAAATTAATAATTTAAATTTTAAAATCATAATGAACGACTTACGAGATCGTCTGTCGCTTGTGGATAAGCGATCTTGAACGTCTCCACGTAGGGGTTGCAATCAGGATGATCTCTGAGCGCCTCCTCCTGATATTGTGCAAACGGCCTTGAACCGCCGTGATGGAGGATTGTGTTACGGCGGCGGTTCTCCGAGTTTATCCGAGACCGTTCCTTCAAACAAATAATAAAATATTAGAAAAATGCATCAAAAAATATAACTGAAATAATTATAAAATATTTAAACTAATAATTAAAATTTTAATAAAATAAACATTTATAGTGAAGTTTAGTATTTACCATCATAGCCGGGTTGTCGAAGACTACGGTCCTCAACCAACGCCACTCGTACTCCCTGAACATGAACTCTCTGGGAGTACCCATACGACCACGGTTGCCGTACTCGTTATAGTGGGAACGGAGCTCGTTCTTCCACTCTTTGAACCTACGAAAAAAACAAAAGTGCATTAGAAATATGATTAATATCATAAAATATTTCTAATTATCAAATAAGACATTCCCAACGTACCTCGAGCTCTGTTGGGAGTCCGCCCAACCCCGCTTGTGTTCCGCAACCACAAAGTATGTCTGAAAGATAATATTTTATTAGTTTTATAATTATAAAAATACCGAAAATTTTTAAATATTACGATAACTAAATTAAATTTTTTTATTTACTCACCGACGCGGCGTTGTTCAACTCCATCTTGATTTCTTCGGGCACATCAGCCCACCGAGCCCACAACATAGGGACTCTGTCCCTAATGAGTGCACCCACGCAACCCGAGTAGTCGCGTTTCTTTTTCGCCCCAACCTCCTGATTAGGAGCTTCGTCAATCTGGATCCTCCCGCTCCGTTCAACCGTTCTCCTGAGCGTCTCAAAACTGATGACACCTCTGGTATTCCTCTGGGTTGAACTGCTAGCGCCTGTCCCTATCACATAAACGACGATTGGTTAATAAAATTAAATATTAGTGCGTTAATTTGAATAAAATATTTAATTAATAAAATCGAATGTTACCTGAACCCGATGATTCGGTTGCCGTCGACTTTCCTTTTCTCCTCGCCGAAATCAGGAGGTCAGGGCTCTCCCATGGCTGCTGCTGGTATGCCTCCGCAGCACTCACGAACTGAGGCATATCAGGCCACTGGGGCCGACCCTGATAGTCGACCTCGGGTATCGCAGGAATGTTGTAGGGGAGGAAGAGCTGGTTTGGGAGAGTAGGCCCCTCAGTCGAGTCACCAGCAGACTGAGTCGGACTCGGCATCAGCATCGGCTCCCGATGAACCTCAGGCATACGAACCTGAGGAACGTCGGCAGCTATCTCCTCGTGAAACAGCTGCCGACTAAACCTCGGCGCCACAGAGGGACCGACATTCGGAAGTGAAGTGCTCGACGGCCGCCCCGCCTGGAGAAGGGTCTGGTGCCGAGCACTCACACTCCGCCGCGGCTGGGATGCATCCACACTCCTCCGCGGCTGGCTGGTGGTCCTCTCAGGCTGGCTAGCCGTCCTCTCGGAGTCTGGGGAACCGGCGGCATTTCCAGAACCGGCGGCATTTCCAGAACCTCTAGATCTAGAACGACGACCTCCGAACAACTGCCTAAATGCATCGGCCATCTAAAGCCAGACGCATTAATACATTAATTAATATTAAATTATATTATATTAAATAACAAATTGTAATTAATATAATACCCAATAATACTAACATATTTTAATATTTACCGATTTATATAATAACCAATTTATACATATAAATTATACAATTACACCTAAATTATACCATTAAAATAAATTTTACAAAAATTACCTAAATTAACATAAAAACCTAAAAATTACATACATTAACATAAAAACCTAAATTATAACTAAATTAACATAAATACATAAATTATACCTAAATTAACATAAATACATAAATTCTACCTAAATTAACATAAATACATAAATTATAACTAAATTAACATAAATACATAAATTATATCTAAATTAATATAAATACATAAATTATACCTAAATTAACATAAATACATAAATTAACATAAATACATAAATTATACACAAATTAACATATAAATACATAAATTATACCTAAATTAACAATTATATCAAAATTAACAATTATATATAATTTATTAACCATAATTTAATTTATTAACAATTAAATAAAAAAAAAAAAAAAAAGGGAGGCCGGGTACCGAATCGGGGAGGAGGAGGAGGAGGGAGAGGCGGCCGGAACAGGGAGGAGGAGGGGCGGCGGATCGAACCAAGGAGGAGGAGGAGTCGCCGGCCTGCCGAACCAAGGAGGAGGAGGAGGAGGAGGAGGCGCCGGCCTGCCGGAATAGGGAGGAGGATCGACGGATGAAGGAGGGCCGGATTCGAGGAGGAAGATTGTTTAGGGAAAATCGGGCAAATGGAGGCTAGGGTTCGGCTGCATTTTACTTATACCCGATAGTATAGCCGACGAAATAAAGCGATTTCGTCGGCCATGATATAGTATAGCCGACGAAATAAAGCGATTTCGTCGGCCATGATATAGTATAGCCGACGAAATAAAGCGATTTCGTCGGCCATACTATAGCATAGCCGACGAAATGACATAATTCATTTTTCGTCGGCCATACTATGGCATAGCCGACGAAATTACATAATTCGTCGGCTATAGTCTTCGTCCCTCAGCATCCGTCCGATCTCCCCCATCCAACGGTGGATGATGAGAAGGCGCGGATCACCAGACTTTAGCCGACGAAATATAACTTCGTCGGCTATACTTTTGGTCAAACTGCAAAGTCAAACCTCTAAACGCTTTAAAACGGAAATTGGCCCGTCTAAATGACGTTTTTTGGCCTGACCTTCAACAGAGAATAGTTTCAGATCGATGCGACGCATCTAATCGTATAAAAATTTCCCCCAAAATATTTACCGACCGTCAGGCTACCCATAGGAAAACGGGAGTAAAAAACAGCAAACCGCAACATTCGGCACACAGATTTTGTCGGAATCTTCCCATTTTTCAACCGTAGCTGTATTTCAATATTTCGGTCATGTCTTATTTCACGACACATTTGCATTTGAAGGGTCTATGTATAGTAGGTATTTGAAACTATACATTCACTTAAACACTTAGTAAACAAGTTAAGGAACATTAGTGCATATATTACGATTTTGAATCTAAAAGTTTGGAAAATCTATTTCAACCATCAGATATCACCGTTAAGATGAAATACATGTATGAAAAAAATCCAAGGTTATTGGACAACGTTAAAGGCTCGATCGGGACGGTCAAACTGCAAAGTCAAACCTCTAAACGCTTTAAAACGGAAATTGGGCCGTCTAAATGACGTTTTTTTGCCTGACCTTCAACAGAGAATAGTTTCAGATCGATGCGACGCATCTAATCATATAAAAATTTCCCCCAAAATATTTACCGACCGTCAGGCTACCCATAGGAAAACGGGAGTAAAAAACAGCAAACCGCAACATTCGGCACACAGATTTTGTCGGAATCTTCCCATTTTTCAACCGTAGCCGTATTTCAATATTTCGGGCATATCTTATTTCACGACACATTTGCATTTGAAGGGTCTACGTATAGTAGGTATTTGAAACTATACATTCACTTAAACACTTAGTAAACAAGTTAAGGAACATTAGTGCATATATTCCGATTTTGAATCTCAAAGTTTGGAAAATCTATTCCAACCGTCAGATATCACCGTTAAGATTAAATACATGTATGAAAAAAAATCCAACTACATCTGACAACGTTGAAGGCTCGATCGGGACGGTCAAACCGCAAAGTCAAACCTCTAAACGCTTTAAAACGGAAATTGGCCCGTCTAAATTACGTTTTTTGGCCTGACCTTCAACAGAGAATAGTTTCAGATCGATGAGACGCGACTAATCGTATAAAAATTTCCCTCCAAATATTTACCGACCGTCAGGCTACACATAGGAAAACGGGAGTAAAAACCGCCTAACCGCAACATTCGGCACACAGATTTTGTCGGAATCTTCCCATTTTTCAACCGTAGCCGTATTTCAATATTTCGGTCATGTCTTATTTCACGACACATTTGCATTTGAAGGATGAAGCAATGGTTTGTCGATAGTGATAGAAAATGGAAACAGCTCTTTTTTTGTTTTTTTTTAATCATAGCCGACGAAATCAAACCTAGTATTCGTCGGCTATTGTTTTGTCGTTTTCTGTTAAAAACTTATGGCCGACGAAATAGTTCTTTTTCGTCGGCCATTGTTCGTAATATTATTATTTTTTTAAAAACTTATGGCCGACGAAATAGTTCCTTTTCGTCGGCCATTGTTCGTAAATAATTATTTTTAAATAACTTATGGCCGACGAAATAATTAGTTTTCGTCGGCCATTGTTCGTAAAATATTTTTTTTTAATAAATTATGGCCGACGAAATAATTAATTTTCATCGGCCATTGTCCGTAAATAATTATTTTTAAATAACTTATGGCCGACGAAATAATTAGTTTTCGTCGGCCATTGGTCGTAAAATATTTTTTTTAATAAATTATGGCCGACGAAATAATTAATTTTCGTCGGCCATTGTCCGTTTAGCCGACGAAATAATTCATTGTTCGTCGGCCATTCTCTGAAAAAAAAAACCAAAAAAATCAGTGGTTTTACACCTCTCCTATTCCGATGTCCTGTTCACATATAACCAAAATTGAACATAAAAAATCAGAAACCCAACAGTCAACATATTTCAAATTTTTGTTTAAGGGGTTTGGAACCCAGCCTAGCTGGGAGGCTCATCCCCACGCCCGTTCATTAGAAATGAGTTGATTACAAATGAAAGGATTACATCATTTAAATTACTTAATCCGTCGGATTGTAATCGGAATCATCGGATGAGTCTTCTTCGGTTTCTGAATTGCTCGATAGGGGTAATCTATGTCTTTCCTCACCACTAGAGTCCTCGTTAGTTTCTTCAATTGGATCAACATCAACAAGCAGTGGCTCTTCACGTCGAATTCGCACCGGCGTGTCTAGACGAATAAAAGAGGAGTCAGGAATACCGTTTGAGTTGGGCTCTTGATACGCGGTGCCCCCTTCCTCGTTCTCTTCAGCCACTCCAAGTGTAGACGCCCGGTAAATGTTGCGATGGTGGATAGTGTTGACTACTTTCCACGGGTCACCCTTGGCGAGATCATCAAAATAAAACACTTGTTTCACCCATGTGGCTAAAACGAACGGGTCGTCCTCATACCATGATGTACTAGTGTTTACAGAAGTTATGCCGTATTGATCGGTTTTCATGCTCTGCGGCCGTGTGTCAAACCATCTACACTTGAAAAGGTGCACTTTCATGCCTTCCCCGTAATGCAGTTCCACAACTGAATGGAGAACACCGTAATAGTCAACTCCACCATCCCCACCATGTGCCATAACCCCTGAATTTTGTGTTTTCAGTCTGAGGTCTCTGTCTTCACATCGAAATAACACACCATTCACCTTGTACGTCGCATAAACTTTTGAATAGACTGGCCTCCTCGCTAAAAGTCTGAGTTCGTGCGACCAATTTGGGTGATTATCATTTGCAATAAGGTCCATCTGCAACCGTCAGAATCAACTATAAATATGAATAAATATACACAATAATATATGAACACGTATAAAATAGTGTTAAAGGTACGTACCCAGCGGCCGAAATACTCTGCGAATGTCTGGTTGTGGTAATCGCGATCACTTGCTACTCCTTCACAGCGTAGATGTATGTCCTTCCAAAACTGAACTTCTGGACAGTTGATTAGTACCCACCAATGTGCAATGGCTACCTCATAATCTTTCAACTTATAGGAAACTGGCATGTTTCCACTGAGTACAACATCGTCGGAGAGTATGGAAAGATTGAACTGTGAAGGTACATCTTCCGGTATGCTTTCCTGTAACGCTCCGAAATACAGCTTCATGTAGGTAACGCACTCGTGCGCAATATATGCTTCAGCTATACATCCTTCAGGTGCGGATCTGTTTTGGACAAAACCACCGTATTGTCCAAGTTGCCTATAAATCAAGTTTTTAAAGTGTTATGATAATACATTAACACTATATCACATATATTGATGAGGAAATTAACATAAGGTGTAAAATACGTACCTTTCCATCGGATACATCCAAGTGAAGTGCACAGGACCGGTAAGCAACAACTGCCGAGGAAGATGGATCATGAGGTGAGGCATGATGTCGAAAAAATTTGGAGGAAATATCATCTCAAATTTACACATGATATGAACGATGTCTTGTTGCATTTCCCGGAGGTCAGATTTTCTCACTTCCCGTGTGCATACCTTCTGGAAAAATCTTGCCAACGCTACTAACGGCTCCACAACGTGACGGGGAAGGAACGGTCGAATGAAAACAGGGAAGAGACGTTGTAGCAGGATATGATTGTCATGACTTTTCAACCCGTACAGATTGTTGCATTGTCTGTTGACACACTTGGCTATATTTCCAGCAAAGCCTGAAGGATACTTGGCCCGACTTATCCAATGCAAAATTTCTGATTTATGCTCAGGCTTGACGGTGTAAGGAGCTTGAGGCATTTTTCTCTTCCCTTGTTTCAACCATAGTGGTTTTCTGATATTCATGTTTTGCATATCAGTGCGAGCCTTAGGACCGTCTTTCGTCTTCCCCTCCAAGTTCAGCGTTGTGCCCACCACACTTTCAGAAACATTTTTTTCTATGTGCATAACGTCTAGGAAGTGTCGGATCAACAACTTACACCAGTACGGGAGTTCCCACAATATGCTCCTATGTGTCCAGAATTTGTACTCCTCAAGCCTTTCAGGTATTTCCGCTACAATATCGGGATGATTGCTGAGGGGCCCAAAATCGTACTCATTAAGTCTTGCTAAAATTTCTCTTCCTGTCCATCTTCTGGGAGCACGGCCGTGTTCTTCGGTTCCATCAAATGCGGCGGACTCGTAACGCCAGTGGTGATCCGCCGGAAGGAACACACGATGACCCATTCGACATATCTTGTTGCAATGAGGGGTGCTCCCATAATCGGTGAGGCACTATGGACAAGCCTTGTATCCCCTGACAACGCTGCCCGACAACATCCCATAAGCAGGAAAATCACTGATGGTACCAATAACCATGGCATGCATCTGGAACGTCTCCTGCTTGTACTTGTCAAAAGTGGGATGACCAAAGTCCCACAATACCTTAAGTTCTTCAATCAATGGTCTCATATACACATCGAGACATTTCCCTGGGTAACCAGGCCCCGGAATCAACAACGTCAACATATTATATTCCTTCTTCATGCACATCCACGGAGGAAGGTTGTAAGGTACCAAAACCACCGGCCATATACTGTATGAAAGACTCATGGTGCCGAAAGGGTTGAACCCGTCAGTTGAGAGCCCGAGCCTGACGTTTCTGACATCTGACGCAAAATAAGGAAACTCATTGTTTATATGCTTCCAAGCCGCTCCGTCAGAGATGTGTGTCATGATATCTATGTCTCCCGCGTCCCGCTCACCGTGCCACCTCATAGCTTTTGCGGTGGTTTCTGACATGTACAACCGCTCAAGCCTATCTCTCAACGGAAAATACCGAAGCACTTTCACAGGTTTCCTATTGCCTGCTCCCGTCAACTTATATCGGTCAGACTGACATATCGGACATGCGTCAAGGCTAGCAAGGTCATTCCCTTCTGCATCTTTACCCCAGAAGAGAACGCAGTCAAATGCGCATGTATGGATCTTAATGTAGGAAAGCCCTAGATCTTTGAGGATACTTCGGACCTGACGGTGATTGGTAGGATTACGATGACCCTCCTCCAACAACGAAGAAGTGTACTGTAGATATTCATCTACTTGCCTGATAGTCGATTTTGTCTCGACTTTAATCCTCATTACCTCCATCACACTTTCAAGAACTGTCTTCTCAGAACTTGAACACACAGGGGTCTGTTGCAATGCAATCAGTTTGTTGTACTTGTCAAAGGCAGCAGTGTTGACAACTTGTGGGAACGGCTGCACCGGGTCCTGCATATATTGTTCCCCATGTACACCGCTTTCAAAAGGAAACACGTCGTTGACGAATGTCATTGTTGGATCGTTGGATGTACTACTACTGCCCGCCTCAAAATACTGCCCATGATCATGCGATCCATCTAATGATGGCTCACCGTGATATATCCAACGTGTGTACTTCGGCCAAAACCCATTGCTCTTTAGGTGCTCCCATACTGTCCTAATCGGAAATCGACACATATCACTGCGACACTTACATTTCTTGCACGGGCAATAATGGTACGGTCCTTTTGCATTTTCCTCGACGAACTGCATAAAATCCACAACTCCTGTAGTGTATCGTCGGTCATGCCTTGGAAGCGAAATCCAACTCTTATCTCGATCCATATATAGCCTGATAATAATATATATGTATAACTTTAATTAATAATAAATTAATTAACACATATATATTACAATATATATTATTATCAACATCAACTCATATATATATATACCATTAATTAACAACCATTATTTAATTAAGTTCATTACACTATCAACAACCATTAATTAACATATTTATATATATTTTAACACTAATTAAAATAACATTATTAAATTAAAACACATAATTATACTCTAACTGAAAATCAACTCAACTACAACTCAAAATCAACATATATACATACATTCTAACACTAAAACAACAACAAAACAAAAAATCACTTACTATATCAAAATCACTAAAACTCAAAATCAACATATATTGTATATATATATATATATATATACATACCTATATATAGCTCCACAATGTAAGAGAGGACGGATTTCAATAATACCCACAGATTTTTCACTTTTTCTCCCGTTTTTTTTTTAAATGAGCAGCTTCTGTCCAGATCTGAAAATATAAAGACTTATAGCCGACGAAATTGCCAACTTCGTCGGCCATTCTTCCCAAAGTTATATAGCCGACGAAAACTTTAAATTGTCGGCCATTATAGGATTATAGCCGACGAAAAACTTTAAATCGTCGGCCATTCTATGTGTATGGCCGACGAAGTTTTTTTTTTGCCGACGATTTTTAATTTTTACCGACGAAATAATTAATTTTCGTCGGCCATTATTATTATAGCCGACGAAATGATGCATTGTTCGTCGGCTATTCTATGAAAAAAATAAAAAAATAATGATGATGTTAGTGACACTTCGGGTAGCATAAGTCCTCTTTCTCGTGCTTCGATGAAAGGAAAACAGAATGCCAAGCTCTCTGGAGTTTTTATCAAAACAGAATGATGATCAGAAGGTGATCCAGGCTACTAAAATGTTCAAACCGAAAGATCCTTTTTTCGCAGTTATCTTGTAACCATTCGACTTCATTAACTACTTAATCCTCACCAGATAGCAGTTAATGAAGTTGAATGGTTGCAAGATAACTGAGAAAAAAGAATCTTTCGGTATGACCAATTTAGTAGCCTGGATGACCTTCTGATCATCATTCTGTTTTGATAAAAACTCCAGAGAGCTTGGCATTCTGTTTTCCTTTCATCGAAGCACGAGAAAGAGGACTTATGCTACCCGAAGTGTCACTAACATCATCATTATTTTTTTAACACTAATTAAAATAACATCAAAACCGATTACTCTTTAGGATTAAAATAACATCAAAACATATATTAAAACTCAAAATCAACTCATGCAACTAAAACCCAAAATCAACATATATACACATGTACGTACCTATATATAGCTTCACAATGTAAGAGAGGACGGATTTCAACAATATCCACTGATTTTTCACTCTTTCTCCCGTTTTTTGCAAATGAGCAGCGGCTGTCCAGATCTGAAAATATAAAGACTTATAGCCGACGAAATTGTAAAATTCGTCGGCCATACTCCAAAAGTTGTATAGCCGACGAAAATATTAATTCGTCGGCCATTATTGGAGTATAGCCGACGAAAATAAAAATCGTCGGCCATTCTTGTAGAATAGCCGACGATTTTTACTTTTTACCGACGAAATAAAAATCGTCGGCCATTCTATAGGAATGGCCGACGAATTTTTTTTTTAGCGACGAAAAATCATTTCGTCGGCCGTTGTTTTTTTTTTTTCGTCGGCAAAACTCATTTTTCTGGTAGTGCCTCTTAACAGAAGCATCCACAAAATTCAATTAAACTCAGGATTAAAAAGAATTGTCAAATCTCTTGCACCCTTCAGCCGTAACATTCAAACACAAATACAAACGGTGAGCATAACAGTGCACAAAGTATGCATAAGGACACTCTTCAAGAAACAATGTTTGCAACCCAGTATAAATGTCTCTCATATTACTAGCTAGCACCGTTATACCCTTGACCTCTCATGTTTCTCACTTGAAGATTGTACATAGTAAGTACTTTCGAGATCTCATTTTTAAGAGTTTGTGAGGTAGTGTCAGGAATACTTACAATCATAAAAAAAAATGATCTCGAATCAAGCCTTGAGAATCAACAAATCTAAGAATAATTACCATATGTTCCTTACCAGAAGAGTCTAACGCTTCATCAACAAGAATACAATACTTCATCATGTATCTTGCTCCTCACTCTATGACCAAGGATATTTAAGAGTTGCTTTTGAAGTGTTAGACTTATATACTTGGCATTTCTAGGAGCATTTCCCAACACAACTCTCTCAACATCCTCACTCATTTTTAAAAAAGACTTTATAACTTCAAGAAAATATCTTTGGTTCTAGGAGCTTATTGCAGATTCATAATGACCTTTAAAAGGAGCTCCTTGATTAGCTGACAATCTTACACTCTATATTGAAGCCTTAAGCCTCAATCAATTGTCTTCCACATCTTTCAATGACCTTGTCTCAAGAACTGTTTCAATATAACCATTCAGGTTTCTTAACGTACATAATCCCTTTTTGCATTGCATCATTACGTAAAAAAAAATTATGTAAAACTTCCAACATGTTTCACCAACATATTATTACTAGCGTAAACCTTGTTCCAACTTCTAAACCCTTCCACAGTGAATGCATGATGCTGATAATCTTTAGTGTAAAAAAGAAAGCAAGGAAAGCAATATGCTCTATCAACAACAATTAAATACTCATGCCATTTATTATCCTTGAACCAAGAATACTTAAAATTACTGTTTTGATCCCCATATTTGGTCATTGAAAACTCCAACTCAGATTGAAATGGGTCCAACAAAGTATAGGCTTTTCGAACAATATCATGATCATTCACTGAATAATCCCATATAGGTTAACGTAATCTAAGATCACGTTCATAAGCATTGATCCTATATGGTGGCTTTAAAGGTTGAGATTGACCCATGGAGACTGAATCGAAGGTTCTGGTTGATCATCAAAATTTGGAGAAGATATGGAAGGATTAGAATGCAGATTTGAACTTCCAAACTCAAGATTTCTTGGAGAAAATGAAGTAATTTTTTTTTGTACGCTTCGGTTTTGACTCAAGGTTTGACATTTTTAATCTAATACACCTATAATCATTGAAAAACTTATATCAGACAACCATCATTCTAGTAGCAGAGATACAATCAACAACCCAACATAAATACATAATTGAAAAAATTAGAAAATAACAACCTAGCATTCTAGAAGCATATATACATCAAGCACTCAAGCAAAATGAGAAATTGAAACAAACCTGAGAGAAACCCAGCATTCAAGCGTCACAGCAAACACAAACCTAGAACCCCAATTGAGAAATTCGCCCCACATGATCAAATTAAACTAATCAGTCTCATCTCTTGTGTAAATTGTAGAATATCAAAAACCCATAAACAAGAACATATTAGAATACACTAAAATTGAGAAATTATAAGACCATGAAAAATTAGAAAATTGGCCAATTACTACCTCGTTGTTGATAGAGGCTAGTGGGCGGCGGTGGTGGAGGGCACACCAGCGCTGGTGGTCGCTGCAGAGATAGGTGGGTCAGTGGGTGGCTGGATGCAGTAGCCCAGAAGAGTGAGTGAATTGAGGTTGAGGATTGTTGACTGAGGAAGAAGATGAGTAGAGGAAGGGAGGAAATAAAGTCGGGTGGGGGACTATGGGTGCTTCAGTATTAGTGTGGTTAAAAACAAAATGTTAATACCTAGGTTTTTTTTTTCTTTTTTCTGAGGTGGGGGGAGGGGAGTGCTTGAGTCGCACCGTGCAACACAGTAGATTCACGCCTTACACTAGTCCTTGATTACATACAGCGAGCTAGACACTCAAACAAGTTGAGATTGCATAGCATTTAATGAGATTGAAATTGCCCAAGTTGAGATTCCATTTGATGAGATTGAGAAAGGGAGACTTTAAAAAGATCAAAGGTCTAAAACCCTAAATCTATGAGAGTACTCTTAGCAAGACACTCAAAGAAGACACCCAAATTTGGAATCCAGTTTTATGACACCAGACAAGACAATTTGATATGACATTACGACCTTAGAGGAAGTTATTTTGTACGCAGTGGTTATCACTCTTACAGGCATGTGAAGTTTCAGTCTCAGGGTTCTTCTAAGAGTAGTGGCCGGGATTGTGCTTGGTAATTCTTTATGGGGTTAAATATGGGGTCTCGACATACCCCCATAGGTTCGTTGTTTTGCACAGAAAGTTCTCAAAGGCATTATTCCCACTAAATGGGCACTGGCTAAGAAATGTAGCCTCATTGATGTGGAATATCCTTTGATTAATTTTTTGGAAGACGACCTCGATTTATTCAAGAATTGCAGGTCTACAAAATAATTCTGGTTGTTTGGCCCTCTAAGTCTTCGCTCTCAAGACTCCCCAATGCAATGCATGGCGGATTGGGTACGTGAGGTTTGGAGTACTCTGTGTCAGGAGCAACGTAAGTTATTCTTTATATTGCATGTGCTTTGTAGACGAATAGGAACTCAGTTGTGTGGAGGGGGTCGGGTAATACTTTTAATCCTTTAAACACAACATGTCGGGCTACTCATTTGCTGAACAGAGTGTTCACAAGACAAAACCATAAAAGCTCTCAAGAAAGAGAACAAAGTGGCAAACTCCTCCAAGATGACGTCTCAAGCTAAATATTGATGGAGCATTTCATGATGAAATAATGCAAGGTGGAATGGGTAATATGAGATGATAAAGGTATGTTTTTAGCCGCTGTTGCTAGACCTTTTTCTTTTATTTGGTTCGCTTTGCATATGGAACTTGAGGCTTTGAGGGCAAGTTTATTGATAATTATTCACCAAGATTGGCATAATGTCGATATTGAGACAACTTATGCTAGTGTGTTCAAGGTTCTAAAAGGCGCTAGGCGACACTAATCGGTAGAGGCACCTTCTAGCGCCTAGGCGACTAGGCGTGGATTAATCGGAATTAGACGTTTTCTAGGCGTTTTCTAGGCGATATTAATTAAATATATATATATATAAATATTTATATATGTGAAATAATGAATATTTAAAATATTTCTATAATTTAATTAGCAAAAATATAGACTAAAATTAATAAAATGTCATAATATCCCAACCAAAATATAGCTCAAATGAAATAAGTGACAAATTACATAACACAATCCATCAAAAGTAAAAACATAACAAAGTAAAATCAAACCACATAACTTTCATCCACATTGTGACCCTCGAAATCAAAGTCATAATCGACAACATCATCCTCATCATCCGATGTAAACCCTTCATCATCAAGTTCTCTTACTCCAACATTACGGGAACTTCTTCTCCTAGGCTCTTGAATACCCTCTCCATCCCAAGTAATGTCGGAATCTACATCATCATCACCTCCTTCAACAAGCCATCCTTGAGCTTCAATTGGATCCTTAGCAACAAGTGGATCTTTCACACTTTTCCTTTTATTGCTAATCTTAGCATTAAATTGCACATAAACCAAATTGCTCACTCTTGTTGCATCCAATCTATTCCTTTTTTTTCGTATGAACCTACATCCAATCAAATATAACACCAACTATTTTAACTAACAATAACTAAACCATGTTATAAAAATAGTAGCTAAACTATTTAGTGTGCAACCATTAATTGAGAACAACTAAAGACCAAAAACAGTAGCTAAAACAGCTCTAAAACAGTAGCTAAACATACTAAAAACAGTAGCTAAAAACAGCTCCAAAATAGTAGCTAAAACAGCTCCAAAACAGTAGCTAAACAGCTCCAATTTCTCCAAAACAGCAGCTAAAAACAGCTCCAAAAACAATAGCTAACAGTCTCCAATTTCTCCAAAAACAATAGCTCAATTTCACCAAAAATTGTTGCTCCAAAACACAACAACTAATTGAAATATAGCATCCTAATATTGAGTACTTACTCCTTCAAAAGCGCTCCAATTTCTCTCACACCCGGAAGAGCTAGTGGTTAATGAGAGGATCCTTATAGCCATCCTTTGTAGTTTTGGAACATGAACTCCATAAGTAGACCACCAATCAACTAAATAAGCAAAAAAATCCACAATTAATTGAGAACATCTAAACAACTCCAAAAAATATAACTAACAAATTGTAAAAGTTCATACCGGGATCAAAATTGGACTTGGAACATGTGCTCAAGGCATTAGGTCTTCCAAAATTACCTTCTTTCTTTTTGTACATCTTGAACTCTTCACTAGTTATGTGACTTTGCATTTCAACATCATTCGGAAAGAATCTCTCCACACAATCAAGAAACCCGGTCATGACATGTTGATTCAAACCTATGCTCTCATCTTGATAGAAGTAAAATGGGTTCAAGAGATATGCGGTCAAATGTAATTGACTATCGAGCCTACCACTTGCCTTTTTCTCAATGATATCCAAGATAGGACGATATGTAACTTCTACACCATTGAATGCTTTCTTAATCCCTTCTTTAGCTTGTTCAAGTTCTCCATGCAACCATCCCATAGACGGTTTGTCTCCATCAACCATTTGAAGAACCTTAAACAAAGGACCAAATACGCTTAAGCAAAGTGAAACCCCACTCCAAAAGCTATTACTCAACATAGAGTTAAATGCCGCTTGACCCTTTAAAGTCTTTGATGGTTTTAAGTCACGCCAATCATCACTAGCGACCATAGTCCTCAACTCATTTCTCTTATCATTCAAGCTTTGCAAAGTTAGAAAACTTGTTGCAAATCTTGTGACTCCCGGCCTCACCAAGTCTCCTTTCCCCGTATTCTTTCTCATCAATGCTAAAGTCTTGTGATGTGCATAAATGAAAACGGTGAAAGCTTTTGCCTTGTCGATCACAACCTTGAACTTCGGTTCATTGACAATATCCTTGAGCATGAGATTAATTGTGTGAGCCGCACATGAAGTCCAATATATACTTGGTCTTTTCAACTTCAACAAATCCGCCGCCGCCATATTGTTGCTTGCATTGTCCGTAACCACTTGAACCACCTTTTCTTCGCCAACATCTTCAATGCATTTGTCGACGTACTCGAAGATAAACTTTCCGGTGTGTGCATCCTCCGAACATTCTTTAGAAGAAAGAAAAGTAGTGCCTTCTTTGCAATTGACACACAAATTCATGATACTTCTTCTCTTTCGGTCGGACCATGCATCCGTCATAATTGAACAACCATGTCTAGCCCACTCCTCTTCTTGATTCTTAAGAGAATTCTTTGTTCTCTCAACTTCTTCCTTCAATAAAGGCTCTCTCAATAGGTATTGGCTTGGTGGTTTATACCCCAGTCCAAATTGACCAACCGCCTCTACAAATCTCACAAAACTATCACAATCAATTGCATGAAAAGGAATCCCGGCTTCATACATCCATCTAGCCAAATATTGATGCACACTATGTGTTCTTTCTTTTGAAATTGCATCATGAATATTTTGTTGCCGCATACTTTTCTTTTTTTCTATAGCGGGCTCCGGATCAATATTGGATACAAACTTATCCATCGGACCAAGATTATGTGGTTCTTTTCTTGCCCCTCGAATCTCTACTTCCTCTTCATCGATGACTTGAACTTCTTCTCTCACTTCATTTCGATGATAGGCTTTTGCCCTCTTTTTTTGTTTTGGAGCGGTTAACGCCTCTATACATTTCTTCTTGTCATCCGGAGTAGCATTGGGACACCCTTTTACATTTGGTGAATTACCGGCAATATGTTGCTTTACTCTATATACTCCCCCGGTCATGAGTTTTCCACACAATTTACACTTTGTTTTATCCGCATCTTTACTATCCCTCAATTCACCATACAACCATCCTATATCTTCGGAGTTACGCTTCAAAGGCATCACCGATTCTGCAGTATCTGCACTGGTTGGATTCGATGCCGCACATGAAGACGTTGGATTACTACTAGGAGTGCTTGTCATTTTCTCTGCAACATTCACAAATAAAAATAGAATAATGGCAAGTCAGCATTCACAATCACAAGTCACAGCAGCCAATTCCAATCAAAAAGCACAAATAGAAATGCAATAATGGAAGCTGCATGATGATTACAGGAGTTACAGACTTGCAAATAGAAAAAAAATAATGGCAAGTCACATTCACAGGCTTCACAGTAGTAAATCCAGTAATTCAATTTCAGTATTTCACAGCTAGGACCATACGATCCAGCCTACATATTTCACATTACCAATTTCCATCTTTCTTGATCTTAAGCTTCAACCATACGATCCAGCCTACATATGTGTATCAACTCAAACTCCACAGAGCAAGTTTCGCATCGAAATGAACCAAGGCATGATCAATAAATCTTGAACAGAATATAGAACTCCAAAACATATCCAACAACAAGAAGAGCAAACCAGAATTAGACACAAGGCCTCTCCAATCCTCAACTCTATGTAATCCCAATATATATATGATAATCATACTCATACACAGTAAACCCGTCAGAGCAGCAAAACTCAAGGTTAGAACAGTGAAGCCCCAAGACCCCATCTCCTCCATTTATTGAATTAAACAACTCAGTTCATTCCTACACTTTCAGAATACCAACAAAAGCCAGGAAATAACATCTCAAACCATCACCACCACTGCCATGAACAGTAACCCGACACTGCATGAAAAACCCCAATATCCAATTCTTGTAAACTCAACCAACCTCAAAACTAATTATAAATAATGGCAAGTCAGCATTTAAAATAGCAATCACAGGATTCACAGGCTTCACAGAATCACAGTACAAACCAGTGAAACCATCAATCTCACATTACAGTACAAACCAAATTCACAGTACAAACCAGATTCACAGATTCACAGTAC
The DNA here is from genome assembly GCA_963682095.1 of Potentilla sterilis. Classification (NCBI taxonomy): domain Eukaryota; kingdom Viridiplantae; phylum Streptophyta; class Magnoliopsida; order Rosales; family Rosaceae; genus Potentilla; species Potentilla sterilis. The sequence goes on along the minus strand of OY821757.1, from coordinate 28,497,016 downwards.
AAACCAGATTCACAGGCTAGACAGCAGACGTGAGCGGCGGCGGCGGCCGGAGCTCGGACGGTCGTTGAGGACGGAGATCAGAGGAGGGTGCGGAGAGGCGGAGAGAGACTCTAGAGTCTAGAGGCGCGATAGATTTTAGATTTGAGAATTGGGTTTAAAATTTGGTTTTTTTTTTTTTTTTCCGCCCAGCGGCGCCCAGGCCCGCCTAATTCGCCCAGAAGCCTAAAACATGGAATATCTCGATTATAGACAAAATTCCCTCATTTTGGCTCGCCTAGCTCGCCTTTTAGAACACTGAGTGTGTTACATACTATTCAAGGAGATGCTGAAGACTTGTCTGATGTTAGTAACAATGGTAACATAGTGATGGATTGTAAGGATTATTTGAGTACCATGCATTAACTCTTATTCTTTACGGTATATTTTTCGAAAAGCAAATAGTGTTGCTCATATATATGTTAGCACATCTTGCTAGTTATGATTATTTAAATGAGTATTGGATAGAGGAGGCACTTGTGATTATCCAGGATGTCCTCCATGAGGATTCTTGTACTAGTACCCGAGGTGTAGGTAGTATGTCCCCAGAGTTTCTTAGTTTTCATTTTTCTTAGTATGCACTTTTCCCACACATTTCTGGTAATTCGCTTGATTACGACAATCAAGCAATATGTAACTAGGCATACGACAATCATATGAAATTACAAATAGAGTTGTGGATAACAACTTCGTGATATCCTATATTTAATTATTATCGAGTAAATTGATAAAGTATAGACGGAAATATATCGACTGACAATATTTCGTTTGGTATCAACTTGATCTTTATGATCAATTTCTTGATGTCACCGTCTGTGTCAATATGTATAATACAGATCATGTATATACATGCTTCTAAATATATGTATAATAATATTAAATAAAGTAAAATAACAATAGATATATAAGAGAAAAAAAAGGAGTGGTCTAAATGGATACACTTGAACTGACATAAGGGGGATAAAAAAAAAAAAAAGTTTAGGCACTGTAGAGCAGGAGAGAGAAGGAGGTCTCGAGAACACTCTCGAGAAAGAAAGGAGAGGAAAAAGAGTGAGAGAGGGACTAGGACCTCTGAGTCATAGTTTAGGAAAGAAGCATGAAAATCAACTTCACCTGCTCTCGAGTTTGATCTCCAATAACATAACTCAGAAAATTAATAGATCCTTCAATGATAACGACGCTCTCGAGAACCTTAAAAAAGCTATGATGTGCTCGATGGCAGTAGTAATAGGTATACTTTTTTTCTACACAGATGCGATAATAAGAGTAATTTTATAATTAATTTGGTATTTGTAAAATATCGATTGTAGCTGACATAATTCTAAAGCACCTCAATTCCGGATTATTTCCCATTAATCTAAGTCTGGGTATTAGAAACTTACCCACACGTGTGTGACGGTGTTAGGGAACCCTAAAACGCTAGCATCTAAATAATTAATTCAAATACAAACAAATAATTAAAGTCATAGTATGCATATGATCCAAAATTTGATCCTAGGTTTTGTGTACACCAGATGTACTTTGCCAGAGGGAGATAAGCAACAAACAGGAAAGAAATTGCATAATCATATCGACAACGTGTGTGACGGTGTCAGGAGCAGAATCATGAGCGTATCGAATCGGTTTAGAAATTTGTCAATGAGTTGTTGAACGAGAAGCAAGAACGAATAAGGAATTTAGAGGTAGAAGATGAGCAACTGAGGATTGGTTTGAATGAGAAGCGAGAGAAGATTGTAAATTAAGATGAAACTGATAGACTCATGAGGAAATTGAAAATATTCGTTGACAACAATCGAGATAGAATAAGTCAAAACCACTATAATCAGTACCAAGGTAATGTTGGAGATAAATATCTCAATTCGGAAACTTTATGCTGCCGAGTATGATGAAACATGGATAAAATACTTAACATCGTATTGGGTCTGCATTTGCTATTTTGAATACTGAATTTTGAAATATAATAGAGAGCTTGAGTAGAGCATGTGAATGTAAATAAGGGACAAGCTCTCTCCTCTACTGGTGAAAGTTATATAACTCAGGGAGACACATACAATAAAGACTTAACAGAGTACGTATTTGAAAGAATCAGGCTTTAGACTTCAAATCTTAACGGTCAATGCATACCTAACTTCATTACCTAAAGTAGTATCTCCAGCTACTACAACTTAGTTACTTGCAGTGGTAAGATTAGCACAGAAATATCAGTTATGAGAAACATGTGACAGACAAAGTGTCGTGTGATGAGTTTCAAAGGATGTTATGATAAATACATATTTCAACATATTAAGTGTTGAATTATTCATACTGTGTAACTTTATGTAAACTTTTCCTTATGTTATATCTATATTAATAAATAAAGTTTTTTTTTTCGTGTGTGTACTGATAACAAAACTATTCATTTTGTAACAAAGTTTGTAGTTCTTGTTTTTCTCAGTATGTATTTTTGCATCCAACAAGCATTTCACATATGATTTTTTGTGCCTCTCTACAATTTTCCCACACATTTATGGTTGTTCGCTTGAGTACGAAAATCATATGAAATTACAAATAGAGTTGTAGATAACAACATACCCACACGTTTAGTGTTTGGACAAAATACTTGTTACCCCCCCCCCCCCCCCCCCCCCCAACCTTTTTACCTAAAAACAGTTCTGTCCCTCTGTTTTCAAATTAAACTGGTAGATCCTTAATCTCCCATATTTCAACAATTTAGTCAATTCCGTCAAATAAATCCATTATTGGCAAACTTTAGGTATTAAAATGACCAATACCCCTGCTGAAAATCTTTTTTATTTTTCCCATTCTCTTTTAAATTTTTTTTGGGGTCAAATTAAGTACCTCTCTCTATATATAAATATATAATTATATATATAAACCAAAAGTATAACAATAATATCAAACAAAAAAAGAGTTGATGAACAAAAACAAAAGAGAAAAAAAAAATTGATTTTGAACAGGGGTATTTTCGTTATTTTAGAAATTTAACGGAATATTTTGACGGTCATCTAACGGAATGTACCAAATTGTTGAAATATGGGAAATTAAGGATCTACTAGTTTAATTTGAAAGCAAAAGGACAAAACTATTTTTAAGTAAAGATTTTAGGGGATAACAAGTATTTACTCTATCAAGAACCGAGACGAACGCCTACTAAGCTCTTATTACAATTCCCTTAATTTAATTAACTAGATGAATGTACCATGGCCAACTCTAAGTCACAAGTTCATAACAAAACATATTGAGAAAATGATCTCAACAGTCCCTGAACTTTAGTGCACCAGACAATATTGTACCTGAACTCTCAATGGTATCAATGTGATACCCAGACTCTTATTTTCTTATCAATGTCATACCTTTGTCAACTATTAGGGGTAAAACTGACTTTTTCAAAAATAAAATTTAATTTAATTTTTTTTTCTCCTTATTTTCTACTTCTCTAAAACTTAATTATCTGCCAATCCTAAGATCTAGCCTTCAACATGCCAATCTTTTCACCTAACGACCTCCTGTCTAAACGGTTACTATTCTGGCGGTATCACTGCTGTCTTGGCATGGAGAGTTTCTTAAGTTCTAGTTAAGCAGAAAAACAATCTCAAATACCAATTCTAGGAGGTAGTCCTCCACCTGGGGTTTGAGAGGTTTAACAAAACAAGCAATCTCAAAGACCACTCTTAGGCGGTAATCCGCCACCCGGGGTTTGAGAAAGTTTAAAATAAACAAACTAAAATTTTGACGGATATGCGGAACATCAACTGAAATTTATTTATTCAAACATACATACATATACATAACCCAGAGCCTCACTCTTGGGTAAACAGCTAAAAGCTGTTTAGCTACTCATGCTTAAATTTAAAACAAAAACTTACTTGGAAATAGGTGAAACCACACCGGATAACTTAGCTAGATATAGTTCCTACAGACAGTACTATACTCACTTAGACACTCCTATTTTACAAATACTCACAACTTTAAGGAAAACACTCTTTCAAGACTCTGAAACTATGTGTGCTCTGCTCGTTTTCTCCTCGAATGCCTTCAAATGAGAGTGTCCTTCCCTTTTATAGAAGCCGGACCCCAAACTAAAATTGAAACGCCTTAAGAAAAAGGAGATCAGAGGAATCTTATTGCTGATAAGATTTTATCTTTTTCTCCTTTTGAATTTTGTCCACTTCTGTCGGCAACCATTTATTTCTTAACTCTTCGAAAAGTTATTTGTCACTATGCGTCGACAACCACTTATTTCTTATCTTACATAAAGTTGTTTGTCGCAATGCGTCGGCAACCACTCAGCATTCCATTTGGTTGATAATGTTGTGCAATTCCTCATCACAGAAAGAGGCACCCGAATCTGAATATCCAACATCTGGTACCACACCACACCATCATCCTCATTATCTATATCTGAGTCATAAGGATTTTGGTGCTTATGCTCTCCTTCCAATTTCTCTGTCCAAGTTGTGGTGGCTAATGTCCCATCTACTTCACGCCTTTCTAAGGCCCTGTAAAAATCACAATTTTCTGGAGGGGGATGGTTATTGCTAGTAACCATTATTTTTCTCCACTTGCTAGAAGAGTGGCAGAACGATCTTTCTGAACCAGTTTCTGTATATTGATTATCGTCATTGCTTTCATTCAAGGGATGCTCTGGTTTGGCTTGCCATTCCTTGATGCTGAATTATTTCTATTTGTACGACCTTGAATTATTCTGACATAATGATAAAGAAAGATATAGCTCACTCGTCCTTCTTTGGTTGTCCATTCCGGAGGAGTTGAAATGAACTTCAATCTTAAAATATATCCATCTGGTCTAACATTCTTGACTGCTTCATAGATTATTTCTGGAAGACCTTCTAAGTCTTTATTAGTTTTTGTCCAAAGGTTATGGACAAAACCATTTTCTAGTATCCAATGCTTATGCTTCTGCGGATGTTCTGTTTGAACATCAACCAGATATCTCCCGTAGTAAGGACCTGCTACAACTGATAGAGTAGATTGGAGCTCTTTCCTGTTCTTAAAATCTCCTAAGAGATTATGAAAACGGAACCATTCAAATTCTGATAAGGCTACTATAGGGACCTTTGCACTTTCTGGATTCTCAAGATATAGTATCTCAAGATTTTTCTTAGGGACTTTTTTCTTTTCTTCCAAATCGTAACTGCAGAATTCTTCAGTCAAAGCTTCAAGAGCTTGAAGTACGAGTGCTTCGTTCTTTTCACGCAAAGCCGTTAGGATGTTGTCTATAATGACCTTTTGGTTGAACTGTAAAACTCTGGTTGTTCTAAATACTGGCTTTTCATAAATCCTCATCGGATGATTAAAGATTTTCTTCATTCCTGTTACAATCGGTTGTTTGCTTTTGAGGACTGCTAGACTGTCATGTGTTGGTTTGGCTCTTTCTTCCGCCGTTTGAGGTGGTCTTGTTGATTTTTTTTTTAATCGGTCATTCGTAACCGTAGTTCTAAGGTGCTGTAAGAACTCATTTAAGAGTTGTCTCTCTTCTGAATTCACATATTGTATTTCATCCTGTAAAGGAATTTTGCTGTTTTGATAATCTCCCCAACCTGCTGGGTCTGGTTGAATCCTTTCTGAGGTTTTGCTTGATTCTGCAGGAAAATATGACACTATGTACTGATATCCAGGTCCATCATGTAGAGGGCCTACAGTTTTATCTCCGCTCTTGTATCTCTCCCACATAGCTTTCTCTTTTGTTCTTGATTCTCTGTCTTCGGGCACTGATTTTTCTCTTAGCCCAAAGTCTGGCTTTCTCCGTTCTTCAAGTTCCGGCTCTGGTCTTCTGTTTCTTGGATTTCGACCTTCATCTCTTTTAAACATTGGCATTTCTCTTGTTAGAGCATCAGGCAAATAATTCTTGTCTCCTGCAATCATTTCAACATCATATTCATATTGAGATAAAAATATTTGCCATCGAAGAACTCTTCCTCTATCAGCTGCATCTGTTAACTTATAATTTTTGAAATTTTTTACTCTTTTGTTATCAGTTCTAACCAGAAACTTATTTCCTAAAAAAACTTCTGCACCCTTAATAGATTTTATCAGGGCAAGTACTTCTTTATCTCCCGTGGAGTAATTCAATTCTGCAGGATTGAACTTTCCTGACAAGAATTTACAAATCTTTTCTTGATTCGTATCTGTCGTGATTGCCAAAACTACTCCTGCCCAGTAATAATCATTTGCATCAGTCTGCAAAACAATTAAGTCACCTTCTTCAGGTAACTACAAAGGAGGGAGGTTGTTTGTGAGCTCTTTGATTTTCTTAACGGTGTTGCTATCATCTGTTGTAAATGACTATTTCCTTTTTGAGCTTGTCAGGGTGATTTACCTGATATCTGTTTCTCCACCGGTTGCTGAAACTGTTAGTTATAATATCTTGAATCTATGAGAGTCCAAGATAAAAGATCATTTCTTGTAGATCTCATTGAATCTAAATCTGGGCGCATATGCTTCTCTTACGCTAAATTCAATTTCATTATACTCAAATTCTTGAGCATTTATGAGCTGTACAGGTGGTACAGCATGTCTTTTACTGAGTATTCTACTAAGCATTTTTATGTCTCTTTTGGATACTTTTCATTCGAGTAATTTAGGTTCGCTAAATTTAAACTCGCTTTCTACCTTTGGTGAAGGTATGATAATCTTGCTAGCCACGGTCTGTGCAAGCCACGGTCTGTGCTAGTATGATAATCTTGCTAGCCACGGTCTGTGCTGGAAGCAAATGAGCAACAATACTCCCTCCGTGACAAAAATGTTTTACAGTCCATGTACCTGACACTACCAGAAAAAACAGTATTACCGACGAAAAAAAAAAACGGCCAACGACATACTTTTTTCGTCGGCTATTCCCAAGAATGGCCGATGATTTTTTATTTCGTCGCTAAAAATAAAAAATCGTCGGCTATTCCCCAAGAATGGCCGACGATTTTTTCTTTCGTCACTAAAAAATATTTTTCGTCGGCTATACCCATAGAATGACCGACGATTTGGATTTTCGTCGGCCTTTCTCTTAAAGTATAGCCGACGAAAACTTTAGAAAGTTTGGCCGACGAAATTCTAATTTTCGTCGGCTATAAGTCTTTATATTTTCAGATCTGGACAGAAGCTGCTCATTTAAAAAAAAACGAAAAAAAACGGGAGAAAGAGTGAAAAATCTGTGAGTATTGTTGAAATCCGTCCTCTCTTACATTGTGGAGCTATATATAGGTACGTATATGTGTATATATGTTGATTTTGAGTTTTAGTTGAGTTGATTTTGAGTTTTAGTGATTTTGATATAGTAAGTGATTTTTTGTTTTGTTGTTGTTTTAGTGTTAGAATGTATGTATATATGTTGATTTTGAGTTGTAGTTGAGTTGATTTTCAGTTAGAGTATAATTATGTGTTTTAATTTAATGTTATTTTAATTAGTGTTAAAATATATATAAATATGTTAATTAATGGTTGTTGATAGTGTAATGAACTTAAATAATGGTTGTTAATTAATGGTATATATATATATATATATATATATATATATGAGTTGATGTTGATAATAATATATATTGTAATATATATGTGTTAATTAATTTATTATTAATTAAAGTTACACATATATATTATTATCAGGCTATATATGGATCGAGATAAGAGTTGGATTTCGCTTCCAAGGCATGACCGACGATACACTACAGGAGTTGTGAATTTTTTGCAGTTCGTCGAGGAAAATGCAAACGGGAATGATTACCATTATTGCCCGTGCAAGAAATGTAAGTGTCGCAGTGATATGTGTCGATTTCCGATTAGGACAGTATGGGAGCACCTAAAGAGTAATGGGTTTTGGCCGAAGTACAAACGTTGGATATATCACGGTGAGCCATCATTAGATGGATCGCATGATCATGGGCAGTTTTTTTAGGCGGGCAGTAGTAGTACATCCAACGATCCAACAATGGCATTCGTCAACGACGTGTTTCCTTTTGAAAGCGGTGTACGTGGGGAACAATATATGCATGACCCGGTGCTGCCCTTCCCACAAGTTGTCAACACTGCTGCCTTTGACAAGTACAACAAACTGATTGCATTGCAACAGACCCCTGTGTCTTCAAGTTCTGAGAAGACAGTTCTTCAAAGTGTGATGGAGGTAATGAGGATTAAAGTCGAGACAAAATCGACTATCAGGTAAGTGGATGAATATCTACAGTACACTTCTTCGTTGTTGGAGGAGGGTCATCGTAATCCTACCAATCACCGTAAGGTCCGAAGTATCCTCAAAGATCTAGAGCTTTCCTACATTAAGATCCATGCATGCGCATTTGACTGCGTTCTCTTCTGGGGTAAAGATGCAGAAGGGAATGACCTTGCTAGCCTTGACGCATGTCCGATATGTCAGTCTGACTGATATAAGTTGACTGGAGCAGGCAATAGGAAACCTGTGAAAGTGGTTCGGTATTTTCCGTTGAGAGATAGGCTTTAGCGGTTGTACATATCAGAAACCACCGCAAAAGCTATGAGATGGCACGGTGAGCGGGATGCGGGAGACGCAGATATCATGACACACATCTCTGATGGAGCGGCTTGGAAGCATATAAACAATGAGTTTCTTCATTTTGCGTCAGATGTCAGAAACGTCAGGCTCGGGCTCTCAACCGACGGGTTCAACCCTTTCGGCACCATGAGTCTTTCATACAGTATATGGCCGGTGGTTTTGGTACCTTACAACCTTCCTCCGTGGATGTGCATGAAGAAGGAATATAATATGTTGACGTTGTTGATTCCGGGGCCTGGTTACCCAGGAAAATGTCTCGATGTGTATATGAGACCATTGATTGAAGAGCTTAAGGTATTGTGGGACGTTGGTCATCCCACTTTTGACAAGTACAAGCAAGAGACGTTCCACATGCATGCCATGGTTATTGGTACCATCAGTGATTTTCCTGCTTATGGGATGTTGTCGGGCAGCGTTGTTAGGGGATACAAGGCTTGTCCAGAGTGCCTCAGCGATTATGGGAGCACCCCTCATTGCAACAAGATATGCCGAATGGGTCATCGTGTGTTCCTTCCTGCGGATCACCACTGGCGTTACGAGTCCGCCGCATTTGATGGAACCGAAGAACACGGTGGTCCTCCCAGAAGATGGACGGGAAGAGAAATTTTAGCAGTGCTTAATGAGTACGATTTTGGGCCCCTCAGCAATCATCCCGATATTGTAGCGGAAATACCTCAAAGACCTGAGGAGTACAAATTCTGGACACATAAGAGCATATTGTGGGAACTCCCGTACTGGTGTGAGTTGCTGATCCGTCACTTCCTAGACGTTATGCACATAGAAAAAAATGTTTCTGAAAGTGTGGTGGGCACAACGCTGAACTTGGAGGGGAAGACGAAAGACGGTCCTAAGGCTCGCACTGATCTGCAAAACATGAATATCAGAAAACAACTATGGTTGAAACAAGGGAAGAGAAAAATGCCTCAAGCTCCTTACACCGTCAAGCCTGAGCATAAACCAGAAATTTTCCATTGGATAAGTCGTGCCAAGTATCCTTCAGGCTTTGCTGGAAATATAGCCAAGTGTGTGAACAGACAATTCAACAATCTGTACGGGTTGAAAAGTCATGACAATCATATCCAGCTACAACGTCTCTTCCCTGTTTTCATTCGACCGTTCCTTCCCCGTCACGTTGTGGAGCCGTTAGTAGCGTTGGCAAGATTTTTCCAGAAGGTATGCACACGGAAAGTGAGAAAATCTGACCTCCGGGAAATGCAACAAGACATCGTTCATATCATGTGTAAATTTGAGATGATATTTCCTCCAAATTTTTTCGACATCATGCCTCACCTCATGATCCATCTTCCTCGGCAGTTGTTGCTTACCGGTCCTGTGCACTTCACTTGGATGTATCCGATGGAAAGGTACGTATTTTACACCTTATGTTAATTTCCTCATCAATATATGTGATATAGTGTTAATGTATTATCATAACACTTTAAAAACTTGATTTATAGGCAACTTGGACAATACGGTGGTTTTGTCCAAAACAGATCCGCACCTGAAGGATGTATAGCTGAAGCATATATTGCGCACGAGTGCGTCACCTACATGAAGCTGTATTTAGGAGCATTACAGGAAAGCATACCGGAAGATGTACCTTCACAGTTCAATCTTTCCATACTCTCCGACGATGTTGTACTCGGTGGAAACATGCCAGTTTCCTACAAGTTGAAAGATTATGAGGTAGCCATTGCACATTGGTGGGTACTAATCAACTGTCCAGAAGTTCAATTTTGGAAGAACATACATCTAAACTGTGAACAAGTAGGAGGTGATCTCGATTACCACAACCGTACATTCGCAGAGTATTTCGGCCGCTGGGTACGTAACTTTAACACTATTCTATACGTGTTTATATATTATTGTGTATAATTATTCATATTTATAGTTGATTCTGATGGTTGCAGATGGACCTTATTAAAAATGATAATCACCCAAATTGGTCGCACGAACTCAGACTTTTCGCGATGAGGCCGGTCTATTCAAAATTTTATGCGACGTGCAAGGTGAATGGTGTGTTATTTCGATGTGAAGAGAGAGACCTCAGACTGAAAACACAAAATTCAAGGGTTATGGCACATGGTGGGGATGATGGAGTTGACTATTACGGTGTTCTCCATTCAGTTGTGGAACTACATTATGGGGAAGGCATGAAAGTGCACCTTTTCAAGTGTAGATGGTTTGACACACGGCCGCAGAGCATGAAAACCGATTAAGAAGGCATAACTTCTGTGAACACTAGTACATCATGGTATGAGGACGACCTGTTCGTTTTAGCCACATGGGTGAAACAAGTGTTTTATCTTGATGATCTCGCCAAGGGTGACCCGTGGAAAGTAGTCAACACTATCCACCATCGTAACATTTACCGGGCGTCTACACTTGGACTGGCTGAAGAGAACGAGGAAGGGGGCACCGCGTATCAAGAGCCCAACTCAAACGGTATTCCTGACTCCTCTTTTATTCGCCTAGACACGCCGGTGCGAATTTGACGTGAAGAGCCACTGCTTGTTGATGTTGATCCAAATGAAGAAACTAACGAGGACTCTAGTGGTGAGGAACGACATAGATTACCCCTATCGAGCAATTCAGAAACCGAAGAAGACTCATCCGATGATTCCGATTACAATCCGACGGATTAAGTAATTTAGATGATGTAATCCTTTCATTTGTAATCCACTCGATCATTTCTAATGAACGGGCATGGGGATGAGCCTCCCAGTTAGGCTGGGTTCCAAACCCCTTAAAATTTTTTTTGAAATATGTTGACTGTTGGGTTTCTGTTTTTTTACGTTCAATTTTGATTATATATGAACAGGACATAGGCATACGGGAGGTGTAACACCACAGATTTTTTTATTTTTTTCACAGAATAGCCGACGAAAAATGCATTATTTCGTCGGCCATTATCATAATAGCCGACGAAAAATTCATTATTTCGTCGGTCATAAATTTATTGAAAAATAAATATTTTATTTTTGACAGAAAACGACAAAAGAATAGCCGACGAGTACTAGGTTTGATTTCGTCGGCTATGATTAAAAAAAAAAAAAAAATAACAGCAGCTTCCATTTTTTATCACTATCGACAAACCATTGCTTCATCCTTCAAATGCAAATGTGTCGTGAAATAAGATATGACCGAAATATTGAAATATGCCTACGGTTGAAAAATGAGAAGATTCCGACAAAATATGTGTGCCGAATGTTGCGGTTAACTGTTTTTTACTTCCGTTTTCCTATGGGTAGCCTGACGGTCTGTAAATATTTTTCGGAAAATTTTTATACGATTAGTCGCGTCTCATTGATTTGCAACTATTCTCTGTTGAAGATCAAGCCAAAAAACGTCATTTAGACAGGCCAATTTCCGTTTTAAAGCGTTTAGAGGTTTGACTTCGCTGTTTGACCGTCCCGATCGAGCCTTTAACGTTGTCAGATGTAGTTGGATTTTTTTTCATACATGTTTTTAATCTTAACGGTGATATCTGACGGTTGGAATAGATTTTCCAAACTTTTAGATTCAAAATCGGAACATATGCAGTAATGTTCCTTAACTTGTTTACTAAGTGTTTAAGTGAATGTATAGTTTCAAATAGTTACTATACGTAGACTCTTCAAATGCAAATGTGTCGTGAAATAAGATATGACCAAAATATTGAAATACGTCTACGGTTGAAAAATGAGAAGATTCCGACAAAATCAGTGTGCCGAATGTTGCGGTTAACTGTTTTTTACTTCCGTTTTCTTATGGGTAGCCTGACGGTCGGTAAATATTTTGAGGAAAATTTTTATACGATTAGTCGCGTCTGATCGATTTGAAACTATTCTCTGTTGAAGATCAGGCCAAAAAACGTCATTTAGACAGACCAATTTCCGTTTTAAAGCGTTTAGAGGTTTGACTTCGCTGTTTGACCAAAGGTTTAGCCGACGAAAAGTCTATTTCGTCGGCTAAACTCTTGCGATCCGCTTATTGTCCGCCGTTGGATGGCTCAAATCCAACGGCTGCTGATTGTCCAAAGAATAGCCGACGAAATACTTAAATTCATCGGCTAAACTCTTGCGATCCGCGCCTTTTCATTGTCCGTCGTTGGATGGGGGAGATCGGACGGCTGCTGAGCGCCTAAAGTATAGCCGACGAAATTCAAAGAATAGCCGACGACATTCAAAGTATAGCCGACGAGTTCAAATATTTCGTCGACGAAATATTTTTAAATCGTCGGCTATTCTATCGGGTATAAGGCTGAAACTGCCGAACCCTAGCCTCCATTTTCTGCATTTTTCATATTTCTCCCCCTCCGTACACCTCTGCAGCAATTTAGATTGCGTCGCACCGCCGCTCTGCTCCTCCTCCTCCTCCGGCCACTCTCCTCCTCCTCCATCCGATCCGGTAAGCTTTTTTTTTTTTTTTTTTTAAATTATTTTAATTTAAATATGTTAATTTAGGTTAATTTATTTATGTTAATTTAGATATAATTTATTTAATTATTTATGTAAATTTAGATATAATTTATGTATTTATGTTAATTTAGATGTAATTGTTAATTAAGGTATTTATGTTAATTTAGGTATAATTTAGGTATTTATGTTAATTTAGGTATAATTTAGGTATTTATGTTAATTTAGGTAATTTTTAGGTATTTATGTTAATTTAGGTAATTTTTTTTTAAATTTATTTTAATGGTATAATTTAGGTGTAATTGTATAATTTATACATATAAATTGGTTGTTTAATTATATAAATTGGTAACTTAATTGTATAATTTAGCTTAATTATATATAGCTGAATTATATTTAATTTTAATTATATAAATTGTTATATATTTGTTATATATTTGTTAATAAATTTAATTGTTATATATTTGTTATAATTTAGGTATATAAATTGTTATATATTTAATTTTAATTATATAAATTGTTATATAAATTGTTAAATTAATTATATATATAAATTAGTAGTCTAATTATATATATATATATATATATATTAATAAAGAAATATAGTTATATTTGTATATAAATAGTTATATTTAGGTTAATGGTTAGTATTATTTAAAATGGCCGCGGCTGCAGATGGCCAATGCATTCAGACAGTTCTTCGGAGGCCGTCGTTCCAGATCGAGAGGTTCTGGAAGTTCCGCCGGTTCCGCAGACTCCGACAGGACCCTTAGCCAGCCTGAGAGGACCACCAGCTAGCCGCGGAGGAGTGTGGATTCCTCCCAGCCGCGGAGGACTGTGGATTCATCCCAGCCGCGGAGGAGTGTGAGTTCTCGGCACCAGACCCTTCTCCAGGCGGGGCGGCCGTCGAGCAGTTCACTTCCGCCTGTCGGGCCAGATGCTCCGAGGTTTAGTCGGCAGCTATTTCAGGACGAGATAGCTGCAGACGTTCCTCAGGTTCGTATGCCTCAGGTTCATCGGGAGCCGATGAGGAGTCCGACGACGTCTGCTGCCGACTCGACTGAGGCTCCTACTCTCCCAAACCAGCTCTACCTCCCGTACAACATTCCGGCGATACCGGAGGTCGACTATCGTGGTGTGCCCATATGGCCTGATATGCCTCAGTACGCAAGTGCTGCGGAGGCATACCAGCAGCAGCCATTTGAGAACCCTGACCACCTTATTTCGGCGAAGAGAAAAGGAAAGTCGACAGACGAGTCATCCAGTTCAGGTAACATTTGATTTTATTAATTAAATGTTTTATTAAAATTAACGCACTAATATTTAATTTTATTAACCAATCGTCGTTTTTGTGATAGGGACAGCCGCTAGCAGTTCACGGAGGAATACGAGAGGTGTCATATATTTTGACATGCTCAGGAGAACTGTTGAGCGCAGCGGGAGGATTCAGATCAACGAACCTCCTAATCAGGAGGTTCAGGGGAAGAAAAAACGCGACTACTCGGGTTGCGTGGGGGCACTGATTAGGGACAGAGTCCCTATGTTGTGGACCCGGTGGGCTGATGTGCCCGAAGAGATAAAGAGGGAGGTGAACAACGCCGCGTCGGTGAGTAATTTAAAAAATTTAATTTATTTATCGTAATATTTAATAATTTTCGGTATTATTACAATTGTAAAACTAATAAAATATTATTTTTCAGACATTCTTCAAGATTGCCGAACACAAGCGGGATTGGGCGGACACCGTGCAGAACTCGAGGTACGTTTGTTTTTATGATATTATAATTATCTTATAATTATTAATATTTTATGATATTAATAATATTTCTAATGCACTTTTGTTTTTTTCGTAGGTTCAAAGAGTGGAAGAACGAGCTGCGTTCCCACTATAACGAATACGACAACCTTGGTCGTATGGGTACTCCCAGGGAGTTCATGTTCAGGGAGTACGAGTGGCGTTGGTTGAAGACAGTAGACTTCAACAACCCAGTTATGCAGGTAAATACTAAACTTCACTACAAATGTTTATTTTGTTAAAATTTTAATTATTAGTTTAATTATTTTATAATTATTACACTAATATTTTTTTATGTATTTTTCTAATATTTTATTATTTGTTTGAAGGAACAGTCTCGCATAAACTCTGCGAACCGCCGCCGCAACACAACCCCCCATCATGCTGGTTCTAGGCCGTTTGCACAATATCAAGAGGAGGCGCTTAGAGATCATCCTGATAGCAACTCGTACGTGGAGACGTTCAAGGTCGCTTATCCACAAGCGACAGAACAGCTCGTAAGTCGTTCATTACGGTTTTAAAATTTTAATTATCAATTTTACTTAATTATATATTTGTTAGAATATTAATTCTTTTTTTTCCCGTCCAATTAGAAGAGGGTCAACCGGGCCGAACAAGAGGTGTTCCAGCAAATAGTTCGGAAACACAACCGAACATTTCAGAGGCAGATCTGGAAGAAGCCCTGCGGCAGGTCGACCGGTCCAATGTCCAAACGGCAGCGAGGATGTTCGACGCAGCCTTCCCAAACCGGTCAAACAACTACTACTGCCGGGGTTTGGGAAGTTCTGGACTAGGGCTTCTGAAGACCACTAAGGGAGGTCAAAAGAAGGGAGGCGGGGAGAGCCAACAGATGAGGGGGGAAGTGCAGCGATTGGCCGCAGAATTGGTGACCTCGACCCAGACAGTACAGGAGCTGCGCCGCAGAACACAGCAGTATCATTTGGATATGGCCAGTTGACATGCTGAATGCGACAGAATTCGGCGACACAACTACGACGGCCAACAAAACTGGTGGTATGAGATGTTCGCGGCACAACAACAAAATCTTCCACCCCCGCCCCCGTTTCAGCCGTTAGCGGAACCTCCGATACCTCAACCACCCGAGTTCGGTCAGCAGGATGACGAGCCTGATGGAGAGCAGGATGCTGGGGATGACCTGCTGGACTTTAGTGGTTTAGGTGATGATTAGGGTTATATTTTATGTATATTAGAACAAATTTAATAAAGAGGGTATTTAGACGTGTTTCTTGTTGGTGCAAATGCATGGACTGTCTTTGTGATTTGCAGGTTGCTTGGAATGGTAATTTAGAAAATAATTTAATTTTTTTTTTCCCCAAATGTAAAAAAAGCCGACGATTTTGGCATTATTTCGTCGGCTATAATAACTATAGCCGACGAATTTTACCAATTTTCGTCGGCTATAAGTTGTATAGCCGACGAAAATTACATTATTTCGTCGGCTATAACTAATTAATGCCTATTAAATATTAATATATTTCGAAGAAATAGCCGACGAAAATTTATAAAATCGTCGGCTATTGTTAAAACCCAATAGCCGACGAATTTCGTCGGCTATAGTTAATGAATTTCGTCGGCCATACTCGAAAATACCCGACGAAATTCGTCGGCAATTTCTCCCAGGTTTGGCCGACAAAAAATATTGTCGTCGGTAAGTTCGTCGGCCATACTCTACTATAGCCGACGAATTGGTTTTTTTTCGTCGGCCATTGGTATAGCCGACGGGGTTTTTCCGACGATTTATAGCCGACGAAAATTTCGTCGGTAGAAGGTATAGCCGACGAAAAATTGGCATAGCCGACGAAATTTTTTTCGTCGGCTATTCACTCAGATCTGGTAGTGTGATAGGAGCACTTTATGCGACGTTCTTAATGTGTTTTTACCTCTATTTATGCTTTGCTTAACCCTTATTTGTGTAAGATCGAGTCATTAGATTGAGTCTTGAGTCTTTGGGAGAAATAATATGAAATTGTGCTTAATGATATTGAAATAGGAAAGTTTCAGCAAATCCTAATAAAACTAGGAATCCTAATTGAACTAGGAAAGTAAAAATGCTTTGACGTTTCTAAAAACGACGAAGATTGAAATTATGAAACTTCATTTGATTAGAAAACCTATTCGGATTAGGAATCCTAACTTGATTAGGAAACTAAAATGAATTAGGAAATTGGATTAAAAGAGGAAACCTATTTTGAATAGGGAAAGTTATATCTTGCCGAAACTTACCTAATTTATTCTTTTGAAATTTCAGAAATATTTCCACAATTTAAACCTTGAAGAAGGAGGAGAAGATGACCTAGAGAAGCAAGGAAAGCACGGTTGCATGCCTAGAAGAAACAGGAAAGAGGTGAAGAAATATAAAAACCTCGATTAAAATCGGGCAGATTCCTGTCAGTCAACTTCCAGAATTTATGTAGGACGATTCACAAAGAACCAGAAAGTGTTCCATATATTCATAGAAAGGTCTATGAGTCTAGTTTCTACAGGATTTGGAATCGTATCAATTGCTTTAGTGGGGAGAAAGTTATGGTAGCATCAATACCGGAAGATCATTCTGCCGAATTCAGAAAAGAAGAGGAGAAAAAGAAAAGTATGGCCGGTTTGTCTTAGCTGCAAAGGGGAAGGTATAATGGCCGAATCCTACAAGGAAGGGGACATTATTATTACATCAAATTGGTAAGAAACTTTTGTGCAATAAAGAAAAGAATTCAGCCAAAACAAGAAAATGAAGGAACTCTTACTACTTGCCGATTTTGCACCATTTCTTGATGGCTAGGGTTTTTCTTTGTTCCCTATATAACAAGGCCGGCTGCCTCTCTTCAGGATGATCACAATTCTTGCACAAGTATAGGCCGAAATTCTACCAAAAGTTCTCTCAAGTTCTAGACAGAAAATACCAAGCCGAAAACTCCTTCCCTTCCACCACCACAAACCGAATCCTATCCTACCTTCAGCCGTGCATTCCACCACACCGATTGAAGCTTCTCGAGGTTTTTAAAGTGTGATCCATCTCTCATGACTTGTAATAATTTCTGTCTAGTCACAATATTTGTTATAAAAATACTTATTTCGTTTAGTTTTATATGATGAACATACTTTCGGTTTTGTATTGAATTTTATGTAACGATTCTTATGAACAATAGCATGTTGGTTTAGTATTCTTTGATTTAGGGCAGTAGGTATGTTGTGTATGTTTCTATGGCTTACTTGATTGATTTTCATGAATTCTATGCATAAAAGTCGTATACCTAAGGGTTTCCTTTGTCATGGAAGTTCCAAGGGTTTCGATTTCACTTGCCAAAGCATGCTTAGGTTGATTTTAGACGCGAAGTTGGTCGATCTAGGTTGCTTAATAGGGTTACCATAATTCTGAAAATCTACATAGTAAATAAGATGTGTGACGACTTGCTTGTTTATATGTTTCCAATTTGGCTTATTGTGCTTATATGCTTTTCATGTTTGATTTCTACGCGAAGTGTCTTTGAACTGATTAGCATACAACTTAGGGTGATACGCGAAGTTAGCTCTAAGTACTTTAGAAGTCTTAACGATTAGATGAACCGCGAAGGGCTCTAATTAAAATTGGAATTGAGTTAAGTCATAGGAAATACATGAATACCTTGTTGCCGTGTGAATCTTTGAGTCGTGTCAAGCATGTTATTGAGTGTTCTTCGTGCTATGTTTTGTGTGGAATTGTCAATCACTTGTAAATAGTAATTTAGGTTTTATTTTCGTGTTCTAGATCATTAGGGCAGCCTTGCTGCCGAATCTTTAAACCCCCTTAATTTGTTTCTCTGTTTGTTTATATGTGTCTAACATTCTTATATTTCATGTACCCTTAATCCCCGGCTAGAACGATCCCATACTTATTGCTATACTACTAACGTTTCTTGTAGGGTTTATTATTGATAGCTCGCTTTGCCGACTCGTCAGTACCTTGAGATCTCATGTTCCACCACACATATCTTCATACAAACGACCTAACACAGTAGTATTAGGCATTTAGGCTATGTTTACTAAACCGTAATGGGATTGACAAGGAATAGGAGAGAGGAGGAATGGGAGAGAGGATGAGTAATTTCTAAGTCTATGTTTACTTGCAATCTGAAATCAGATTCAATCCTATGATTCATTCCCGTTTATGTGTTTACTAACATGTAGGAATCAGAATCCGGAATGAGAATCATGTGTATTTATAGGGGTATGTCTAGATCATCAATAAATAATAAGGATAATTTTAGAATAAAAAGTTGATTCCCCCATGATCAGGAATCAATATTACCTTCCCCCAAGGGAATGAAAATGGGGAGTCAATCCTGAAAAATGTTGTGGGGCCCACACGGAATTCATTCCCCAATCGGTTAGTAAACATCAATTTTAAGGGAGAATGAGAGTCACTCCCTATAGAGTCATTCTCTTTCCCGTTTAGTAAACATGCCGATGAGCAACTAATTGACGCTTAACCTCCTTTGCATATGTTTCTAGAATACAAGGCTGCAAGCCTTGAGAGTGGATTTCCAAAAAACTAGCCGAACACAATTAAGCCTCGTTTCAGGTCTCGTTTACGCAAGGACACTTAACCTCTTTTGCATCTGTAATAACAATCCGACCAATTACATATGAGATCTTCTTTTACTTGTGTAAATTCTCATCAGTAGCTATATTTAGCAGCATTGCAGCAACACATTGTCTTATGTGTCCTCGCTTCAGGGGTCGGAAATTACAATGAGCATTGTAGGATAATAAGAAAACATTCAGTACACCAACTCAGGTTTCATGAGCTTCTGGTGGATGAGATTGTTACCTAAACTTCACCAAAAGGTCAACAAACCAACTAAGTAAAGGCACATTATCATAATAGAACTACAGAGGTCAAAGCTTTACCAAAACCACACTATATAAACTGTAACAAATCCTCCAACTTCAACTACTCAACAGGAAATTTTGAAACTATATAGAGGTTCCATACTTCCATACACATCTTCAAGTTCATCATGGCTCGCCAGCTTCTTTTATCACACCCCTTACCAAGCACACTTCAAGTCGGCCTGGCTGCTCTTATGCTTCTATGTTGTGCCCTCTCACTGTTCATGTGTGCTTCTCATTCACGCAAATGGCGGCGCCGGTGGAATTCTTGCACCGACTTTTTGGTCGATGATGGTCCAGTTATACAACACAGGCAACCAGGTCAGAATGATGAAAGCACGGATGATAGTGATGAGCAAGAAGACCCGGTCTGGCAGAGAAATATACTGATGGGAGGTAAGTGCCAGCTACCAGATTTTTCAGGAGTCATAATCTATGACTCTGAGGGGAACATCGTCAAGCCTGACAAAACTCCTCGTTTAACCTGGAAGTAAGGAAGAACAAAGTGCCAATGACTACTTCACAAGTACCGCTACAATGTTTCAACTATACCCTGCCTAGTGGACTCGGTTTCAATAAGGAACAAGGATGACGCCTCCTATCACAAGATTTATTTGTTAGTTGTTTTCTTTTTCTCTAGATATTACTGATTTGAAAGAACAATATGAATCATGTTTGACGAGATAAATAGCATCCATGCAATTTGAATATTATGATAACAGCACTGTAGAATCTACTATGCATCGAGTATGTAACCTATCAAAAATGCCAGTCAAGGCACAACACTACTAATGTTCTGTTAGTAAATTAAGCATCCAAACAACATTAATAGATATGCTTGTCTATACTTGAAGAGGATTTCGGTGCAAAGATGATCAGTCAGTTGGACACCGATGATGCTTTCTTATCAGACCAAGAAGTCCGTCCCCTAAACCCAACAACATTCAATTTTGAACCTGATGATTTAACTGCAGTTGACCTTCTGCTTTCTGATGGCCTCTTCCCAGAAGAAAAAGCTTTCTTAGAGTTATTCGTGTTAGAAGGCTTTACGGCCCTTGCAGGCATTGATGCCTGAACAGATGTCTTTGCATATTTTGTTCCCAATGGTCTGCTCTTAGATTTCTGATTTGAGACTCTTGTAAATTTTGGACTGCTTGCTTTTTGTGGAGTAATGCGGGCACGAGCAACATCCCTCTTGACACTATCTACACTTAGAGATTCTAAGCTCTCATTCTTCTTTATCGCCTCCTCAATACGAGTAGCCAACATGAGGTTCTTCTTAGTAACCAAACTCGTCACTTTCCCTGTATTAGAAGAATTAATGACTTACAAGAGTATATGAGAATGAAACTAACTAGAAATTAATACCGCTGAACAATACGAGAGAAAAGGAAAACAATTTGACAGTCAACCTCAAAAATACTCCTACGAACAGTCCCATTCAGATGGCCAACAGATAAAGGACATGATACAGAGAAACACGACCTTACAATGAGGGGCATGTTCATTTTACACACGATGTGTTAATTCTTAATCTTTCCATTTACTTACTATGCCTTCATTGCTTAAGGAAATGTACAGTATGATCTTATGAATGATACTTGCATCAAATCTCTTTGTTACATTATTTTAAATTATATTTAAAGAACCAACCTTTAACCTATCATTATGGCAGATTGGCAACCTATTTGCGCACCCCATATAGCCACAGGGCCACCCAGTGAATTACGGTTTCATTGTCACTGTGATGCAAAATGTTTAAGAACATTGTATCTTTGGTGCAATACTCTGTCCACTCAAAATTTTGTAGATAAAACAACAAATAAGTTTAAGAACATTTACAAATAAATTGATAAAAGACAACCAAAGAACATAAGAAGAACAATTACAAGAAAGGACAACAAAAGAGAACTCTAGTAGTGACAACGAAGACTACACCAAAGAGAGCATTATTAAAAGAAAATGCTAGTAGAAATGAATACCTTTTGCACCCATGCGAGCAGTTCTTCCGGTACGATGGAGGTAGTCAATCTAGATAATTAGAGGGGAAATATTATGGTTCATAAAAACAAGAAAAATGGAAACAAAAGGGAGTCTTATTCACATGAGAAAATTAGTTTACACTGCAAATGATTGGTTTTGTGATGCTTACAGAATTCAAGGGAAAATCAAACATGATAACATGATCTACATCCAAGTCTAAACCCCTTGCAGCTAGGTCTGTGCAGACCAATGTCGGGCAATCTCCATCATCACTCTTGAACTTTTTGAGGTTTTCAACCCTATGTTACAGATTAACAAGAATTTAGTTAGGAAAAATACTGAAGACTGATTGCCTGAAATATGTATTGATTCAAGTGGTAGCATGAATTCGTGGCCTTGTGCATGTTACGAGTAGAGTATAAGAAGACTCCTGATGGAAGATAAATTTAAAGGAAGTTGAGTGCAATGACAAAGGATGTAAGCCATGAAATGATGAATATGCCAACAGAGTAACTATGAAACGTTAACAACTTGAGAAGATTCAAAAGTTTTTCAACAACTTGTGTAGCCAACACTTTCAGCCAAAGGTGTAAACGAGACTCCAATTCCAGAAAGTACAGCATGTTTGTTTGAGAAGAAATGGGGAAACAAAATGCTACTGTGGCCATAGAATCCAAAAGATTGCAGAATCAAAACCATCATCTTTTTAAATTTCAAAATATACCGCTAAACAAGGCCCGTGGTGAAGTGTACTTAGTCTTGTAAATTTGTGTTTGTACAATTTACTACGAGATCAATACCGCATAAAATGAGCAGAGATTATAAGTGGAGGTAAAATCTTATACCGTCTCACCTTTGCTCTGCTGGCACCTCACCATGGTAATTCACAGTCGAGATCTGATTTTCAGTGAGATAATGATCCACAGCACGGCTGGAATTTAATGTATTGCAGAATACCATGACTCTATTTCCCTTTGCTAAACTTGGCTCCAGAACCTGGTTCACCACAAATCCACAAAAATTTTATGTTGGCACACTGCTGAGATATAAGCCATGCTAAATTCCTCGGGCAAAGTTGCCTGAAGTCATGGATACCAATCCAGGAACAAAAGAAAACAAAAAAAACTTCACATTCAAATTGAGTTTATGGTATTTTGAATCATGTTCTGGGGTGGGTTTCAGTTTTGGAATATAACTTGGATTTGAGAAGAAGGTATAAGATTTTGAGGTCCAATTCTTTCTTTTATTTTTTCTTTAGGGATTAATACATAAGTTATTATTCTTACAACTGACTAGCTTACTTAAAATGGTGGTAGCTAGTCAGCTATGGTATTCTCTCAATTCCTACAACTGATTAGCTTAACAACGGGATCAATATTCTTGTTAAGATATACAATTCGGTTTTATCAACGAACTTTCTAATAGCTGAGCAACTTCCATAGACAACTTCATTTCTTTTGAAACAACTGTTTCCATCAACCTGTTCATTGAGCAAGTTACATAAACACTCACTAACAACCACCAAAATATTGGGAGTCCACATCGAAATCACTCAGGTTCCTTTTTTTTTTTCTTCTACATGGCATCAAAAGATAAATCTAGATTATGACTTAAAAAGTTAATAACTATACCTTCTCCCCTTCAATTCTTGAATTCACTAGCTCAACAAAGGTACTATAATTTAGTGAACTATCCACATCAAGAATATAAACAATAGAGATAATTTACCAAAAGTAAAAGACAATAATAAGCACTAGAGATAAGTGAAGAATGGAGAACAGAAAGGGCATCACGGAAATAGACCTGCAGCAGTGCTTCCATCTTGTTCTCAGAACCAGGAAGCCTAATGAAATCATGACGAGCAGATGCAATCTTCTTATGCAGTGAGGATGTCCGCAAATGCAGTATTCCTTGGAACTCCTCATCAATCAGAGTTTGAACTCCCTGCAAAATTCACAAATATCAACTGCGGATTCCAATGAAGACACATATTTTGCAGAAGTTAGCTAGACTAAAATTGCCACAGGTAGTTAAGATAATACATAAATATTAGGGGATGTCCAGCACCACATCTAAGAGATATATTCAGAAGAAATTTCTATTTTTTGTTCATACATTTAAATATTCAGCAATGACTACTTCTGAATGATGCATCAATACATTAGAAACTTCCCTGCAATTTTCTTTGGCTAAAAGAAAGTTGTTGCAACAGTTAAGTCTTGAGGACTTGTGTATAATAATGAACCCTGTGAACCTAATAGTTTGTCTGGTTTTATCTGTAAATAGAAGAGCATTTGCAAAAGTTGTATAAAAGAAAACTAAGAGGCAGGTTCTTGGCATTTCTAGAAACAGCTCATAGATATCTGTCCCTACAGAAGCAAGAACTGAACACATATGGCTGCATATTCATCAAAAGGAAACTAAAACTTCCCTGGTCACATTTACTGTCACTGTTGAAGAAAATATCTCCCTGCCCAAGCAACACTAAAAGAGAAATGCTTACATATATATTTAAAAGAGACCAACCCTCCTATGCATTTTTCATGGTCTTCTCCACTAAAAAAAAAACTGATCTCAGTGCTTATCTGAATTTCACAACTTTAATTCCATTGCTAAAATTTAAATTTCAAATATGTAATCATGAACAATACAAATTAGAAAACACTCATTACATGTCCAGCAAAAGAAAAGTATGTTAGGCTCATCTATGAAGCAAAATAGTTCCACTAGGTCCAATTGGTGCTGATAGGCCCAAATAGGTTCTTTAAATAAGATCATATTACCATACCAAATTGAACAAAATAAGATGGCAATGCAAGTTAGCACACCTTTGTCATTGTAGCAGAGACCAAAACAGTTTGAAATCCTTGGCCATCAGGTTTCGAAGCACGATTCTTTAATGGAGCAAGAAACTTGCGAATATCTGGACCAAACCCACGATCAAACATAGTATCCGCCTCATCCAACACCTATAAGATTAACAAGATCAGTAGGTCACGAAAAACTCATCACACTGAGTTAATTTATCAAAGATGGTGCAAAATTGAAATTATCATATTTAAAATAAGAGGCCTAAATCAAGAAATAAATCTAGTACCAAGTATTTGATGTCACCATAAACCAAGTTGCCATCCTCAATATGTTGAAGAATCCTTCCAGGGGTACCAACTACCATGTCAATTGGGTTATTCAACGAGTCCTCCTGGGGTCTCAACCTACCACCACCACTTACCATAGTAGACCTGAATCTAGCATGATGGCTGATGAACTTGGCAACGCGAAACACCTAGATCACAGACCTGATGTCAACCAATAGAAAATGTAGATTCCAGAGGGAATGGTCAAAATTCCAAAGTATAAAAGAAACCTGCTCAGACAGCTCTCTAGTGGGGCACAGCACAACAGCTCGGGGTCGCCTGGGCTTCATTACAATACCATTTTGAGCCTCGTCCCTCCTCAGCAGCTACAAAAATCAACAATTACCAGCATTACTGAGCCTGAACCTCATGTAACATAGGCACAATTTCTGTTTTCTTATTCAATAAGTGCCGGCAACATCAATTTTATCCATAATTTGTGATATTTTCTTCTTTTCTTATAATAAATAATATTAAACACAGAGAGCCCTACAATTAGTGGAAGTATGAGCAAGCCTAGAAGAATGCACAAGCTATTACAATCTAAAGAAACTCAATCAACCCAATACCAGAATAAATAATAAAAACAAGAACATAGTGAAGTCTAAGTTCCGGATTAACTTATCCAAATTTCAAAACAAAATTTGCAAAAACCCAACTGACCCAACATAATCTAGTTCAATAGAAAAGCACCTGAGCAAGAGGCAACATGTAAGCAAGAGTCTTGCCAGAGCCAGTATGAGAACCCAAGACAACAGTCTTGCCTTCCAACACAGCCGGGATTCCAATGCACTGAATCTCAGTAGGAACTTCAATACCCATCTCTCTCAAAGCCTCCAACACCTCCTCACTCAGACCCAACTCCCCAAAACTGTCAACCTCAATCTTCTTCTTACTCCCCGACCTATTCTCCTCACTCTGCCTCTCCCCATTCGAGTTCTTACTCGTTGGGTTCTGTGTCTTGGCAGAGCTCTTAAGGTGCCTGAGCCTGAGACGCTCGAGAAGGACGGAATGCTTAAGGGGTTGAAGTGCGTCTTGGTCTTGGACTTGAATGGGATTGATGGTGGTGGTGGTAGAGCAGAGGGGCCTAAACCCTGGTAAAACCCTGGTGGTGGGTTTGGGTAGTTTGGTGAGAGAGAAGCGTCTGGCTGCTGCTGGGAGACGAGAGAGAGTGAAGAGATTTGAGGAGAGGGAGAGAGTGAGGAGGGTCTTTGCTGCTCCTCCCATGGCAACGCGGTGTTTTGGTTTCTCTGAGAAATGTGGGATGATGATGTTTTATCTACTCTAGCAGTTGGGTTTTAGGGATAAAGCCCTGCCCCGCAAGACCTATCAATATGTAGTTATGTACTGATATATTAAGGAGACATTGATTTTCTTATAATCGGTATGTACAAGGTCTACTTCTGAATCTATCTTTGCGATAAACTGATTTACTTTAGATCAACCTTGGAACAACTCCAATAGCATTGTAATTCTAATGAATCATGTTTTAACTTTCTTGAGAACAACTCAAACAGTTTCCTCTGCCTTTATGATATGAAATTTGTAATGATTGGAGTATGCATGTTTTTATAGTCACTACTGCAAAATACCGACCAAAGTATTAGGTGGCGTTTGGTAACGTTTTCAAGTCAATTTTTTCGTCTTGTAAAATTGAAAATGATAAGAAAATGTGTTCGTTAGCCTATTTTTAAAAATGCAGAAAATGTTCAAGGAAGGTTAACTCCGTAACTTCCGTGGTGTGTCTTGCCCTAATAAGACTTGTAGTCTAGATACTCTATTAGATAGGGAATCCCTGTTCGCCAGGGATACTTGATGTAATGCCTATATAAAGGCCTCTTTATCAATGAATAAACACAGAGAGATTTATCAATCTATTTCTCCTACAACACGTTATCAGCACGTTGCTCTAGCCTCCCGTCTAATAAGCCCTAGAAACCCTAATTCCGGATTTTTTTTCGAAACCCTAACTTACCGTCGGCCGCCGATTCTTCCCTTCGGCACCGTCGGCCTCTTCTCAGCAGCATCTGCGCTGCTCGCCTGCCGCTTTGTACCTTCGCGTACTACTCCTCCTCTGCCTTTAGGTAGACAACCCGCTCGCCAGCAGCTCTCCCTTGCGTGCTACTTTTTGCACGCATCTGCCAGAAGATCAAAATTGCTCGCAAGCCAAGCAAGCGATCCGCGAACCCTTATTCGTGGTTGAGAAGAAATCAAGAAAAGTCGAAGAAAACAAGCTTCCCCAAGAGTCAAGTTTCGTTTGATCAAGCTTCTCTTGAAGAGGTAAATATTTTCATAAACGTTCCCGCTTCTGAAATTTCAATAGTTGGGTTTTGTTTTCTCTTCCGGGACCTTTCCGTGTCCCTGCTTCTTCATCCCGATTCTATCGCTTCTCGGGACGGCATACGGGGATTTAGTCACCCCGGTGCCAACGTTTATTGGGGTAACTGTGATGTTACCGGCCACCGTTATGCTTGTGACTGTGATGTCACTGTGAACCATAACGTATTATTCTTTTTTGGAAAGAAAACAAAGGGAAGATATCGATTGTGACTTGAAGTCACGTTAAGCATCGATTTATGTGACCATGATATATCTTGGCACTGTTCTAAAAGAACAATCAAACTTGATTAGTATTCAAACATACTAACGTCTCCCTGTTTGTGTTCTGTAGATGGCTGACACTCAGCGTCCAGAATTTGACATCTTGGATGTCCAAGGCAAGGAATACAAGAGGTGGGTCTCAGATGTTGAGAACACTTTCATTGGTAAAAGATTTACTGCCACCATCAACCCTCCTGAGGATGAAAGCTTACACGCTTCTCCTGAACAGAAAGCACAAGCCCTGATGTTTCTCAGGCGCCATATCCATCCAACGCTCAAGAAGCAATACCTGAGGAAAACTGATCCCAAAGAGCTATGGGATATCCTCAAGGACCGCTTCGACAATGTGCATGACGCACAACTCCCAGACCTCATGTCTGATTGGGAGCAAATCCGCTTACTGGATTTTGATTCCGTCCAGGAATATCATCAGACTATGCTAAACTTGCAATCTGATTTGAGCTTTTGTGGGGTCGAAAAGACCGATGATGATATGATGGAGAAGACTTTCACGACGTTCCCAGAATCTGCGTCCATGTTGTCGCATCAGTACCGCGATCTCCGCGAAAAAGGCACTATCAAAACCTTCAGCGATTTGATGAATGTCCTTCAGAGAAAGGAGAGGTACCATGAGTTGATTCTTACCACCAATAAGAGGCCTCGAGGACCGAAATTCATTGCGGAATCTCATCAAGCCCGTGGTAAAGCTTTTAAGCAGAAGCATCAACCTCATGAACGTCAAGCACCGCCACCACGTACGCCAAGAGCAATACGTGGCGGACGAGGAGGGAGAAGAGGCGTCGGCCGTGGCCGACCGCTTTCTTGGACAAGGGATGATGGCAGAGCCGCCGCTCCCAGAGGGAGGAACAGTTTTGGTTCCGGTCCCAGGCGTGGTGGCCATACGCCGAACAATGCTTCGGCTCCTTGCTTCAAATGTGGTTCTACGAATCATCTCCAACGCGATTGCATAGCAAGCAGAGATATTCAAGCCGCTTACAAGAAACACAAACAATACATAGAACAAGAAGCACACTATGTAGGAGACCTTGAGGAAGAAGAATACGATGAGGAAAATACGAACTTCGCCATCGATGACTTCCAACCTACCAAGAAACGTAGGACTCAGGAGTATGATACTCCAGACTATGAATAAGTATTTGACTTAGGTCATGAGATACGTGTTCAAGTTTGATTTTGATTGTTATTTTGACAGAATAGTCAATAAATCACGACTTTGTTCGATAAGTCGTTCTATTTAGAACAACCTTGATGTATTTTTGAGTTGTCATCAATAAAATCTATCTTATTCTACGAATGATTTGAGATTTTTACATCCCTGAAAGCAAAATTGGTTCAATGCGTCCAATTCTCAATGGCATAATCATTTTGAGTTCACCAAAATTCTGGTGATGTTAACTCATATCCGAAAAAAAAAAAAAAAAAAAAAAATCACAAAGACAAAAGGAGAGATCCGCGAGCCGCGATACGCCATCCGCGAGCCACGATACGCGAGCCGCGATACGCGATACGCCATCCGCGAGCCGCGATGCACGATCCGCGATCCGAGATCCGCGATCCGTGATCCGCGATCCGCTATCCGCCAACTTGGCCGCGATCCGCCAGGCCTCGCTCGCCATGTCTATTCGCCAACTGATCTGAGATCCGCGATTCGCCAACTTGGCTGCGATCCGCTATGCCTCGCTCGCCAAAGCCTAAGCGCTTGGCCGCGACTCGCTAGGCCTCACTCGCCATGGCCAATCGCCAGCTTGGCTCAGCACCGAATCCGGTTTTTGAAACCAACAATCGATAGCCTATCGAACAAATGCAACTTTTGCATCAATGGCTCGGCAACAAAGTGTCTTCGGACTCGCCATGCTTCGGATTTAGCTCAACCGTCGCATTGCATTGCCTCAATGCCTGACCGACTCTCACCACTCGCCTTGCTTCGGCTCGGCCTCTGGGTAGCTTTGGCCTTACCACAGCTTCGGCTTTGGCTTGGCCCCGGCCTTTGCCTTGGCCTCGGCCTTGGCTCGGCCACGCCACCTACGACGGTGTCCGGTCTCAATCTCTGACCTAGGCTATGATTATCAATGGTGATACTCGGTGATTAAAATGAGGCTTATCTTTTTCTCTCAAGTTTTGTCGTTGCCATGGCTATGTAATTGGCCTTAATGCACTTCATTTTGTGATGATATATTGTCTCAGTACACTTACTTTAAAGTGTTCGCCAAAGTCTAAAGTAGACTATTGATTCAATTTACATTGTTTTTGTAGATGTATCAAGGCGAGATTGAGTGTTTGTTGGATTGTGCAACAACTCACACGATTCTGAGAAATCGGCAATTGTTTTCGGATTTTACGCCAAGAGAATCGTCGTTATCTACGATGACAGGAACTGGACCCGTAATTAAGGGTCGTGGCACTGCTCAATTCTTACTGCCAAATGGCACTGAGATTCGGGTAGAGGACGCCCTATATGCGCCTAAGGCGCCAAGAACCTTGCTAGCTTTCAAGGATGTGCGTGACAATGACTATCACCTCAGCACTTATGTTGAAGATGGAACTGAATATCTGTTGATCACCTCCACTCAATCTATGCGCACTCGCATTGTGGAGAAGTGTAAGCGAGTTCGCAATGGCATGTATTTCACAACCATTCGAGCCAACGAATCTCATGTTGTTATATTATGTGATTCTGATGCTTATAAGCTTTGGCATGATAGACTCGGTCATCCGGGTCGTGATCTGATGATCCGTATTTTGAAATGCTCCCACGGTCATCCATTTTTCCGATCACAAAAGCACAGAGGGCGCCTCGGCCTCGGTTCGGCCGTGCCGTCGATAGCCGCCTCTCGGTTCCAAGGAGAGGTTCGGTCCCCTCCTGCTTCTCATGCTTCTGTAGCGATGTCTAATGCTCATCGTTCGTTTTGTAAAGCTTGTTCACTAGCAAAACTTCAAGCAAGACCATCTTTTGCTATTGATAATAAACAGAATATTCCGTTTCTACAACGAATACAAGGTGATATTTGTGGACCTATAACACCAGAATGCGGACCATTTCGATATTTCATGGTTCTGGTTGATGCATCAACGCGTTGGTCACACGTAGCGTTGTTGTCCACGAGGAATGCTGCATTCGCTAAACTCCTAGCTCAGATTATTAAGCTTCGGGCTCACCACCCGGACAATCCGATTAAGTCCATCAGACTGGATAATGCTGGAGAGTTTACCTCAAAGTGTTTTGATGACTATTGCATGTCAGTTGGGATTGAAGTTGAACATCCCGTACCCCACGTTCATTCTCAGAACGGTCTTGCAGAAGCCGCTATCAAGAGACTACAGCTTGTAGCTAGGTCTCTTGTCATGGCCACAAACTTGCCAGTTTCGGCATGGGGATATGCAATATTACATGCAGCTATGCTTATTCGTCTACGACCCACAGATAGCCAACCATTTAGTGCGTACCAGTTGGTAACTGGTTACGAGCCTGATATTTCGCATCTGCGTACTTTTGGTTGTGCCGTATATGTGCCTATCACGCCTCCACTGCGTACCAAGATGGGTCCACAACGACGATCAGCTATTTATGTTGGATATGAAGCACCAACTATTGTCCGCTATATAGAGCCTATGACAGGTGATCTGTTTACTGCAAGATTTGCAGATTGTCACTTTGATGAGACATCCTTCCCGCCGTTAGGGGGAGATGGGGCCGCATCCGTCCCAAATGAACGTCAGGAATTGACGTGGTTCTCTCCCACTATGTCTCATTATGATCCCCGTACGTCTCAGTGTGAGACTGAAATACAACGCATATTAGAACTACAAAAGGTGGCGGATACGATGCCCGACTCCTTTACTGATATTGCGAAAGTGACAAGATCAACCATACCTGCTGCGAATGTACCTGCAAGGCTTAACATTCCTCGCCATGCGCGAGCACGCGCCGCCGGTCTCGGACCCGCAGCCCTAGGTGCCATCGGCAGCCTAGGCTCGGCACCTCCAAGTGGAGAGCCGGCGTCGACTTCGGATCCTCCTAGAAAGAGGGGGAGACCAATCGGTTCCAAAGACAATGTACCTAGAAAGAGGGCATGTGTCCAGGCACAAAGCGATCCGTTCATCATTGATACTGTGACGCCGTCACACGAGATTGTCTCCGACTATACCTATGTCCAAGAATCAACTCTGAATCATCTGGGGGACGCCTCAGACTCACTGTTGATGTTGGAGAACAAGGAAATCTCACTAAACTACTTATGCATGCACAATCTTATGGAAAGGAATTCCATGTATATCGATGATGCATTCGCCTACGCCGTTGCTCAAGAAGTTATTGACGACGACGATATGGAACCCCGCACTGTTGATGAATGTCAACGTAGGGCGGATTGGCCGAAGTGGGAAGAAGCAATCCAGGCTGAACTAGACTCTCTAAAGAAAAGGCAAGTTTTCGGACCGGTTGTGCCTACACCGCCGAACGTGAAGCCTGTTGGACATAAATGGGTCTTTGTCAGAAAGCGCAATGAGAATGGCGAAGTCCAGCGATATAAAGCTCGACTCGTGGCGCAAGGTTTTTCTCAACGCCCTGGAATTGATTATGAGGAGACGTATTCTCCTGTCATGGATACTATTACCTTCCGATACTTAATAAGTTTGGTAGTCTCAGAGAGACTCAATATGCAGCTTATGGATGTTGTAACTGCGTATCTTTATGGGGACCTAGATACGGAGATGTACATGAAAGTGCCAGAAGGACTTTCGTTACCCAAGTCAAGTGAACAAAAACCACGAAGTTCATTTGCTATCAGGTTGAGACGATCTCTATATGGACTCCGACAATCTGGTAGGATGTGGTACACACGGTTAAGTGATTACTTGATTGGGAAAGGATACAAGAATGATGAGTTGTGCCCTTGTGTGTTCATAAAGAGAACAAGTTCAGGATTTGCCATTATAGCCGTCTATGTCGATGATATGAACATCATTGGAACTCTGAATGAGATCAATGAGACCGCTAGCTATTTGAAATCCGAATTCGAGATGAAAGATCTGGGAAGGACTCGGTTTTGCCTAGGCTTAGAACTAGAGCACCGAAGTGGTGGAATCTTTATACACCAGTCTGCATATGTCCGAAAGATGCTCAGGCGATTTAACATGGACAAAGTTATGCATCCTACAGGCACTCCCATGGTCGTTAGAAGTCTGGATATCAACAAAGATCCCTTTCGTCCGAAAGAAGATGACGAAGAGGTCTTGGGAGCTGAATATCCATATCTTAGTGCGATTGGAGCTTTGTTATACTTAGCTCAGTGTACTAGACCAGACATCGCTTTCTCTGTGAACTTGTTAGCTAGATTTAGCTCTGCGCCAACACAACGTCATTGGGTTGGAATCAAGAACATCTTCCGATACCTTAAAGGAACCCTTGACATGGGCTTGTACTATCGATACACTCATCAGGATTCGACACATAGTCGATCTCTTGCATCTAACAGCACAAACCATGGCTCGGATCGCCATCCGCCAGCCATATCCGCCAGGACTGGCTTTGGTTCATCCATCCGCCATCCTGCAGCCATATCCGCCAACTTATCCGGACCCGCGGATGCTAAGTCGTGGTCCCGATACGGCTTTGGCGATACCCCCTCCTACTCAGATACACCAAATGATGTGATGGTAGGATTTGCTGATGCTGGATATTTGTCAGATCCACACAAAGGACGTTCCCAAACAGGTTATGTTTTTACCATTGGGAATACGGCGATATCTTGGAGATCAACCAAGCAAACCCTTGTTGCTACCTCCTCGAACCATGCTGAGATTATTGCACTACATGAAGCAGTCAAAGAATGTATTTGGCTTCGCTCAGTTATATCTCACATTCGAGAGTCTAGTGGACTTGAGTCTACTATGATGGGACCAACTTGCATATTTGAAGATAATGCAGCATGCATTGAGCAGATGAAGTTGGGATACATTAAGGGTGACAATACTAAACACATTTCGCCTAAGTTCTTCTACAATCAGCAGCAGCAAGAGACTTTGAATATCCAGGTGAAGCAAGTCAGCTCAGAAGAAAATGCAGCGGATCTGTTCACCAAGTCTCTACCCAAATCTACATTTATGAAGCATGTAAAGCGCATTGGAATGTGTCGCTTATCCGAACTCGAAGACTGATTGACTATCAGGGGGAGTTCTCATCTAGACTTCAGGGGGAGCCTAGTTATGCATGTCTCACATACTTGTAGTTGGTGCGTTGTACTCTTTTTCCTTAGACCATGCTTTTATTTTTGCCCAAGAGGTTTTTGTTTGCTGGCAAAGGTTTTAACGAGGCAACGGTTCATGCACTATTGAGGACGCGACACAAGGGGGAGTGTTCAAGGAAGGTTAACTCCGTAACTTCCGTGGTGTGTCTTGCCCTAATAAGACTTGTAGTCTAGATACTCTATTAGATAGGGAATCCCTGTTCGCCAGGGATACTTGATGTAATGCCTATATAAAGGCCTCCTTATCAATGAATAAACACAGAGAGATTTATCAATCTATTTCTCCTACAACAGAAAACAGTTTTTAGAAATGATTTTCTATTTTACACGTAAAATTGACGTTTTTGTTCAAGGAAGGTTAACTCCGTAACTTCCGTGGTGTGTCTTGCCCTAATAAGACTTGTAGTCTAGATACTCTATTAGATAGGGAATCCCTGTTCGCCAGGGATACTTGATGTAATGCCTATATAAAGGCCTCATTATCAATGAATAAACACAGAGAGATTTATCAATCTATTTCTCCTACAACACGTTATCAGCACGTTGCTCTAGCCTCCCGTCTAATAAGCCCTAGAAACCCTAATTCCGGATTTTTTTTCGAAACCCTAACTTACCGTCGGCCGCCGATTCTTCCCTTCGGCACCGTCGGCCTCTTCTCAGCAGCATCTGCGCTGCTCGCCTGCCGCTTTGTACCTTCGCGTACTACTCCTCCTCTGCCTTTAGGTAGACAACCCGCTCGCCAGCAGCTCTCCCTTGCGTGCTACTTTTTGCACGCATCTGCCAGAAGATCAAAATTGCTCGCAAGCCAAGCAAGCGATCCGCGAACCCTTATTCGTGGTTGAGAAGAAATCAAGAAAAGTCGAAGAAAACAAGCTTCCCCAAGAGTCAAGTTTCGTTTGATCAAGCTTCTCTTGAAGAGGTAAATATTTTCATAAACGTTCCCGCTTCTGAAATTTCAATAGTTGGGTTTTGTTTTCTCTTCCGGGACCTTTCCGTGTCCCTGCTTCTTCATCCCGATTCTATCGCTTCTCGGGACGGCATACGGGGATTTAGTCACCCCGGTGCCAACGTTTATTGGGGTAACTGTGATGTTACCGGCCACCGTTATGCTTGTGACTGTGATGTCACTGTGAACCATAACGTATTATTCTTTTTTGGAAAGAAAACAAAGGGAAGATATCGATTGTGACTTGAAGTCACGTTAAGCATCGATTTATGTGACCATGATATATCTTGGCACTGTTCTAAAAGAACAATCAAACTTGATTAGTATTCAAACATACTAACGTCTCCCTGTTTGTGTTCTGTAGATGGCTGACACTCAGCGTCCAGAATTTGACATCTTGGATGTCCAAGGCAAGGAATACAAGAGGTGGGTCTCAGATGTTGAGAACACTTTCATTGGTAAAAGATTTACTGCCACCATCAACCCTCCTGAGGATGAAAGCTTACACGCTTCTCCTGAACAGAAAGCACAAGCCCTGATGTTTCTCAGGCGCCATATCCATCCAACGCTCAAGAAGCAATACCTGAGGAAAACTGATCCCAAAGAGCTATGGGATATCCTCAAGGACCGCTTCGACAATGTGCATGACGCACAACTCCCAGACCTCATGTCTGATTGGGAGCAAATCCGCTTACTGGATTTTGATTCCGTCCAGGAATATCATCAGACTATGCTAAACTTGCAATCTGATTTGAGCTTTTGTGGGGTCGAAAAGACCGATGATGATATGATGGAGAAGACTTTCACGACGTTCCCAGAATCTGCGTCCATGTTGTCGCATCAGTACCGCGATCTCCGCGAAAAAGGCACTATCAAAACCTTCAGCGATTTGATGAATGTCCTTCAGAGAAAGGAGAGGTACCATGAGTTGATTCTTACCACCAATAAGAGGCCTCGAGGACCGAAATTCATTGCGGAATCTCATCAAGCCCGTGGTAAAGCTTTTAAGCAGAAGCATCAACCTCATGAACGTCAAGCACCGCCACCACGTACGCCAAGAGCAATACGTGGCGGACGAGGAGGGAGAAGAGGCGTCGGCCGTGGCCGACCGCTTTCTTGGACAAGGGATGATGGCAGAGCCGCCGCTCCCAGAGGGAGGAACAGTTTTGGTTCCGGTCCCAGGCGTGGTGGCCATACGCCGAACAATGCTTCGGCTCCTTGCTTCAAATGTGGTTCTACGAATCATCTCCAACGCGATTGCATAGCAAGCAGAGATATTCAAGCCGCTTACAAGAAACACAAACAATACATAGAACAAGAAGCACACTATGTAGGAGACCTTGAGGAAGAAGAATACGATGAGGAAAATACGAACTTCGCCATCGATGACTTCCAACCTACCAAGAAACGTAGGACTCAGGAGTATGATACTCCAGACTATGAATAAGTATTTGACTTAGGTCATGAGATACGTGTTCAAGTTTGATTTTGATTGTTATTTTGACAGAATAGTCAATAAATCACGACTTTGTTCGATAAGTCGTTCTATTTAGAACAACCTTGATGTATTTTTGAGTTGTCATCAATAAAATCTATCTTATTCTACGAATGATTTGAGATTTTTACATCCCTGAAAGCAAAATTGGTTCAATGCGTCCAATTCTCAATGGCATAATCATTTTGAGTTCACCAAAATTCTGGTGATGTTAACTCATATCCGAAAAAAAAAAAAAAAAAAAAAAATCACAAAGACAAAAGGAGAGATCCGCGAGCCGCGATACGCCATCCGCGAGCCACGATACGCGAGCCGCGATACGCGATACGCCATCCGCGAGCCGCGATGCACGATCCGCGATCCGAGATCCGCGATCCGTGATCCGCGATCCGCTATCCGCCAACTTGGCCGCGATCCGCCAGGCCTCGCTCGCCATGTCTATTCGCCAACTGATCTGAGATCCGCGATTCGCCAACTTGGCTGCGATCCGCTATGCCTCGCTCGCCAAAGCCTAAGCGCTTGGCCGCGACTCGCTAGGCCTCACTCGCCATGGCCAATCGCCAGCTTGGCTCAGCACCGAATCCGGTTTTTGAAACCAACAATCGATAGCCTATCGAACAAATGCAACTTTTGCATCAATGGCTCGGCAACAAAGTGTCTTCGGACTCGCCATGCTTCGGATTTAGCTCAACCGTCGCATTGCATTGCCTCAATGCCTGACCGACTCTCACCACTCGCCTTGCTTCGGCTCGGCCTCTGGGTAGCTTTGGCCTTACCACAGCTTCGGCTTTGGCTTGGCCCCGGCCTTTGCCTTGGCCTCGGCCTTGGCTCGGCCACGCCACCTACGACGGTGTCCGGTCTCAATCTCTGACCTAGGCTATGATTATCAATGGTGATACTCGGTGATTAAAATGAGGCTTATCTTTTTCTCTCAAGTTTTGTCGTTGCCATGGCTATGTAATTGGCCTTAATGCACTTCATTTTGTGATGATATATTGTCTCAGTACACTTACTTTAAAGTGTTCGCCAAAGTCTAAAGTAGACTATTGATTCAATTTACATTGTTTTTGTAGATGTATCAAGGCGAGATTGAGTGTTTGTTGGATTGTGCAACAACTCACACGATTCTGAGAAATCGGCAATTGTTTTCGGATTTTACGCCAAGAGAATCGTCGTTATCTACGATGACAGGAACTGGACCCGTAATTAAGGGTCGTGGCACTGCTCAATTCTTACTGCCAAATGGCACTGAGATTCGGGTAGAGGACGCCCTATATGCGCCTAAGGCGCCAAGAACCTTGCTAGCTTTCAAGGATGTGCGTGACAATGACTATCACCTCAGCACTTATGTTGAAGATGGAACTGAATATCTGTTGATCACCTCCACTCAATCTATGCGCACTCGCATTGTGGAGAAGTGTAAGCGAGTTCGCAATGGCATGTATTTCACAACCATTCGAGCCAACGAATCTCATGTTGTTATATTATGTGATTCTGATGCTTATAAGCTTTGGCATGATAGACTCGGTCATCCGGGTCGTGATCTGATGATCCGTATTTTGAAATGCTCCCACGGTCATCCATTTTTCCGATCACAAAAGCACAGAGGGCGCCTCGGCCTCGGTTCGGCCGTGCCGTCGATAGCCGCCTCTCGGTTCCAAGGAGAGGTTCGGTCCCCTCCTGCTTCTCATGCTTCTGTAGCGATGTCTAATGCTCATCGTTCGTTTTGTAAAGCTTGTTCACTAGCAAAACTTCAAGCAAGACCATCTTTTGCTATTGATAATAAACAGAATATTCCGTTTCTACAACGAATACAAGGTGATATTTGTGGACCTATAACACCAGAATGCGGACCATTTCGATATTTCATGGTTCTGGTTGATGCATCAACGCGTTGGTCACACGTAGCGTTGTTGTCCACGAGGAATGCTGCATTCGCTAAACTCCTAGCTCAGATTATTAAGCTTCGGGCTCACCACCCGGACAATCCGATTAAGTCCATCAGACTGGATAATGCTGGAGAGTTTACCTCAAAGTGTTTTGATGACTATTGCATGTCAGTTGGGATTGAAGTTGAACATCCCGTACCCCACGTTCATTCTCAGAACGGTCTTGCAGAAGCCGCTATCAAGAGACTACAGCTTGTAGCTAGGTCTCTTGTCATGGCCACAAACTTGCCAGTTTCGGCATGGGGATATGCAATATTACATGCAGCTATGCTTATTCGTCTACGACCCACAGATAGCCAACCATTTAGTGCGTACCAGTTGGTAACTGGTTACGAGCCTGATATTTCGCATCTGCGTACTTTTGGTTGTGCCGTATATGTGCCTATCACGCCTCCACTGCGTACCAAGATGGGTCCACAACGACGATCAGCTATTTATGTTGGATATGAAGCACCAACTATTGTCCGCTATATAGAGCCTATGACAGGTGATCTGTTTACTGCAAGATTTGCAGATTGTCACTTTGATGAGACATCCTTCCCGCCGTTAGGGGGAGATGGGGCCGCATCCGTCCCAAATGAACGTCAGGAATTGACGTGGTTCTCTCCCACTATGTCTCATTATGATCCCCGTACGTCTCAGTGTGAGACTGAAATACAACGCATATTAGAACTACAAAAGGTGGCGGATACGATGCCCGACTCCTTTACTGATATTGCGAAAGTGACAAGATCAACCATACCTGCTGCGAATGTACCTGCAAGGCTTAACATTCCTCGCCATGCGCGAGCACGCGCCGCCGGTCTCGGACCCGCAGCCCTAGGTGCCATCGGCAGCCTAGGCTCGGCACCTCCAAGTGGAGAGCCGGCGTCGACTTCGGATCCTCCTAGAAAGAGGGGGAGACCAATCGGTTCCAAAGACAATGTACCTAGAAAGAGGGCATGTGTCCAGGCACAAAGCGATCCGTTCATCATTGATACTGTGACGCCGTCACACGAGATTGTCTCCGACTATACCTATGTCCAAGAATCAACTCTGAATCATCTGGGGGACGCCTCAGACTCACTGTTGATGTTGGAGAACAAGGAAATCTCACTAAACTACTTATGCATGCACAATCTTATGGAAAGGAATTCCATGTATATCGATGATGCATTCGCCTACGCCGTTGCTCAAGAAGTTATTGACGACGACGATATGGAACCCCGCACTGTTGATGAATGTCAACGTAGGGCGGATTGGCCGAAGTGGGAAGAAGCAATCCAGGCTGAACTAGACTCTCTAAAGAAAAGGCAAGTTTTCGGACCGGTTGTGCCTACACCGCCGAACGTGAAGCCTGTTGGACATAAATGGGTCTTTGTCAGAAAGCGCAATGAGAATGGCGAAGTCCAGCGATATAAAGCTCGACTCGTGGCGCAAGGTTTTTCTCAACGCCCTGGAATTGATTATGAGGAGACGTATTCTCCTGTCATGGATACTATTACCTTCCGATACTTAATAAGTTTGGTAGTCTCAGAGAGACTCAATATGCAGCTTATGGATGTTGTAACTGCGTATCTTTATGGGGACCTAGATACGGAGATGTACATGAAAGTGCCAGAAGGACTTTCGTTACCCAAGTCAAGTGAACAAAAACCACGAAGTTCATTTGCTATCAGGTTGAGACGATCTCTATATGGACTCCGACAATCTGGTAGGATGTGGTACACACGGTTAAGTGATTACTTGATTGGGAAAGGATACAAGAATGATGAGTTGTGCCCTTGTGTGTTCATAAAGAGAACAAGTTCAGGATTTGCCATTATAGCCGTCTATGTCGATGATATGAACATCATTGGAACTCTGAATGAGATCAATGAGACCGCTAGCTATTTGAAATCCGAATTCGAGATGAAAGATCTGGGAAGGACTCGGTTTTGCCTAGGCTTAGAACTAGAGCACCGAAGTGGTGGAATCTTTATACACCAGTCTGCATATGTCCGAAAGATGCTCAGGCGATTTAACATGGACAAAGTTATGCATCCTACAGGCACTCCCATGGTCGTTAGAAGTCTGGA
This sequence comes from Potentilla sterilis, assembly GCA_963682095.1. Classification (NCBI taxonomy): domain Eukaryota; kingdom Viridiplantae; phylum Streptophyta; class Magnoliopsida; order Rosales; family Rosaceae; genus Potentilla; species Potentilla sterilis. The sequence goes on along the minus strand of OY821757.1, from coordinate 28,456,931 downwards.
TATCAACAAAGATCCCTTTCGTCCGAAAGAAGATGACGAAGAGGTCTTGGGAGCTGAATATCCATATCTTAGTGCGATTGGAGCTTTGTTATACTTAGCTCAGTGTACTAGACCAGACATCGCTTTCTCTGTGAACTTGTTAGCTAGATTTAGCTCTGCGCCAACACAACGTCATTGGGTTGGAATCAAGAACATCTTCCGATACCTTAAAGGAACCCTTGACATGGGCTTGTACTATCGATACACTCATCAGGATTCGACACATAGTCGATCTCTTGCATCTAACAGCACAAACCATGGCTCGGATCGCCATCCGCCAGCCATATCCGCCAGGACTGGCTTTGGTTCATCCATCCGCCATCCTGCAGCCATATCCGCCAACTTATCCGGACCCGCGGATGCTAAGTCGTGGTCCCGATACGGCTTTGGCGATACCCCCTCCTACTCAGATACACCAAATGATGTGATGGTAGGATTTGCTGATGCTGGATATTTGTCAGATCCACACAAAGGACGTTCCCAAACAGGTTATGTTTTTACCATTGGGAATACGGCGATATCTTGGAGATCAACCAAGCAAACCCTTGTTGCTACCTCCTCGAACCATGCTGAGATTATTGCACTACATGAAGCAGTCAAAGAATGTATTTGGCTTCGCTCAGTTATATCTCACATTCGAGAGTCTAGTGGACTTGAGTCTACTATGATGGGACCAACTTGCATATTTGAAGATAATGCAGCATGCATTGAGCAGATGAAGTTGGGATACATTAAGGGTGACAATACTAAACACATTTCGCCTAAGTTCTTCTACAATCAGCAGCAGCAAGAGACTTTGAATATCCAGGTGAAGCAAGTCAGCTCAGAAGAAAATGCAGCGGATCTGTTCACCAAGTCTCTACCCAAATCTACATTTATGAAGCATGTAAAGCGCATTGGAATGTGTCGCTTATCCGAACTCGAAGACTGATTGACTATCAGGGGGAGTTCTCATCTAGACTTCAGGGGGAGCCTAGTTATGCATGTCTCACATACTTGTAGTTGGTGCGTTGTACTCTTTTTCCTTAGACCATGCTTTTATTTTTGCCCAAGAGGTTTTTGTTTGCTGGCAAAGGTTTTAACGAGGCAACGGTTCATGCACTATTGAGGACGCGACACAAGGGGGAGTGTTCAAGGAAGGTTAACTCCGTAACTTCCGTGGTGTGTCTTGCCCTAATAAGACTTGTAGTCTAGATACTCTATTAGATAGGGAATCCCTGTTCGCCAGGGATACTTGATGTAATGCCTATATAAAGGCCTCCTTATCAATGAATAAACACAGAGAGATTTATCAATCTATTTCTCCTACAACAGAAAACAGTTTTTAGAAATGATTTTCTATTTTACACGTAAAATTGACGTTTTTGTTCAAGGAAGGTTAACTCCGTAACTTCCGTGGTGTGTCTTGCCCTAATAAGACTTGTAGTCTAGATACTCTATTAGATAGGGAATCCCTGTTCGCCAGGGATACTTGATGTAATGCCTATATAAAGGCCTCATTATCAATGAATAAACACAGAGAGATTTATCAATCTATTTCTCCTACAACACGTTATCAGCACGTTGCTCTAGCCTCCCGTCTAATAAGCCCTAGAAACCCTAATTCCGGATTTTTTTTCGAAACCCTAACTTACCGTCGGCCGCCGATTCTTCCCTTCGGCACCGTCGGCCTCTTCTCAGCAGCATCTGCGCTGCTCGCCTGCCGCTTTGTACCTTCGCGTACTACTCCTCCTCTGCCTTTAGGTAGACAACCCGCTCGCCAGCAGCTCTCCCTTGCGTGCTACTTTTTGCACGCATCTGCCAGAAGATCAAAATTGCTCGCAAGCCAAGCAAGCGATCCGCGAACCCTTATTCGTGGTTGAGAAGAAATCAAGAAAAGTCGAAGAAAACAAGCTTCCCCAAGAGTCAAGTTTCGTTTGATCAAGCTTCTCTTGAAGAGGTAAATATTTTCATAAACGTTCCCGCTTCTGAAATTTCAATAGTTGGGTTTTGTTTTCTCTTCCGGGACCTTTCCGTGTCCCTGCTTCTTCATCCCGATTCTATCGCTTCTCGGGACGGCATACGGGGATTTAGTCACCCCGGTGCCAACGTTTATTGGGGTAACTGTGATGTTACCGGCCACCGTTATGCTTGTGACTGTGATGTCACTGTGAACCATAACGTATTATTCTTTTTTGGAAAGAAAACAAAGGGAAGATATCGATTGTGACTTGAAGTCACGTTAAGCATCGATTTATGTGACCATGATATATCTTGGCACTGTTCTAAAAGAACAATCAAACTTGATTAGTATTCAAACATACTAACGTCTCCCTGTTTGTGTTCTGTAGATGGCTGACACTCAGCGTCCAGAATTTGACATCTTGGATGTCCAAGGCAAGGAATACAAGAGGTGGGTCTCAGATGTTGAGAACACTTTCATTGGTAAAAGATTTACTGCCACCATCAACCCTCCTGAGGATGAAAGCTTACACGCTTCTCCTGAACAGAAAGCACAAGCCCTGATGTTTCTCAGGCGCCATATCCATCCAACGCTCAAGAAGCAATACCTGAGGAAAACTGATCCCAAAGAGCTATGGGATATCCTCAAGGACCGCTTCGACAATGTGCATGACGCACAACTCCCAGACCTCATGTCTGATTGGGAGCAAATCCGCTTACTGGATTTTGATTCCGTCCAGGAATATCATCAGACTATGCTAAACTTGCAATCTGATTTGAGCTTTTGTGGGGTCGAAAAGACCGATGATGATATGATGGAGAAGACTTTCACGACGTTCCCAGAATCTGCGTCCATGTTGTCGCATCAGTACCGCGATCTCCGCGAAAAAGGCACTATCAAAACCTTCAGCGATTTGATGAATGTCCTTCAGAGAAAGGAGAGGTACCATGAGTTGATTCTTACCACCAATAAGAGGCCTCGAGGACCGAAATTCATTGCGGAATCTCATCAAGCCCGTGGTAAAGCTTTTAAGCAGAAGCATCAACCTCATGAACGTCAAGCACCGCCACCACGTACGCCAAGAGCAATACGTGGCAGACGAGGAGGGAGAAGAGGCGTCGGCCGTGGCCGACCGCTTTCTTGGACAAGGGATGATGGCAGAGCCGCCGCTCCCAGAGGGAGGAACAGTTTTGGTTCCGGTCCCAGGCGTGGTGGCCATACGCCGAACAATGCTTCGGCTCCTTGCTTCAAATGTGGTTCTACGAATCATCTCCAACGCGATTGCATAGCAAGCAGAGATATTCAAGCCGCTTACAAGAAACACAAACAATACATAGAACAAGAAGCACACTATGTAGGAGACCTTGAGGAAGAAGAATACAATGAGGAAAATACGAACTTCGCCATCGATGACTTCCAACCTACCAAGAAACGTAGGACTCAGGAGTATGATACTCCAGACTATGAATAAGTATTTGACTTAGGTCATGAGATACGTGTTCAAGTTTGATTTTGATTGTTATTTTGACAGAATAGTCAATAAATCACGACTTTGTTCGATAAGTCGTTCTATTTAGAACAACCTTGATGTATTTTTGAGTTGTCATCAATAAAATCTATCTTATTCTACGAATGATTTGAGATTTTTACATCCCTGAAAGCAAAATTGGTTCAATGCGTCCAATTCTCAATGGCATAATCATTTTGAGTTCACCAAAATTCTGGTGATGTTAACTCATATCCGAAAAAAAAAAAAAAAAAAAAAAAATCACAAAGACAAAAGGAGAGATCCGCGAGCCGCGATACGCCATCCGCGAGCCACGATACGCGAGCCGCGATACGCGATACGCCATCCGCGAGCCGCGATGCACGATCCGCGATCCGAGATCCGCGATCCGTGATCCGCGATCCGCTATCCGCCAACTTGGCCGCGATCCGCCAGGCCTCGCTCGCCATGTCTATTCGCCAACTGATCTGAGATCCGCGATTCGCCAACTTGGCTGCGATCCGCTATGCCTCGCTCGCCAAAGCCTAAGCGCTTGGCCGCGACTCGCTAGGCCTCACTCGCCATGGCCAATCGCCAGCTTGGCTCAGCACCGAATCCGGTTTTTGAAACCAACAATCGATAGCCTATCGAACAAATGCAACTTTTGCATCAATGGCTCGGCAACAAAGTGTCTTCGGACTCGCCATGCTTCGGATTTAGCTCAACCGTCGCATTGCATTGCCTCAATGCCTGACCGACTCTCACCACTCGCCTTGCTTCGGCTCGGCCTCTGGGTAGCTTTGGCCTTACCACAGCTTCGGCTTTGGCTTGGCCCCGGCCTTTGCCTTGGCCTCGGCCTTGGCTCGGCCACGCCACCTACGACGGTGTCCGGTCTCAATCTCTGACCTAGGCTATGATTATCAATGGTGATACTCGGTGATTAAAATGAGGCTTATCTTTTTCTCTCAAGTTTTGTCGTTGCCATGGCTATGTAATTGGCCTTAATGCACTTCATTTTGTGATGATATATTGTCTCAGTACACTTACTTTAAAGTGTTCGCCAAAGTCTAAAGTAGACTATTGATTCAATTTACATTGTTTTTGTAGATGTATCAAGGCGAGATTGAGTGTTTGTTGGATTGTGCAACAACTCACACGATTCTGAGAAATCGGCAATTGTTTTCGGATTTTACGCCAAGAGAATCGTCGTTATCTACGATGACAGGAACTGGACCCGTAATTAAGGGTCGTGGCACTGCTCAATTCTTACTGCCAAATGGCACTGAGATTCGGGTAGAGGACGCCCTATATGCGCCTAAGGCGCCAAGAACCTTGCTAGCTTTCAAGGATGTGCGTGACAATGACTATCACCTCAGCACTTATGTTGAAGATGGAACTGAATATCTGTTGATCACCTCCACTCAATCTATGCGCACTCGCATTGTGGAGAAGTGTAAGCGAGTTCGCAATGGCATGTATTTCACAACCATTCGAGCCAACGAATCTCATGTTGTTATATTATGTGATTCTGATGCTTATAAGCTTTGGCATGATAGACTCGGTCATCCGGGTCGTGATCTGATGATCCGTATTTTGAAATGCTCCCACGGTCATCCATTTTTCCGATCACAAAAGCACAGAGGGCGCCTCGGCCTCGGTTCGGCCGTGCCGTCGATAGCCGCCTCTCGGTTCCAAGGAGAGGTTCGGTCCCCTCCTGCTTCTCATGCTTCTGTAGCGATGTCTAATGCTCATCGTTCGTTTTGTAAAGCTTGTTCACTAGCAAAACTTCAAGCAAGACCATCTTTTGCTATTGATAATAAACAGAATATTCCGTTTCTACAACGAATACAAGGTGATATTTGTGGACCTATAACACCAGAATGCGGACCATTTCGATATTTCATGGTTCTGGTTGATGCATCAACGCGTTGGTCACACGTAGCGTTGTTGTCCACGAGGAATGCTGCATTCGCTAAACTCCTAGCTCAGATTATTAAGCTTCGGGCTCACCACCCGGACAATCCGATTAAGTCCATCAGACTGGATAATGCTGGAGAGTTTACCTCAAAGTGTTTTGATGACTATTGCATGTCAGTTGGGATTGAAGTTGAACATCCCGTACCCCACGTTCATTCTCAGAACGGTCTTGCAGAAGCCGCTATCAAGAGACTACAGCTTGTAGCTAGGTCTCTTGTCATGGCCACAAACTTGCCAGTTTCGGCATGGGGATATGCAATATTACATGCAGCTATGCTTATTCGTCTACGACCCACAGATAGCCAACCATTTAGTGCGTACCAGTTGGTAACTGGTTACGAGCCTGATATTTCGCATCTGCGTACTTTTGGTTGTGCCGTATATGTGCCTATCACGCCTCCACTGCGTACCAAGATGGGTCCACAACGACGATCAGCTATTTATGTTGGATATGAAGCACCAACTATTGTCCGCTATATAGAGCCTATGACAGGTGATCTGTTTACTGCAAGATTTGCAGATTGTCACTTTGATGAGACATCCTTCCCGCCGTTAGGGGGAGATGGGGCCGCATCCGTCCCAAATGAACGTCAGGAATTGACGTGGTTCTCTCCCACTATGTCTCATTATGATCCCCGTACGTCTCAGTGTGAGACTGAAATACAACGCATATTAGAACTACAAAAGGTGGCGGATACGATGCCCGACTCCTTTACTGATATTGCGAAAGTGACAAGATCAACCATACCTGCTGCGAATGTACCTGCAAGGCTTAACATTCCTCGCCATGCGCGAGCACGCGCCGCCGGTCTCGGACCCGCAGCCCTAGGTGCCATCGGCAGCCTAGGCTCGGCACCTCCAAGTGGAGAGCCGGCGTCGACTTCGGATCCTCCTAGAAAGAGGGGGAGACCAATCGGTTCCAAAGACAATGTACCTAGAAAGAGGGCATGTGTCCAGGCACAAAGCGATCCGTTCATCATTGATACTGTGACGCCGTCACACGAGATTGTCTCCGACTATACCTATGTCCAAGAATCAACTCTGAATCATCTGGGGGACGCCTCAGACTCACTGTTGATGTTGGAGAACAAGGAAATCTCACTAAACTACTTATGCATGCACAATCTTATGGAAAGGAATTCCATGTATATCGATGATGCATTCGCCTACGCCGTTGCTCAAGAAGTTATTGACGACGACGATATGGAACCCCGCACTGTTGATGAATGTCAACGTAGGGCGGATTGGCCGAAGTGGGAAGAAGCAATCCAGGCTGAACTAGACTCTCTAAAGAAAAGGCAAGTTTTCGGACCGGTTGTGCCTACACCGCCGAACGTGAAGCCTGTTGGACATAAATGGGTCTTTGTCAGAAAGCGCAATGAGAATGGCGAAGTCCAGCGATATAAAGCTCGACTCGTGGCGCAAGGTTTTTCTCAACGCCCTGGAATTGATTATGAGGAGACGTATTCTCCTGTCATGGATACTATTACCTTCCGATACTTAATAAGTTTGGTAGTCTCAGAGAGACTCAATATGCAGCTTATGGATGTTGTAACTGCGTATCTTTATGGGGACCTAGATACGGAGATGTACATGAAAGTGCCAGAAGGACTTTCGTTACCCAAGTCAAGTGAACAAAAACCACGAAGTTCATTTGCTATCAGGTTGAGACGATCTCTATATGGACTCCGACAATCTGGTAGGATGTGGTACACACGGTTAAGTGATTACTTGATTGGGAAAGGATACAAGAATGATGAGTTGTGCCCTTGTGTGTTCATAAAGAGAACAAGTTCAGGATTTGCCATTATAGCCGTCTATGTCGATGATATGAACATCATTGGAACTCTGAATGAGATCAATGAGACCGCTAGCTATTTGAAATCCGAATTCGAGATGAAAGATCTGGGAAGGACTCGGTTTTGCCTAGGCTTAGAACTAGAGCACCGAAGTGGTGGAATCTTTATACACCAGTCTGCATATGTCCGAAAGATGCTCAGGCGATTTAACATGGACAAAGTTATGCATCCTACAGGCACTCCCATGGTCGTTAGAAGTCTGGATATCAACAAAGATCCCTTTCGTCCGAAAGAAGATGACGAAGAGGTCTTGGGAGCTGAATATCCATATCTTAGTGCGATTGGAGCTTTGTTATACTTAGCTCAGTGTACTAGACCAGACATCGCTTTCTCTGTGAACTTGTTAGCTAGATTTAGCTCTGCGCCAACACAACGTCATTGGGTTGGAATCAAGAACATCTTCCGATACCTTAAAGGAACCCTTGACATGGGCTTGTACTATCGATACACTCATCAGGATTCGACACATAGTCGATCTCTTGCATCTAACAGCACAAACCATGGCTCGGATCGCCATCCGCCAGCCATATCCGCCAGGACTGGCTTTGGTTCATCCATCCGCCATCCTGCAGCCATATCCGCCAACTTATCCGGACCCGCGGATGCTAAGTCGTGGTCCCGATACGGCTTTGGCGATACCCCCTCCTACTCAGATACACCAAATGATGTGATGGTAGGATTTGCTGATGCTGGATATTTGTCAGATCCACACAAAGGACGTTCCCAAACAGGTTATGTTTTTACCATTGGGAATACGGCGATATCTTGGAGATCAACCAAGCAAACCCTTGTTGCTACCTCCTCGAACCATGCTGAGATTATTGCACTACATGAAGCAGTCAAAGAATGTATTTGGCTTCGCTCAGTTATATCTCACATTCGAGAGTCTAGTGGACTTGAGTCTACTATGATGGGACCAACTTGCATATTTGAAGATAATGCAGCATGCATTGAGCAGATGAAGTTGGGATACATTAAGGGTGACAATACTAAACACATTTCGCCTAAGTTCTTCTACAATCAGCAGCAGCAAGAGACTTTGAATATCCAGGTGAAGCAAGTCAGCTCAGAAGAAAATGCAGCGGATCTGTTCACCAAGTCTCTACCCAAATCTACATTTATGAAGCATGTAAAGCGCATTGGAATGTGTCGCTTATCCGAACTCGAAGACTGATTGACTATCAGGGGGAGTTCTCATCTAGACTTCAGGGGGAGCCTAGTTATGCATGTCTCACATACTTGTAGTTGGTGCGTTGTACTCTTTTTCCTTAGACCATGCTTTTATTTTTGCCCAAGAGGTTTTTGTTTGCTGGCAAAGGTTTTAACGAGGCAACGGTTCATGCACTATTGAGGACGCGACACAAGGGGGAGTGTTCAAGGAAGGTTAACTCCGTAACTTCCGTGGTGTGTCTTGCCCTAATAAGACTTGTAGTCTAGATACTCTATTAGATAGGGAATCCCTGTTCGCCAGGGATACTTGATGTAATGCCTATATAAAGGCCTCCTTATCAATGAATAAACACAGAGAGATTTATCAATCTATTTCTCCTACAACAGTTTTCACATTTTCATTTTCATTTTTTAGAAAATACAAAAAAGCATTTTCCAAAATAAGGACTTCTGCCGATTTTTTAAAAAAACACTTGTATAAGAACAATACATGCTCTCTCTTCTATCTTCTCAACCTCCATTAATTATTATAAAAATGAGATTTCAAAAACACTGCAGTCGAATATATTTTCATACAGTAGTACCAAACACGTTTTTTACGTTTCCAATTTCAAAGATGTTTTCAGACTAACTACCGGACACATTTTCAAATGTTAAAAACACAATCTCGTTTTATCGTTTTCAGATTCGAAACTCAATTTTTGAAAATTATTTTTGAAAACGTTACAGGACAGAACTTCATTATTTTGGATACTCCTCCACACTTGTTTGGCCAACATGACTAGATTAAAACATGCATAAAACAAGGTTTTTTTTTTTTGATAGAATCAATGACAGTATCTTTAAAGATTTTCTAGGCCCAGAGACTAATCCGCCCCGGAAGATCGGATTCTCACACCAAGGTTCTTACTAAATCGACCACTTGTGGTGGTTCATAAAGCACGGTTCTTAAACCCTAAACCACTTATTCCTTCGGGAAACACAATGAATTCCAAGGCACCAATGTAGAATGTACCATTCTGATCTATCAATAGTATAGAACATAACATTTGTTGACGATTACAAATTAATGTTAACCCAAAACCACCTCTTTCCATGGACAGACACATGACATTCCAAGAGCATCAATGTTTTTCTTCTTCTAATTATAAGTTCGACATTCCGTACAAAATAAAATGAAATGAAACAAAAACAAAACTGTACAGGAGATAACTACTTGTAATCGAATGAGAAAAAAAAAACCTACTTGTAGTTATTGCTCCATCATTAAAAACAATCGATAAGGAACTAAAGTTTTGATTATTAGAAACCTCATTATTATCGAATTTAAACCAGAATTTAAACCAGCATCAGTTCCGAAGATCTGCAGCAGTCACAAATACAATTCCCGTCCACATTCTTCCAGCCAAACAGATTACACCACAATACTGCAGCATTTCTGAAACATTTATATTGCTGTGCGTGCATAAGTAAAGGAGGTTCAAATATTTCACCCACATGCTTTTAATAATTTGTAACGCCAATCATTTGACATTCATGTTCACTAACTCAATTGTTGTTAGTTATATTTGATGACAGATGATGATAAAGTGGTTGAAATTGATTTAGTTGCACCATTAAATCAAATTTAAATACAAAGACAACTGAGGAGGTGAATATGACTATATCATCTAAAATTATCATCTAGCTGAGGTAAAAATAACATATAATCCATGTAGTGAAATATGTATTCCAGGAAATTTGCCTATGAAACTAAGAGTAAAATAGCTATTTTTTTTCAGGGTGACTGGCACTTGTAATGCTCCTGCTTCAGAACACCAATATAAGGCAAGTTTCTGTACAGTTCAGCATAGTCCATGCCGTAACCCACAACAAAATAATCTGGACACTGAAAAAACAAGAAATGAACAAACTAGTTTAATTAGGTTCTTCCAGAGCAGAACACAATCTACAAATTAAGCCAACAGTAGACAGCAAAATAAAATCACTCATCTGTAAAACTTTCTGCCTTTCTCTCAAGTTCATGGATTCCAAACAACACATTAGTTGGGGAAAAAAAAAACATTTTGGGAGCATTAGAAGTAGTTCTAGTAAGAGGGTACATGGGAATTTCTCTTGCAGGAGTCATAATCCACATTATAATCCAACCCCTTTTCCGCTTGATTAATGCCTATTACAGTTCGATCCGATCAATGCCTATTACAGTTTGACAGATCAATGCCTAAATATATGTGACTTCAGAATCGCACCAAGAATGACATGACTTAGTCTCTAATCAGCAGAGACTTAGCAGCATCGAATCATATATAATATCCTACAAATTCATTGACACACTTCTTATGCTTGTATCTCCTAGGTGAAAGCCTAAACCTCACAATTCGAGAGTAACACAATCCACTTAATCAACCTGTTTCCTTTCTCTCTCAACCACATTCATATATAACGTATCATATACCAACAAAGCACCTACAACAAGCAAGGAACACAAAGGAAACATAAGAAAGATTAAAGAGCTACAGACCTCGAAACCTCGGTAGAACTTGCCCTTGCCAAGAAGGCCAAACTGAACTTTTCTTCTGGATGGTTTATCAAGAAAAGTGGCCACTGACACAGACGAAGCCCCTTTCGATTCCAAATACTCAATCAGACGCGAAATAGTGCTTCCAGTATCCACAATGTCCTCCACCTAATTCACAAAACCAGCAACTGATCAGAAATACAAAACTGAAGCACAAAACGGCATCGTTTTGGCGAGTGGCCTTACCAGGACGACGTGGCGGCCGGCGACGTCGAGCTTCAAGTCGGAAGAAACCTTGGGGCAGCCGTTGGACTCGGTGCCGGAGCCGTAGGACTCGGCGCGGATGAAGTCGACGGCGACGGGGAGGCGGATGTGGCGGGCCAAGTCGGCGAGGAAGAGAAAGGCGCCGGTGGCGACACCGACGAGGACGGGAGGGTCGGAGAGGTGAGAGAGGTCGGCGGAGATCTCGGCGGCGAGGTCGGAGACTCGGGCGGTGATTTGGTCTGGGGTCCACAGGACGGTCTTGATGTGGGAGTCCAACGATTTCATGCTTTCTCGAATGGACTGAGGGGTTTACTGGGTTTTGCTAATTTGGGGTGACTTCGACCGAAAATTCTTCTGTACACGGCCGTTTAGGCGCACGGCAAGTTTCAAAGAGAAGTGTCAACATCAGAGCCTTCCATACGGGAGCTGTGAAAGAACTAAAGAACTGGAGTGAGCCGTCTGTTTAGACTTCAAAAAAAAAAAAAAAAAAAAAAAAATAGAGGGAAAAAAAGAAAAAGGCAAAGTCTTCGAATCATTATGCCTTCAATTCTTCAAATTAATTTACCCAAATTTAAATGGAAAATTATCTCCAATGGTACTTCAAGTTTTCAGGATTATAAGTATTGGTACTTCACGTTTATCAAACTTCATATTGGTACCTCACGTTTAGCTTTTATTCTAAATTTAGTACCCAGAGCTGTTATCTGCTTAACGGAGTCAAAATTTCTGTATTTTTGAACTTTTGAATGACTGGACTACTCTTGTTTCAGAAATTTAAATATATTATTTTTTTTTTTTTTTTTTTAGAACTTAATTGCCTACTATCTACTTGCTTACTAAATCTTAATTATCTATCCATTCTAAGAGCTAGCCTTCAACATGCCAAATTCACCTAACGACATTCTGTCTAAACGGTTACTATCCTGGCTGGATCGCTGCTGTCTTAGTTTGGAAAGTTTCTTAAGTTCTAGCAAAACAAGTAAACATGACTTTCTTAAGTCCTAGTTAAACAATAATAGCAAATTATATCTCAAATACCACTCCTAGGAGGTAGTCCTCCACCTGGGGTTTGAGAAGTTTAAACAAAGACGGATATGGGGGACACCAACTGCAGTTTATTTACTCAAACATACTTTCATATACATAACCCAGAACCTCACTCTTGGGTAAACAGATAAAAGCTGTTTAGCTACACATAATTTTAACTTAAATTACAAACTTACTTGAAAAATAAGTACACCACACCAGATGACTAGCAAGAAACCACACTCTCACTATTCACTCTTATTTTACTATGCTAAAACACTCACAAACTTCTCACAAGCTCTCAAACTTCAGACTCCTCTTTCCTTCTTTGATTTTCGAATGCCTTCCTTTGAGCTTTCAACCTCCTTAAATAGCCTTCGGATCTCAAACCGGAATTGAATTTCATTAAGAAAAGCAGACAGGAGGAATCCTTATCTTAGCAGCTGGCTTCCACTTTTCTAAAGGAGCTTGTCCTTAAGCGTTGGCAGCAACTTTATTTTACATACTTATCTTACATCTGGGCTGGCTTCCACTAAATGGAACCCACTCACCTAGAGCTACTTGTCCTGATGCGATGGAGGCTAATATTTCATCCTATTATTGATGTTGTGCAATTCCTCATCAACAAAAGATGCTCCAGAATCATCATTTTCTTCGGATTCCATATCTGCGTCGTACGGATCCTTGAATTCTGGCTCTTTTTCTAATTTTTCTATCCATGTGGTAGTTGCTAACGTACCATTGATTTCTCGCCTTTCTAGGGCCTTATACAGATCACAGTGCTCTGGAGGTGGATGGTTATAGCTGACAACTATAATCTTTTCTCCTCTGGCCAGAAGGGTAGTGTCACCGTCTTTCTGGATTAGGTTCTGGATACGAATTATCGCCATTGCCTTCATCTAAGAGATACTCTGATTAGGTCTTCCATTGCTTGATGACCATTTTTGTGCTTGAGAGGCACAACTCTGGATAATTTTGACATAATGATAAGGAGAAATATAACTCTTTCTCCCTTCCTCTCTAGTTCATTCAGGAGGAGTTGAAATGAACTTTAATCTCAGAGTACAACCATCTGGTCTAATGTTCTTGACTGCCTGGTAAATTGCTTCAGGGAGACCTTCTAGGTCTTTGTTGGTTTTCGTCCAAAGGTTATGAACAAAACCATTCTCAATTAACCGTAATTTGTTCTTCTGCGGATGATCTGCTTGAACATCAACCATATATCTTCCATAATAAGGACCTGCTACTACTAGCAAGGTTGATGGAAGAGCCTTTCTATTCTTGAAATCTCATAAGAGATTATGGAAACTAAACCATTCTGATTCTGATAGGGCTGAAAGTGGGACTTTAACACTTTCAAGGTTCTCGAGATATTGTATATCAAGCTTTTCTTCGAGATGCTGCTCTATTCTATAGCTGCAAAATTCCTCAGCTAGAGTTTCCAGGGCTTGAAGTACCAGTGCTTCGTTATTTTCTCGAGATGCAGCTAAAATATTATCCATGATAATTCTCTGATTGAGCTGCAAATTTCTGCTGGTTCTGAACACCGGCCTTTCATAAATCCTCATGGGATGATTAAAAATCTTTCTCAGACCTTTTACCGCTGGTAACCTGAAGGATGCTATCCTGTCAGTGGTTCTTGCCTTATAAGGCTGTCTTCTTTGGAACCAGTCATTTGTGACTATAGCTCTGGGATGCTGTAAATATTCATTTACAATTGTTTCTTCTTCTGGGTTGGAAGATTGCTTATCTTCTGGATTATTTTCCCGTCTTATCGGGTCAGGCTGAATTTTTTCAGGGGCACTACTGGATCCAGCAGGAGAGTAGAATACCAGATATTGGTAACCTGGTCCATCATGTAATGGTCCAACAGTTTTGTCTCCGTCTCTGTATCTCTCTTGTAGGGCTTTGTCCTTTGATCCTTTGATCCTTTGTCTTCAAGCCTGGTTCTTGTTCCGAAATCGGGGTTTCTTCTTTCTTCAACTTCTGGTTCAGGTTCGGGCCTTCTGCTTCTTGGGTTACGGCCTTCATCCCTTTCGAACATTGCCATTTCTCTGGTGAGAGCGTCAGGCAGATAATTCTTGTTTCCTGCAATCATTTCAACATCATATTCATATTGAGATAAAAACATCTGCCATCTAAGAACTCTTCCTCTATCAGTTGCATCTGTAAGCTTATAGTTCTTAAAGTTTTTTACTCTCTTATTATCTGTTCTGACCGGAGACTTGTTTCCTAAAAAGGCTTCTGCTCCTTTAATGGATTTAATTAGGGCTAAAAAAACCTCTTTATCTCATGTGGAATAATTTAATTCTGCTGGATTAAATTTTCCTGACAGGAATTTACAAATCTTTTCTTGATTTGTATTCGGTGCTATTGCTAAAACTACTCCTGCCCAATAATAATCATTTGCATCTGTCTGCAAAATAATCAGGTCACCTTCTTCAGGTAACTGCAAAGGGGGGATGATTTTTGTGAGCTCTTTAATTTTCTTAACGGTGTTGCTATCATCCGTTGTAAAGGACAATTTCTTTTTCATGCTTGTCTTGGGAGAGAGAAGAGCAGAGAGGCCACTCACTTGAGGAATAAAATCTCTCGCAAAGTTAACAACTCCCAAAAATCTTTGTAGAGACTTTGCATCTGGGATATTGTCAGGGAATTGGCTTATTTTCTTTACTATATGTTCTTGAAGACGAATTTCTCCATCTTTGACGTGTATGCCAAGGAAGTCAATTTCTCCTTGTATAAGATGAATTTTCTTTTGTCCAAGGATAATTCCTTTCTGGACTATGAGCTTGCAAATTTGCTCAAGATCCTTCAGATGTTCATTCATAGTTTTAGAGAAGACAAGAATGTCATCAATGTAAACTATGCAGAAATCTGAGTATGGCTTAAACATGTTATCCATCTTTCTTTGGAAGATAGATGGAGCTTGCTTAAGACCAAACGGCATTACAAGCCATTCGTAATGTCCTTGAGGAGTTCCAAAGGCTGTTAAGGCTATGGAGTCCTGGTGCATTCTTACTTGCCAAAAGCCTGATTTTGCATCGAATTTTGAGAATATTTTTGCTCCTTTTAGTCTATTTATCAAGACTCTGACTTGAGCAATTTGATAGCCATCTTTAACGTTTTCTTATTGACGTCTCTATAATCTATGACCATCCTTGCTTTTCCTCTTAGTTGTTCTGCATGGTTTCTAACCAAAAATGCTGGAGCATGATGAGGGCTATCTGAGGGTCTAATTAATTTCTTTTCAAGCAATTCTTGAATTTGACTCTCCATTTCTTTTCGATCTTCATCTTTATAATGAGGTATGGCTTTGACATGACATATTGCATTGGCATCATGCATTTTTAGCTGACAATATACCGGGTCTCTTTTCCAGTATAGTTGGGGATCTTCACTGATTATGGGTTTCAGTAGATTTTCTATCTCAACGAGCTTTGGGATTTTCTTTTGCTCTATTTTATTAATGTATACTTTTAGATTATGTTCTCGAATGAATTCTTCTTCACCATCCGAGCTGTCTGAATCTTGAGATTCTTCCTCTGATTCTGAATCTTCTGAAGTTGTTGCTTCATTTTGTACAATTTCTTGGTGTTCTTGAAATGTTAATACCGGTTGTATGACCGGTTCAAAAGGTGATTTATGATCACCACGCTTGGCTCGCGACTTCTGATATTGCTCTGTGAATCCTTTACTTGCAATGCTGATTGCATCCAGTAATCTGGATTCCCAGTATAACTTGTTGTTCTTTTCAAACCCGATCATTTCGAGGGTTTGTATTATTCTTTGCTGAAGTAGGAAATCATTTCCTATTAGCATATCGGCTCCTTGGGCTTCACTCTGCCAAATTCTTTGGAACGTAAAAGTTCCTCCACCTAACGAGATTTTGACATTTCTGGCTACGTAACTCATTGTGAACTCGTTATCTCCCATTCCAATCCCAGTAACTGCTTTATCAGACTTTTCCCAATATTCTTCAGGAATAACATATTTATTTGCTAGGCTATATCCTGAACCATTGTCTACAAAGGCATGTAGTTGGGCTTCACTCTGCCAAATTCTTTGGAACGTAAAAGTTCCTCCACCTAACGAGATTTTGACATTTCTGGCTACGTAACTCATTGTGAACTCGTTATCTCCCATTCCAATCCTAGTAACTGCTTTATCAAACTTTTCCCAATATTCTTCAGGAATAGCATATTTATTTGCTAGGCTATATCCTGAACCATTGTCTACAAAGGCATGTAGATGATATTTCTTATAGTTGGGAAATTTCAGGCCTACAGTAATATAATTGCTATATATACTAGTCTGAACTTGTTTTACTAGTTGGATTGTATCCTCCTTTCTAGTGAATTCTATGAAAGGGTTTATAATTCTTTCCTCTGCTTGTAGAGATTCTAGTTTTACTTCTGTTTGGCTAAGTTCTTGTGCTACTATTGGAGTACTTGGTTCCTCTTTTACAATTTTTGAAGTTGCTAACTTCATTTTCTCGAGGTTTTTTTCAAGGTCAGATTTTTGATCTTGAGCAAGAAATATATCATATTCTTGGTTTACTAGGATATGTGCATCAAGTTCTTTTGTTTTTCGCCTTACTTCTGCTATGAAACATTCTTTATGATAGGTTTCTCCTGTTTCTTTACAGTACATGGGTACTGTATTATTATCTTCACACTTGCAAAAGTCACAAGTGAAAGCTCCAGGTCTTGGAGTAAACTGACTGATTTTATCAGTGGTTTTTTCTTTCCAATTTTGAATCAACATGAATATAGTTCTATAACTGTATTCATTTTCTTCTTCTTCGGAGCTGTTAGAGGTGCTTTCCGTATCGCTGCCTGATGTATCTTCAAGAGAATATATAGATTCATTCTCTTCATCAGAATAGGCTACTTCAAACTCTTTTATGTTTGCGTATTCTACGACTTCATCGTATTCTGCTAGAAGGGCTTTAGAAGATCTTTTATCCCTTTTAGGACATTCGTTTGCATAATGACCTTCAGCCTTGCAAAACCAACATCTACAGGGCTTTGTGTCTCTAGAAGAATTTTTCTTCGGAGTTTTTTTCTTAAAAAATCTCTTTCTAGGAGATCTTTTTTCTTTGTCTTGTTCAGAGCTTTTTCTGAACTTGTACTTCTTTTTGGAAGTAAATTTATTGTATTTCTTGTTTCGAAACCTGCTCTTATTTTTTCTATCAGTGTAGAGATGACATCCCCATTGTGTTGGTGTGTCTAAGATTTTTGGGCACATGTTCTCAACTCCTCTGAGTTGTTTCTTAGCAGTTTTTGACTTTTGATTTTCTGTGCACTGTTTTCTTAACAAGTCTCTTACTCTTTCTGCTATTCCTCCTATAGAAAAATATTCTAAAGGATTTTCTACAAGGGATTGTGCTACAGCATTATTCCAGGGTTCTGGTAATTTTCTGTAATATGTTCTAATAAGATCTATGTTTTCCAAATCTCCTATCGTACAATAGTAGCTTTGGAACTCATTTGTGTATTCTTCAAAATACCTCATATTGCAGATGCTTAATTTTTGGATGTTTGCTTTAGCTCTTTCCTTGGTTTGTTCACTATGTCCCGTTATATCTCCATAAAATTGTGCATATATAGGGATAGCGAAGTCCATTGGGTCATTAGTCTTAGCTAATTTTGCTTCCCAATCTGCCCAACTATTACTTCTCTTAAAAAAATTGTACCATTTCTGAACTATTCCCATTAGGGTTGCTTCATATTAAGCGTGAGCTTCTTTATAATGGAATTTGGATAAAACCAGAGCTTGGGTTAGCTTTAAACTGGCTACCCAGTTATCTATGGTTTTTCTTTTATCTCCTACTTTATCGAGGTCTAGATAAACCCCTCTTTCAGAGATTGCTTGTCCCTAGTGTGGTTCTGTGGGAATATATTTTTGAGAGCTTCTTTCTCCTATCTTTCCTGTAGGCGGCTGTCCTTTAGGAAGCTTGATTTTTTCTTCTCTAATGATCTTGGTAGGGTTATTTGTAATGTTGTTGATGATAGTGTTTCCTGCCAATGGTGGCTGGCTAGTGCTTGCTTCTGCATCCATGGTACTTGCTTCAGCATCCATGGTGCTTGCTTCTGCCTCTACCGCTTGGTAAGGTAGAATTTTTCTTTTAGTTTGTACTAAAGAAATTTTCTTAACTATCTCTTCTAACCTTTCTAAGGTTTCACAAGTTTTTGCCTGCTTATAGAGTTCCTTCAACCATTCTACCTTAAGCATCCTTATAGGTCTTTTTGAGTCTTCTTCTTCCTCAAAAGACTCTTCAGGAATTGATCCTGAAGTACTTGCTTGCTCATAGTTAGCAAAAGAATGTCTATGGAACTGGAGACTTATTTTTCCTCCAGTGTCTTCATAGATGGAAGCATTAGAGCTTTGTATCTGCCTCTCAGGAGGTACTAAATTCCATTCTCTAGGGAATGATACTTCATCCCATTTTGTGATGTGCTTTTGCTGGGAATTATTTCTAGGACTGGTAAAGACAGATGTTGTAAGACCAAGACTGTTGACGAATCTAGTATTTGGTGTCACATTGGAGCTCATTAGCTTGTAATAGATTCTATAGTCAACGGCAAGTTCCATCATGCCTTGTCTCATGGCAATCCCATCCGTTTTGATTCTCAGTCTTAGGCAGTGCGCTGCATCTTTCAGATGAGTGGTGAAATTTGGGAAGACATTGAAATATGCAACCTGGTTGCATAGTGAATCTTCCGCTGTTCCTAACAGGCTTTTCTTGAAGTATGTTATTCTGTCGTCTTGCAGAATACACAAGACCGAACAGTCTATACCGTCTCTTACTAAGAGTTTTATAGATATTTGAACTGCACCAATGTGCATGTAAGAATATTTTCTTTGAAATGCTTCACTCACTTCTTTAGAAGTGATTAGTCTGATGTCTGTTTCACCACCAGTTGGTGGTACTGTTAGTTCTAACATCTTGAATATGTGAGAATCCATAATAAAAGATCCTTTCTTATAAATCTCATTGAATCTAAATTTCGGTGCTGAGACTTCCCTTACACTAGATTCAATTTCGTTATACTCAAATTCTTGAGCATTTATAAGCTGCACTGCTGGTACAGTATGTCTTTTGCTGAAGACTCTACTTAACATTTTTGTATCTCTTTTGGATTCTTTCCATTTTAATAGCTTATGTTCACTGAATTTGAACCCACTTTCTATCTTTGGTTGTGGTATAATGATTTTACTAGCTACTGTTTGCGCTAGTGTTTCTTCGTTGATTTTTTCAACGGTTGAATTTTCTTTCATTTTTTCTATACCTTTCTGGAGACTAGAGATTTTCGTGCTTAGTTCTTGGAGCTGTTCTTCAATATCTTTCCCTATTTCTTGAAGATACGTATTGCTATAATTTTGCTGATGTATTATTGCCTCAACATTTTCAGCAAGTTTTTCTGTAGGAAGATAAAGACTTAAAGCCTTTATGTCTTCTTGTCTTAATCTTAGCTCAACTCTTTGCTTCATCCTATAAGGGAAATAAGAGTTTCTAAAAGTCGTTTTAGATTTTCTTGCGTACCCTTTAAATCAACTGCTTGTTGATGAATATTATTTGCGAGATTTTCGGTTCTTACTAATTTCTTTTCAATATCTAAAAGATATTGTTTTTCTTTAAGATAATCAAGCTTGATTTCAAGCCTTGATATCTTTGTGTGAATTTCTTCTAGCTGATTTACTCTGAGATTAAATCTCTCGAGTTGTTCTTTTACTTTCTCAGTAGTCTTATCCCTAGATATGCGATCTAGAAATTCAACTATGCTTGGCCTAGAGAGGTCAAGTTCTTCTACTCATATTTCTTTCTGGAGATGAATATGCTAGTCGTATAGAGTATTTAGGACTCTACAAGCGTATTCAATGGAGTATTGGTTTTCTTGGATATGTCTTGTGTGAAAACACAAGTTCCACTTTTCTTTTTCTTTTTCTATGCAATAAGATTGATAATTTTTTAGCTTTGGCTCTCTTTTATTTGTTGAGAGATGCCAACTTTGTGGTATAAGCCTTTTCTTTACCTGTTTTTGAGCTAAACAGGCTCTGATACCAACTAGGGCAGATCTAACCAGCGGCACTAACCGCGGCTCAAAATTTCAAGAGGTTCTTGTTTTTGTTCTAAGATTTGTTCAAGATTTACGATCTGTCTTTCTAAAATATGGATGCCTTGTGTAAATCTAAAAATTATCTCCCAATATCCTTGTCTATGTCTGGGTAACCTTTCTCTGAAGTTTTTTAATTTTTTTAATTTCTCTTTTTTGTTTTTAAATTCTTTTTCAGTGATTCTAATATTTTCTAAATAAATTAAACGCTGAGAAGAAATACTTTAATGATTAAAATTACCTGTTTACCTTTGAGTACAGAGGATAAATTATATATATGTAATATGTTGAATAAATAAAATTATGGGCCCACCACGCTCCGTCAAAACTTAACAAGAGAAAGAAAAATAAAAGAAACAAGGATTAAAGGTATTTTGGTCTTTTTGACAATGTTAACAGAAAATTCTAAAGGAATATTCTATCTTTTAACAGCACAAGTACCAAAGCTATGTCAGGGTTCAAACATGGGGTACCAATCTGATATATTCCAAACGTGTGATACCAAAGTTTATAAAGGTTGAAAGGTGAGGTACCACTCAGGTTATTATCCTAATTTAAATATAGTGACCGGTGCTCAACAATTTCCACAGTGTCGTCGATTTGTTGTCGTCTTTTTTTGGGTCGGTGACTCTCGATAACAACTCAATTCAATGGGAAGATGCTTGTTTTTCCAGCAACGAGGCCCGGCTCAAATTCGTCAAGGACTCAAAGGTGATCGGGATTTGCGTGGCGGCATTCTTTATCTCAAGACTCGAAAGTTTAAACCTTTTTATCGGTAAATTCGGAGTTAGTGATGTACAATAGATATATATTAACTTGGAGTTTTGATTTCTGAAGAGCATTCTTTCATGTTTAAGGTAAATGGTTGCGGGGTCTGTGGTTGAATTAAGTTTAAGGTCTGGGTTCCTTGTGCTAGAATTAACAAGATATATACTAACAAGATGACGTCTTCAATACTCAATAGGCTGCAAATCGAAAACACCGATGATTTCATGTTGAAGTGGGAGAGACTGAGGGGTCAAATTCGAACGAATTCATTTGTTAGGCGGTTTACTGTAAAACTTTGGTTTACTGCGTTTGGGTTTTTTTTTTCTTTTTTTTTTTTCAAGTTTGAACGTTAACTACTTGACTAATGCCTTCCTTATTTCTTCAATCACGTGTGCAGCACATGGTCATGTACAAGCACAGCCGTGTATACAAGACTCTCTAGACTTCGACTGATTTGAGAGCGGTAACTAATATCAGTGGGGAAATGGGCAGAATGAGAAGTTCATTAAATTAAATTAAATAAATAAATTCTGAGTAAACAGGTAATAACTCTATGTTGATCCAATTTTTTAGAAAAATTGTAAGAGCGACACCATGTATTATGTATGTATATTAGATCAGAAAATTTTATATATACACACCCCAAACTCTCTTAATACGCACTCTCTACTCAATACATCACTATTTTAATTTCTCATTCTAATATATTAATATATACACTATCCAAAGTACCTAAAATGTCTCTAACTACAAAAAAATATAAAATATATTATTATTTGACTATATCTTATCTAATATGATTAGTATATATCAATATATCTTGATATTTGTAGATGTCAATATTAATTTCTTGTGTTGTTCTTAAAATTTCATTGAAATTTATTAATGTTTTTAAAATTAAAAACATAAAATAATAAACATTGTAAAGAACACAAAACTCAACGCCCCATGTGGTGTGTTTAGATGAAGAAGAGTCAAAAGTGTATATGGATGAAGAAAAGAAGAAGAAGATAAAACTAATGAAATGAGGACACAATCGATCTCTTAACATGAATCACTTCGAAAATTGAATTAATTTGTAGAAATAAATAAATGAATCGACTAATTATTCAAAATTTTCATCTAAACTTCCATTATAATAAATGTCATCTCAAATTTCCTTGTTTTTTTTTTCTTTCTTTTAAGACATTAATTAGTTTTTAAAAATTGATCTTGATTTCTATATTTTAATATGTTTTATATTTTCTTAATTTGTTATATAGGGATGTTTGGTCATTTCATATAACTACAAAATATGTTTTTAATTATAAAATATTAGAGATGAATATTAAGTAGTTAAGGGAGTGTATTAAAAACCCTTCACTAGATCAGCATCGTAAAAAAGATAGTTGAGTAGCTGACGCTAATTATAAATAAGGAGGGAGATGTTACTAGCCTAACTGACATCGTAAAAATATCACTGATAAATGTCTGTGTGTTAAAGTAAAATGAGAATTGGTCTACTCGTTTCATTGATAATCCTCTTTATATAGGGTGAAGATTACAATGTTAATTACAACATATATAATGACAATAATGACTGATTGAGTCGTTACATCCTTTGATTGATAATATCCTAATTTCCTATCGTCGATTACTTTGAAGAAGGCACATTAAAGGCGTTTTTCCTTCAACTCTCCCTCTTGTGTCAAGTCAAAGATAAAATGGTGCATGAGGTGTTGCCTCATTAAAAACCTTGCCAAGTAACAAAAACCCAATGGGAGAAAATAAAACTTTGGTCGAAGGAGAAAAAGAGCACAACGCACCTATTACATTTGAAAACAACATGTATGTACCCCTGATGTCTACACCTCCCCCTGATTTTTACATTAATCATGAAATTTTCCCCGATTCTTTCATTTGATCAAGGGATTTTCAATAACTTTAGCATAGTTATGCATTTTCACATTTTTTCAAATATGACTTGAGCAATGATTTAGTAACTAAATCTTGCCACATCGTCCTCAGATCCAACTTTATTTACTTTGATCTCGATGATAAGGTTGTCCATGAACTGAACACATAAGTTCATATTGAACATCAGGTTCACTCATGGTATGACATTCGTATAATAAAACAGTCATAACTTCGTTTAGAGCATGGATAAACCATTAAGAGATTTTAAAATTGATATGCAAAAACAGATTTTAACCTTTAATGCGTTTTTCTTTACGCATAGTTAGATATGACGTGGATAGTTTTCTTTCTATCACGTCGTCTTCTATGTAGGGATTGAATAAGCTCAAATCTTTCATATCTTTGAGTATTTGAAAGAACCATTGGTGTTGCGTGGGCGCAGAGCTACACATAGCTTTACAAATTTTCATTGAATGAGAAGCTGAGTCTTATATATTGTGTTTAAGTGCAATCATGCGCCATTGCACTTGTATAGGGAATTTCATTTCCCAACACTTCTTCGTCATCTTCCTTTAGATGAAAAATGGATCTATTGTTATAGTAAAGACTTAGACTGATCATGGGAGTATATGTAGGCCTCACTTTATTCTTTAGAGTGCCTAAGCCGATTGATGGACGATCACCGTCATTACAGTCCTTGAGTTCCATTTCAAGACTGTGTATTCCCAAGATTTTTTTCATTCTTAACTTCGGATTTACAATACATAGAGTATGTCTCAGTTCATTGAGAGTATGTGTATATCCATAATGAACACGCAAGGGCATAATTCACCAATCTCTTCCCAATCAAGTAGTCACTTTAGTGAACGTTTCAATTTCTTTTGCAAACACACTGATGTTATATAGAGCTACTTGATTTGGGTGAATGAAGTTCGTTTAGGATCCTCATGTATATCTCTTAATTTAGATCCCCATAGAGATATGTTGTGACCACTTTCGTAAGCTGCATGTTTTAGTTTTTCGGAAACTACCAAACTGACAAGGTAGTTGAGTACAATGACATCTATTACGAGAGATTGTCTCCTCGTAGTCGATTCTAGTGCGTTTAGAGACCTTGCGCCATAAGGTGAGTCTACATGCTCTTATTCTCATTACACATTCAAACAAAGACATATTTGATAGGGTTTATACTTGCGGTGTCGGCATCACCTGCCCAAAGACCTATCTCTTTGTTTATATTGGATCGCTTCGATCCATTAGGCCAATTTACTACGTTGACATTTTTCAACGAAGTATGGTTCGATATTAGACTCATTATTCCACGTCCTCATGTACACTAGTGTAATGTATTTGTAGAGATCTCTATACTTTCAAAGATTGGTTCTAACATTTGAGGCCTCCCCCAATGATAACCACAATCCAGAAATATTCTCATGAGACGGATTTGAGTATCACTGATCAATAGATCAGGTTGTGCTAAAACTCACTTTCTTCCTTTGGGTGAGTATTTATCGAACCTAAGGTGGTCTTCTCCTCTTCCTTGGAGAGCCACGGCCTGTGACACCATTTATTCCACTAACGACGTCACCATGCCATCATTCATGGTGGCAGTACAATACCCAATTCCTCTTGGGTGACACCATGTCCTTTTGATAAAATACAATCCTTGCAGGTATATTTACAGCAGGTTTATGTGATCTCGTCACTTTAATGTATAAGGCATCTACACACTTTGCTTATGATTTTTGGGGATCAAGATGTGACACAGTGGGGACAAACCACAACAAGTTCCACTTCAAGTTTTTATCTCCCCCTAACGACGGGAAGACTGTCTCATCAAAGTGACACACCACAAATCTAGCGGTGAGGAGATCGTTTGTCAAGGTGTCGACATAGCGGACTATAGCTGGAAGTTCATATCCATCATAAATATTTATTCATCTCGAGTGACCCATCATTGTGTGTTGTGGCGGCGCAATTTTGGCATACAGAAACATTTAACCGAGCTCAAGGATTGTAGATCTGCGCGTGTCAATCTTAAAGAGCTCAAGGATTATAAGTTTATTTGAAATCCTTTAAAATCCTCACACACAGTCACTAGTTGTGATGTAAATTATTTCAATGATGGTGGGCATAGGTGAATAAGTAACGCTACATGCAAAATTACATAACCCAAATCGGAAGTATTGGTGTGTTTTACCAATATCAAGACTGTTACTATAGTCGTTTTTCGTGAGACCAATTGAGTTTTTATATAGGAATATGATGGCCATTACAAATCCCATTTAATAAGCTATAAAATCATTGCGCCTACGGAAATTAACTCGGCCTAGGTGCTTTGACTTTCTAGCATAAGCAGCATAAGTATTAATAGTGGATGGTGTCATAATGCGTGACCAACATGTCGACACAACAACAAACACCATAAAATATTTAAGGTGTCTGCAAGTTGGTTGAATCAGTCCACATAATCCGCTTTGGAATCAATGTAAGAACATAATGAGAAACACATGTGTCCTATGCATATGATGATCTCAATCATAATTTCACGAATAGGCTTTGAGTGATGTGTTTTGATTCATAAAATCACAATAGATATAAGAAGCATAATATGGTATAAGTGCATATACTTGTGCATCAAATATATCATAATGTCACCTTAGGGGAGTTGTGGAATGTAGGGATTGAACACACGTCTTCAACCCTAGATGGATTGTGTCGAAACAAGGTTTGAGGATAAAATGTTCTTTGGTCATCCTCGACTTCATGTGTGAACCATATTCTTATGATGTTTGCTTCTATTCATCCAAAATATGGGTGTCCATGGTAATTTCTTTAATGTACGGATTACCATATCACGAGTAGTTGCGTCAAACCCAATCTATGTCTGAATTCCAAAAGATCATTTTCTTATGACGTTAGATTTAATTAGCGGTTACATATAACCTACTAAGTTGACATATAAACTTTTCTAATACTCGTTTACATCCGCAGTCATTAGAAGTAATGCAAATGAGCTCAAATGAATTCTCACTTGTGTCTTTTCACATGAACATCGTGACATAAATTTCTTTTAAAATGTGGAAAAAATTCAATTTTCTCTTGTCGCATAAATTGTCAATTTGACATATGCTCAATATATATTCATCGAAACGTAACTCAAGTTCTTTAGAGTAACTCGATGGGGATTGCAATAAAAGGTATGGTAATCCCAAGAAGGCAGGTGCATTATGAATCCCAAAGGAACATATATACCAATCCTTGTTACTTTTAT
Organism: Potentilla sterilis; assembly: GCA_963682095.1. Classification (NCBI taxonomy): domain Eukaryota; kingdom Viridiplantae; phylum Streptophyta; class Magnoliopsida; order Rosales; family Rosaceae; genus Potentilla; species Potentilla sterilis. The sequence continues at coordinate 28,430,592 of OY821757.1, read as the reverse complement.
TATATCTATTGATATAGTACTACTATTCTTCAATACTATTATGCTATTTTGTGATATATTAGTACCATTGTCCTTCAGTACTATTATTCTAGGCATTACATGGTGCATTTCTTTGCACACAGTTCTTTATGTCGTGCCTATATTATAATATGTTGTTTTGCTTTATGCAATACTTTGCAAAGTTAGATGTAGAAAACTGAACCATGTATACTTTGCAAAGTTATTCATTGAGAGAAAATTCAAAATTTAACATGTCAACGATTACATTTAGTCTTGTCCAATTTATAAAAAAAACTTTAAGACCAAAAGTCTAATTTATTAGATATAAGGCGTGATAGCCTTTACTAGGATATCTTGGAAATTGAAAAGTGGACTAATCAAAGTCTATCATGGATTGAGCTAGATCGTTTTTGCTCTTTTAATAGCTGCAATGATGAGATGTGTCACCGTCATCTTCTCCCATATGGTAAGTGTTTAGTTGTAAATTCATTTTCAATGTTATTGTTGGATATTGAAGATACTTTTCCAAATCCTCGTACTTGTATGATTTTATACTTCCTATTTCTGTCTGAATCCGTAGACTCACAGATACTGGTAGGCTTTTTTTTGACTTCCTCCTGTTTTAACCCTGCTTAATAGGAAGGACCGGTTGGGGTCGGTCGGTTCCACTCCGATGCTTAAGTCAATATAGTGAGGAATGATAATTGATAATAGAAAGTACTTAAGCTTGGAATTGGTTGATTACTATATAAGAAAAGTGGTTGGGCTATTATATGAGCTTCCAGCCCAGAGCTGGACCTATCTATCGATGTGGGACAAGGTTCCTTCTGCATATCCGAGCACTCTTTTGGGTTACTCTTTTTGGGGTTCTTCCATTGATTGTCCCACTTCCTACTGGTCGTCGAGCGGCCGGGCGGCTGGGCCCGGGTGCATGGGCTTTCGTCCCGGCTCTTGGTACGGGTCCGTGGGCCTCGGTAGCCTGGCTGTTGTTACCAATAATAAGTCCCCAAAGTTCCCAGTCAAGTGCAATCTTGAATGGGGACTTGATTTGTATTCCGTTCTGGAGGTTCACGGACCCGTTGACATTTCAAACCACCGGTCATATAGTCCCCTAAGTCCGTGTTTGAGATTGGACTTGGTTGGGTGTTCGAATATTCCCGTTGGTTCGTTCCTTAGTTCGGGCTATCGGGACAAGGTAGCGAGCCTTGCCCGTATGGCTCATATTTTGAGCCTATAGGTTTTTTTTTTGCCTATGGGAAATAATATCCCGTTTTTTAGGGATATTTTTCCGGTGTTGTTCCTTAGTCATTAGTTCGTTCTGGCTTTCATACTTTCCCTTTGGAATGTCTTGGCTATTTTTTGTACTAGCTTTGTTTACCGTACGGTGAGGACCGCTTAGTTAGATATCTTGCGGGAATGTATAACTGCTTCTTGGCTTTTGAACTTGCCTAGGTTATTTCACCTAACCTTGCGCATATGTGACAGATGACCGGCTTATTCCTAACTCTCATTTAATGTAGGAGTCCATCAGTGTCATCATTTACTACTTTCTCGGGAAGTTACCGATAGTGGGGCACATGGCGTGCTTTGAGGATAGAGATGTGCGTCTGAGATTTTCTCATTTTTTAGAATATCCTAATAAATTTTAGGGGGGAAACTGAGGGGTCAATTTTTTCTTCTATAAAATCCCCCACCTTTCCTCACTCTTTCCCCTACTGTGCCTTTCTGAAGAACACTCAGAAAATATAAATAACCCTTTGTTTGCCTTGTGCATTTTCTTGATCCGAAAATCCGATTGCGCACTGCAATCCTTACCGTGGTTCCTGTCGATCGTGCCTTTTTCCAGGTTTGGCTCCTTTCTGCTCTTGAATTTGTGTTCTTTGTTGTCTGAAACTGCTTATGCTTGTGGGATTTCTGGGTTGATGGCCTTTGCCTTCGAGTTCATCTTTTTTGGGGCCCTGTTTGATCTTGTAACTGGGAGGGTTGGTGTGAATTTGGTGTTTCTAGGTGTGAATTTGTTGTTTGCGGTGCCTTGACCGTTTTCTAAGCCCACCCCGATCTAATCGAATGTAGCGTTTTAAATTTCCCTATGTTTCATGGATTCTAGAAGCTCATCTACCTCTACCGGTCCCGCTGCAGAACGCCTGGTAGATGATGTTGGCCCTCGGCTAGACACCTGGCTTAGCAGCTCGTCTACCCAACGGGCGACTACTTCTCCTTCCACCGAGGACATCTCGATTGGATCGCTGGTGGTAACCGTTCCGGCGGTAGGAGACGCTTCAAGGGATATTCCGGTGGGGAATCCAATCCGGAAGCATATGATTGTAGATCGCGGTAAAGTAATTTTCTGTGACGAACCAGAGCAAAGCATGACCCAGCTACTTGCTTTCCGGAACAAGTGGGGTATTAATAAGAAGATCCAGTTCCGCGGATTAAAACCTGGCGAATTGGCATGTGACCCGAAGGAGGGCTGGGTTGTCGTTCACTAAGACCAGTTTCAACACGGCTTATCTCTCCCGCTGCCCCAATTCGTCCAATACATGCTAAGCATGATAAACATTTCCCCCACTCAGCTTCCTAGCAACCAATGGAGGCAGTTGCTCAACATTGGGTGCTTGTACAGTCTTTCAGACATGGGCTGACCAACGGTCAACGAGTTTAGGGCTCTCTACCAACTGACTTATTGTAAGAAGAGTAAAGCCTGTGGGTGCGTGACCTTCACCACGCGGGGCATAAAGCCGATCACTAACCTCCCTTCCTGGGTTGCCAAAGACTAGTGGAAGCAGGTGGTAATGGTTGGGGGAAAATGGCAGCGGAACTCTAAGATCCATCGGGTCCCGGGGGCTTTTCAAGCCATCGGGGATCAGTCGTTTGTGCTGACCGATGTGGAGAAACGCCAGATCGCTAGGATCTTTGGCTACTGGGGCGAACTCGACCGGAGTTCATATAACTTCATCCAGTAGGATGTCCTTAAGATCTGTGACATGGGAAGAGCTCCCGGTGGGGTTTCTATTTTTTTTTCCCTCTTACTCTCTGCTTATTGCTTTCCAGCAGTTCTACCTCGGATGGTTGTTGCAAAGGACGTGACCATCGAAATGAATGAGGAAGTCCTTGTCCAAAAGCTGATAGAAAAGGGGGAAGCTGCCTCAAAGACGGTCATTGATCCTAAAACCGGGGAGAAAACTGTGCATGATAAGTCGGTGTCAATGGAGATCCCTGATGAGGGATATGGCAAGGCACCTACTACTCTGGCTAGTCCTCTTGGTAGTGCTGACAGGGCGCCAGCCCACCAATCTCAAAATGCTTGCACTTCTGCTCACCAATCTCCTGGTAGTGTTGATAGAGCACTGGCCCCCCAATCTCAAAGTGCTTGCACTTCTGCTCGCCAATCTCCCAGTGGTGCCCCTGGCACGCCGGACCAAACTATAGATCATAGGAGCATAAAATGCTACGTTTTTAATGTAATATTCTCTTCATTTATACTTTGTTTAACCCTTATTATCTTAGAATCGAGTCATAATATCGGGTAATGAGTATTTGGTAGAGTTACAAAGAAATCGTGCTAAGAATAGATAAAAATGTACAAAAATGTCAAGTAGCCGATTTAGAGTTGTAGAGATGTTTCGATAGATTTGTTAAAGCCTCAACTATACTTTTGATGGATTTTTCTTCTCTCATATGCAGTAGATATGTTGATGATTGATCAATGAAAAGAGTTAGAGAAATCAGAGCAAAAGAAGATGCCAGGAATTGCAAAGGGAAAATTCTGCCGAAATCCAGTAACTTCAGTAATTTCCTGGGCACATCAACCAACTTCCAGAATTTCTCCAGGACAGACCACGAGGAACTAGAAGGCGTGCCATATATGCCATCTGTGCCATCATCACCATCATCGATCAACACATCTTGAAGCTCCAAAGGTGGCTACAAAGTGCGATCTACCCCCTACTTTCGGTGTAACAATTTATTGTTTGTAGTTATGTTAAACTTTGTCTATGAAGTTAGCATGAATTCTTGGTTTCGGATTATATGTCTATGTATGACTCGGTTTGGAGTTTGGTTTTATAAATTTCATGTTAAAAATATCTTTGATTCGATACTTAGGTCTAGGTCTAGGTTTCGGTTTCATTGAGTCTTTGCATGTTAATCTTATAATATAAAACTTGTAAGAATTTCAGATACTAGATAATTAGGACAGTCGGTATAGAAGCATGTTTTAGGATTTAAATTGGTTAGAACTAAGGTGAGGGCATCTAATCTGTACTTAGTGTTGTCTTTGAACGGTATCTAGGTATTTGGTTTAATCCGCTTGAGTTATAATGAATTAAGTTTACGTGTGTTGCTTTGATTTGTGGTGCTCACCTAGAGTAGTTTAACCTTAGGACTTGCATGTTTAATAAGAAGATTGACAACCTTACTTGTTTGCGTGTCTTTGATTATAGACTTTGTGCTTCAATGTTACATGTCGTATAACGGTAACATAAACTTTAGGGTCCATAACGTATGTTTGGTCTTAAAAACAATAGAAGTCTCACAACTAGGTAAATTCGGGTTCCGTGCTAGTTGTAAATCAAAACTTGTTTGAGTCTAAAGCATGCCAAATACTTGTTCCTTACTTTCTTGTGTACGTGTCTTACTTATTAAAGAGTTATGTGCTAAGTGCCTTGTGTGAAAGATGTCGACCAAAACATGTACATAGTAATTTAGGTTTTATTTTCGTGTCTAGTAAATTAGGGGCAGCTTTGCTGCCGTATCAATCAACCCCCTTTGTGTGACGTTTCTATGTAAATATATGTGAATATTTGTCTAACATTCTCATAATGTAGGTACCCTTAATCCCCGGCTTAGAATGATCCCTACTTATTTCTATACTACTAACGATTGTAGGGTTATTACTGCATGTGTGCTTAGGCACTCATCAATAGACGTGGACTCCCCTCCTTCAGCGGTGACCCGTCCTTAAGCCCCGGGTGCTACTTCTTCTCCGGCCTCTGAGTTGGTGAAGAAGAAACGAGTCCGCGAAAAGAGAGTGGCTACTGATATCGTCACCTTCACCGGTAGGTCCGTTGGTGAGGGTGCTGCCAAGCGGCCCGCGGGTCCCTACCTTTGCCAACCTAACTCCCCCACTGCCTTTCATAGAACGTACTCCCATTAGGCAACTAGTGGATGAGTACGGTGTTGCGGATGAGCCTTTCGTCCGTTCCATTCTCAAGAACCTGAAGGACATTGAGCTGGACCGGATCCGGGCTAAGGATGCCCCACCGCAGGAGAACCGCAAGAGGGCTATGGAAATGGCCATGCGGGTAAGGACTCTTACTGTTTTATTTATTTTTATTTATTTATTATTATTATTTTTTGCTCCTCCCTTGTTTCCTGAGAAACAACTCTTTTTCCTTTCTTACAGACGGTTTACAGCCTCTACCTCGTTGAGGCGAATGAGGAGCTACCTGTCTTAAAGAAGCAGGTAGCAGATTTGACCAGCCACCGGTCCTTCCTGGAGACCAAGAAGACTAGGTTGCAGAGGGAGAAGGCCCAGGCAGAGGAGCGAGCAGAGCGACCAAGAAGGAGGAGAAGATGAAGGCTTTGGAATCCAGGCTGACCGTAGCTGACCAGCGGGCCACCGACCTGGAAGGCAAGCTCAGTGAAGCCACCGGACGGGTAGTCGAGCTGGAGGCCAAGAATCTGGGACTGCAGGACTAGATGACCTCAGTGTGCCAACAAGTTGAGAAATGGTCAGAGGCTAGCCGGGCGGAGCTGGGTGATCAGCTCATTGCTGAGTTCAAGGACTCGGAAGAGTTTGATGATCTGCTAGAGGCCGCTCAGGAGGGGGGCATAACCGAAGCTTATGATGAATGGAAGCGGAAGGGTTGGCTTGACACCGAGCGGATGGATGCTGACATTGCTGAGGAGAGGCAACATCTCAAATGCCGATGGTCCTCACTCTCTTGATGGCGGGAAATAATCCAACCCTTTATTTCCGTTTGTACTATCATTCCCCCCCCCCCCCCCGTCTTTAACAATGGCCCGGTGCCTTTTTGTTGATACCGGTGATTGGTATATTGCCTGGTAGTCCAAGCTGGTGTAATTTTAATTTTCTTTACTCAACGGGTAACATTTTTGACTTGCCATACTTTGTTGTTTTGCCTTAGAATCCTGCTAATTGTGTTGGGAAAATTAGCCTTTACTTATGCCTGTTGTTTTGCCTTAAAAATTGTTTAATTGCCTCACTAATTGTGTTGGAAAAATTAGTGTACTTATGACCGGAGGCATGGATTTCAAGACCGTTGGGTTACCTTACTAATTGTGTTCGGAAAACTAGTATTTTGCAACCCGGTGGTATGCCTGAACCCGTTGGATTGCCTTTGTTAATTGTGTTGGAATAATTAACACTTTAAGACTCGGTGGTATGCCTGAAACTGTTGGATTGCCTTTATTAATTGTGTTGGAATAATTAACACTTTTCCATAGTTTTAGGAAGCATCCATGCTTGAATTATAACCACACGGGAATACTAAATATATACTCACCCGGTCTACCTTGGGTAGTACCGGAGATGCTCGATGTTCCATGGGTGGGTGGAATTTACTCCATCAGTGCCTCTGATGTGGAAGGTACCGTCCTGTCCAGGTGCTCCTCTGAGATAGGTATCTCATCTGTCTTCTCTGCGGCAGATGGCCGCTTTGGCTTCTCCTCATCGGAGTCCGTATCGTCCCGGGGGTCGACGATCGGGTCCAATGGTGACACCCGACGAGCAGCCGTGAAGACCTCCACTCGCCTTCTTCTGCTGCTCACAACCTCTGCATAATACTTCCAGGAGATCTTCTGATCTCCCCGGATGGTTATGAACCCGGTGGGGGACGACATTTTTAGCATCAACATGTGACCGGCTATGAAAGTTTTCAGCCTCCATAGACCCGGTCGGCCGATGATGCCTTTGTAGGAGGACAGGTAGTTGACTATGATAAACCCCAAGTGCTGCTTCCTTGTCCTGTCCCCTTCCCCAAAGATTAATGGCAGGTAATCCGATCCCAGCGGCTGGACTACCTCCCTTGAGAAACTTATCAGGGGCTCGTTATCCTGAGACAACTTGTTCTTCCCTCGGTTCAGCCCTTTGTAGGCTTCCCGGAACATCACATTGACTGATGCCCCAGTATCGATTAGTATCCAGCTGGTTATCCAGTGGTCTATCTGGACAATGATGAGGAATGGATCGTCATGCGGCTAGATCAGATCCTCTGCTCCTCCTCCTCATAGAATGTTACGGACTTCCAGCCGGTCTTCGCCGCTTGTCCGCTTCTCTCCCGAAAAGCATATACTTCTTTGCCCCTTATCGACCGTAGGCACTGCTTCTTAGTTTTCCCTGTGAGTTGATCGATGTGAGCCCCCCCATGGATCATATTGATGCTTCCATGCACGTCGATCCGGTCTTGCCCATAGGTCCGGATGACTCTTACATCCCGGGATGCTTCCTTATACTGCTGCAGCTTGCCGCTCCGGATTAATTCTTTCACCGTTTTATTCAGGGCAACGCATTCATTTATCCGGTGTGTGGCTTCGTCATGATAGGAGCAGTACTTGCTTGTTTTCTCTTTAGTGAGGTTCCCCTTCGGGTGCCTCCTTTCCGGCAGACCGGGAATGGTGTTCCTGTTTTCATTTAGGATACCTTCGTAGGAGGTAGTCAGTGCGGTGAAAACTTCGTTTCGTCCCGCTGGCATGATTGCCAGGTTTCGTCCCGCTGCCATAATTTCCAGGGGTCGCTCTTACTAGCGACCTATAGTCTTTCTTCCTCCCTGGGGGCTCCCGTAGTTACCCTTGGACTGTCGCTGATTTTCCCAGTCCTTCGACTTCTTGTTGGGTGAGAACCCCTGATCCTGGCTCTACTACCAGTTTCTATTATCCTGGCGGACCGGGGACGGCTCGTCAGGCCTCCTCTTCGGCGGTCGGTTCCCGTAAGTCACATGATCCACCTGAGCATTCCTGATCAACATCTCCATCAGCTCATCATAATCACGCGCGCCCTCTATCCGCATGGCGTAGGAGAACTTCCCGGGCCTCAGCCCTTGCTTGAAGCCATCTCGGCAATCCCCTTATCTAAGTTTCTGACTCCGGCAGTGGCGGCTTGCCAGCAGTTGACAAATGCTCTTAGCCCCTTGTTATCCGCCTGTTTGCAATTGAACAGGAAGGTCGATGTTTGGTCCCCCTCGACCCTTAGAATAAATCTACCGACAAACTTATCTGCCAACTGCTCGAACGATTCTATCGAGTCCACCGGCAACTCGTAGAACCAACCTAACGCTCTCCCGATAGCGTTTCTTGGAATATATTGCAGCAAATGGCGTCAGAATAGTATTTTGCCCAGTCTGAGACCTAAAGTTGTCCACGTGCTGGAACGGGCATCCAGTCCCGGTGTATGACAGCTTTAGCGATTTCTAGGTACCCGCTCGCACGGAATCCAATACCCGGCTAGAGAATGGTCTAGACCGCTCGTTAAATCACTCGCTTATCGGCAGCCTTGCGGTCTTCTGTTCGTTCGCATCGATTTGAGCCTTCATGTCTGATACCGAGTCGGACAATACTTAGAGCACCCGCGCGGTTGGGCTCATTTCCACTCCCTCGGGTGATACGCTCGCCCGATGAGGTGGTGGTGCCGCTCCGTGTGAGAGAAACCGGTGGTCGATCTCCCTTGTTGCTTGCTCCCGCTCGCGATTCGCGAAGCCGTTAATGCCTGCTTTAGAGTGGTATTTTGCTGTTGCCATTTTTCCAATGCGGCCAACAGCGTGGCATTTAATGCTTCCATCTCCCAGAACTGGGCCTCTGCCCTTGCCCGGTCCCGGTCGCCTTCTTCCCACAACTGGTTAACTTCTGCTTTCATCTTCTCCACTTCCCCAGTCATATCGTGCTGGCCGGGTTCATTGATATCTTCCGGGCCGCTATCATTGGATGGTTCCTCTACCCGCACCATATTAGGATCATCGGCTGGAGTAAGTATAGGTTCGAAGTCCAGGACCCGTTGAACTTATTCCGGTCCCTTTCCATGTGCCTTTGCTTCTGAACCTCCGGCCATATCTCGCAACGTAGCTTTTATGTATCCATTCCCACAGACGGCGCCAATTGTTTCTGTCTGAATCCGTAGACTCACATATACCGGTGAACTCTTCGTTGACTTCCTCCTGTTTTAACCCTGCTTACTAGGAAGGACCGGTTGGGGCCGGTCAGTTCCACTCCGATGCTTAAGTCAGTATAGTGAGGAATGATAATTGATAATAGAAAGTACTTAAGCTTGGGATTGGTTGATTACCATATAAGGAAAGTGGTTGGGCTATTATATGAGCTCCTAGGTCCCAGAGCTGGACTTATCTATCGATGTGGGACAATGTTCCTTCTGCATATCCGAGCACTCTTTTGGGTCACTCTTTGTGGGCTTCTTCCATCGGTTGTCCTGCTTCCTACTAGTGGTCGGGCGGCCGGACCCTGGGCCCGGGTGCATGGGCTTTTGTCCCAGCCCTTGGTACTGGTTTGTGGGCCCCGATAGCCTGGCTGTTGCTACCGCTAACACTTCCTGTAAGTCGTAGCTTATTCTTTGCTAGTTTGCAATGTACGTATCAATAGTTCGTTGATTTACAACAATGATAGAATGTTTCACTGCACATGACATGTCTCCTAAGTCATCTTGTGTGTGTTAGTGCAATGTGTTTCACTGCACATGACATGTTTCGATGCTTTGTGAAAATATTTTATCACAATAGTAGGTTTGTCTATTTTTTATTTATATTACCATGCTCATGAAATTGCATTATCATAACAATGCTTAAACTAAAGACATAATAGTCAAAATGCACCCTGAACTTGGCTCAAATTGTCAATTTGCACCCCGAACTTGTAATTGCGAAATTTTACCTCCTCAACTTGTCAAAAACTGCCGATTTGCACCCCATCCGTCAAATCTAACGGTTTCCATCCAATTAAGAGTCACATGCACTGCACATGAGGGGTATTTTCGTTATTTTATATTTATTTCATTTTATTAATAAAAATACACAAGAAATTTATTTTGTACAATATTTTCTACAATTATATCATTGTATTTGTGACATAAAGACTACTTTTGTTGAGATATTTGAGTTCTTTAGTCTTAAACAAATTATATCATGTTTTTTATTAATTAAAATAGTGGTTTGACAATTCAATTTTAGTTATCCACATAATTTTTTTTATTGACAAATTATATCACGTAAGATATGCATTATTTTGAAGAAAAAAAGGAGAAAAAAAAAGAATATTATGAGTAAGTAGACATAATTGTACAAAAAAATAAATTCCTTTTGTAATTTATTTAAAAAACAAAATAAATAAAAAATAATGAAAATATTCCTCATGTGTTAGGCATGTGACTCTTAATTGGATAGAAACCGTTAAATTTGACGGAGGGGTTGCAAATCAACAGTTTTCGACAAGTTGAGAAGGTAAAATTTCGCAATTACAAGTTCGGGGTGTAAATTGACAATTTAAGCTAAGTTCAGGGTATATTTTGGCTATTATGCCTAAACTAATTAATATGTTAAATAAAACAATTATTTAACAGTAATAAAATGAACATATAATGCTCTAAATTTAACATTTAAATAAATATTAATGTCATTTAATAAGAGCATTATATCGTAAAATAATTTAAACGAGATTTAACGAAATTTAACGAAAGTGGCGACTTTAGTTAATTCTTACTGTCAGTTTGCCAAATAAACTGCATATGAAGCGATTACTCGATCTCCGATTCCATATTGTCGTCGCATCGTAATTGATACGTTACATAAAAAACAAACAATATTCATATGATTAGTCACTTTAATCATATATATTTCACATTTACTATATAAATTAAGCAATTTCATATTTACCATTAAGAGCAAAACAATAGATGGTCACACAGTAAATAAGAATCACTATGCGGTAATTTTAAATATTACTTTTGAATTTTACCAAAAGAGATAAAAATCTTCTTCTTCTTTTTTCTTCGTGGGTCAGGTCACGCAGGTCCGGGTACGGCATCGGGTCTGAGGACTGCCGACTCGGGTCGGTTTGCGAAACAGGGTCGAGCACACGGGTCGGCCTCGTCAGGTTGCAGGCGCTGGGCTACCGGGGGGAGGCGTCAAGCCTCAAGATCCAGCGGAAGTCGACGTCGGAGGAGGGAGTCGACGAAGCCGGTGGCTCTTGCATCGACGAGCTATAGCCGCCGTCGAGTCGACGAATCCGGGCAGGGACCGCAGCGGCACATTTGGCGGTGGTATCGAAGTTGGAGAGAGAGTCGTCGATCCGGGCTTGCTGGTTTTAGGGCGCGTCCGAGGCTGGGCTTGACCATTGTCAGGGAAGGAAGCCGGCGAGGGAGAGAGCGGCCTCTACAGGGCGGAGAAACAGTGATGGGTGCCCAGAGAAAATATTTGGGTGCCCTGAGCATTTTCATACTCTGCCGACAAAGTATTCGTCGGCATAACTGGGCTCCTGAGTTTTTTTCCTTTTCCGACGAAAGAGTTGTCGGCAGAAAAAATATATTATATTTATATATATATATATATATATATATATATTTTTCTTTTCTTTTTTTCAGATTGAAGGTTAGGGGTTTTTTTTTCTTTGGCTAAAGCAAAGTGCTGATAGCATGCTAAAGTAAAATGAGAATTGATTTACTCATTTCATTGATAATTCACTTTATATAGGGTGAAGATTACAATGGTAATTACAACGTACATAATGACAATAATGACTAATTGAGTCGTTACATCCTTTAATTGATAATATCCTAATTTCCTATCGTCAGTTATTTTGACGACTGCACATTAAAGACATTTTCCCTTCGACACCGTAAACAAATGAACAATCCACATATTGTTTATAAACATTTCACCGTATCAAACAACACAACCATAAATATATAGCCCACAATAATTGTAGAAATATTTCAAATCAATAAGCAAACACGTTTATTAAGTAAAGTCAATATTGGTGACCTCCTATGTTCATACAATACACCCCATGTGTAAAGAGAGTGCTAGCATCACACTCACTTTTGTGTGCGTTAGCCACACTCCGATAAGCGTCTATAATTCTATATTTCTGCTAAAAAAATAAAATAATTAACTTATGATCAAACTAGAGTAACATTCAAGCCTATTTATATATTTTTGCTAAAGTAAAATGACAAATATACTGTAGAAGGAAACTAAACCAAACCAGTTGGTATTTATACTCTAGATGATTTTAATATTAAAACAATTAGAGGGTTTGACATTTATTGAGTATGGCTAGCACCTATGAAGCACGGATACGAGTACGTGTGTCCGTATTCGGCACAATACGATACGTGGACACGTGAATTATTATTTTTTGAACACGGATACGTGGTGGACACATTAACTAAATTTTATTTTAAATATTATATATATGCATAATAAAAATAGGTGAAATGAAACAAATTATTTTATAAAATTAAAACCTAGTCAATACAAATCCAAATCTAAATCTAAATATAAATAAAGTTTCCTAATCAAATTACAATTTTCATTCATCATCATCCATACCGTCCATTTATTTTCTTTTTCTCCTTTTATTCTGATCCGTTGGATCAAACTATATAAAGGCATAAACCCCAAAACCCATCTCAGCCCATTTGACCATTTCTCTTCTCTCTCTCTCTCTTTCTCTCTCAAACCCATAAATCGGCGAGCATCCCTCCGCTGTAGCGCCACCGTCAGGTCACCGTTGGCCAAGCCGCCACCACCATCATATTCACCTTCTTCTGCTCTTCAGAACCCTGTCCACCAATCAAAGTTTGTATGAGTTATAAGATCCAATAACAAGAATTGGAATGAGGTATTCTCATTGAATCTGACTCAACTTCTTCTCTAGAATGATTCATTAGAGGAAATACACAAGTAATAGTTACCATTCTCATATATCCAAGTGATAACATATGGCAATTAGGTTTTGGAAAACACAGCAAGATTCGATTTTTTCTTGGTGCATAGAATACGTTCAATGACATCGATAATGTACCATTTGGTAACGTAAAGTTAATGAATCCACGCTCTTTAACAACCGGCGAGGTTCTAATCGATATAGTCATTGATCATCTATATTGCACATAATACTTAAACGACTGCCTATTCCTTAGAATAGTATGGGTTGTCCCACTATCAGCTAGACACTCAACTTCACCGCGAGACATCTAAAGAGATGAAAAACTATGGGTGGTTTTCTCGCGGGACACAGTCTAATCACTACGCCGTAGGATAGAGAAAGAAAGGGGATGAAATCCCATCGAGTGTATCATATGGCATTTGGACTTTATAACTTCGACTAAAGTCGGAAAGTGCAAGGTTGAATGTTACATAACCGAGCAATCATCATCAGAAACCAAAACGAAGCCGAGGCTTAGCATGTTGTGGTGTTTAACACCTTTGGTTACCGGAAGAATGGAGGCTTAGCCTCCTAGGATCAGGGCTAAGCACCTTCTCGGGCGGCAATGGAACCGAGGCCGAAGCCTCCTTGAAAGCACGGTGCCGTGGCACCTTTGTGTTGCCGAAGCCGAGGTATCATCACCATGAGGCCGACGTCGGCCACTAGTCCTGTGACGTCGAGCCTAGCTCCAATTATTCTTTGATTTTGATTTTGATTTGAGCTGAGGTGGAATTATAAGTCTAATATACTAAGCCAATGTGACCCAATAGTGTTTCAGAAGAACTACGTGAGTTGTTAAAACACGAACCGGGATTGCTTAAAAACATAAAATTTCTCACAATATGGGAAAACAGAGAAATTTTATTAACTTGCCAACATTTAATACATCAAAAGCAAGCTTTTAATTCCAAAGAAAACGACTAAGAAAATCAAAGTCTGTAAGATATGGAAAAGCCATTACAATACTTGAAAAATTCTTAATGAAAAGTCAAACATGAAGACTAATCAAAATCCCGGAACATCTAATGCTTGAGTAGGCTCTTGAGACTTAACTTCAGGAATGAAGTGCTCAGCCACGAGATTAACGTGAGGTTGTCATCACTAGTTCTCACTCAGCATAATAATTCTCTTGTTGCAAAAACTGCATATATTTCTTGTAGGCATTAATCATCTCTTTGCTAGAATTACACTCGCAATGCATATGCTTAGAGGAACCACACTTGTAACAAGGAGCATACATAATGCTGCTAATCTTGGACGAGGAAAGAGGTGGCGCATGGCCACCTTGACGGGTTCCATGGCCGAATCGGCCTCCCCCTGAAGGTGCGGCATTGCCGCCATCTCGTCTCCAAGTGTTGGAGCGTCGTGTCACACGGTTTCTGTCATTTAGATTTCTTCCACATATCGGTTTAGAAACTTGTTGATACGTGGCATTCTGATTTTAATTTCTTTTATTTCGAAGCCTTCCCATAGTGAGCCTGTGGTTCATGAATCTTTTTAATTCCAACAGGTCTCAAAATTATTGTTATTTATTCAGCCTAATCAACCGAATTTCGGTATGGGTGTCATAAGACATCATAGGCTATGGGGAATTTATCAAGAGTCTAATTGATAAGATCTCTATCATTTTTATTATGTCAACAGTGTCAATGTCATAATCCAAAGAACCGAATGGTTTCGCATTTCAATGAAATCTCTGGGATAAGTATGTCATGGACATTATTTTAATCGCTACTGGAGCGTGTCCCTTAAAAAAAAATTTATGGATCTTTTATCGACAGATGTTGTCGCTTCAGAGTTGGATGAATATGGCGTTCTCAAAAATGAGTGCCTAGGCCTTGACATGATCCCCAAATGGGGTAGTGGCTACTGCTTCATTTAGAATGACTGAGAAACCTTTGCTTTGAAAAGCAAGCTACACATCGGAAACACATCGATGATATTCTTTGCCCTCGAGATTAAGAATCTTAAAATCGGGTCGTGACTACGACGACATCTAAAAGAAAAGAGGTACGTCGGATTGGTATTAATATGACATATACCATTCAAGTATGTAGAACGGAATTAGAAGGGCTATGACGTATATGGTCATAAATTTATATTTTCGATGCATAAAACCGACGACATCATATCGCACCTTCAAACAGTGGCGTACTCAGACTTCCACATAAGCATCTTTTTTCTTTTAATTTCCCTTTCAAACGTAATTCCCCCAGGACCATCACTTAAAAACTTCGACCGTAGAGGTAATGACATCTCCATCTTAGGTCTCATTGGCGACATAAGAATGGCCGGAATCGGAGTAGAGGAAGGCTAATAGCGCCCGATATATATATCGTATATGTTCAAAAGCTGGAACTTTTATAAAATCTTACTTGCTAGTTCGCCAATGAACTGTGTTGTAATATAAAATGCGCTTGAGAACTCAGTTCTACTCCTTATGCAAAATGCAATAGTCGCTTTGTTCTTTAGACGAATGCAGAAAATTGTTCCTCACCTCCATGGCGTATACATCGTCATAATTTTTCGACGAATAACCACATTTTTCCTATATTAGCACGTTGAAAATAACAATAGTTAGATACGTGCAAAAAAATATTAAATAAATAATAAAATAGGAAAAAGTGGGAGGAAGAAAAGCCCAAAAGGCTGCTGGGCTCGGCAGAGGCCCAAACCCGACACGGGTCGGGTTGCTGTTGCAGGTCCGGGTCGGATCCGGCAGGGCTGGGTCGAGCATGATTGCAGACGGGTCGGGTTCGTTGAATTCGGGTCGAACATCGCGGGTCTGCATCACCGCAACCCTAGGTCGCTGCTGAATTAGAGGGCGGCGCTGGCCTGGGACTTCGTCGAAGGCAGTAGAGGTTGCGTCGATTAGGCTGGGGCGGCGTCGACGGCTAAGAGCAGCGACTTCGGACTGGATCGATAGATCGACCGGTTTGGGACTCCGGTCTGGGCAGGATGATCGAGAGCTGACGCGAGATCGATGGCGTCGGCAGGCCGATCGGAGAAGACGATCGGATGAAGGCCGCGGAGGAGAAGATGGGTGCCCTTAGCATCTTCAATCTTTGCCGACAAATCTGTCGTCGGCAGAATGTGATTCTGGGATTCTGAAGTGAACCTGTGGTGATTGATAATAGGGAGAACTGTATGTTTATTGATTGATAGAGAGACCTTTATATAGGCATTACAATAAGTATCCCGATAAATCAGGGATTCCTTATCTAATACAGAATCAACTATACTAGCCTAATTAGGTCAAGACACATCCAGGAAGTTACGGAAATAACCTTCCTACAACACTCCCCCTTGTGTCGAGCGCCTAATGTCTTTATGGTGCTTATCATGTTGCCTCACTAAAACCTTGCCAGCAAAACAAAAACCTCTTGGGTAAAAATAGAATGCATGGACGAAGGGAAAAGAGCACAACACACCAACACTACACTTGTGAATAACATGTGATGTAGACTTCCCCTGAAATCTAACAAACTTAGAGCTCTGATATATGGCGCATGCCTAGGCTCTTTACATGTTTCACATGCATAGATTTTCCCAAAGATTTGGTAAACAAATCTGCAACATTTGAGTCTGAACTCACTTGATTAACTTGGATGTTCAGGAATTTCTGTTGTTGCACATTGTAAAAGAACTTGGGCGATATATGCTTAGTGTTATCACCTTTGATAAAACCCAACTTCATCTGCTCAATGCAAGCAGCATTATCTTCACAGATACATGTAGGTTTATCGGTGGTAGACACTAGTCCACACGAATCACGAATGTGGAGAATAACTGACCTTAGCCAGACACATTCTCTTACTGCCTCATGGAGGGCAATGATCTCTGCGTGATTCGATGAAGTAACAACCAAATTTTGCTTGGTTGATCTCCAGGATATCGCTGTATTTCCCATGGTAAAAACATAACCAGTTTGGGAACGAGCACGATGCGGGTCAGAGAGATACCCAGCATCCGCGAAACCAACTAACACGTTGTTGGAAGTCTTTGAGTAAGGGAGACGTCGAGAGAAAGACACATTTGAATGGCCGGACGCGTCGCTATCATCATCCTCCACGCCACCGGCGCCAGCAACAGTACCACGGCGTACGATGGCACTGCCGAGTTGGCCGAAAACATTGGTGTGAGGAGGGTGATTGGCGGGATTTTCTCTCTTTGTCTTGAAGGGATAGAACAGTCCCAAGTCAATGGAACCTTTCAAGTAACGAAACAAATGCTTGATACCGTTTCAATGACGATGCGTAGGCGCTGAGCTAAATCTAGCTAGTAAGTTCACAGCGAAAGCAATGTCTGGTCCAGTGCACTGTGCCAAATACAAAAGTGCCCCAATCGCACTTAAGTATGGGTACTCAGCACCAAGAATCTCTTCTTCATCCTCTTTGGGACGGAATGGATCCTTGTTTATGTCCAGACTACGAACAACCATAGGAATAGACAACGGCGTACATGTATCCACGTTGAAACGCCTGAGTATCTTCTGCGTATAAGCAGACTGGTGAACCAAAATACCCTTGGTTCTATGCTCTAACTCAAGTCCTAAACAGAACTTAGTCTTCCCAAGATCCTTCATCTCGAACTCAGATTTCAAGAATGAAACTGTCTCTTCAATCTCACTTGAAGTACCGATGACATTCATGTCATCAACATAGACAGCTACAATAGCAAATCCAGAGTCGGTCTTTCTAATGAACACGCATGGGCATAACTCATCGTTCTTGTAACCCCTCCGAATCAAGTATTCACGTAGGCGATTGTACCACATCCTTCCGGATTGTTTAAGTCCATACAGTGAACGTTGCAGCTTAACTGCATAAGCACTCCGTGGTTTAGAGTCTTTTGATTCGGGCACATGAATTCCTTCAGGAACTCTCATGTAGATATTGGTATCTAGATCCCCATATAGATACGCTGTAACTACATTCATTAGTTGCATATACTCAGTTTTTCGGACACTACTAAACTGATCAAGTAGCGGAAAGTAATGATGTCCATTACGGGAGAATATGTCTCTTCGTAGTCAATACCAAAACACTGCGAGAAGCCTTGCGCCACGAGTCTTGCTTTATATCGCAAGATCTCATGCTTCTCATTGCGCTTACGAACAAAGGCCCACTTATGTCCGACAGGTTTAACGCCTTTAGGGATCAACTCAACAGATCCAAAGACTTGCCTTTTATCTAATGAGTCAAGTTCTGCCTGTATTGCTTCTTTCCACTTCGGCCAATCTGCTCTGTTGACAGTAGCCGCAGAGGGGCTACAGCAGGCCCACAGACCCGCAGCAAGTGCACCAGGGCCCGGCCCGAGGCCCATGACAGAACCACCAGCACCCGGCCTCGGGGTCCAGCAGTCTATCCGGCTGCCAGGGACCCTGGGACCGGGGGTGCCTGCCTGCCAAAGAGGTCACCAGAACTGTCCTTCGAAGGGAGCCAGTCCCACATCGAAGGGTGAGGCCAGCCCTCACCCCCAGCCACCTATATAAGGGCCCCAACTACCCTCATTAATAGGTAACTTATCTCTCTCACCGCTTACATACGTGCTCAAGTTATATATTCCAACTATACTGACTTAGGCATCGGAGAGGAGAAGACCGGCCCGCCCGGTATTCCCCTTAGTAAGCAGGTTTGCAGGAGATCAAGTTGGATTCATCTGTATCTACTAGGCTCCAGGGTTTGTGCAGAAACAATTGGCGCCGTCTGTGGGAACCGGTTTTGATCCACGAGAAAAGTTAGCATTGCTCTACCAGGGGGTAGAGCCCGATCGGTCCTTTGGAAGATAGTTAAATACGCAGTCCAGAAGCCATGGAAGGAAGGAAGATAAAAACTGGCACCGGACGGTTGAAGGAGCGAATTCAGATCCCCGACCAGGCCCAAAACACAGGGGCTGAGGTCGGTGCGAGGTTCGTCCTTTCTCCCAACCGAGACGGAAGATCAGAGCGAATTCAGATCCCCGACCGGGCCCGTAACATAAAGGCTGAGGTCGGTGCGAGGTTCGCCCCTTCTCCAGACCAAGACAGAAGTCACGATCGCCAAGATTCAGAGAACCCCGACCGGTATGGTGCGAGAGAGGAAATAAAGATGAAGGCAGAAGTCGAGCGGTTGCGGGCAGAGGGCGGCCGAGACCGGCTAAGGGCAGATGCCCGGTGCCAGGAATTGGAAGCAGTAAACACCGCCTTATTAGCGGCCCTGGGAAAGGGAGGCCAGTCGGGCACTCCTCGGGCGGCGTCACGGCCCGCAAGCAAGGTTAGCGAGTTCCCGCACCTCGAAGTGGGACAGCCCACGGGAAGAAGAAGGACCGTGTATGTTCCCACGCCTCTCTTTTCGGAAGCTTTGAAAAACTCTGGTCCGGTCGAGCTACCGTACCGCACGAGCCAGGCGTCAAGCGAGCAGGACAGTTCTACCGCAGGGACGCTCGAAACGCTCTCCGCCTCAGTGTCGGACATGAAGGACAGTTTAGACACTAGTGAGAAGAAAGCAGGGCGACCGCGGGACAGTGCACGATTCAATGAGCGTATTGGACCTTTTCCGCACCGGGTTAGGGAATCAGGAAGGTCTGGTAGCCTAAGGCCCCTAAAACGGGGACGAGCTGCCCGTATCAGCACCTGGACAGTTTCAAGTCGCAGACGGGCACAAGGGGCTATTCTGATGCCACGTGCTGCAACGTGTTCCAAGAGACGCTCTCGGGGGAGGCGTTGAGCTGGTTCTACGAGCTGCCAGTGGACTCGGTTGAAACTTTCAAACAGTTGGCTGACAAGTTTGTCGGCCGGTTTATCCTCAGAGCCAGGACAGCTCAAACATCAACGATCCTTTTCGATTGCATGCAGGCTGACCACGAACCGCTGCGCGCTTTCGTTAACCGGTGGCAAATCGCCACGGCCGGGGTCAGAAACCTGGACAAGAAGATCGCGGGGATGGCCTTCAAGCAGGGGTTAAGACCCGGAGAACTTTCGTACAACTTGCGAGTGCAGGAGCCGCTGGGGTATGATGAGCTGATGACCATGGCCGTCAGGCACGCTCAGGCGGACCACGAGACATATGGGGATAAGGTTCCCAAGCGGAAATCAGATGTCCCACTACCACCAACTCCCCGTGAAAGCAAGACCGGGCTGAAAGATCGCGACCATGCGCCCGCGACTAGCCGGAAAGTCGAGGTGCGGGAGGATTGGCGACCCCGTCGGACCGGTGACAACAATTCCCGGCCAGGGAGAAGACCACCGCCTGCACGACCGGCACAGCCCTCGGCAGCTGCGCCAGTAGAACGACCACCGCGGGCCCTGGCCATTATGCCAGTAGAAAAGCCCGAAGATCCAGCCCTTCGGACCGGCGGTCCGAGACCCCAGAGAGCGGTTGTAAGCGGCCAAGTCCGCCCGGATGACCCGAGAGAGAACCGGCCGGGAGCTCGGCAAGTAGGAACCATAAGCACCCGACCTCCCGGAGGGATCGAGGTGCACGGAAGCATAAACATGATACATGGCGGGAGCCATATAGATCAGCTCACCCGGAGCTCGAAGAAGCGGTGCTTAAGATCGATCCGGGGGAAAGAGGTGTATGCCTTTGGAGGAGGAAGCGGCCAAGCCGCCAAAACCGGATGGAAGTCGGTTACTTTCTACGAGGAGGACGAGCCGGAGGATCTGATCCAACCGCACAACGACCCCTTCCTCATCACGATTCAAATAGACCACTCGATAACTAGCCGTATGCTGATCGATACCAGAGCCTCTGTCAATGTAATGTTCCGAGACGCATACAAAGGGCTGCAGAGAGGAAGGAATAAGTTATCCCAGGATAACGAACCACTTATAAGCTTCTCCGGTGAGGTGGTCCAGCCTTTGGGATCGGATTACCTGCCATTGATCTTAGGCGAGGGAGACAAGACGAAGAAGGAACACCTTGAATTCATCGTTGTGGACTGCCTGTCGTCGTACAATGGCATAATCGGTAGGCCAGGGTTATGGAAACTGAAGACATTTATAGCTGGCCATATGCTGATGTTGAAGATGCCTTCACCGGCCGGTGTCATTACCCTGCGCGGGGACCAGAGGATCGCCCGTAAATATTATGCGGAGGCCCTGACCCACGGGAGGAAACGGACCGAGGTCTTCACGGCCACTCAGCAAGCGCCAGTGCCGGATCTATGTATCGACCCCCGCGATGACTCTGATTCAGTCAAGAAAAAGCTAGAGCCACCTTCAGCCGTGGAAGAAACCGAAGCGATCTGCATTTCGGAAGACCACCCAGAGCGAAATGTGGTGATAGGGACGCAGCTCGATCCGGTTGTCAGGCAAGAGCTCATCGACTTCCTCCGGGACAACAGTTCGGTCTTCGCATGGTCCTACGAGGACATGCCAGGCATATCCCCGGAGATAGCCGTCCATAAGCTAAATTCATTGCCCAACGTTCTCCCGGTGAGGCAAAAGAGGAGGTCCTTCAACCCAGCAAAGTATGAGGCGATCAGAGAAGAGATACAGAAATTAAAGGGCATAGGTTTCATCCGGGAAGTCCAGTACCCTCGCTGGCTCGCTAACGTGGTCATGGTGTCGAAGAAGGAAACCGGCCAGTGGCGTATGTGCGTGGATTTCACTAACCTAAACCGGGCGTGCCAAAAGGACAGCTTCCCGCTCCCCCGGATTAATCAGCTTATAGATTCCACGTCCGGCTTTAAGCTGCTCAGCTTCACGGACGCCTACGCCGGGTACAATCAGATTAGTGAACGAGTCGCCGAAGCGACTCAAACAATCAAAAACCCTACAATAGATCGTTAGTAGTATAAGCAAGTAGGGATCGTTCTAGGCCGGGGATTAAGGGTACCTGAGATATGAAATTGTTAGACAAACATATATACATATATACATCAAACACGTCACAAATATGGGGGATAGTGGTTCGGCAGCAATGCTGCCCTAAGTACTAGGCACGGCAAAACAATTTAAGTGCTGAAAATTAAATCCTAACTCTAATATTTACAAGGTTGGTCGACATTCTTCCACAAAGCACTAACACAAAAGCAATCAAAACACATAACAAACAAGTAAATAAGACTCTCGGCAAAGTATTAAAGCGTTCTAGACTCAACTTAACTCCAACCCAACTAGCTCCTTATCGGCACTACTAATTGAGACTCTCTAGTACTTCAAGATTAACTTATCGTCTAACCCCAAAGTTATACTAAACATATTTGAGAACACTTATCGTCGAAAACAAACATGCAAAGTAATTAGGCACAAGGTCTTTTTAGTTGGAAACAAGTTAATAAAGTAAGGTCGTCAATCTTCTCATCAACAAGCATGTTCTTTAAATTACTCTAGCCCTTAGTGAAAAACAACACAAACAAAGTAACTCGTTGATTACTTTAATCCATATTAAATTTCGGCTAATGAGATTAATAATCTAAGTATTGCAATTACATAGGCTACCAATCTTTAAGCACACGAATTTAAAGAACAAGTCAAGAAAACCCTAAAATCAATTTAATACATGTTTTTGCCGATTACCCTAATTATTAGTTCATTACATATTTCCCTTACTTTTTAACATGCAATTCATATTCTTACATCTAAAACCTTACTTGAAGATAAAGAAAATAAATTGACATGCAAATCATAAAACCAAATTTCAATCCAATTCATACATAGACATAAAAATTGAAACCAAGAATTCATGCTAACTTTATAGACAAAGCTTAACATAGCTACACAAAAATTTACAAAGCCAAGAGTAGGGAGTGGATCACACATTAGAAACCTTGAAGACTTCGTCGTGTATGGATCCGTGGATGATGGTGCTCGAATGGGCTGCTGCTCGGCAGTAAAGGTATCGGCAGCAAGGGATCAAAGTTTCGGCAGGAAACTTTGGTGTGGTGGTGGTGGTTTTGGCTAGGGTTTTTTTGTGTAGGATTCTTGGGGAAATTTAGGTAGAGCTTTGGCTAGATTTTTGCTTTGGAATGTGACCGTTTTTATGATGGGAGCAGGCCTCTATATATAGGAGAAAAGGTCTGTGCAGTTTGAAGCTTTTCCTTGTTCAAAACGGGATAGAAATATTCAATAAATAAGGTTTCCCTATCCGAGTTGGAATAGGTTTTTCTCTCCTTATTGAACAAAGAAACTCTTGCTTGGCCGACTTGTGATTTCTTCTTGGAGGTTTCATAGCTCTTTGGAATGATTTGGCACGCTCGCAGCCGCTTGATGACAATACAGGAAATTCCTCTCTGCTCGCGAGTACCGACTTTGCTAGTACCGGGTGTAAGCGAGGCTTTTTGGCGGATCGCGCGAACATGCATGCAGGCCTGCGCGGATGGTTGGCGAGCGGACAAGTACTGGTGAAGCTGCTGGCGGATGAAGCTTGGCGGATGAAATACGGCAGATGAGACTTGGCGGATGAGCTTCTGGCGAGCAAGATCGTTGGCGAGCAAGCAAGGGCTTGGCGAATGAGACCTGGCGGATGAGCTTTGCATCTTCAGTCGAGTATAACTTTTTCTTCAATGCTCTGATTGATGCGATTTCAAATCTTAGATAAACTAGACACAAATTGCCATCTCCCCATAAGACAGTTTGATCAAAATCCTTGCGAATTGACGGAAATGAGTTTTTTTTGAAGTTGGGACAAAGTCCCAGGAAAATCCTGGAAGTCCCTGGATTGGAATGCTCGGACTGCTGTTTTGCAGCCATCTTTTGGGTGACTTCCCGAACTCCGATTGATCTGAAATTTTAACACAACATTCCTTAGCATATGAATATTGAGCACGCCAAATTTCATAGAATTTGGACAAGGATAGATCACAGTTTCATTCATCTCAAAATCACGAAAAAGACATATTTTGCACTATTTTCCAGATTTCTCAAACTTAGTCATTTTTCGGACAATTAAGCACATTTCACCAAAACTCTACCAAAATTGACACTAACTATATTATGACTCTATCTTAGATAAATAAGGGTTAAACAAAGCATAAATGAGGGCATAAGCATATAATATCGTCGCACATTGTGCTCCTATCAACTACCCCACACTTATACTTTGCTAGTCCCTTAGCAAACTAAATTAAACTAGACTCTAAACAAACTATTGCCCCTAACAATTTGTCTCAGGCTCGTATGTACACATAGCTTTCAAGTTAAATGCATGAGAATGCTAAGCACGAAAATTCCAAGTTTCATGAACATGTGACATCAATATGAACATATAAGAACAAAAGGTAAGCATGTAAACATGTTAAGCTAATTCAATCCTCCTCACTAGGCATACTCTCTTCTTTTCTCTCGAAGCATGGTTATTCACTCAATAGTATATGCAAGTGAAAGATAATGAATTACGAAGAGTAACTTGCATATGTCATGAAACGAAAGCACTTTGTGAAATTTTATGGAAAAACCTCATATGATAACTATATGCACCAATGAACCAAAACCATATGCTTACTCTTGAGATAATCTCCACAATCAAATTTAACCATCTTAAGAATCATGAAAAAGATCAATAAAAGGGTTGTAATGGGGCTAGGCTAAGAGGTATTCGATATTTGGATAAGGAGGCTCAAAACGTCACTAAGGCCTTTAGCAAAGCTCGATCTCCTTATGTCTTCTCGCCAAGGGTCAAATTTCATCTTGTTGGACCCATACTTCATTCTTTTCTTCCCATAAAATATTACAACAATAATCTAGACAATAGCCATGCACAAAATTTTTCTTTTTCAAACCTTATGCCGTGCCCTTTAATTTCATATTTTTCTTTCTTTTTCTCGGCATTTTCTCTCTTTTGATCCGAGCAATTTTTTTCTTCTCTTTTCTATTTCTAAGGCACGGCATACATATACACTTTTCATAAATTCATGGCTAAGTCTACCCCACACTTGTTCTTCTTCATCACTTCACGCAAAAACGCCTTCAAAAATCAAGCTTTGCCAACACTTTGATCAAGGGTAAAGGCATCACTATACTAAGCTCATGGAAAGTGTTTAAGGGTGATGAAAGAAAAGGCTCAATATCGGCTCAAAGGGGTTTACTAAGGTGTCCCACGACGGGCTCCAATAGGGCTCATGCTTTTTTTTGGCAATGGTGGTAAACCTAAATGATCTTTATTCAATCACATTCAAAATCAAGGTAGTTTATGATATAAATGTTTCAAAAATCAACAAGAGTAAGTTCTAGCATACTAGAGTTCATTAAAAAGCTATGGCACATAGTCATCGAATAATCAACGAATTATGAGGTTTCATGCTTCCTACGAATCTATCGAATTTTTATCTTTTTATCACTCAAGAAGAAAGCAAATTGGCACAAAAGCTCACATAGGTTATAATCGAAATAAACTCGCTAAAACATGCATGCTTCGTTAATCAACAAGTCCTACATGCTCCTACCAATGCACATAATCCATGAAACTTACAATTTTATAAATATGCACAACCATCATCTATGTATGCAAAGAGGAGAAAAACATCATTGACATATTAGGGGCATCCTAAGACTCGAAACAAACAAATTTAAACACTCTATTTTTGTGGAACAATTTTCTGAAATTTTCTTTTCTAAACTAAGCACACGAAAACATAAACGGAATACGTTATCCCACCCCACACTTAGAAAATTACATTGTCCTCAATGTAAGCACAAATCTATATCAACAAATTTCCTAAGCATGCAATAGTCTAACATATTCCAACAAATCATCACAAACCAAAGAAAAAGAGAAGGGTTAAGAAATTTCAAACTCTCGGTGATGGCTCCTTCATTTTTCTTTGATCGAATTGGGTTGCCTCCCAAGTAGCGCTTTGTGTTTATAGTCCATAGCCTAGACTTGTCACCGTGTTGCATGTGTTCATCGTGTTCCAAAGCAACTCAAATCGGCAAGAAGAAGTTCAATGAGAAGATCGTTGCATAAGGTGTCCGATTCGGTGCTTGTAGAAGTGAACGTATCCGGCTGCGTGTCCGGCCCTGTTTCTGCCGTATCTGGCGTATCCGAGGGTGCTGTCCGATGATTCTGTGTTGCTTGGATCATCTCCTCATTCCTGCCGGCAATGGTAGGTCCGGCAGGTGGCTCAGTTGCAGCTGAAGGTGGAGGGTTCGGTTTCTCGGGCGCAAGGTGCTTGTCCGGCGTATCCGGCGTAGTGTCTTGTGTGTCCGTGTCCGGCCTTGTAGTGCTAGGGCTGCCGGCAATTGCAGGTCCGGCAGCTTGGTTTGGTGGCAGGTCCAGCAGCTCGGCATGGACAAGAGCAATAGTAGCCCCTTGGCTTGGAGGATCATGGACATCGGTCTCATCATGGAGGGGTTCAAATGGCTCGTAATACGGCTTGAGTCTATGTCCATTTACCTTGAATATGTTTCCTGTAACTTCATTCCGAATCTCTATGGCTCCATGTGGAAACACTTGAAGAACAATGAATGGTCCAATCCAACGAGAGCGCAACTTACCCGGAAAAAGCTTGAGTCGTGAATGATACAAGAGAACTTTTTGACCAACTTCAAACTTCTTCCGTCGAAGCATCTTATCATGAGCAACCTTAGCCTTTTGCTTGTAAATCCATGCGGCTTCATAAGCTTCATTCCGTATTTCTTCAAGTTCGTTGAGTTGAAGCTTCCTATGAAGGCCGGCCTCATCAATGCTCATGTTGAAAGCCTTAACCGCCCACCATGCTCTATGCTCAAGTTCTACCGGTAAATGACATGCTTTACCATATGTTAACCGAAAAGGTGACATACCTATCGGTGTCTTGTATGCCGTCCTATAAGCCCACAAAGCATCATCGAGACGATCACTCCAATCCTTCCTTGAAGGTCCAACGGTTTTCTCAAGTATTTGCTTGATCTCTCGATTACTTACTTCGGCCATGCCACTAGTTTGGGGATGATATGGTGTAGAAACTTTATGTGTGACTCCATACTTCTTCAACAAGGCTTCAATGGTGCGGTTACAAAAATGGGATCCTCCATCGCTAATCAAGACTCTTGGAACTCCAAAACGTGAAAAGATATTGGTCTTGAGAAATTCGGCTACCACCTTAGCATCATTGGTGCGTGTAGCCTTGGCTTCAATCCACTTTGACACATAATCCACCGCAAGCAATATGTAGAGAAAGCCCTTACTTGAAGGAAACGGCCCCATGAAGTCAATCCCCCAAAGATCATGAATCTCAATAGAAGTGATGGGATGTAACGGCATTTGATCTCTTGGTCCAATATTCCCCATTCTTTGGCATCGATCACATGACTTACAAAACATGAATGCATCTTTGAAAATTGTAGGCCAAAAGAAACCACAATTAAGTACCTTCAATGCCGTCTTCTTCGGCCCAAAATGTCCTCCACACGCCTCACTATGACAAAAAGCAAGGATGGAACGATGCTCATTCTCCGGCACACATCTTCTAAGCACTTGATCACCACATTGCTTCCATAAGTACGGATCATCCCACAAGAAGTGTCGAGCTTGCTTCCTTATTCTTTGTTGATGGTGGTTCGGCAACTCCTTAGGAAATCGGCGTGTAGCTAGAAAATTTGCAATGTCGGCATACCAAGGCTCATGTACTTCAAGTCGAAAAAGTTGCTCATCCGGAAAGGTATCACATAAGGGCAACCGATCCTTTTCTTGAACAAGCCTACTCAAATGATCGGCCACAACATTTTCTACTCCTTTCTTGTCCTTAATCTCAATATCGAACTCTTGAAGCAAAAGAATCCATCGAATAAGCCTCGGCTTGGCATCCTTCTTCGTCATAAGATATCTCAAAGCGGCATGATCACTATAAACAATAACTTTGGAATTCAAGAGATATGATCGAAATTTTTCCAAAGCAAAGATTACCGCTAAGAGTTCCTTCTCCGTTGTTGTGTAATTGAGTTGTGCATCGTTGAGAGTCCTTGAAGCATAGTAAATGGCGCATGGCTTCTTATCAATTCGTTGTCCAAGTACCGCTCCAAGTGCATAATCACTAGCATCACACATCAACTCAAACGGCTCGTCCCAATTAGGGGAAACAAGAATCGGTGCCGAGCACAACATGGTCTTCAATCGGCAAAAGGCATCCTCACACGCCTTTGTCCACTCAAACGTCACCTCCTTTTGTAACAAGTTGCTCAATGGCTTGGCAATTGAAGAGAAGTCCTTGATGAATCGTCGATAGAACCCCGCATGGCCAAGAAAGCTTCGCACGTCCCTTACATTTCTAGGGCTCGGCAAGTGTTGTATAAGTTCAACCTTTGCTTTGTCAACTTCAAGTCCTCTTGCCGAAATAATATGGCCAAGCACAATGCCTTGCGTGACCATGAAGTGACACTTCTCCCAATTGAGCACAAGATTTGTCTCTACACACCTCTCAAGTATCTTCTCCAAGTTCCCCAAACATGCATCGAAGGTGCCTCCATACACACTAAAATCATCCATGAACACTTCGATAATGTCTTCAATAAAATCCGAGAAGATAGCATACATACATCTTTGAAAAGTGCCGGGTGCGTTGCAAAGTCCGAATGGCATCCTCCGATACGCAAACGTGCCAAATGGACAAGTAAAAGTGGTCTTCTCTTGATCGTCCGGGTGTATCATGATTTGATTGTAGCCACTATATCCATCAAGAAAGCAATAGTAAGAATGACCGGCTAACCTCTCTAGCATTTGATCCATAAACGGCAAAGGCATGTGATCCTTCCTCGTTGTAGCATTGAGCTTCCTATAGTCGATGCACATCCGATGACCGGTTACAAGTCTTTGTGGCACAAGCTCATTCTTCTCATTCTTGACAACCGTTACACCACACTACTACAAAAAACTCAATACACAACGGTGCTGCACCGTTGTGTAAGTTCGGAAAAACCGTCGTATATCTCGAGCTTGTGTGATGAAACGTCCAACAACCAACTTATAATTTCTGTTGTACAACTTATATGCCATGCCATGACTGGCTTGGCATTCGCTGCACTGACATGTCTAGTTCATACAACAGAATATACATACTTTTATGTTGTGTAAGTTTTAAACATACAACAGAATATTGCAATTTTATTCTGTTGTCTCATTCGCACAACAGATTTCATCTCCCACTTATTTAGTTGTCTGATTCAGACAACTGGTTTCGTTTCATATTTATTGAGTTGTATGATTCTACAAATCAAACAACAGATTTGAGGATTTTGTGACACAGGTTTGATGTGGCTTTTAGTCATATTGTACAACACATGATATTCACAAAAACATAAACTGTTGTATATCAAAACCTGAAGCTTTACCATAAAAATAGTATCAGCTAGCCATTACCATTAAAACATTGCATAAAACTTCCATATCATTTAAGTAGCATGTGTACACAATTGTTTCAAACATGGCATACAAATTCCAAATACAATTCAGTAACTGCCCTTCATAAATAGAGACCAGCAGTACTACCATTAGCAAATCATCAGAACACATACCCAAGGATTCATCTTTGATCTAGTAATAATAACTCTCGCTAGAAATACAGCTGATGCAGCTATCATAGAAGGCAAGAACTTCACAAGTTTGTAATCCACCAAACTTAAATCTGTGAGGTAGTAGATCAAATACTCAAACAGCATACTGGGAGACTGCAAATACACAGAAGAGCAAAGCAATCAGCATCAAATAGCATCAACTTGGCAAATACAAATATGTGAGAAAGAGGTACAAGTGAAACTTACTTTGTAGTAACTCTTGTGCAAGATCAATGAATTTTCTGCCAAAAAAAAATACGCCAAACGGACAAAAATCAGTCAAAAGTTTTAGGCTTGTTGAGCAGCTATTATAACCAACTAGATATGAGATTTGATAGTCAGAACCATCAAAATAACATGGGAAGATTATTAATGGGATGATTAGAAAATGGTACTTCATATCAGCATGGTTGAATATATGGTCCTATAAATGAACACTTTAGGCCAACCTCATGTGGTAGACCTTCTAAGATAATCTGTGAATGTCATCTAATATACACTACTACTTGTGGGTCTGAATGCTCACATTAAACAAAAGAGTTGGTCCTAAATCTCAAAGCCATGAAAATAGAAGGCAATAAGTGTGATGGAATGACTCCTTGAAGTTCAAATTCACTATGAAAAATCAGCACATAAATAGTACAATATTAAAAGAATGGCTGCACAGATACTCCGTTTGAGCTAGTTTGTTCATCTACAGGGTTTTGAAGCAATCACTCTACCTCACACAAACTAATAATGCGCCATTGTCCACACATCAAGTTTGAAAATCATGCATCATAAACCGGCAGGAGTTCTCACAAGACCAAAAGACCAGCACCCATTTTCCTGATAAGCCATGACATACTTTTCGAAGTATAAAATTTACCAACCTAAAGTGAGCTACCCCGAAGTTCAAGAACCCAGATTGGAGAAAGCAAACACATAATTCACATGCCAAAGCAGAGAAATCACGGATCTCAGTTCTTAAACCCACCAAAAATGAGCAAAAACTTAATCAACAAAAACAACTTTAAGAGAGGAATGCTTACAAGAGGAGTGTAGAGGCCGATCACAATATACTGGAAAATCTTCTTCCCCACAAAAGGAGCAAAGAACACATAAAAAGCAAAGGCCAAAGCCAGAAACACAGCTACAGCCACCACCTTCACATATAAACAAAGCCAAAACTCATTCTTTAATCTACTGAGCTACACATATTTCAAAACAATGCTAAGATTTCTGAAAGTACAACCTGAAGAGGATGATAAGGGAGCTGTCATCCCTGCTTCCTCATTTTCTTGTTTGAATTCCCAACACCAACACAAGCAACAAGACAATGAGATACAAAAATAATGACTTGGGTATGTCTGTACTTAATAAATTAACCTCCACTTTCCCTCATTTTCAGGGAAAATTAAAGCTAATAACTTTCACTATGAGCCAACCCAGAACAGATTTGAGGGACATTTTTCCAGGGAGGTGTTGCTAATCAAAAAGAAGGAAAAACTAAAGGAGCTTTGAAGATATGACAGGTAGGAGGTAGTGGGTTTTGAATGGGTCTCAATGAGGAGGCTTTGTCTGCATCATTTTTGACCTCTCTCTCTCTCTCTCTCTCTCTCTCCTACTCTGTTATGGCGGTAGAGTGAGGAAGATGAAGCCCTAGATTGCTAGATAGAGGAGGAGGCTTAGTTAACCTAAAATCCAACGGCTGTCACTTTTACTCAATTATCAATAGCTTAAGTAAACAAGAACTATGCAAAACTAACATAATGTCGATAAACCAAATACTCAAACTTCATATGCATCTTTCAATCATATAAAAACAAGAACTTGCAGTTGGTGTCATTCACTTCTAAGATTGAAAGCAAAACACATAGGTACCTTGATATCGTAAAGTACATAACAAAAGTTAAGAATACAAATTACTTTTCAGTTGAGTCACTAATGCTGACAAATACAATAATGCTGTCTATTTCCATGTTACCACAAATACAAAGCGGAAAGCCAGAGAACTCAACTTCATCAACTACAAGAGTATATGTACAAGCAAACAGAGTTTCCAGATACACAAGAACATCAAAAATGAGTTTCGAAACACTACCTCCTGACATGCTCGCTCGATTGTCTTGCATTCAGAATTGCACTGTCCTTCAGATTCTTGTTCTACCAGCTGAAAAGTATCAAATTATATAGTATGTCAGCACATTTGAAGCAACCCAATATCTATTCTTTACCCTATAAGACCTAAAAACACAAACCCTCAACAATTTAACACTATAAATACATATGCTTAAACACAAAACACCATCACAATTTCTTAACCTGATTCCACAATGAAAACCACAAATTCATACCTGTAACTTATCTCCTTGCTCAACTATATCAATCAGCAAAATCCAATCCGCCTCCGCCTTCTTCAAATTACAAACATTCTCCGTAATCTCAATTATCTGATACTCCGAGATCTACACACAATCAAATCCCACAAAAACAAAATACCAACCCATTACTCAACTCCGCAAACAAAACAATCAAACACTCACAGAACCAAAACCCAGATCATAAAAAATTTACCTTCTTGGGTTCGATCTCAACTCTCTTCTTCTCAACTTGGTGGTGCAACTGAGCTGCCAGCTGCTCACACACTTGGCATTTGATGAAGGGAATGTCTTCCTTCCTCCCCACAGTCACTGACTTCTTCGCAAGCTTTCCAGCTGCAGCGGTGTAATTTTACTGGCAGTACCTAACATAATTCCCAAAAATTGAAACACCAAACCCACTTTGAGTTCATTACATTACATAACAAACCAAACTTGTAGTTCAGAAAAACTAAAAATGCAGGAACTGAAAGCAATCAAGCATACCTACTTGCTCAAGCTTCTTCACCACCCTTAGAATCTGAATGGTAGTCAAACCGAACTTCCCTTTCTCACCGGAAGTCGACCCGAAATGGCCAGAATGCTTAGTTCTGAGCTTCGCACGTGCACCAATCACGGGAGGAACCCCAAGCTTCTTGCTCAATTCAATCACCAAATCCAGCTCGTCCTCTTGCTCCAGAACAATCACAGTGTTCAATTCCAGCTTCCTCGCCATCAGAGCAAGCGAGATGTACTCAAAGTCCTTGAATCCATTGCACACCAGTAGGGCCTCTGGGTTACCTTTGCACAAGCAGCTCATGGCCAAGAGCAGCTCCGGCTTCGACCCGGCTTCCAGTCCGAACCGGAACGGCTTCCCGAACCGGACAATGTCCTCCACGACGAATCGAAAATCGTCGAAGAACGCAGGTCAATGAACTAGTTCGGAATCTGAAATGTTACGGTTGAAATTTCGAAGTCATTT
Organism: Potentilla sterilis; assembly: GCA_963682095.1. NCBI lineage: Eukaryota > Viridiplantae > Streptophyta > Magnoliopsida > Rosales > Rosaceae > Potentilla > Potentilla sterilis. The sequence goes on along the minus strand of OY821757.1, from coordinate 28,397,870 downwards.
TCGTAAAAGAAAAAAGCAAGAGATGGAGGAGGAATTGGAAATGAGGAGAGACCTGTCTGGACTTGGATAAGAGACGGGAAGAGAAGGCCATGATCGGAGCTCAGTCGTCTGCTTCGGTTGTTAGGGTTCCGATACGATTCGTTTGGGGGGGGGGGGGGGGGGAGGCCTCTATCCGACTCCGGAGGAACTATAGAGAGTGAATTAGACGCTTTGACTACGTCTCACCATATATGAAGTAGAATTGCTGCATTGATACACTAGAATGTCTCCAAGTCTTGATAGACATTGTAGTGGGACCCATAGTCCTGCGACTGGATCGCAAAATCAAAAGCTCCCTGAAGAGATTCAAGCCGGTTCTTAAGCACATCGGGGAACCGAACAATGAGAGGCAGCTGCAACCCGAGCCCGGATTCGGATTTCGGATCCGAAACCTTCTTCACAATCTTTAGCAAATCAATCTCTTGGTGGGGCATGGTGCCGGACCCGTAAGGCCAGACCGAGACGTTGCCGGAGGAATTGACCGTGAAGTAAGGCCCACCCCAGACATCGATTCGGTAATCTGAGAAGATGAACAAGAACAAGCTCAAGCTTGACCTTGGCGTCCTTGGCATCATGGACTGAGGACGAAGCCATGGGAGTCACGAAGCCATGGACTGAGGACGTCAGGAATGAGAAATTAGGGTTTCGAATTTGGGGAATTTAGGAGAGATGGTTCACGAGAGAGAGAGGAGGGAGAGAGTTTCAGAGAGATAGGGAGAGATTGAGAGCTGAGGGGAGGACTGAGCGAGATTTTTTTTTTTTTCAGGGAGGATTTGCGGAGAGAGGAGGATAGGTAGAATTGAGAGATATGTGGTGGGTTATGAGGAAGAGAAGTCTCTCTAAGTTGTTTGGGTGTCTTTATTTGTCTTAAATATTTTCCAAGTTAAAGACACAACAGAAAATATAGAAAAGAGAGGGAATTTTGCCGCCCGTTACAAATTTGGAGAGTTTGACATAGCATTAGGTTTTCCTTCATACAATAGAAAACGTTTAAGCTGTTGTACTAGTTTTCTTCACTTTGCACTTGGTATTCCACTCGGTGGTTTCTTGTAGAAACTTCAAATAGTTGCACAACAGAGAAGATACAAATTGTTGTGGGATTTTTAACACACGTATGTTTCAAAAACTCAAAGTCCATGGAGGCAAAGTTCCCGCTTTGAAGGGGCAGCATTTCAGTCATTAGAGCCAAAATGAATCTAGCCCAAACACAAGCAAAACAAGTCATACAACAAAACTACGAAATTATGTTGTACAATTATTTATCACTTTGCACTTGGTGACACCTAATGCAGGATGTGACATTATCACACAACACAAAACAATAACTTTGTTGTCTGTCCATCTAGACCTTGCCCAAATTTGAGTTTCAATGTCGGAGGGAGTTCTGCCGCCAAAATTTTCATTAATCATACAACAGAAAATGTGTGTCAGAGTTGTGTGACAAAATCTGGAAAAATATTTTTCAGAATATGGAAAATGTGTACCATCATACAACACAAATTATTCACTTTAGGTTGTGTGAAACAGTTCAGTCATTCACACAACATGTAACTTTCAAAGTGTTGTCTGATTTGTGTTGTGTATTGAGTTTTTTGTAGTAGTGCCACTCTTCTTTGGCACTACTTGCACGGGAGATATCCACTTACTATCCGAAATTGGGTAGATCACCCCACAATCAAGCAACTTGATAATCTCTTCTTTCACAACTTTCATCATGGGAGGGTGAAGTCGACGTTGAGCTTCTTTTGTCGGCTTAGCTCCTTCTTCCAACAAAATACGATGAACACAAGTAGTAGGGCTTATTCCCTTGATATCCGCTAAGGTCCAACCTATGGCGGTCTTGTACTTTTTAAGCACACAAATCAAATCCTCCTCTTGCTTCTTACTAAGCATTGAAGACACAATCACCGGTAGTGTGTCTCCTTCTCCAAGATAAGCATACTTCAAGTGACTAGGGAGTTCTTTTAGTTCTAACTTTGGGGCCTCTTCCACACTTGGTCGAAATTTTGTTGTGGCACTTGGAATTGACAAGAACGAGTTCCTTGGATACAATGGTGTGGCGTCTAGCTCGGCAACAACCTCTCTAAGGTTCGGCATCATGGCATAAGGCTCGGCAAAAATGCCTAGCTCGGCTCCAACTTGCTCGGCATGGTTTGGCTCGGTTTCATCGAGCACTCGTTCTCCCCTCTTGTCAAATCCGACCCCTTGCTCAATCGCTAATTGCTATGCGTCGAGCGAGGTCGACATAACTTGCTCGACCTCCTCCAAAACATCCATGGCACAACCCTCCTTTAAATCAACATTGGGGAATTTCATGGCATCAAAAACATTGAACTTGATCATCTCACCATCAAACTCCATAGTTAGGTTGCCCTCGGCCACATCTATCTTTGTGCGCGCGGTCCTCATGAATGGTCGCCCTAAAAGCAATTGAGTGTTGTTGACCGGCGAATCCTCCATCTCAACCACATAAAAATCGGCGGGGAATATCAATTGGTTAACTTGCACCAACACATCCTCTACATAGCCTTCCGGATATTTGCTTGAGCGATCCGCAAGTTGAATGATGACATTATCCTTCTTAAGAGGCCCTATACTCAACGTTTGATATACATTGAGTGGCATGACATTGATCGATGCTCCCAAATCCAACATAACATCATCGAAACGTGTATTGCCTATGACACAAGGCACATTGAAGCTCCCCGGATCCTTCATCTTTGGTGGCAACTTCCTTTGAATAACGGCCGACACCGTCTCGCTCATAGTCACCACACGAGTCTCTCTAGTATGCCTTCTTGCCGTGCAAAGCTCCTTCAAAAACTTAGCATACTTTGGCACTTGCTTAATGCACTCCAACAAAGGGATGTTGACTTGCACTTTCCGGAAAATCTCCAACACTTCCTCATCGGACTTGTCCTTCTTTGTTCTAGCATAACGTGAAGGGAATGGGGCACTAGATGATGGCACTCCTCCCTTACTTGCTTGGCTCGGCAATACCTCATTCTTTGATGTTGCGGGATCGTACTCAAGCTCATTACGCAGCCCCTTATCTTTAATATTAGTGTTGCCGGCACCATGCCTTTGTTCGGCAGCTTCCTCCTTCTCGGCATCACCATTGTTGCCGGCTGCAGCCCTGCCGGTTGTGCCCCTCTCGGCTTCATGCATGTGGCTGCCGGCATTATCATGGCCGGCAGTCCTCTCTTCATCCCCAATGCCTTTGAAAATTACTCGCTTCTTCTTTGGACTTGTTGGAGGAAACAACTCTCTTCCGCTACGAGTTTGAATCACTTTGGCTTGCTCGTTCCTCGGATTTGGAATAGTATTGCTTGGCAACTTCCCTTGCTCATTGAATCTTCCCATGAAATCCACAACTTGCCCCATTTGAGTCTTGAGCTCACCAATGTCCTTTTGATGATTTTGTTGCCCCGCGAGTAATGCTTGAGTAGCACTTGACAAAGATTGAATTAAAGCATCGTAGTTCGGATTGCTTGGCGAAGCTTGGCCTTGGCTCGGCCCTCCTTGGCTCGGTTGCATAGGTGCCCTAAGCACGTTGTCATTGTTCGCCCATCGAAAGTTCGGATGATCATTGAACCTTGGATTGAAATTGCCAAATCGTTGGCCTCCTTGAAAACCAATTGCATTGCACTCCTCTACTCCCTCATTAACTCCAAATTGAGGGCATTGGTCGGTCTCATGGCCCTCGGTGCAAATTCCACATACACTCACACGCTTCTTCATCAAATTACTCACCAAGTCGGTGAGCTTGTCCACTTTATCTTCTAACTTTGAGCTCGAAGACGTCTCATGTACTTTCTCATTCCTTTGCACATTGCCTCGTGCCATGCCAAATTGTTGGTTGTTCAAGGCACGAACTTCCAACAAACTTCTTGCCGCTCCGGCATTCAACTCCAAAAAGCTACCTCCCGCGGCCGAGTCAAGAAACTCTCTCTCCATGACGCGCAATCCCTCATAGAAATATTGTAGCAAGAGTCCATCGCTAATGCCATGCGATGGACACAAAGAAACTAGGGACTTGAACCTCTTGTAGTAGTCGAAGAAAGTCTCATCTCCGGCTTGCTTCACACTTGTAATTTGCTTCCTCAGATCAGTGATACGTGAAGCGGGAAAGTACTTGAGCAAAAACTCATCCATCATAGTACTCCACGAAACAATGCGACCACTAGGCACCTCAAACAACCACTCCTTTGCTTGATCTTCTAAAGAAAACGGAAATGCCTTCATCTTGAAGTGTTGCAAATCGGTCCCTCTTGGACACATAGACTCCGTGGTGAAGTTAAACCACTGCAGATGCTTGTTAGGGTCCTCACTCGGCATCCCATAAAACGACTTCAGCTTATGGAGGAATCCACTCCTCAATTCAATCTCTCCAGTCTTGTCAGTTTCCAAGGGAGGATAAGTAATATTAGAAGGAGCAACTCCAGCTCCAGCAACATGACCATTCTGTGATCTGATTGATGCCATTATCTCTTCTTCTTCTTCTAATTCGGCAAAAGCTTCAAATTCTGGATTCTGAAGATCACACGATGATGACACTACTGATGGTGATATTGACGGCACAGATGGTGATGATGGCAAGGATGATGACACTGATGAATTGGTTGGTGACGATGGAGGTAATGGCACAAAACGAGCAATAGCGAGTTCTTGCTCTAAACGTTGCAAACGGCCTTGAAGATCTCTTGTCCAAATACTAGATTCGGACATGCATTATTTCTGAAATTTGCAACATTTTAAACAAGTTAGAACCTTATAAAGAAATAGAAAGCAAGAATATACATCATTACAAGCCACGGCATTGGCGATTACATAATCATATTTCAAACAATAACACAAAATCACAATCGGCAAGATCATACAAACACACGGCAAAGAACAAAAATTTCGGCAAAGAATTAATATGGTTCGGCCACAAGAGTAGAAAAATCGGAAAGTTCATGAGCATGTAATCGCTAAGTCTAATTTCTTTTAAATTTGTTCTAACTCTCAAAGTACGTGGAGCAGAGGAGATAACGGTGCAATGGACTGATACAGCCCCCGGTAGTATCATGCTTAATCCGATATACCTCAAGAGTTTGAACCACACAATATGTTTTATCTTTGAAGAAAATAGGCCACATATGTCAAGTTATGTTCTAGCGTCTAAAGTGAGGTGATGCTTCGGCACAAGCTGTCGACTAGGTCGTGCGGATTTTACGTTTCAAAGGTCATTACAATCACGGAGGGCGAACCCCCTACAGGAACCAGGCAGGACTCGTTGTTGGACACCATGGAGGGCGAACCCCCTATCGACTCACTCACCGAGAATGAACATCAGTCTATGGGCCTTGAGATCCAGTTAAACAAACCTGAGAACCATATCTATGATAGTAACTTCCCCATACTTTGTAAAACAAACACGGATCCCTAGCGGTCTCAAGTGTTGATTAAAACCGCCCTCAACCTCATAAAAATAATACCAAGTTAGCGTCGTTATGCGTGGGGGGCCAACGATGGACTAATTCCAACATTGCAGGGCCCGTTTCCCAATCTACACAAAAACATACCTAACATGGCATCACTCGTATGAAGGGTTATGGTTATGATCAACAAAAGAGGCTTCACCTACATGTTACACTTTAGAAACTACAATAAACTCAAACATACACAACACTATCAACTTCCTAGAAATTAAACTAAGTGATTACCAACATACATCATTATACATCATGCAACTTTCGAAATTTAAACTCTACATGCCGAAGCATATTTCTACTTTACATAATCCCAAAATAAACTTAAAATTTACAACTTTACAACTTCACAACAAAAATTTCCAGCAACATATATACACAACAATAACATAAAACAAGCTTTTATAATCCCCGGCAACGGCGCCAAAAATTGAACGAGTCGCCGAAGCGACTCAAACAATAATAAACCCTACAATAGATCGTTAGTAGTATAAGCAAGTAGGGATCGTTCTAGGCCGGGGATTAAGGGTACCTGAGATATGAAATTGTTAGACAAACATATATACATATATACATCAAACACGTCACAAATATGGGGGATAGTGGTTCGGCAGCAATGCTGCCCTAAGTACTAGGCACGGCAAAACAATTTAAGTGCTGAAAATTAAATCCTAACTCTAATATTTACAAGGTTGGTCGACATTCTTCCACAAAGCACTAACACAAAAGCAATCAAAACACATAACAAACAAGTAAATAAGACTCTCGGCAAAGTATTAAAGCGTTCTAGACTCAACTTAACTCCAACCCAACTAGCTCCTTATCGGCACTACTAATTGAGACTCTCTAGTACTTCAAGATTAACTTATCGTCTAACCCCAAAGTTATACTAAACATATTTGAGAACACTTATCGTCGAAAACAAACATGCAAAGTAATTAGGCACAAGGTCTTTTTAGTTGGAAACAAGTTAATAAAGTAAGGTCGTCAATCTTCTCATCAACAAGCATGTTCTTTAAATTACTCTAGCCCTTAGTGAAAAACAACACAAACAAAGTAACTCGTTGATTACTTTAATCCATATTAAATTTCGGCTAATGAGATTAATAATCTAAGTATTGCAATTACATAGGCTACCAATCTTTAAGCACACGAATTTAAAGAACAAGTCAAGAAAACCCTAAAATCAATTTAATACATGTTTTTGCCGATTACCCTAATTATTAGTTCATTACATATTTCCCTTACTTTTTAACATGCAATTCATATTCTTACATCTAAAACCTTACTTGAAGATAAAGAAAATAAATTGACATGCAAATCATAAAACCAAATTTCAATCCAATTCATACATAGACATAAAAATTGAAACCAAGAATTCATGCTAACTTTATAGACAAAGCTTAACATAGCTACACAAAAATTTACAAAGCCAAGAGTAGGGAGTGGATCACACATTAGAAACCTTGAAGACTTCGTCGTGTATGGATCCGTGGATGATGGTGCTCGAATGGGCTGCTGCTCGGCAGTAAAGGTATCGGCAGCAAGGGATCAAAGTTTCGGCAGGAAACTTTGGTGTGGTGGTGGTGGTTTTGGCTAGGGTTTTTTTGTGTAGGATTCTTGGGGAAATTTAGGTAGAGCTTTGGCTAGATTTTTGCTTTGGAATGTGACCGTTTTTATGATGGGAGCAGGCCTCTATATATAGGAGAAAAGGTCTGTGCAGTTTGAAGCTTTTCCTTGTTCAAAACGGGATAGAAATATTCAATAAATAAGGTTTCCCTATCCGAGTTGGAATAGGTTTTTCTCTCCTTATTGAACAAAGAAACTCTTGCTTGGCCGACTTGTGATTTCTTCTTGGAGGTTTCATAGCTCTTTGGAATGATTTGGCACGCTCGCAGCCGCTTGATGACAATACAGGAAATTCCTCTCTGCTCGCGAGTACCGACTTTGCTAGTACCGGGTGTAAGCGAGGCTTTTTGGCGGATCGCGCGAACATGCATGCAGGCCTGCGCGGATGGTTGGCGAGCGGACAAGTACTGGTGAAGCTGCTGGCGGATGAAGCTTGGCGGATGAAATACGGCAGATGAGACTTGGCGGATGAGCTTCTGGCGAGCAAGATCGTTGGCGAGCAAGCAAGGGCTTGGCGAATGAGACCTGGCGGATGAGCTTTGCATCTTCAGTCGAGTATAACTTTTTCTTCAATGCTCTGATTGATGCGATTTCAAATCTTAGATAAACTAGACACAAATTGCCATCTCCCCATAAGACAGTTTGATCAAAATCCTTGCGAATTGACGGAAATGAGTTTTTTTTGAAGTTGGGACAAAGTCCCAGGAAAATCCTGGAAGTCCCTGGATTGGAATGCTCGGACTGCTGTTTTGCAGCCATCTTTTGGGTGACTTCCCGAACTCCGATTGATCTGAAATTTTAACACAACATTCCTTAGCATATGAATATTGAGCACGCCAAATTTCATAGAATTTGGACAAGGATAGATCACAGTTTCATTCATCTCAAAATCACGAAAAAGACATATTTTGCACTATTTTCCAGATTTCTCAAACTTAGTCATTTTTCGGACAATTAAGCACATTTCACCAAAACTCTACCAAAATTGACACTAACTATATTATGACTCTATCTTAGATAAATAAGGGTTAAACAAAGCATAAATGAGGGCATAAGCATATAATATCGTCGCACATTGTGCTCCTATCAATTAGGATGCACCCGGACGATGAGGAACACACATCATTCACAACCGACCGAGGTACCTACTGTTATAAGAGGATGCCGTACGGTCTAAAGAATGCCGGGGCCACCTACCAGCGGATGGTGAACCGAATGCTGGAGCAAGAAAACCGTAGAGGTTTACGTAGATGACATGCTGGTCAAGAGCTTGACTGCAGGGGCCCACGTCCGGGATTTGGCTGTAGTCATCGGCAAGATGCTCAAATTCAGAATGCGCTTGAACCCGAAGAAGTGTATTTTCGGGATTTCAGAGGGCCTGTTCCTAGGCCACATCATCAGCCAACGAGGGATAGAAGCCAACCCGCTGAAGGTCCAGGCAATTCTAGATATGGAAACACTAGGGGAGAGAAACCAGGTCCAGATGCTGACCGGCCGGTTAGCCGCCCTTTCGAGATTCATCTCCCTCCTAACCGATAAGTGCGCCCCGTTCTTCAAACTGCTCAAGGCACAACAGACCAGGAAAATCCACTGGGCGGCGGAGCATGAAGCGGCATTCCAATCTATCAAGACATATCAATCTACAGTGCCTCTCCTATCCAAACCAGTGTCGGGCGAGATGCTATACCTCTATATAGCCGCATCCGAAACGGCCGTCTCTGTGGCTCTCGTCAGGAAGGAGGGCACGCTCGAGCTTCCGGTATATTATGCGGGAAAGGAACTTACTGGAGCCGAGGGCCGGTACCCCGACATAGAGAGATTGGCTCTGGCCCTGATTGTTAGTGCCAGGAAGCTCCGACACTATTTCCAGGCTCATTCCATCACCTTATATACCAATCAACCTCTGCGGCAGATCCTGCAAAAACCAGACATCAGCGGTAGGCTCGTGCGGTGGGTAGTTGAACTGGGAGAATTCGACATCACTTATGCCCCGCGAACGGCCATCAAGGGACAGGCAGCTGCGGACTTCATATGTGAGCTCACCCCAATGGTGGCAGAAGCGCACCCCACCTAGTACGAGGACACCGAGGCAGTACGGACCGTAAAGATCGAACCAGGCCTCCCCAACGGCTGTAAGCTTTACGTCGACGGCTCCGTAACGAGCAAGCGGAGCGGAGCCGGTGTCATGATAACCTCGCCTGATGGCCAATCGTACGAGTATGCCTTACGGTTCCTTTTCAGCACCTCAAATAACGCTGCCGAGTATGAGGCCCTCATAGCCGGTTTGCAACTGGCCAAGGAGTTGGGAATCCCGTCCATGGACATATACAGCGACTCCAGCTTAGTGGTGAACCAGATGAACGGGTTGTTTGAGGTCAAGGAACCCCAGCTATCCTCCTACCAGGCTTTGGCCAAAACCCTGATTGAGCCGGTCCAGGGCGCCACGATCCAGCACATTCCCCGAGAGGCAAATAGGCATGCGGACGCCCTCGCAAGGTTGGCAACCGGAAACTACCCTCCAGAGTACCGGAGAGCTAAAATTGAAACTCTCCAGAAGCCGAGTATAAGCAAGACCATCTCCGAGATATTTGCGGTGGAAGAAGCGCCACCAAGCTGGATGGATCCAATAGTCAAGTATTTGACTGACAAAACCAGCCCCCAGGATGCGGTGGAGGCCAGGAGGCTACACCTCCGGTGCGCCCGGTACGGTCTCCTCAATGGCTAGTTATACCGAAGAGGGCACAGCTTCCCCCAGCTGAGGTGTGTGACAAAGGAGGCAGGAGAGGCTATCATGCGAGAGATCCACGAAGGAGTGTGCGGTAATCACTCTGGCGCAAGGTCATTATCCCACAAGTCGCTCCGAGCGGGGTACTTCTGGCTAGATATGGCGGCAACATCAAGAAAAATTACAGGCGGCTGTCACAAATGCCACATGTACGCCTCTGCACCCCATGTCCCGACAATCGCATTGTCAATCCTGTTAGCACCATGGCCGTTCGCGCAGTGGGGATTAGACATCATTGGCCCTTTCCCGATAGCTGTGGGACAATACAAGTACGCCATCGTAGCAGTGGACTATCAGACTAAGTGGGTCGAGGCAGAACCTCTGATAAAGATCACCGAGGAGCGAGTGAGAAAATTTCTATGGAAGAACATCTACTGCCGGTTCGGGATACCGCAGACTATTGTCACGGATAATGGAACACAGTTCAATAATGCCGATCTTATCCAGTACACAGCCTCCATGGGGACCCGGATGTTGTTTGTCTCAGTGGCACACCCGCAGACCAACGGCCAGGTAGAAGCGATCAACAAGATTATCAAAACCCTTCTCAAGAAGAAGCTGGATGCCAAGAAGGGATGTTGGGCCGAGGAACTCCCCGCGGTACTATGGGCCATCCGGACGACAGCAGCAGAGGCAACAGGAGAGACCCCGTTCTGCATGGCATTTGGGAGCGAAGCGGTACTCCCTGTGGAGACCAACATACCCAGCGGCAGGGTCGAGAATTACGATGCCGAAACAAACGCCGAGGGCGTACGGCTCAACCTGGACCTTATAGAAGAGCGGCGCGACCAAGCGCATATGTGAAACTAAGCCTACAAGCAGCGGGTCGCCCGGTACTATGACAGAAGGGTCCGGAAAAGGAAGCTACAAGTGGGGGACTGGGTCATGAAGAAAATCCAGAAAAAACCGTTGGCCTTAGAACCAACGTGGGAAGGACCCTACCAAATCACCGCAGCTGTGGGCCCACCAACATTCCACATTATAGATACCGATGGCATCTATTCCACCCGCCCCTGGAATATTCAGCACCTGCGGTTCTATCCTAAGTAATATCGCTCATAAAGGGACAACAGTATAATTGGCATCAGTATTGCAATACGCAGTTTGTTCATCATCAATAAAGCTGGTTACAAGGCACACATATAGGCAAGCCAAAAAGAAACAGCTAGTTAGCGCCTCCGGAGCCCCCAATCCCTGGCCCGCCACCTTTTAGAGCTTGCTCTTGCTCCACCATCTCGATCAGGGCTATGTCAGCCTCCATCCGCTCAGCATCAAGCCATCCTTTCTCCCTCCACTCCAGATAGGCATCACTTATGCCCTTTGACCGGGCCTCCTCCAGCATCTCCTCAAGCTCCACCGACTCCCGGAAGTCGTCGACAGCTTTATCGGCCGCCTCAGCAAGCTGGGATTCCGTGAGCTTCTCCCTTCCCTGGGCGACTACTATAACCTGGGTCTGTAGCTCCAAAACCCTCGCCTCCAGCTCCGCAATCCTCCCTCCCCGGGCAGCAGCCTATCGATTGGCCTCCTCCTTCTCCTGCGAGAGTTCATGGTACAACCGAGCGGTTTCTTCTTTCTCCCGCACAAGCTCGGTGCTCAACCGACCGACCTCCTCTCTTTCCTCCGCAAGCTTGGCTTCCGCCACGTCCACCTGCACACTCAACTCCTCCACCCGCCTCTTCAAAACTGCAGCAGACTCCCCTCTGAGCTCCGCGACATAAAGGCTATAAGCTAGCTGCCAAACGTAAACATAGGAACATTGGCTCGTATCACTCCAGGGAAAAGGAAGCACAGGAAACACTTACCCGAAGAACTAGTTCCACGGGCTTCGTCCTGCTCTCGCCCGGTTGTTCCGTCCCAGGGCCCTCCCGATCAAGTCCCAAGGTTTCGATGGCAGATGCCACGAACCTACCAAAGCCACGCCCGGAACTACGATCGGCTTCCGGTCCTTGACTCCTTCGGCCGTCCACTTCCACGGCCGGAGCTACTGCCCGCTCGATCGATCCAGCCGAGCTTGACGCCCCGGCATCAAACGTCCTCGCCGGAGCTTCGCCGTGGCCACTTCGACGATACCCGGTCGTCTCTATCGTTTCCCTCTCCCGCGAGGTCCGTACCGCCATCAGTCGCTCCATAGGTTCTGCACCTGGCAGGGCCACCGAGCGCACTTCCCGGATAAGGAGTGGGGAGTTATTCTCACTGCCAGGCCGCCTGCCATAGTGAGAGTCCGGAAACACGAGCGGCACAGGCCTGTCATGCTCCCTGCGCTTCTGGGTAACCGGATCAATAACGGTTTTCGACATCTCCATCTGCACACTCAACTCCTCCCCCATCTCCATCAACCTCGGGGCCACAAGCTCTTCGTCCGGTTCGACAGTCTCCTCGCTCCGAATGGCGAGCCGGGGGGCATTAGCTACAAACCGATCAACCGAGCAGTCAGAATACAAGCAACCATGCAAAGACAAACAGTGCAAGATACCTTACCAGGTTTCCTCCCCATCCCGCATATCTCCAGCACATTCCACCAGATGAAATTATAGGAGCTCCGACTCAGGTGGTCCCAGCAAGTAAACAGCCGGTATATCCGTTGCTTCTCCAAGTCGCCCAACCGGTACGTCTGTTCCTGATCGATCGATTGATAAGCCCCGGGCTCCTGATAGCCCCTCCAAGTACGCTGCCACCTGCCACCGGCCAGCACCACCGACCTCCTCCAGACATCTGAAACCGTCGACGGCAGATGAGTGATGGCAGGACCGAAGTCCCGCGCGGCAAAATTCACACAACCGCTGCACTGGGCCTTTCTGCAGTAGGATATCTTGTACAGCGCCCGAAATTCATTAACCGTGGGCCAGTCCATATAGCTCAAACTGAACAGACACCCGAGACCAAGCAGCTGCCTCCACTGGTTGCTCGGAAGCTGGGCCGGGGAAAGCTTTATCGAGCTCATCATGTACTGGACAAATGACGGTAGCGGCAGCGATAGTCCGTGTCGAAACTAATCATCGAAAACGGCAACCCAACCCAGTTCCGGATTACAGGCCAGTTCCCCGGGATGCAGGCCTCGAAGCTTAATGGAGTTGTCGATATCCCACTTCGCCCGAAACAGTTTGAACCGGCAGAATACGCAGATCTCCCAGACTCCTTAAAGCCTAAACAAAAGAATTCACCTCTGAAGCACAGACAAAAAACAGGCAAAGAGTAGCAAGGTGCGGCAGGAGGAAAACAGAGGGGATGATAAGTAGGGCAACAAGAAAAGTGAGGCAACCCCAACCGTGGATCCCCTCCATCTCAGACCGCCCCCTGCCAACACGTGTCCCAGCATCAATAAGGGATCCCATACTATCATAACTGATGGGACTGATGGGCTCTCCCCTTTATTGCATGTCCGCCACCTGTCCCACTTACAAGCGACAGTTGGGGGAGATAGGAGCGCACAACGAGGCGTCCATTCCCCTCGCTTCCCCAGAAAGCCAAACTCGAACCAACTGGCTCCGCAGCCTCTCACCGCCTATGATTTTTCAACCGCCTCGAGAAAATCGTTCCGGGTATGAGCCATCCATCCGGTACCCTGGCAAATCTCCGGTTACGTATCATTCAAACCGGCTGCATGGCATCTCACTGGGGGACTCGTCTTGATATGGCAGAACGCCCGGTCGAGCTCTGCCCGGAACCATGGCACTCCACCGAACATGTGACATTCAACCAACTCCAAAGCATTCTACCGGTTGTCACTTTCCTTCGCCTATGGGCAGGAACGAGCCAGCAACAACTCGAGGCTTCTAAACGCATGGGCTTTATAAACCCGGGCGAGCTTACATCTAACCCATGTACTCTTGTCCAGTAGGATAAAAACCCTGCATCACACTGAACTGTGATACATTTGGGGATACATGGCGAGACTCGTTATCTCAACGCCACTCCACCGGGCAGATTGTTTCTCTAACACAGAACAAGTCTCCCCGCAGGCTAACAAACCTGCACATTACCTCAACGCTTAACCAACAAAAGCTGAGAAGAACTAGCAAGCGTTAACCGATGCCCCAATACGGCCGTAACACTCTCCGGGGTACCTGTTGGCTTAGTCCACGCACCAACAGACCATCCCATAGGCTAGCGCACTGGGACTCGTCTCGATATGGCAGAACGCCCGGTCGAGGTCCCGTGAACTCCGCCTCGCACCGATATGGCAGGACGCCCGGTCGAGGTCCAGACTGCAAGTTCATCCGGGACTCGTCTCGATATGGCAGAACGCCCGGTCGAGGTCCCGTGAACTCCGCCTCGCACCGATATGGCAGGACGCCCGGTCGAGGTCCAGACTGCAAGTTCATCTGGGACTCGTCTCGATATGGCAGAACGCCCGGTCGAGGTCCCGTGAACTCCGCCTCGCACCGATATGACAGGACGCCCGGTCGAGGTCCAGACTGCAAGTTCATCCAGGACTCGTCTCGATATGGCCGAACGCCCGGTCGAGGTCCCGTGAACTCCGCCTAGTACCGATATGGCAGGACGCCCGGTCGAGGTCCAGACTGCAAGTTTATCCGGGACTCATCTTGATATGGCAGAACGCCCGGTCGAGGTCCTGTCAACCCCGCCTCATACCAAGCACCGCCCAACGCCCGATCATGCCCAATCTTCAATCTGGACTTGGGGGACTGGGCACCGTTGGGTTGGTAACCCTGCGGGTCTGCGGGACAAGAGCAAGACAGACTTTAAGTCCCCATTCAAGATTGCACTTGACCGGGAACTTGGGGGACTTGTTGACAGTAGCCGCAGAGCGGCTACAGCAGGCCCACAGACCCGCAGCAAGTGCACCAGGGCCCGGCCCGAGGCCCAGGACCGAACCACCAGCACCCGGCCTCGGGGTTCAGCAGTCTATCCGGCTGCCAGGGACCCTGTTACCGGGGCGCCTGCCTGCCAAAGAGGTCACCAGAACTGGCCTTCGAAGGGAGCCAGTCCCACATCGAAGGGTGAGGCCAGCCCTCACCCCCAGCCACCTATATAAGTGCCCCAACTACCCCCATTAATAGGTAACTTATCTCTCTCACCGCTTACATACGTGCTCAAGTTATATATTCCAACTATACTGACTCAGGCATCAGAGAGGAGAAGACCGGCCCGCCCGGTATTCCCCTTAGTAAGCAGGTTTGCAGGAGATCAAGTTGGATTCATCTGTATCTACCAGGCCCCAGGGTTTGTGCAGAAACATGCTCTTTGTTGACATTCAGTCACTGAGCGTGGTTCAACTTCGTCGTCATGGATGATCTCTTGTGCGACGGAATAAGCATATATATCATCGACGTGTGTGGAGGCTCTATCCACTAAGAGACACGCGTTATTCAAACTGAGCGAGATTTCTTTGTTCTCTGGAGTCAACATTGGTTCTGTGTCATCCCACAGAAAAGATTCAGTTGACTCATGGACATAACTATAGTCAGAGACAATCTCATGCGATGGATTTGCGACGTCGATGATGAGTGGATTTTGTGCCTTCGCTCGCTTCTCTCGAGGGTTTTTATCTCGAGAATTCTTTGGTCTCCCCCTCTTTCTAGTGGGAGCCGAGGCCGAAGCTGCTACCCCTTCAAAGTCCATCAGGGCACCGTTGCGATCCGATTCAACAACAGCGACGCCACGGCGTACGATGGCGCCATCGCCGACGTCACCCTCATCTGAGGATATGCCGACGGCACTAGATCTTAGGGCAGCCGAACCGGTCCCTCCAACCTTGCCGGTACGTTTGCAACAGAAACGTGTGATCTTGTCACTTTCGCAATATCAGTGAAAGCGTCGGGCATCAATTCCGCGACTTTCTGAAGATTGATAATGCGTTGCACTTCAAGCTCACTTTGAGCAGTGAGAGGATCATGAAGAGACAAATCGTTGGCGGCACACCATGTCAATTCCTGACGTTCATTCGGAATGAGTGCATTCCTATCTCCCCCTAACGGCGGGAAGTGTGTCTCTTCAAAGTGACAATCTGCGAATCGCGCAATAAATAGATCACCGGTGGTTGGTTCTAAGTAGCGGATCATCATTGGTGAATCATAGCCAAGATAGATGCCTAAACGTCGTTGTGGACCCATTTTGATACGCAAAGGAGGTGTAATTGGTACATAAACTGCACAACCGAAAGTACGTAAGTGCGATAGATTGGGTTCAAAACCAGTTCCCATCTGGTAGGCACTAAACGCATTGTTGGCAATGGGTCGAAAACGAATAAGCATCGCTGCATGCAGTATTGCATATCCCCAAGCAGAAACTGATAAATTGGTTCCCATAACCAATGCCCTAGCCACGAGCTGGAGTCGCTGAATGGTGGCTTCTGCAAGGCCGTTTTGAGAATGAACATGAGGAACAGGGTGTTCTATTTCAATCCCAATGGACATAAAATAATCATCAAATGCTTTGGAGGTAAACTCGCCAGCATTATCCATCCTAATAGATTTGATAGGATGGTCAGGGTGGTTAGCCCTTAACTTGATGATTTGAGCTAAAAGCTTGGCGAATGCAGCATTTCTTGTGGACAACAACGCGACGTGTGACCAACGCGTCGACGCATCAACCAGCACCATACAATACTTAAATGGGCCGCATTCTGGTTTGATTGGTCCACAAATATCACCTTGGATTCGATGTAAGAATGGTATATTATCAGTTGAAGCTCTGGCGAATGAAGGACGAGCATGCAATTTAGCAAGCGAGCAACCCTAACAGAATGAGCGATGGGCATTGTGGCATAAGAGGACACATGTGGTGACACCCCATGTCCGTGTGAAGGGTGGGACGGCACGACGTGCGGTGTAAAGGCCGCTTCCACATCCGTCAGGTGCACGGCCCCGAAACCCTGTGAAGGGGGGGGGGGGGGGGGGGGGGTGGCAAGTGTGGCGTTAAGGCCACGACCTTGCGGGGAGCTTGGCTCCTGCGTACATCACGATGTTGAGTCGCAGTAAGAAGTTCTTCCAATCGCTTTTTCGACTTGAAAAATGGATGTCCATGGGAGTTCTTTAAAATCTGGATCATCATATCACGGCCAGAGTGGCCTAGTCGAGCATGCCAAAGCTTATAATCATTAGTGTCACAAAAATTATCAGTGACAGCATATGATTCGAAGACACGGGCTGTAGTGAGATATAAGCCATTGTCTTCAATGCACGGCATCTTCTCTAAGATACGGCGGCGGCCGCGTTCTTGAGAAGTAATGCATAAGTATTCTTCACCATTCACAGCATAGGTATCCAAGTGATAACCGTTGGCACGGATATCCTTAAAACTCAGCAGGGTTCGATTTGTTCTCGGTGCATAGAGAGCATCAATGACATTGATAACAGTACAATTTGGTAACATAAATTCAGCGGTTCCTCGCCCTTTGACAACTGGCGAGGTACCTATCAATGTTGTCATAGATGAACGATACGGCATTAAATCTGTAAACTACTGCCTATTCCTTAGAATAGTGTGGGTAGTTCCACTATCAACTAGACACTCAACTTCTCCACGAGACATCTACAAAGAGAAGAAAACTTGGGTTAGTTTCTCGGGAGAACAGTCTAATCACTACGCCGTAGGATAGAGAAAGAAAGGGGAATAAATCCCATCGAGTGTATCACATGACATTTGGACATTATAACATTGACTAAAGTCGGAAAATGCAAGGTTGAATGTTACATAACCAAGCAATCATCATCAGAAACCAAAACGAAACCGAGGTTGCGCACATTGTGGTGTTGAACACCTTTGGTAACTGGAATAAAACGAGGACACGCCTCTTAAGATTGGTGTTAAAACACCTCTCGGGCTGTACACCAGCCGAAGCTGTGGATGTCAAAGACACATGGTGTCGTGGCACCAGAGTGTGGCGGATGCCGAGCCTACTTCACCTTAATGGGCCGATGGTGGCCCGTTCGCCTCCCTTTTTTTTATTTAAGGATTGAGCGTAGGTGGGATTATAGGTCCAAAATATAGAGCATATGTGACCCAAAGGTGGCGTCACAAGAACCACATGAGTTGTTAATACACGAACCTGATTGCATAAAAAACATAAAATTTCTCACAATATGGGAAAACAGAGAAATTTTATTAAATGCCAACTTGAATACATCAACTTCTAATTCCAAAATAAACAGACTAACAAGAGTCATAAAAACATGGCGAATACCATTACAGTACTTGATAAACTAGAAAAGTCAAATACACAGACTAATCAAAATCCGGGACATCAAGAGTTTGTGGTTGCGCCTTTGGAGAGTCCACATGATGAGCATAATTTGCGTCAATCATCTCGTCCTCAGCATAATTTCTTTCTTCAGACAGAAATCTCTTGTACTTCTTGTAGGCATTTAACATCTCCTTACTAGCTCGACAATCGCGATGGTAGTGTTTGGAGGAACCACACTTGTAGCACGGAGCAAATTGGGCATTCCGGTCATTGCTATGAGGTCTAGGAGGGTTTGGTACCGGGCCTAGACGCGGTCCGTGGCCGGTCCGGCCTCCCCCTGAAGGTGGTGCGGCTGCGCCACCTTCTCGCCTCCAAGTGTTGGAGCGTCGTGTCACTTTGTTTCCAGCATTCTGATGTCTTCCACGTATCGAATTGTACGGGGCATTGCGGCCTTTATTTTTCTGCTTTGAAGCCTTTCCATAATGAGCCTGTGGTATTGGAATTGGTTTTGTACCAACAGGTCTCTGGCTACTATTGAGCCTAATCTCAGAATGACGCTCTTTTTTAGCCAATATTGCCACAAGGTCAGCGAATGTCCTGATTCTTCCTTCATCAACTGAGATTTTATATTGATGTCCAAGGACATCGTAGGCCATGGGGAATGTATTAAATGTCTTCTCCAGAAGATCTTTATCGGTTTTGATGACGCCAACCGTGCCAAGATCCGCCTGTAGACTACTCATATCCTGATTGTATTTGTCTACTTTGTCATAATCCGAGAAACGGATTTGTTCCCATTTAAGGGTGAGCTCTGAAAGAAGCATGTCATGAACATTGTTAAATCGCTGCTGGAGCGTGTCCCATAAAATTTTTGGATCTTTTACCGACAAATATTGTCGCTTCAGAGTCAGGTGGATATGGCGTCTCAAATACATGAGGGCCTGAGCCTTGGCATGGTCCCCAAAAGGGGTGGTGGCGGCTGCATCAGTTAGAAGGGCTGGAAAGCCTTTGCTTTGGAAAGCAATTTCAACATCGGAAACCCATCGATGGTAGTCTTTGCCTTGAAGATCCAAAATCTCAAAATCAAGGCGTGACAGTGACGACGACGACATCTACAAGAGAATAGAACGTCGGATTAGTATCACTTTAAACAGATACTATCAAGTATATATTGGAATTAGAAGGGATATATTCGGTCACATGAAAACTAGTTTCGATGCGAAAAAAAATATATATATATATTTTTTTTCTTTTGATGCATAAACCGGCGGTTTCATACCGCACCTTCAAACAGTGGCGTACTCAGACATCCACATAAGCATCTCTTTTTCTTTTAATTTCCTTTCAACGTGATTCCCCCAAAACCATCACTTAAAACTGCAACCGTAGGGGTGATAAAATCTCCATTCTAGGTCTCATCGGCGATATAAGAATGGCCGGAATCGGAGTAGAAGAAAGGGTAATAGCGCCCGATATAATATATCTATAGTTCAAAAGCAGGAACTTTTATAAAAAGTTTACCATTTGATCAAAGGAACAAGAGCGTAAGGCTTGTTCTTCGACTCTTGTTTGGTTCTCGAGCCTCTTCCTACGCGAGTAATTTGGAGGAGCTATCTTGAAAAGTTGATGGCGAGCTAACAGGCTGGCGAGCGAGCGGGTTTGGCGAGCGAGCAGGCTGGCTAGCGAACAGGCCGGCGAGCGAGCAGGCTGGCGAGCGAGCGGGCTTGGCGAGTGAGCGAATTTGCAGGTGGCCGGGCAAAAGCTGTGGCCTAGGAGAGATCGAGAAAGGGGGGGTACACGGGTCCCGAGGAGGGAGGTGCGGTCGACGGAAGGGATGGAGGAGGAGGAAAAAGTTATTAGGGTTTTTCTAGGGCTCAGGGAGGTCACGTGCTGATAACGTGTTCAAGGAGAAAAGATAATAGGGAGAACTGTATGTTTATTGATTGATAGAGAGGCCTTTATATAGGCATTACATCAAGTATCCCGATAAATCAGGGATTCATTATCTAATACAGAATCAACTATACTAGTCTAACTAGGTCAAGACACATCCAGGGAGTTACGGAAATAACCTTCCTACAACACTTTTGTAATTTATTTAAAAAACAAAATAAATAAAAAATAACGAAAATACTCCTCATGTGTTAGGCATGTGACTCTTAATTGGATAGCAACTGTTAAATTTGACGGAGGGGTTGCAAATCGGCAGTTTTCGACAAGTTGAGAAGGTAAAATTTCACAATTACAAGTTCGGGGTGCAAATTGACAATTTCAGCTAAGTTCAGGGTGTATTTTGGCTATTATGCCTAAACTAAATAATATGTTAAATAAAACAATTATTTAACAGTAATAAAATGAATATATAATGCTCTAAAGTTAACATTTAAATAAATATTAATGCGATTTAATAAGAGCATTATATCATAAAATAATTTAAACGAGATTTAACGAAATTTAACGAAACTGGCGACTTTAGTTAATTCTTACTGTCAGTTTGCCAAATAAACTGCATATGAAGCGATTACTCGATCTCCGATTTCATATTGTCATCGCATATTAATCGTCGCATCGTAATTGATACGTTACATAAAAAACAAACAATATTCATATGATTAGTCACTTTAATCATATATATTTCACATTTACTATATAAATTAAGCAATTTCATATTTACCATTAAGAGCAAAACAATAAATGGTCACACAGTAAATAAGAATCACTATGCGCTAATTTCAAATATTACTTTTGAATTTTACCAAAAGAGATAAAAATCTTCTTCTTTTTTTTCTTTGTGGGTCAGGTCACGCAGGTCCGGGTACGGCATCGGGTCTGAGGACTGCCGACTCGGGTCGGTTTGCGAAATAGGGTCGAGCACACGGGTCGGCCTCGTCAGGTTGCAGGCGCTGGGCTACCGGGGGGAGGCGTCAAGCCTCAAGATCCAGCGGTGGTCGACGTCCGAGGAGGGAGTCGACGAAGCCGGTGGCTCTTGCGTCGACGAGCTCCAGCCGCCGTCGGGTCGACGAATCCGGGCAGGGACCACAGCGGCACGTTTGGCGGTGGGATCGAAGTTGGAGAGAGAGTCATCGATCCGGGATTGCTGGTTTTGGGGCGCGTCCGAGGCTGGGCTTGACCATTGTCGGGGAAGGAAGCCGGCGAGGGAGAGAGCGGCCTCTACAGGGCGGAAACAGCGATGGGTGCCCAGAGAAAATATTTGGGTGCCCTGAGCATTTTCATACTCTGCCGACAAAGTATTCGTCGGCATAACTGGGCTCCTGAGTTTTTTTCGTTTTCCGACGAAAGAGTTGTCGGCAGAAAAAATATATTGAATTTATATATATATATATATATTTTTTTTTTTCTTTTCTTTTTTTCAGATTGAAGGTTAGGGGTTTTTTTTTCTTTGGCTAAAGCAAAGTGCTAATAACGTGCTAAAGTAAAATGAGAATTGATTTATTCATTTCATTGATAATTCTCTTTATATAGGGTGAAGATTACAATGGTAATTACAACGTACATAATGACAATAATGACTGATTGAGTCGTTACATCCTTTAATTGATAATATCCTAATTTCCTATCGTCAGTTATGTTGACGACTGCACATTAAAGACATTTTCCCTTCGACACCGTAAACAAATGAACAATCCACATATTGTTTATAAACATTTCACCGTATCAAACAACACAACCATAAATATATAGCCCACAATAATTGTAGAAATATTTCAAATCAATAAGCAAACACGTTTATTAAGTAAAGTCAATATTGGTGACCTCCTATGTTCATACAATATACCCCATGTGTAAAGAAAGTGCTAGCATCACACTCAACTTTTGTGTGTGTTAGCCACACTCAGATAAGCGTCTATAATTCTATATTTCTACTAAAAAATAAAATAATTAACTTATGATCAAACTAGAGTAACATTCAAGCCTATTTATATATTTCTGCTAAAGTAAAATGACAAATATACTGTAGAAGGAAACTAAACCAAACCAGTTGGTATTTATACTCTAGATGATTTTAATATTAAAAAAATTAGAGGGTTTGACATTTATTGAGTATGGCTAGCACCTATGAAGCACGGATACGAGTACGTGTGTCCGTATTCGACACAATACTATACGTGGACACGTGAATTATTTTTTTTTTAACACGGATACGTGGTGGACACATTAACTAAATTTTATTTTAAATATTATATATACGCATAATAAAAATATGTGAAATGCAAACAAATTATTTTATAAAATTAAAACCTAGTCAATACAAATCCAAATCCAAATCCAAATCTAAATATAAATAAAGTTTCCTAATCAAATTACAATTTTCATTCATCATCATCCATACCGTCCATTTATTTTCTTTTTCTCCTTTTATTCTGATCCGTTGGATCAAACTATATAAAGGCATTGTTTCTGTACAAACCCGTAGGCCTGGCAGAAGCACAATAATAAGCTATAAAGAACACAACGAGTATAGTGGTTCACCGTCCCATCGTAGGGCACGGCTACGTCCACTTGGAATCCAGTAGGAATAGCCAATAAACCATCGGGTTACAAGGATGGAGTGCCTTGGATCCAAGATCTTTAACACTAAGGGGGAAGCCTCCTATTTATAGAGAAGGAAGACTCCCTCCTTTACAACTTCTCCAATGTGGGACACAAACCCACACTACTACACATTTCCCTACTCATGAAGCTACTTCAGGCGCCCGGTGGCACTGCTTCCGAGTGCGGCACCGGTGATGTGGAACAATGGAGATGTAGCCGGGGTGCTGGTGATCCGGTCCCGGGCCTTGGGCCGGGCCCTGGTGCACTTGCTGCGGGTCTGTGGGCCTGCTGTAGCCCCTCTGCGGCTACTGTCAACAAGTCCCCCAAGTTTCCGGTCAAGTGCAATCTTGAATGGGGACTTAATTCTGTCTTGCTCTTGTCCCGCAGACCCGCAAGGTTACCAACCTAACGGTGCCCAGTCCCCCAAGTCCGCGTTGAAGATTGGGCGTGACCGAGGTGAGTACCGTCTGTGCCGGGTGCTGGAGCGGCGGTGGGTGCCTAAGGAGGATCCGGGTTCGGCCGGCGCTGAAGCCTAACCGAGCAGAGCCGCTGCTAAACCGGACCGGGCCTGCTGAATCCGGGGTGACCCACTGGCTGGGGTGACCCGCCGGATAGGACCGGTCGGCAGAATCTGGGGCGACCCGCTGGAGGGGGTGGCCCACTAGATAGGACCGGTCGGCTGAATCCGGGGCGACCCGCTGGAGGGGGTGGCCCGCCGGATAGGACCGGTCGGCGAACGGCGCACGGCGATTCCGTCCGGGCGTTCTGCCATATCGGACGGATCGGTGAGCACGGCGATTCCGTCCGGGGACGGATCGGAGAGCATGGCGATTCGTCCGGGCGTTCTGCCATCGGACGGATCGGAGCACGGCGATTCCGTCCGGGCGTTCTGCCATATCGGATGGATCGGTGAGCAAGGCGATTCCGTCCGGGCGTTTCTGCCATATCGGACGGATCGGTGCACGGCGATTCCGTCCGGGCGTTCTGCCATATCGGACGGATCGGTGAGCACGGCGATTCGTCCGGGCGTTCTGCCATCGGACGGATCGGAGCACGGCGATTCCGTCCGGGCGTTCTGACATATCGGACGGATCGGTGAGCAAGGCGATTCCGTCCGGGCGTTCTGCCATATCGGACGGATCGGTGAGCACGGCGATTCCGTCCGGGGACGGATCGGAGAGCACGGTGATTCGTCCGGGCGTTCTGCCATATCGGACGGATCGGTGAGCACGGCGATTCCGTCCGGGGACGGATCGGAGAGCACGGCGATTCGTCCGGGCGTTCTGCCATCAGACGGATCGGTGAGCACGGCGATTCGTCCCGGCGTTCTGCCATCGGACGGATCGGAGCACGGCGATTCCGTCCGGGCGTTCTGCCATCGGACGGATCGGTGAGCACGGCGATTCGTCCGGGCGTTCTGCCATCGGGCGGGTCAGAGCACGGCGATTCCGTCCGGGCGTTCTACCATATCGGACGGATCGGTGAGCAAGGAGATTCCGTCCGGGCGTTCTACCATATCGGACAGATCGGTGCACGGCGATTCCGTCCGGGCGTTCTGCCATATCGGACAGATCGGTGAGCACGGCGATTCTGTCCGGGCGTTCTGCCATATCGGACGGATCGGAGAGCACGACGATTCGTCCGGGCGTTCTGCCATTGGACGGATCGGTGAGCAAGGCGATTCCGTCCGGGCGTTCTGCCATATCGGACGGATCGGTGCACGGCGATTCCGTCCGGGCGTTCTGCCATATCGGAAGGATCGGTGCACGGCGATGCATTGATGGCGATGCATTGTTATGCGATGCATAATGGTGGCGATGCATTGATGCGATGCATTCTGATATGACCGTGAATGTGGAGCGGATTTAAACCCGGATGAATGTATGAGATGATGATGTGAGGACTTGACCGGTGGACTGCCATGTCGGAACGAGTCCCCCAGTACAGTTACCCGGTCACCGGTGACTCAGCCCAGCTTGCGCTGGAATAAGCGTGGGGTAAGTCTGCTAGCCTGCGGGGAGACCTGTTGGTGCGTGGAATAAGCCAACAGGTACCCCGGAGAGTGTTGCGGCTATGTTGAAGCGCCGGTTAACACTTGCTAGTTCTTCTCACCTTTTGTTGGATAAGCGTTGAGGTAATGTGCAGGTTTGTTAGCCTGCGGGGAGACTTGTTCTGTGTTAGAGAAACAATCTGCCTGGTGGAGTGGCGTTGAGATAACGAGTCTCGCCATATATCCCCAAATGTATCACAGTTCAGTGTGATGCAGGGTTTTTATCCTGCTGGACAAGAGTACATGTGTTAGATGTAAACTCGCCCGGGTTTATAAAGCCCATGCGTTTGCCATGGAGCCGGTTGAATGTTACCTAACCGGTGAGAGCCATGGAGCCGGTTGAATATTACATAACCGGTGAGATAGTGCTGCTGAAATGCGATGCATAATGATATGGGCAGCACTGATAAGCGCATAATGACATGCGTGCAACGATGCATACTGATATGCGATGCATTGCAATGCTGAGATGATCAACCGATGCATAATGATATGAGCAGCACTGATAAGCGCATAATGACATGTGTGCAACGATGCATACTGATATGCGATGCATTGCAATGCTGAGATGATCAACCGATGCATAATGATATGAGCAGCACTGATAAGCGCATAATGACATGCGTGCAACGATGCATACTGATATGCGATGCATTGCAATGCTGAGATGATCAACCGATGCATAATGATACGTTGTTCGTGCCTTTATCACATGTCTAATTATCAATATTTCCCAAACAGATTATGCACAGGTGGAGCATGCGTTGAGTAATAATAAATAAGTTAAGAGTACTTAGCTTTGGAGAAAGCTGCCGGGTGTTGGAATAGCATGCGGGAATGATTCCCGGGTTGCCCGGTGAATGTCTACGGGTGTAGGGAGCAGCTTGATTTTGCTGTTTGGAGCAGTGGGTGTCCAGAGAAGATTGCTGGGTGCCAAGAGAAGGACTGCTGGAATCTGACCCATTGTTGCTGGATGAACCCGGTCCAGCCCATCTTGCATGGGATATACGTTGACCGGTGGACTGCCATATTTTGAACTTCACTTTCCCGCCACTTTTCCTCTCTTCTTCCTGTTTTTCTTTCTTGGCCGGTACCCCTCTCGGCCGGCGTCCCTCTCGGTCGGGGACTCTCTCTCTCAGCCGGGGTTCGCTCTCGGCCGGCGGCTCCTTTCCCGCTCAGGGTTCTCCTTCAGCCGGTGTCTCAAACGGCCGGTGGCTCTCTCTCGTCCGGGGTTCTCTATCGTCCGGGGTTCTCTCTCGCCCGGAGATGAGCTGCAACGGAACCGGACCGGACCCTACTGGAAGCTGCTGCACCGGAGCTCACTGTGCACGAGGCTCGCGCGGGCTGATCACGCCCGGCTGGGCTGCATGGGCTGCATGCCGGGCCGTCGTGGATGGCAGCAGGTGACCGGGCGGACGAGTTGACAGGGTGGTGCTGGCCGGTTGAAGCTTGCTGGCCGGGGGATGCCGGGCGAAACAGGGCTGGGTAATGCTGACTGGGCTGCATGCCGGGCCGGGTTTTGCCGTCCGGGAGAGATGGAGATGCTGCACCGGAGATCACCGTGCACGGAGCCTCGCGTGAGTGTCTGGCGATCCTACCGATCGGACGAACCGTGCGGCTGATCCGCTGACCTGGGCTGCCGAGCTTGACTGCGCACGATCCGGCTGCTGGACCGGTTGACCGGGTGGGGTTTGACCGGGCTGGGCTGGGCTGCCTGCTGACTTTCCTGGGCGGGCAAGCTGGGCGGGCAAGCTGGGCGGGCCTGCCGGGCAGGCTAGCTGGGCAGGTTGCTGGGCTGTCAGTCTGGTTGACCTGTTGTCCGGGCAGTAGCTTGCCGGCAGAGCAACACAGCTTTTTGTAAGTGTTCCCACAGACGGCGCCAATTGTTTCTGTACAAACCCGTAGGTCTGGCAGAAGCACAATAATAAGCTATAAAGAACACAACGAGTATAGTGGTTCACCGTGCCATCGGAGGGCACGGCTACGTCCACTTGGAATCCAGTAGGAATAGCCAATAAGCCATCGGGTTCCAAGGATGGAGTGCCTTGGATCCAAGATCCTTAACACTAAGGGGGAAGCCTCCTATTTATAGAGAAGGAAGGCTCCCTCCTTTACAACTTCTCCAATGTGGGACACAAACCCACACTACTACAGATTTCCCTACTCATGAAGCTACTTCAGGCGCCCGGTGGCACTGCTTCCGAGTGCGGCACCGGTGATGTGGAACAATGGAGATGTAGCCGGGGTGCTGGTGATCCGGTCCTGGGCCTTGGGCCGGGCCCTGGTGCACTTGCTGCGGGTCTGTGGGCCTGCTGTAGCCCATCTGCGGCTACTGTAAACAGGCATAAACCCCAAAACCCATCTCAGCCCATTTGACCATTTCTCTTCTCTCTCTCTCAAACCCATAAATCGGCGAGCATCCCTCCGCTGTAGCGCCACCGTCAGGTCACCGTTGGCCAAGCCGCCACCACCATCATATTCACCTTCTTCTGCTCTTCAGAACCCTGTCCACCAATCGTGCATGCAAGCCAAGATCCAGTGAAGTCGAGATTGATGCAGATCGGCACAATCGAGGTTCCAGGTGGCCAATCGGAGCTCCGTCGACCCTCCTCTTAATCCTTGGAAATCTCCGAGCCTCACCCTTCCTTTCTAGACTCTTTTTCCATCGATTTGTGAAAGCCCAACCTTTAATCACACACTTCTGTAAATAGAAGAAGAACAGAGAAGAAGAGAGAAGGACAAGAAGAAGAAGAAGAAGAAGAAGAAGAAGAAGAAGAGAGCAGAAGAAGAAGAAGAACAGAGTAAAAGAAGAAGAAGACGAAGACGTATTCAACAAAATTGCGTGTCCGCTTACGACACGGACGTATCCGCTTACGATACGGACGTGTCCAAAATGTGTCCAAATTAGAGTACGCGTGGACACGCGTATTTGAGCGTATTCTGGCATATTCGTGTCCGATACGGGACACGCAACCAAATTGGCGTGTCCGTGCTTCATAGGCTAGCACACATAATATTGAGTGTGATATTAGCACTCCCTTATGTGTAAAGCATTTCACCGCTCACTATTTAGTATTCTGTTAAAACGCCAAGAAAGATTTAAGATTGTAGTACTATTACAACTCGAATAATGATACAAGTTTATAAAGTGAAGTAGATGATCGTGGTTGTGTTAATAGCATCATTACCATGCTCCAGTAACCCATTGATGTTACTTCACATTATTTTTCGGCAAAGAAATGAGTGTCCGCCCTTTTAAAATAGAGCCCCAGACTGCAAATTTGGTCAAACAGCCATTACCGCGCCAAAATCACCCTCAAATTGGCGCCCAAACCTCAAATCCCCAAACCAACAAAGCCCGCAGCTATTAGTTGTTAATCTCGGAAGCAGAAAAAGAGAGAAACAAAGCATCAAGGGACGGGAGAACATGTCCACCATCTTCTACGCCGTTCAGTGCTGCCAATGCTCCACCATGCAGGTCTGTACTGCAACATCTGTACGTTCGTTTCTGCACAATTTTTTTGGGATTTGAATTTGTTGTTGACAAAATGTTATTTATTAAATGATAGGTGAAGCAGAGGAGGCAGAACAGTAAGAACAACAAGTGGACTTGTGTGGTCTGCAATCAGAAGCAGTCAGCACGCAAGGTGTTCGCTGAAAGTCCCATGGCCCGAGACCTCCGCCCTTTCGTCCAATCCTCCAACATGTCCCGCCAATTCACTCAACAACAACAGCAACACCACGATCATGCCCTTGTTTCTGATGTTCATGAGTGCCATAACCAAAAGAAAAGGCGAACTGATTGGACCGAGTATCTGGATGCCGAGGCGGGTCAGCGCGGCCAGACGAAGCAAGAAGATGATGAAAGAAAGTACTTTTTTATGGGATTTGATTGAAACCTGAAAATTGGGCAATGTGTTTGATGTATTTTTGTTTTCTTAATGCAGGTTGTGATTTTGAACCCCAAGTTGTAACCGAGTTGTCGCCGGAGTTATTCAAGAAGCCAAAGATGAACAAATGGTATGATGCTTCTGGGTCTGGGTATAAAGAAAATGGTGGTGTCTGTGAGCTTCAGAATCGTAGACCAGTTTTGAGGAATTCCAACAAACATGTGCTCACCCCAGCAGGTATATGACCACATTTTTCTTGCTTTACATAATAAGTTGGTACTTTTATTTTTCCCACTGGTAATACCGTAAAATGTTAGTGATGTTCTGTCATTCTGATTTTGAATCTTGCTTGCTGTGGGTAATGAGGTGATGATTTTCTGCTTTATTACTGTCTTAGATTCTTGGTCAGTGTGCTTCATTGTTAATCCATGTTACCTATTCTTTGGTTGTTGTTTTTACAATTGTTTTTGTCATTGGTTCATTCAAGACTCTTTGTTCTACTTTCTTGTCAGTTTTACATCTGGTTTGTCTTTATTGTTAATCTGAAAACATATACTAATATTTGACAACTTTAAGGGAGGGAATAGCATTAAACTGTAGGCGAGTGACCTGAAGCAGTTCCTGGTGTAGATGGCCGTCTGGGTCTGCTTCTGCCTTCTTGTATTTACTAAAATAATGATGAAATATTTGTGTGAGTGGAAAAATAATTACAAGACAATGACACTTATGCTTGTAGAAAAAAAAATACAGTAGTCATAGGTGCTTGTACTTAATTGATACGACCTTACTAAATACAAAACCCCATGCTTGAACTTAAATCCATGATAGATTATATATATATATATATATATATATATATATATATATATATATATGTATTCTGAATAGCAGATTTGGAGGACTGGAGGTGCGAGTTGACAATGAACAAGAACACTTCAAATCGGAGCCATCTCATGATGCAAGATGGCAAGGAGTCGAGATCATTGCAAGTGAAAAATGCTACACTTACAGGTGCTTCAGAGTGGAATGATTACATAACCAACGATGATAATGATGGCTTGAGAATCATTAACAGCAAGCGCCGTGCAAATAATACAGAGCAATGGAGTAATGAAACAGTAGCAAACTATGAGTTTGAGCCAGTAACAACTGATGAGAGGGTAGAAGACGACATCCATCCTGAATTCTTGCAAGGCTGAATAATTGTTGTCTCCGTCGTTGGTGCTTCTTAGACAGATTCATGGCAGTTAGAAAATCTTGTTCCTAATACTATCTTGCACTCTGCACATTAATTATTCTGATGTTAGGTAATCTGATATGCTATTGCATGCAAAATGTTTAATATTTCATGTGATATGTTATTAATCATTTAGTCATTTTGCAAGTAGTTCATCAGGATGGGAATTGCCGTAAGTCATACTCAGTTACACTGTTTTTATTTCAATAGTGGATGAACATGGATTTGCTCCAAATATACAGCAAAAAATGAAAAAGAATAACAACAAATCCGAACTCATGATATTTGAAATAAAGATCCTAACATAACATTGGAAATAAAGATCCTAACATAACATTCTTGGGTCTTTGACCTAAGCAGATTACTAACAACCTTCCAAAAGAAAAAATCCCACCAGCAATGGCAGGCTAGTAACTTAGGCCAGTGAAATAAGGGCCAAATAATACTCGAAAAAAGAGATGGACGAGTACTGACTAATTCAGATCCAGGGCACCCAGCTGATCCGTGACATCAGTCTTTGATGTAGCTTTACGAAGCACATCCATTGCCTCACCTACCTTATCCTTGAGTGCATCAGGAGACTCGATCAGATGGAGAACTTCTGTCTGATCCATTTCCAGCAACATTCCAGTCACCTTAGCAGCGTGTTCTGGCTCAATACGCTCAACAAGTGGATATAGTTGCTCTCCAAGCATCTGCATATTTAAGATATAACAATACGATAGTTAATAGTTCTCCTTTTCACTCTAGGAGTCCTGATAAAATCCCAAATGATATCTCTATAAAAGTTGCAAAGAACAAGAGAAGATAAAGAACATACCGAACGCTGAATGTCGGGAGTAGCAGAAGCTAAAGCTGAAGCAAGTGTTGACATAGGCACTGGCCCAGTACGCTGAATATCACTTGCTGTCAGAGGCATCCCTGAACCATCAAAGGGCAAAGGCATCATTGGACTAGCAGGACCTTGAGGAGACACAGCAGAGTCCACTCCGTTCCGACCCATGTATCTCAAGCCTTGATTGGAGTTACGGTGCATTAACTGAAATTAGGTATGGATGAAAACCAGACGTGATGAAAAGAAATCAATGAAACACAAGTGTATTGCTCACTATGATGATACTATAGTTCTGTAAACTTGTAAGAATTTGACTCATGTCATGTTATGCATCCACCTAGTGGAGATAAATAAAATGATATATAGTAATAGTACTCGGCTAAATCAGAGAATTACTGCACCTGCTGCTGCACTTGTTGGAAGTTCCCACCTCGCCGTACACCCATTCGCGGTCCTGGTTGACCTTGCCTCTGAAGGTGGTATGGCATGATGAAGTTGGGAGCAGCACCTGGACGCATCCCAGGCATGATTTGCTGCTGGAAACCATAACCTGCAGGCTGATGCGGTAGAGGGCCAGGAGTACCTTGACCAAAATACAGATGCTGATGGGAGAGTCTAGGTGCCCCAGGATGATATCCAGGAATTGCCGATGGCAAAGGTGTCATTCCACCTGGTGCTCGGATTTGAGCAAAACGTGCCTGACAAACATGAGTAAGATCAGCATTTGCAGTATTCACCGGAAGAATGCAAATGGGTGAAAGTAACGCAAGGAGAAGCAAATGAACAGTTTACTTTGTCAAGGCCATCGAAAGCTAGTAAAAAAGAATATTAACTAGTCTCAGCTTATGCAGCAAACTTCTGACCAGACCAGACTAGCAAAATTCAGGATGGCCAAGCTTGTATTGCCTAAATTGAACCGAAGCTTATATGTATCATCTGAGTGATACGGGCAGAAAAATAATATATAGGTCACATGTAACATTACAAGTCCCAATATTACTGTATAAGTTTCACATGCATCAGATCCTTTAGATAAAATTCTCCAAACATTCATACGACTTTTATCTATAATTATGAGTTACAGTTTCCATATTATGACAATAGGAGGAAGGATATAGAGAGAATTATACCTGCAATCGAGCCCTCCTCTCTTCTTTCCGCTGGGCCACAGCAACGTATAGAGGCTTCTTTCCAATCATCTTACCATTCATTTCATTCAACTGAAATGAAAAAAGAGCAATAAAATAGGCCCATAATGGTGTTTGGGGGTGAAGAACATGGCGCAAACTTAACAGTTCTACAAAAAAAATTGAAAAGCAAGATAGCTTACAGCTTTATTAGCTTCCTCTGGAGTAGAAAAAGCAACAAATCCAGATCCCTTGCTCATCCCTTGATGATCAAGCATGACCTTCAGAAAATAAAAAAAACTAACAAGTGATTAAAAACAGAGACCATAACTACCCCTCTTGGGGGTACTTAATATGGTTACATAAACCAGCAGTACAGTTGATATAGAACATACCTTGCATGATGTTATTGTTCCAAATTCGGAGAACAACTCCTTTAGTTTGTCATCATTTATGGTGTCATCAAGATTTTTCAGATATAAGTTAGCGCCTTGTAACTTCTCAAATTTGCTGATTCTTTCCTGTTCAAACTTGGCTCTTAGCTCTGCCTGCCTCTCTACTTTCTTTTGAGCCTTCCCGACAAACAAAACCTTATCGTTATAAGTTTTCCCGTTGAATTTATCAATTGCAGAAACAGCTTTTTCAGCAGTACTAAAGTTAACAAAACCAAAGCATCTAGACTTTCCATGTTCATCCCTCATAATCACTGAACTAGTGATAGTAGCACATTCGCCAAAAAGGTCCTCGAGATCTTCCTCTGTAGTTGTTTCCGACAAATTTTTCACATAAATATTTGTAAATGCATTTGACCTCTGGCGTCGAATATAAGGTCCAACAGAAACCAGTTTCTCATTTATCAGCATGCCATTGAGCTTGTTGATTGCGTTGTTTGCGGATTCCTCATTATCATATTGTACAAACCCATATCCTTTTGATTGACCATTGGCATCAGCTGCGACCTTGCAAGAGAGAGTACATTCCCAAAGGCAGAAAAAGTGTCCAACAACGCCTTGTTATCAATAGATTTCTCCAGGTTTTCGATAAATAAATTTGCATATCCACTCTTACGAACGCTGGGATCGCGCTGAGAGTACATGATCCTGATGGGTTTCCCATTCAAAAGAGCAAAATTTAAAAGCTCCTTGGCATTAGCAGCTGCCAAGATAAACTCAAAATCAGATTCTACGCAAGAATTGGCAGTGAAGTATAAATATAAAAAACTAAAGGAAAAAAAAAAAACAATTGCTGCATGTTTCTGAATATTCTGTCCTCTCAATATATAGTTACAATGGGAAAGTTGTTAAATTAAGTACAATAAACACGTTTAGTGATACTCAGAATAAGGGAAATGATTCAAAATACGTGATTTCACTTCATTTACTAACAGAATGTGAATCGTAATGCAAGTGAAATCGCGCATTTGGAAATGATTCAAAATAAAAACACAAAGCTCTCTCATTTGTATTTAGGGATATAATTACTTATTAGGAGTTTTGAACTCAGACCCTCATTAGTTCTCCTTCATGTCATCTCAGAAATTAATTTTCCCAACACGTAGTGACATAAGTAGTGATCATAAAACTTTCACTAGCTTTCCTGCTCATAAGCAAGGCAATGATTCTTCATAATCCACTCAACAATTAATGAAAGAAACATGCTATCAATAGAAAACTATACAAACATTTCTGTTCCTCCACGCACTAATGAATGAATGAGAAGCAAAAAAAAAAAAAAGGACTCGCAATTCTGACGTATAAAAAAGTTTTGGATAAGCAACGAAACAATGCGATCGAAGAATCTTCATACCAGACATCATAAAAAAAAACAAATAGATCGAGTAGAATTTAATAAAACGAATGAACTAATGAATATGACCACCAAATAGAGACATGCATAAATCAGAACAACAAAAAATAGAACATGCAAAAGATGAGGAAGAATAGATGAGAGAGAGACCGTCCTGTGGATTGGCGAAATTGACATAGGCATAGCCAAGCGAGTGCATTCGGCTCTGATCCCTACAAACCCGAAGGGACAAAACCTGAGCCACTTGGTTGAACATATCGTAGAGCTGCGCTTCGTTCACACTCGGGTCCAGGTCCCCCACGTACAGCGACACATTCCCGAACCCCGCCGGCGCCGGAGCCGACACTGGAGCCTGTTGGGCGGCCGGAGAAGAGGGTTGAACCACCTGAGACGACACCACCGTCGCCGCCCACTACGCCATGTTGCTCGTCAAGCGACGAGAAAATGGCAAGGGAAACAATTCAGTCGCTTATTACCATCAAGAGCGACCGAAATACAACCAGTCGCATCTGTGCAGAATAATAAGCGACCGATATGTTACCAGTCGCCTTTAACCATTATAAGCGACTAAAAATTCCGTGCCCTTTATCCGTAGCAATATTATGGTCGCTTTAATTTTTGAGAGACGGTTATATTTGTTTCGTCGCATATCTTTTAAATACATATATATGTTTTAGATCTCACTTTTTCGAAAAGTGGTTGAAAAATGGGTGAAAAAAAATGGGGCTGTGTATTTTCTGGGTTTGCTGAAAAATGGTGATTTTTTCTCTTTTGGGGTTATAAATGTTGGGTCTTCACTTGTAATTGCTTTGAAGGTTAGTGTGATCTCTCCTTTTCATCTTTAATACCATTTTTTGTGTTACTATGTTGATTGTAGGTTTTGAAATTTTGGGTTTGATCTTCATATTTTGATGGATTTGTGTGTAATTTATGATTGGGTTCTTTAATTTGTGATAGCTTTTGTATAGATTTTGTGTTAGATTAACCATATTTGTGTTATAATATGTTTACATTCAAATTTAGACTCTTATAGTAAGAAAATGTTGAAATATTTATATATATAAATATATATTTATATATATAGTGGATAGTGTAATTTAAATTGATGACTTTTTGTTTATTTGTGGTTGATTAGTGAATTAGTGTTATAAGTATTAAGGAATTTGGTTGAGAATTTGGGTTTTTGATATAATATGTGCATAGTTAAAATTATAGTATCATTATATAGAATATTTGAAAAGTTTTATTGTAGATTTTGTATAGATTTTGTGTTAAATTAACCATATTTGTGTTATAATATGTTTACATTCAAATTTAGACTCTTATAGTAAGAAAATGTTGAAATATTTATATATATAAATATTTATTTATATATATAGTGGATAGTGTAATTTAAATTGATGACTTTTTGTTTATTTGTGGTTGATTAGTGAATTAGTGTTATAAGTATTAAGGAATTTGGTTGAGAATTTGGGTTTTTGATATAATATGTGCATAGTTAAAATTATAGTATCATTATATAGAATATTTGAAAAGTTTTATTGTAGTGTATTTGACAAAATTTGGCAATTATTAATGCAAATCAACTATTTGTGAAATTATTCTTCTCTAGATGGCATACCTTGGGGATAAGAGTTGGATGGGATTATGTAGAGGTGATAAAAGGTTTCTTGCTGGGATAACAGAATTTTGTAATTTTGCGGCCTCCAATTGCAAGACGGAACCGAAATTGCACAAGTGCCCGTGTAAAAAATGTCAGTTACAATGGGTTCCTCTGCCACTATCTGACATGTTTCATCATTTGTGGAATAACGGCTTTATGAGTGGTTATACTCTATGGGAAGAGCACGGTGAGCGTGCAGACATTCCCACTATGTATGACCGAAGACAGCAGATTGTTGCAGAGAGGGCTTCTTCTAGTACACACGTGGCCAATGATTTTGCCATGAACCCAACCATGGATATTATGTACGACACTTTCCCGTTTATGGACAGGTGGGCTACAGAACAGAATGTTAGTGGTTTAGGTGATGCCTTTGTTGATGATGTTGATCATTTAGACCCTATTGCTAAAGATGCTTTTGAGAAGTATAACAGACTCTTAACTGAAGCTCAGACTCCGGTGTACGAGGGTAGTACGGAGACTGTTTTGACCACCATCCTGAAAGCAGTGAAGATGAAAATAGAGAATAAATGGTCAGACAAAAGCTTTGATCAAAATTGTCAGTACATCAAAGATCTCCTCCTAGAACCAAACAAGTATCCAGATTCATACCGGGCTATGAGGAAGATCCTGAAGGACATGGGTTTGGGTTATCAGATCATCCACGCATGCGAGCATGGTTGTATGTTGTTTTACAAAGATGACGCAGCCCTCGACAAATGTAACATATGCGAGGAGTCTAGATGGAGATCCACAGAGGACGGTACGAGGGTTCCAAAGAAGGTGGTTCGATACTTTCCTCTTAGCCCGAGGTTGCAACGTCTGTACATGTCACCTCACACAGCAAAGGACATGCGGTGGCACGGGGAAAGGATGGCAGATCCAGAAGTTCTTAAACACCCAGCAGACGGGGAAGCATGGCAAGAGTTCGACAAGTCATTTCCAGATTTTGCTCGCGAGATCAGGAATGTGCGACTCGGACTAGCCACTGACGGGTTTAATCCGTTTGGAAAGACGGGTCTCTCTCACAGCAGTTGGCCTATTGTGGCGATGCCTTACAACTTGCCTCCTTCAATGGCAATGAAAAAGGAGTTTAACATTCTTGTTATGCTAATATCTGGTCCAAAGTCTCCGGGAAAGTGTTTGAATGTCTTTATGAGACCATTGATCGATGAGCTGAAGTTGTTGTGGAGTACTGGAATTCAGACTTATGATGTTCATGAGCAGAGAACATTCAGAATGAGAGCAGTAGTGATGTGGACTATCAGCGACTTTCTGGGATTAGGGATGTTAGGAGGCATTCAGACTAAAGGATACAAAGCATGTCCCCTCTGTTTGGATGATGTTGATGCAAATAACTTGACAGGGAGGATGGCATACCAGGGTCATCGTCGGTGGTTAGGCGAATGCCACAAATGGCGTTATGCAGCAGATAAGTTCAATGGGAAGGTTGAGGAAAGGCAGCCACCGCGGTCGTTGTCTGGGGATGAGATTTATGCCCAAATCATGTGTCATGAGTACCCGGTACATAGTTTACATCAGAAGTTCAAGGTACATTCGAGTGGGGAGAGACTATGTTGGACTCACGTAAGTATATTCTGGGAGCTGCCGTACTGGACCGAATCTAAACAAAGGTACACATTGGATGTTATGCACATTGAGAAGAATGTGTACGATAACATAAGTGGGACAATTTTCGGTCTTGAAGGAAAGACAAAGGACGATCTCAAAGCCCGCGAAGGTCTGAAAAAATTGGGGGTACGTGAGAAGTTGTGGAAGAAATTGAAATATTCGTCTTTCTCAAGAAAAGAGAAGGTCTCTCAAGCAGAATATACGGTGCTTCCTGAGCAAAGGGCAGAGATCTTTGAATGGATTAAAGAAGCTCAGTATCCTTGCGGTTATGCAGGAAGTTTGAAGAATAAGGTCAATGTGGAGGATAAGAAGTTCTATGGACTGAAGACGCATGACTGCCATGTACTACTGCAGCGTCTCCTTCCTGTGGTTATCAGAGAGTATTTGCCACATTATGTCGTTGACCCGCTAATAGCGCTATCCAGATGGTTTCAAAAACTATGTGCAAGAGAGTTGAAGAAACAGGACGCCAAAGACATGAAGGAAGAAATTGTCATGATTCTTTGTAAATTGGAAAGAATCTTCCCTCCTGCTTTCTTCACCATCATGGTTCATCTTATGATTCACCTCCCCGATCAAGTTTTGCTCACCGGTCCAGTACATTTCACATGGATGTTTCCAATGGAAAGGTGTGTATGACAAGTCTTTTCTGTATACATTTTAATTACCTTATGTAGTCTACTTACAATTTATAACTCTGAACCTCTTTATTTCACAGACAACTTGGGGACTATAAGAAGTCTGTTAGAAACACACGCTATCCAGAGGGATGTATTGCTGAGCAGTACATTGCACATGAGTGTGTGACGTACTGCAGTTTCTATATGGGTGATGGCACTGGAGAGGAAAATGTCCCTAATGTACCCCTCTTCGACATCTCTGTAGTTTCTGAACTTGTCATTCCCAAAAGTTTCATCAGAAGTGCTCAATTCACTAGGGAAGAGGTCATGACGGCTCATTGGTGTGTGATGCAACATTGTACAGAAGCAGCCAACTTCATCGAAAAGCACCAACAACAATTACTAAAAGTCGCTCCAGATATCACGGATGAAAGACGCATTGAGCACTTTCATCCATATTTTAGATCATGGGTACGTATACCATAATTTTCGTGTGGATGATTAAGGTCATAGTTGCTATAGTTTCTTAGAGTTGATGCTAACTGTTGTTTACATTGTTTTACAGATGGAAAGTTTGGGATCTAAAGGATCTAGACTTTATAAGCGTGAACTTGACATTTTGGCATCACTCCCTCATGCACATAATATTTATTCACAATGTATTGTGAACGGAGTGAAGTATGTCACATGGCAGCGAGATCAGAGGTTGAAAACTCAGAACTGCGGGGTCATGGTAGAGGTGGACGACGTCATGTACTACGGGATTCTCGAAGCCGTTGTCGAACTATTATATACAGAATGCATGTCAGTCATTTTGTTCAAGTGTAGGTGGTACGATACTGATACAGTGAAGTGGGATTACGGCCTTCTGTCATTGGACACATCTACTAGCGTGTTTGAGGACTCACCATTCATCCTGGCGTCTACGGCAAGACAAGTGTTTTACCTAGATGACCCAAAAGCCGGTGAACCTTGGAGAGTCGTTAATGTGGTGTCACATAAAGGTACGTACAGTGCTAGTACACTTGCAACGGATGAAAGTCAACGACTTGAAGTGGATGAACCTTATCAAGAACCTACACCAGACTCGATCACAAATTACATTCCTATAGATATGTTGACAATGGACTACGGCGAACTACCACACATTGAGCCTAACACAGACTTTGACAATGACGAGGATGGTGACGAAGATGAAGAGGATAGTGATGATGATGAAGACGACGATAACATCGGGTATGAAGATGTGGACGACGTACCAGACGATGATGATGCCAATAGGGAGGAGGATGATGACGATTATGACGACGAGTGGCTACATGAATATGATTGATTATTTTTAGAACTTGATCATGTACCTAAACTCTATTTGTGATGATTGTCACATGATGTAATGTTGTATTCTATTTCTTGAACTGAAAACTGCACATTGATGATGAAATGTTTTATGCACAGGTAGGATAGTGGATATAGTTAAATGTTTGAGTCGCTTAAAACCTCTCTAAGCGACCAACATTATTAAACCAGTCGCTACAATTTCTAACTCTGAACCTCTCTAAGCGACCAACATTATTAAACCAGTCGCTATAATTTCTAACTCTGAACCTCTTTAAGCGACTAATATTATGTATAACCGTCGCTAAAGTTTCTAACTCTGAACCTCTATAAGCGACGAATATTATGTATAACCGTCGCTTATGTCCTTCATATAACATATATTTTACTTATAGAGCATGCAAAACTATAAAATGTTAGGACATTTTGACCGGTGGACATGTTAATGTATGACCCGTAGAGTAAGTAATTCAGATTTGGTACAAATCGGATGTTATTTAACCATTCAAAAGTCGAAAAAAACATAATATGTGACTATGTTGACCGCACAACTACGATTTGACCAAAGCGTTTTTCTCACGATCCGCGACCCTAACGACCTCCGATTTGCTCAAAATTTGAACCACATCATTGTTTTTACGTAATTATTATATCTAACGGTCAATTTCTCAATCGGATCTCGGGAGCATAGAGCGCCTTTAATGTCCAACACTAACTTTCTTAACTCAATGCAACGGTTATGAAACTTAACCTCTCGTTTAGAACTTGATTGATCAAGGTAATCTTCTTTAACAAAATGACCGTTAGATGTTGAACGTATGTATTATAGAGTATGTGGTTAAAATTTGGAATGAATCGGGTGTGATTTTGCCGTTCGATGGTTCCGGAAATCGCATATGTATATTTCGTTGACTTTAAAACACGCTTTGACCGCAACTCTTAAAACCTCCGTTTTGGTTCTAATTTGAACCACAACTCTCACTATGTGTAATTGTCATATATTAGGGGTATTAGACTCAATCGGAGCGCCGCTGCATATAACCATTCTTTGTAATTATAAATTTGTTTCAATTCACAAGTTTTGAAGTCACTATGTTATTAAATAAGTCGCTTCAGAGTATGTGGGGCGACTGAGTTGTACATAACAGTCGCTCTAAAATGTTTTCAGAATTTCCGCGAAAATTTGGGGCCAACATTTGAAGCCAAAATTTGAAATGAAATTTCGCAATACATGGTGCGACGGGGTTATTATTTTGCTGTCGCCTATAGGGTTCACTTAAAACCCAATTTCGTCGATTCATTCTTCCTCTTCCATACTTCCTGAAACCCGTTTTCTCAAACCCAGAAAACCCGTTTGCTCAATTCACTCTCCGATCTCAAACCCTAAACCCAGAAACCGTTGCATGTTTCCAATCTCCTCACACTCATCATCTTCCCTTACCCCTTAGCCCCGAAAGTGTCTCAAACCCCAATTTCAGCCCCAAATTCTCAAACCCTAACCCCCAATTTCAGCCCCGAAATCACCCGAAATCCCTAAATCCGTCATGCCTCCGAAGAACGCTAAACCACGCTTCGTGAAGACAAGGGCCCAACGCCTGGCCGATAATGTAGCTATTCAAGCGACCCTTCGGAAACGAAGATCACCGCAGCCGGCGCCGCTTTCCAATTCCGCCGGCAGCTCAGAATCTGCCGAAACCACCCCGGTTTCCAATTCCGCCGCATCAGTTCCCGTACTGCCTCCACCGCCACCTCGGAGTATTGAAGCTCCTGGTTTGGCCGACACCTCTGCTGCCCCGGTTTCCAATGCTGCTTCTGCTCCCAACGACGACATCGACCTCGACTTTGAACTGGGTCCTCCAATCAACCCGCAGTCTGTACAACCGAGCAATTCTGCCTCCCACTCCAACAACCCCATAATGGCCACTCCAAGGAACTCTGCTTCCACCACGGACTCCACCGCCGGTACGATGGTGCGCAGCATTCGCTGCAAAGATCTCGTCGTCGACACAGAAGGTAATTGACATAATAATTAGTTTCTGTTAGTTTACTTTCTGTTAGTTTAGCTTGAATTGATCTCGCTGCCATGTGTTTAGTTTATGTTAGTTTAGTTTAATGATGTTGATTTGATAACTTGTCCCCTATTTTGTGTAGCTGGACCAACCAAAAGGAGAAGAGGTGTGGTGGTCGGTATGAAGACGAAGGAGATGGTGCGCCTTACCAAAGCCAAAATTGTTGTGGAGTGGGACGATAAGCACAACATGCCTGCCGATAAAAAAGTCGCAGCTCAACTGTCCCGTGACATAGGCATGAAGGTGAAGGACGACGTACCAATGCTTGCCTCCGTTTACGGCGATCTTGATCATGACTTCAAGGGCATTGTGTACACCTACATTGCAGTAAGTTTCAATAAACTCTAAGGGTATTGTGTCCCACCCAATATCTGAAAACTTGCATTGTAGTCATCTTGCTGTTAAATTATCATCACAATGCATTTCTTTTTCTTAGACCAAACTCCTTTCACCTAACCTTCGATACTTAATCTCCTGCTAGTTTCTGACTTTAGGATTTCTAGTGTTAAACAATGTTTGCCCTAGATAAGCATAGCGACTAGCTTGTTAATTCATCATATCAGTATGATATTTTGATTATTTTCTAAGTCTAGCTATCATCGGGCATGTGAAATTGGGGCCTTGGGGTATACAACTTATCGAAAATGGAACTGTCAGTTTGGGGAATCTAAACTATGAACTCAGGATAACCTAGATTGAGAAGCTTATGTATCTACTTTGATTCGTTAACATTTTTCTTAGCAGCATTAATGGTAACTATGCTTAGTTCTTTAATCAACTGATGGTCTTATGGCAGCCTTAAGTTAACATAAGCCCAGGATCATTTTTCCATTCCATCATTATTGTACTGTTTCTGCTAAATGGCATATGTAATTATGTAGTTGATTAATAATCATGCTTCCTGTACTTATAGGAATATAGGGGCTGACTTTTTTAACTTTGCATAATTAGTTGTACATTATTTTCTCTTATTTTGAACTGAATTGGTTACATCTGGGATATCATAGCTAGTAGTAGTTATATTAGGAAAAGAAGTAGAAAAAGCTAGTGTTTTGTTTGATGATATATGCTGAGCATGCTTATATATAGTGAGGACAGCGGAAAATTTGAAATAGTAGTAAATTAAAAAAACCTGTATTGATTTGTGATGCTATGTCTGTATAATACTTTTTGAATGATGGATCCTTTTGTCCTTGATTAAACTGTAGGGCTTCTATGGAATCGACCTTCAACACGATGGCCAGTTCCAATGGGTTCAAGATGTGGCAGCTTCTCGATACAAGGATTGGAAGCACGATTGCAGAAGACATTGGGAAAAATTCGGGCCGGACGTTCCATTGGAGTTCCTTAAACGGCCTAACGAGTGGGAGTGGTTGGTCAAGGAATTCAGCAGTGACGAGAATAAGGTAAACTCAGTTGTTTCAATGTCAGCATCCTTGATTTAATACCTTTGCTGAAACCACTCATCCTTCATTTGATTTGTGTTCAGGAGTTAAGTTTGAGGATGAAGAGTATCCGAAGGGCTCCCACCCGGATGAACCACCATTCGGGGACCACGGCGATCAGTTACCGGGCACAGGAGCATGCGTTAGCGGGACATGCAGCCCCCTTGGTCGCAGCCTTTAAGGATGCATACGCCAAGGATAAGATTGGCGCTACATACGTGGTAATTACATAATACTAAACTAAGATTCATTCATATATTTTATATCAGCGAGTAAGTATCACGTAATTAACGCTAGCTCTTATGTAATGTTGTAGGAGGCAATGGAACGGGAGGTTCAAGAGAAAGTCGACCAGTGGAGTAGAGACCACCCGGACGCTGAAGATGGAGAGGCACTCCCTGTTGAAACCCAGCTCAGCGTCATAACGTCCCGAATTGGTGAAGGAAAGGGCACCACATATAGAGGCCTCGGCAGATACGTGAGGCGAGAGCCGAAGAAGAGGGGAGGTGTCTCCCGTGTTGACGTAGATGCCATCGTAGAGGCAAAAGTGCAAGAGCGAGTTGCGGAGCAAATGAACGCTATGCAGGAGGAAATGCA
Source organism: Potentilla sterilis (assembly GCA_963682095.1). NCBI lineage: Eukaryota > Viridiplantae > Streptophyta > Magnoliopsida > Rosales > Rosaceae > Potentilla > Potentilla sterilis. The sequence continues at coordinate 28,354,937 of OY821757.1, read as the reverse complement.
GCAGCAACTACAAGAACGAATGCAGCAACAAATGCAGCGGCAACTGGATGCAGCAGTGGATGCCGCAGTGGCTCTTGCTGTGGCCAAACTTTTGGACAAGCAATCCCAAATGCAAGAAGGTACTACCTCCAATGACAACCCCTCACCCTCTCACACATAGTCTCCAATAGCCAAACTTCTAGTTGACTGTTTAGAGAACATTTGATAACTTTGTTTGTGTTAGTTTTACTTTGACAATTAGGAGTTTGTACAATGGTTTGTAATGGATATTGAGTTTCAAGACAATGTAATGTTTTAAACTCTATTTGATTTCAATGCAATGTTTGTGTGTGAGATTTGTTGGCTGTTGTGTTGTGTTGAATGTTGCTGTGTATGTTTGTTGTGGGAAAATGCAGGTTTTTGTGCACAAAACTGGGCATTACAGATACAGGCCCTGTGTTGCAATACAGGGAACTGATTCAGGCGACTAAGATACATAAATCAGTCGCTACAATGTTTAAGCGACGATCCAGCGAGCAACGAACCCAGTCGCTCTGGCTGGGTTAGCGACCACCAAAGATAGTCGCTCTAAAGTCACTAGCGACAGCGAGTTCCAGTCGCTAACGGGGACATGGTTAAAAGACGGTATTATATACCAGTCGCTAGATAGGGGGTAAAAGCGACCAAAGAATCCTGTCGCTCTAAGGGTGTTAGCGACTACCCAAGATAGTCACTCTAAAGCAACTAGCGACTGGGAGTTCCAGTCGCTAATGGGGACACGGTTAAGAGACGGTATTATATACCAGTCGCTAGAAAGTGAGTAAAAGCGACTGGTTATCTATTCCAGTCGCCTTTAGGATATAGCTACACGTTGCTTGCGACCTCTTATAAGCGACTACTTTACAGTCGCAAACTGTCTTTTGCGGCTGTTATGTAGTCGCCTTCCTTGTTTTTCTCCGGTCGCCTGGAACCACCTTTGGCGTAGTGGCCATTGCCAAACAAAAAGTAAATGATCGAATGAGACGGATTAATTAGGGTTTGTGCGAGTGATTCGAGTAGGGTTTCTTGTGTTCTATAAATGGAAATCGATATATTTCCTAAAAATGGTAATGGGATTTTATGTTTATGGGGCTGGGGCTGGGGGCGATTTGTATATTTTTTAATTTTTTTTTTTTTAATTTTTGGTTTTCTCTTCCGTCTGAGAGTGTGAGAGAGGCGAGAGATCGAGAAGAGAAATGGAAAAACTGGAGAGCAGTACGTGGCGTCTATATATGGAAATGGATTCAGAGATCGAAGTGGTACGTTTTGGTTCGTGCCGTTTAAGGAAATCAAGTGCACATGGGTGACGATGTCCCAATCGACGAGAAATTTTTCAGTGTGAGGGGAGAACCACGTGGCAGTGCCTAGTGGTCCTCCTTACTAATGAAATTTCAACACGTGGAATTTTATCACAGAAATTATAAATTTATGTATTTTACTTTTTGTAAAATGACATTAATCAATCTTTTAGAGTTTAATTAGGGTTTAGGCTTTAGGGTTTAGGGTTTTAGGCTTTAGGGTTTTAGGGTTTAGGGTTTTAGAGTTTTAGGGTTTAGGGTTTAGGGTTTTAGGATTTAGGGTGTAGGGTTAAGAAAAATAATAATAAATCTAAAATGATATTTGACAAAATAACTGAAATAATTTTGTGTCACAAAATCTCACGTGTCAAAATTTTATTAGTAGGGAGGACCACTAAATACTGCCACGTGATTCTCCCATCACACTGAAAAATTCCTCTCGATTGACGTACCATTTGGCGTTTTTCTTTTTATTCATGATTTTTTGCTTTTTTTTTCTTATCAGGGGAAATTGGATTGTATTAAATTGGTATTGTGGATATTACATCTTAAGGAATTAATGTGGCCTCGTTAAAAACTCTGCTCGATCTTGCAAGTAAAAAAGAGTAACACACCCCTAAATCACATAGGCAAATCATCAAAGATTACATCATGGATGCACGGAGGACCTGCTTCTTGCCAAAACCATACCCCCAAACTGTGTGAAGGGCCTTCTTTGCTAAACTATGAGCTGCCTTGTTACTATTGCGAGGAACTTTACACCAACTGATCATATCGATCAAATGCTGGCTTAGGCAATTCACTTCTGCAATCACTGCTCCAATTTCACTAAGGTTTATATGAAGTTTGCTTGATAGCTTCAATGAAATTTGAAGCATTACACTACGCCATAAAGGAGGTAAAGCGACAGACTTTGAATACATTTGTCGCTTAAAAGGCACTTATGCGACGGACAAAGTTTCCGTCGTACAGAAAAGTCGGTCTGTCGCTTAAGAGACTCTATCTTGGCCTGTTGTATTTTGTTACTAAAGTGGTGGATTAGTTTTGTAAGTAAAAAGTCTATTTTGTATATATATGTAATTAATGAAGTATTCCTGCCCCTTTCAATTTATTGTCTTCCAACAAATGCTTCTCTTTGAACTTTGAAAGTAATATTTTTTTTTAATTTTTTTTTTTATAGAGGATCTAAGGATTTCACACCTACCCCCTATCGTGACTCGAACTCAGGACCTAATAACTACTTCGTAGGTAGTGGTGCTCTTTACCACTTGAGCTATCCCACTTTGTCACTTTGAAAGTAATGTTCAATGTTTCTAAACTTTCAATTTGGTTTTATCTATGTTTTTTATTCCTTAACTTTCAGTTGGCACCATTACAGCTTCTGCTGTATATGTAATTAATGAAGTATTCCTGCCCCTTTCAAAAGAAAAAACTGCTGTGCTGCTGCTGCAATCTGCAAAACCGTCCGATTTGATCAATTTCCGGGTCAAATAGTTTGGGTCTTCTCTTCCAATTACTTTGTAGGTTAGTATAATCTCTCATCTTCATTGTAATCACCATATTTAGGTTTGATTGGTTGAATTTAGTGTTTGATATCTTGGTTTGATTTGGTTTATAATGTGTTTTGTGTTGTTTTTAGTGTTGGGTGTTTGAATATATGATGGAGTTAGTGTTGATTTTGGTGAAATTGAAATTAGGTTAGTTTGTGAAATTATGAAATTTAGTGAAATTGAATTTTAGTGTAATTTAGTGAAATTGTGAAATTTAGTTAAATCCAAATTTAGTGAAAATGAAATTTTGTGAAATAGTGAAATTTAGTGAAATTAGAATTTTATGGTAGATTAGGTTGAAATTATTAATTAATGATGTAATTAGTTTGTGTTGTGTGTGGATTGTGGTAGTTAGAGTTTCTGAAACATGCGAGAGTGGCTTAGTGAGGGAGTATGGTGCCGTGTGTAAATTTATGGTTTCATATTATATATAATTGTGGTGTTTATCAGGTTAGAACTCCCGTTTGAAATCAACAACTCATCTAGTTGATCGAGATGAGTTGTTGATTCTCGAATTGTCCTATTTTTGGACACTTTAGGCGAACACGACTTTGTTGATCTTTTTGCTATTCATGTGGTTTCAGTTTCAGTTTTGGGATATAGTTTCGACAATGTCTCTCTACAATGTTCCTCGAGTGCAAATTAGGTTGTTTAGATTTTTGTGCACTTGAGGAACTGTACGGAGATGCTGCCGAAATTTTCCAAAACTGTAGCAGAAACCACATGGGTGCAAGAGAGTTAGCAAAAGTCGTGTTCTCCTGAAAGGGATAGGACCCAACCTGGAGGCATAAAGAGAAGAAGTGTTGGGACAAGTTTTGATTGTATCATAAATGTTGTGTACTAACCTTATGCATATTGTCTGTTTATGTTATGACAGGCAACATGGACAAGAGTTGGATCGACTTATCTGGAGCTGATCCGAAGTTCATTCAGGGGATAATTGATTGCGTTTGTCAGACGGAATAACAATAGTGACACGGAAGTGCACAGGTGCCCGTGCAAGCGTTGTTTGTTGCAAAAGCGGAGGCTTACAGTGGATGAGATGTATACGCACTTGAGGGAAAAAGGTATGATGTCTAATTACACTACATGGATATATCATAGTGAGGTTGCAAGCGGTCCTTCATTGTATGAGAAGAGGCAAAAATACCTTGAGCAGATGACCTCTTCTAATGGTAGTGTGGGTCCTCAGATAAACCCTAGTATGGACATTATGTATGATGTTTTTCCATATATTGATAGATTTTATGAGCCAGAGAATGTTGATGGTTTAAATGATGGAAATGAAGTAAATGATTTAGACCCTATTGCCAGATATGCTTATGAGAAGTATAACATGCTTTTATTAAAAGCCCAGACTCCGTTGTATGATGGTAGTGAGAAGACTGTTTTAACCATCATCCTTAAAACAATTAAGATAAAAACCCTAAATAGATGGTCAGACAAAAGTTTTGATGAGAACTGTGCGTTGCTCAAGAGCGCGCTTCCTCCAGGAAACAAGTATCCTGATTCATACCGAATTGTAAGAAAGATCCTAAAGAACATGGGTCTGGGTTATGAGATCATCCACGAATGCGAGCATGGTTGTGCGTTGTTTTACAAAGAGAATGCAGACCTAGACAATTGTCCCATATGCAAGGAGTTGAGATGGATATATTCTGAACAGGGTATAAAAATTCCTGTAAGAAAGGTTCATTACTTCCCTCTAACATCCAGGTTGCAACGCCTATATATGTCGCCGCACACAGCAAAGGAAATGCGGTGGCACGGGAAAAGGATTTCAGATCCAGATTTTCTTAAGCACCCGACAGATGGGGAAGCATGGCAAGAGTTTGATAAGGACTTTCCAGATTTTACCAACGACATTAGGAATGTGCGCCTCAGACTAGCTACAGACGGGTTCAATCCTTTTGGTGCAACATGTCTTTCTCACAACACTTAGCCTGTTGTAGCCATGCCTTACAATTTGCCTCTTTCAATGTGTATGAAAAAGGAGTTTAACATGCTTGTATTGTTAATATCCGGTCCAAAGTCTCCAGGAAAGTGTTTGAATGTGTTTATGAAACCAGTGATCGATGAGAAAAAGATGTTGTGGAGTATTGGAGTTCAGACTTATGACCGACACGAGCAAAAATCATTCATAATGAGAGCAGCAGTGATGTGGACCATTAGCGACTTTCCCGGATTAGGGATGTTGGGAGGCATCCAGACAAAAGGCTACAAAGCATGTCCTATTTGTTTGGAAGATGTTGATTCAAGCAACTTGACAGGGAGAATGGCATACCAGGGTCGCCGCAGATGGCTACCCCGGAGGCATCCATGGCGTCGAGCAGCATATAAGTTTAATGGGAAGGTTGAAAGGGAAGCACCACGCTCTTGGTCTGGGGATGAGATTTAAACAATATCCTCTCTCACCCTGAACTGAGTTTGCATCCCAAGTTCAAGCCCAAAGCAACTAGAGAGAAACTGTGTTGGACTCACGTGAGTATATTTTGGGAGCTGCCGTACTGAACCACATCGAGAATAAGGTATACCTTAGATGTCATGCACATTGAGAAGAATGTGTACGACAATATCAGTGGAACCATTTTCAGTCTCGAAGGAAAGACCAAGGACGATCCAGAAGCTCGTGAAGGTCTGGAACAACTAGGGATACGAAAGAGGCTGTGGAAAAAAATGAAACCCGGGTCAAGTAAAAAGAAAGAAAAAGTATCTCAAGCACCGTATACAGTTCTTCTTGAGGCAAAGAGCGAGATTTTCGAATGGATTAAAGATGCACAGTTTCCTTATGGTTATGCGGGAAGTTTGAAGAATAAGGTCAGTGTGAATGATAAAAAGTTTTATGGATTGAAGAAGCATGACTGCCATATACTGCTCCAACGTCTTCTTCCAGTGGTTATCCGACCATATCTGCTATATCACGTCATTGAGCCGTTAATAGCGTTGTCCAGATGGTTTCAGAAACTATGTGCTAGAGAGTTGAAGAAAGAGGACGTCTGTCACAAGAAAGAAGAAATAGTCATGATTCTTTGTAAATTGGAAATGATCTTTCCTCCCGCTTTCTTCACCATCATGGTTCATCTCATAACTCACCTTCCCAAGCAGGTTCTTCTTACCGGCCCAGTACATTTTACCTGGATGTTTCCCATGGAAAGGTGCTGTGTTATTTTTGTCATTTTAACTACATGATCCTCTATATATATATTGTACTAACTATAATATTTGACAGGCAACTCGGGGACTATAAAAAGACTGTTAGAAACACACGTTTCCCAGAGGGGTGTATTGCTGAGCAATACATTACACATGAATGTGTGGCATACTGCAGTTTTTATATGGATGATGCTACAGGAGATGCAAACGTCGCCAGTGCACCTCGATTCAATATCTCTCTTGTTTCCGAACTTGTGAAGCCCGCAGGTTTCATAGAAAATTCTTGCTTAAGTAGGGAAGAACTGTATGAGGCTCATTGGAATGTAATGGAGCACTGTACAGAAGCGACTCACTTCATTGAGCTTCATCGAGATCAAGTAACTGAAACATATCCATGGATGAATGATGAACAACATATTGAGAGTTTTCTTCCATACTTTCAAGATTGGGTATACAATCACTATATTTTAATCAATATATACAGTTGCACATTTATATTACATTGCACTAATGGTTTATATTAATGTTACAGATCACGAAGCTGCAAGAAGAAGGAAGTGAGTATTATACGCCTGAACTGCACATTTTGGCATGCCGCCCTTAAGTACACAGTATTTATTCACAATGTTATTTGAACGGAGTTAAGTACCTCACGTGGCAGCGATACCAGAAATTGAAGACCCAAAATAGTGGTGTTATGGTAGAGGCGGAAGACATCACATACTACGGGATTCTTGACTCTGTTGTCAAACTGGTATATTCAGAAGGCATGTGGGTTGTTTTGTTCAAGTGTAAATGGTACAATACAGACCCTACCGTTTCTGGGAGAATAAAATTAGATTATGATCTTTTATCAGTGGACACATCTATCAATTGGTATGAGGAAAAACCATTTATTCTTGCCGCTACAGCAAGACAAGTGTTTTATCTAAATGACCCGAAGGCTGGTGAACCTTGGAAAGTCGTTAATGTGATGTCACACAGAGGTACGTACAGTGTCAGCACACTTGCAAGGGATGGAACGAACAGACCTCCTAGGGGGAATGAAGTTGATGAACCCTATCAAGAACCTACCGCGGACTCAATCCCAACTTACACTCCTATATCTAGTTTCACCATCGACTTCGGTTCTCTTCCACACATAGATGTTCCCATTCAATGTTACAATGATGAAGAGGACGAGGATGATGACGAGGATGATGAAGATCAGAATGAATACAGGTTTGACGATGACGAAAGTGACGATGACGAAGAAGATGAAGGCGAAAGTGAGGAAGATGAAGGCGAAAGTGATAGAGAGGATGATTATACTGAATATGAGGAACAACTATCTGATGAAAATTGATCATTTCATTAAGTGTTTTATCTAAACTCTAATTTGTAAACCCTAAGTTCATACATTACCGATTGGTAAACCTTAAACCCTAAAATTTTCTGTGGAAGACCGTTTTTATTCATTTATTTCAGAATGATTATTCAGTTTGTTATGCTTTTAATTCAGTAAAAGGGCATTACAGAACAAGGTTCTATGGTGAATAGTAGAAATTCACTTAAGCGACTAATTTTGACTATATACGTCGCTTAAGTACTCTAACGCGACAAATTTAGACATTATCCGTCGCTTAAGTGAATTTCTACTATTCACCACAGAACCTTGTTCAAATGACGTTTTACAAAACCAGGATATGTGCTGAATAGTAGAAGCTCACTTAAGTGACATATATTCTCAATATATTTGTCAATATCTGTCGCTTAAGCGCTCTAAAGCGACTGTATTTGTCAATATCCGTCGCATAAGTGAATCTCTATTATTCACCACAGAGGCTTGTTCTGTAATGTCCTTTTACAGTTTTATGGATCTGTGGTGAATAGTAGAGATTCACTTATGCGACGGATATTGACAAATACAGTCGCTTTAGAGCGCTTAAGCGACGTATATTCTCAATAATCATCGCTTAAGTGAATTCCATATAAAAATTCATACCACACGAAAACGCTATTACGTACCTTTAGATGACCTCGTTTCGTTGACTCTTCCAAACATTAAACTCTCAAATAGATGAGACGTAATCAGCCATGTAAAAATTTGTGAACGTTTACCTCCCGATACTATGACTCCCCATAGAGAGAGATAAGTTTAAATACGGTTGACTGCATTGATCGGAGCTTTAACTTTGTCTGATTTAAGTGATTTTTTTACCATCATTGTATTTCGTCATAACGATCAAATACTATTTCACAGCGTTTTTCAAAATTTGACTTCTTTTATAAAGTTGCAAGAAAAGTTGTACACTTGAGTATAATCTATTAATAAGCATGTTATCATTATAATTGGTCAATTCAGAAAATGAAAATCTTGACCGTCTAATGTGATCGTTATAGTTAAATATGAGTACAGTAGAAAAATCAACTCCTTTCGTGAACGTTCGATGCTCGATCGAAGTGGTCAACCATATTTTCTACTAACCATACCACACGAAAACGCTATTACGTACCTTTAGATGACCTCGTTTTTTCGACTTTTCCAAACATTAAACTCTCAAATAGATGAGACGTAATCAACCATATAAAAATTTGGGAACATTTATATGACGATCTAGATTTTCTTAATAGGTTGCGTGATTTATTTGTTTCTCTAATTAAGTTTTGGTCTGATCATATTTTGGTTGCCAACTATATTGCTTATTGTATTTTATGTGTTTTACATTTATCGTGAAATTTGGGAATTATTTTGGGTGGGGTTATTTGTTTTTTTTTTATAAAAACAAAAATAAAATGTATTATTTTCCTAACTACCTATTTGTTTTGTGAGCACCCAGCCACTTACCCCAAATTCGAACACATTGCCCACTCATCTGTTTTCACGTGTTCCTTACTGTTTTCTCTCCAACTAAACTCGACAACTATTCATCAGTGCATCCTCATCCTTTTCTTTTCTCATGTTCTTTGTTCTTGAAAGAAAGAACCTTCCTTCATTTATCCAAAGCTGTGTCGAGCCTAAAGGGATATTGCTGTGCGAAATCTTTGCCTTGAAATTTCAGAGTTTCTTCATCTGTTCAGGTCTGAATCCTGTAAGTTTGAATTGCTATTGTTCCAGAACTCTATTCAACCTTAATTAAACATTTCCAAGAGATGAGGGCTTGATTTATACTCAAAACCCATTTGATAGGTGGCTGGAGTTGCTTTGATTGATTGGGTTCTTGTATTTGGAGGTTTTGCACGATTTTCTCTTGGTTTGTTTGGCTGCCAATATCGAAAAAAATTGAGGTAGGAAAAAAACATAATTTCTTTATAGCTTGTTTGATTCTAACTGGGTTTTCTATAACTGGATGTAATTGTTTTCAAATTTATCTCTTACGAACTCTTATGAGATTTTGGTAAGTATATATATTAGTATGACCTTATTTGATTTCGGTAATGATAAATATGTCTATGTAGAGCCTTACTTCTGTTTTGGTCTGCAATTACTAAGAGCCGATTTCTTAATTGTTCTACATTAAGTTTAATCAAAACTCTTCCTTCATAGGATTTACTTAAAGCAAAGTTATGTTCTTTTGACCATTCCTACATTGTAATTGTGAGTTATAGACTCAAAGGTTTACTGTTCAAAGAAAGTCTTGTATTTAATCTTCAGCTGAAATTAACTATATATGGATGATCTTGACCATGTCTTCACTAAACAAAATTTTTAGCTACGCACATGTAGCCATATTTCCTTCTTCCTACAAAAGTTTCAGTTGCAGTATTATGCTCGTCTATATGTTTGCTGAATTGGCTTTTTTCCAATGAATTTGTTACGTAAAATTCTGTTTTTCAGATATGTTAAATGTTTTTGTCTTTGCCATTCAAACATTGCTTTGAAGTGCCAAGCTTAATTTTATGTGTATCTACTGATGGTCAATTTCACCAAGTGATTTGAGGTATTCAGTTTTTGTTCCATGAAAGAAAATATATTTAGTCAAAGTACCTTTTCTGGGCAGAGATTCTATTACAGTTTAAAAAAAAAAAAAAAAAAGGATTTCTTGTTTTTATTGAAAAATCCTCGACTGATTTGGTTTAGAGAAACCAGAGGTTTCTTAGAATGATGTGTTTGGTTTTAAATTATTTTATTTGGTTAGGCCTGGGATTTAGTTAAGTAGGGATTGTGCCTCCGTAGGGTGGAAGACCCAAAACCTGATCAGGGTCCGCTTGTACGGGGTGTGCTCGTTGGTCTTAATGCGAGGAATGGGAGCTAACCGGAAAAAGGAAGGGTTTCGAGGATTTCCCTGAAAGTTGGATTTATGGAAAGAGTTTTACGTTGCTGCAAAGTAAAGATTTGATATTATTGGTTTTCTGTTTACAGATTTGATATTATTGGTTTTTAGTTTACAGATTTGATATTATCGGTTTTCTATTTACAGATTTGATATTATTGGTTTTTAGTTTACAGATTTGATATTTTGATTTGGTCACTATTCAGAAAGGCAACTTATTGTTATGATTTATTCTTGATTTCATTCCAATTGTCCTATTGTACCTACTGAGCTTGTATAGCTCATTTTCCTGTGTCATTTTGTGGGTTTTTAGGTAAGGAGTCCATGAGTTGATGTTTTAGTGGAGTACCATAATTGTCTTGAGCAATATAGGCAGTCTGTTTTGCTGTGAATATATGTATATTGGACTGCGGTTCCTGTGTTCAGAAGTTTTACTCTTGTAGTGGTAGATCAACATGTAAGGGTTACTGTTTTTGCTTCTGTACTGTGTACAGATGTTAGGACTGAAGTGTTAACTTGAGATTTTCCCTTGTGCTCTGTCTTGGTCTGTTGTATTTTGTTACTAAAGTGGTGGATTAGTTTTGTAAGTAAAAAGTCTATTTTGTATATATATATGTAATTAATGAAGTATTCCTGCCCCTTTCAATTTATTGTCTTCCAACAAATGCTTCTCTTTGAACTTTGAAAGTAATGTTAAATGTTTCTAAACTTTCAATTTGGTTTTATCAATGTTTTTGTATTCCTTAACTTTCAGTTGGCACCATTACAGCTTCTGCTGTACAGGTTTCCCTTGACAAACTTTGTACATGTTTAAGATTGTTCGGTGAAAGAAAGGAAAATGAATTTGAAATCAAGCTTTCAATTTTAAGTTGAAAGCATCAGAGTTACTTTAATTTCACAGACGGAAACACAGTTTTCTTGTTATTGTCAAAAAAAAAACCCCTACTCTAATTTCAGTTTTAAACAACTCTTTTAGTCATAACTCAAGTTTGGGTTGTGACAATTTACCTCCCGATACTATGGCTCCCCAAAGAGAGAGATAAGTTTAAATTAAGTTGACCGCATCGATCGGGCCTCTAACTTTGTCGGATTTAAGTGATTTTTTTACCATCACTGTATTTCGTCATAACCATCAAATTCTATTTCACAGGGTTTTTGAAAATTTGACTTCTTTTATATAGTTGTTTAGAAAAGTTGTACACTTGAGTATGATCAATTAATCAAGTTATACCGCATTAGTAAGCATGTTGTCATTATAATGGCTCAATTCACAAAATGAAAATTTTGACCATCTGATATAATCGTTATAGTTAAATATGAGTAGAGTAGAAAAATCAACTTATTTCGTGAACGTTCGATGCTCGATCGAAGCCGTCAACCATATTAACGTTCGATGCTCGATCGAAGCCGTCAACCATATTAAAGGAAGCGCGGTGTCGTGGTTGGTGCGAAGACCCGACAAATAGTCCGGACAACGCGAGTGAAGACCATTGCGGAGTATTCTGAATTTCACAACGGCCCTGCAGATCCGGTGGTCCGTAGCCTGATTTTAAGGGACATTGGCAGCGCTGTGTGAAGGATAATGTGCCGATGATAGCTCCCACCTACAGAGACTTTGCGGTGGAACACAAAAGGATTGTGTATAACTACATATCGGTAAGATTAATGTTTGATATGTTTTGTTACTTTTCTTAGTAATTTTTTTTTTCTGTTTTGTTACTAATGTTTAACCATTTTGTATATGTAGGCACTATATCATATCCCACTGGATCATGATGGCTGATGGAATTTCATCCAGACAACTGTAGCCGATCGCTTCAAGGATGGGAAATTGGACGTTAGACGAGATTGGGTGCAATTTGGGCACGACGTTCCAAAAGAGTTTATCCACCGTCCGGCTCAAAGGGAGTGGTTGCTGGAGCACTTCAAGGACTCTGACCATGTGGTAATCACTATGTCTCTCTCTCTCTTTAGATGGAAAATTAATTTGTTTCTAATCTTAAAAGTGTTGATTGTTGTTACAGATCTTATGTGTGAAAATGAAGGAACTCGGAAAGGGGCCGAAAAGGATGGACCACCATTCTGGGACAACCGCCTTCAGTTACAGGGCGGAGAAGCATGGGAATGCAGGAGATCCACCCCCTTTCGTCCGTGCATTCAAGGACGCATATGCCAAAGATCCTTTGGGCGGTCTATACGCGGTGAGACTTTTGTTTTTTGACATGGTTGTATGATGGTTTCTACTGTCTCTTAAATTGTTTATTAAGATTGGTTGTTTGTTATTGTAGGAAGCGATGAAAGAAAGTGTGTCCCAACGACTACAGCAAAGCAGGGAGAAATACCCAGATATTGCACCTGAAGATCCTCTCCCCATTGCCGACCAAATCGATGTCATAGTCTCTCAAGTTGGTGAAAAGAGAGGGACGGACATCCGAGGCGTGGGCAGATGCATGCAGCAGGAACCCAAGAAGAGAGGGGGCGCACGGCATATAGATGTAGACGCACTCGTGCACGCTCAAGTTAGTGAAATCAAGGAACAACTAAGGGCGGAGTACATGGCGGAACAAGAAGCGACCGCAGAGCGTATAAGGGCGGAGTACATGGAGCAACAAGTAGCGGCCGCAGAGCGTATGCGCCAGATGGAGGAAACAATTGCAGGGATCTTGGCAGCACAACATCTTGGGTCTGCAAGTACTTTAGCTCCTCCTCCTCCTCCTCCTCCTCCATGACTTCTCCACTATATCATCTCCCCATTCCGACATTAGCTCCTTCATTAGCTTTTGTAAACTCAAAATAGTTTATGTATGAATAAATGTGTTGGTTTGAAATTTGTGAATTAATGTGTTGGTTTGAATAAATTTGTGAAATTTGGTGTTTTTCAGGTCAGGCCATCACATAATCAGGTTCTGTGATGAACAGTAGGGTTTCACTTAATCGACGGACAAACAAAATCATCCGTCGCTTAAGTACTATGTTAAGCGACAGAGAATTACAAAATCTGTCGCTTAAGTAATAACTTCAGTGACGGAGAAATAACAAACTTCGTCGCTTAAGATAGACTTAAACGACGAAGAAATAATAAATACGTCGCTTAAGCAATACCTTAAGCGACAGAGAAACAAGAAAATTTGTCTCAACAAATGTGAAAAAAACGCCAAAACTGCAATATATGTTCGTCGCTCCAGTGTTAAACGACGACAGATTGTTCGTCGCTCCAGTGTTAAGCGACGAGATTTATCCGTCGCTCAAGTGTTATGCCTTTAAGTGACGGATATTTAATGTCGTCGCTTAAGGTAACGTTTAAGCCACGGACGTTAGTATCCGCGTCGCTTAAGTGCTTAAGCGACGGTACTTAAGTAACGTCACTTAAGCGACGGACAATACGTCGCTTAAGATTTAAGCGACGGATTGCCATCGCTTAAGACGATTTATGTCCGTCCCATGAATCCTTTTATGGCGTAGTGTTAGACTCGACAATGATATTTTCAAAGCATTAGACAAAACCTCATTCCAAAAGGAATGGTTCCAAAGCTTCACTTGCACAAACAGAAAGTCGCCCTGGCACAATGTGTACTACTGCTCCCTTTAATCATCCTGTTGCATCCCGTACCACCCCGGGCTCCCAAACCAACACAACCCTTATTCAAATCACAAGCTGCATCCACATTTAATTATAAAGTATTACCAGAAGGAGGTTGCCATCGTTCTAACCTTTGTTTATTACATTTGGCATGCCTGACTTTATTTCTAGTGGCTAGCTGATCATGATTCCAAATTGGATCCCATATTAGCCTGCATAAAAGATTTAAACCACTCTTTAGCTTGCACAACAATCTGTTCTTCTGAGCACACTCTTTCCCCGAATCTGCTCGCATTGTGTGTGTATATATATATATATATATATATATATATATATATATATATTTTGTGTATTTTGCACAAAGAAGTTTTCCACAAATTTGCTAAATGGTAAAACACATTTCTAATTTTTTTTTTTTGAAAATGTAAATTATATTCCATAGGCATGTGGTTGGCCAATTGATCGATGACCTGCCTGGTCAAACAAATACAAACTCAAAAAGCCACAACATGTCTTAAAGCACATAACGAACCGTATATTCTCCCTAAAAGGAGATTATTGAAAAATACTATAAAAAAACAATTAAAACATGGCCAAAGAACCCTACCTCATAAACAAAACCCAGTAAGGGCAACCACCAAAGGAGAACCCAAGGCCCAAGATAGTGGTTCGGACCAGACTGCTGCCATGCCACGAAGCCCGTTGTCGGCCAAACTCCCGCCGGTGGTCAGAGAACCCTAGCCCGTAATAAATCCCAACAAGGGCAACTACCAGAGGAGAACCCAAGGCCCAAGATAGTAGTTCGAACTAGACCGTCACCATGCCCGTCAAGCCCGTTGTCGGCCAAACTCTCGCTGGCGCTACCTCACTATGACCCGCAACATCTCAAGCAGCAACGACTCCTAGGGCTGGGCATCCAGATTTCCAATCAGATTTCAAGCAAATCCATATCAAATCTGTTTTATTCGGTTTGAGATTTTCTACATTCGAACCCGAATTTTAACATAGCGATCCGGGTATTTAAGAACACAATCCATATTTCCGGATCGGTTCGGATAAGATTCAATTTTGATCCGAATTTGACTACTCCCATTTGGTTCTTGGGAGAACGGAAAAGAAAGCAACATAGATCAAGAGAAGGGTAGGAAGCCCCTTTTCGAAAAAAAAAAGAAAGAAGAATAGGAAGTTTCTGATGGATGGCCATTAATCCTGACTACACCCATTTGGTTCTTGGGAGAACGGAAAAGAGAGCAACTTAGTTCAAGTTGTGTTGTCTCTTATTGTTTTTCCTTGGAAATGGTAGAACGTCAATGTGTAATTGCCTTGGAGATGGGTAATTAACCTCACATCCATCTCGTTTTCCCGCTACATGCTCAATGTGAGGTTATTTAGAGTAGAGTATCTTCAGTATACGGCGTTTACCTACACATGCAATTTGAACGGTCAAGATTAGATGACTTCATATAGATACATGGTGGGTCCTGTGTATAAAGTATTTTAAATGGCTAAGATTGCACCGTGTGCATACAAGAATTTCTGTATTTAGAGCCATATTTTTCCCATCTAACAATTTCTTATAGTTGAACTCAACGTAAGCTTGCCTTTGCCAATGAAAATATAGTGGCCTTACAAATAAATAGTAAACGTCTGATATGATTGAAATAATGAAACAATAATCAATTTGGCTAAAGAATTTTCATTTGGACTCGAGGTTTTTAGGAATCATACTTGTAGTCTTATCTATGAGATAGCCGCCTGGTCTTGATTGTCAACCCGTACATCCACTCTAAACTAAAAAGTTCTGAAGCCCTGTGCACGTGTTTTTTTTTTTTAATGAAAATACTTTTATTCTAAGAAAAAACGATTACATAACTTGAAAGATTTCAGTGGTAGAAGTAGACAAGAAGATGAGGCTAGCTAGATTGAGTGACAGTCTTAGGTTACGACTAATGAGAAAATGAATGCCATATAAAATAAAATAAAAATGAGCTAATATCACTACCAGAAAAACGACTTAGATGACGAACAAAAAAAAAAAATTTGACACCTAAGTTGAAGTTAGACGATGAAAGATAGATCGTCACGTAAACCGGTCTGTTCGTCGCGTAAGAAGCACTTAGACGACGAAAACTTCTATCGTCGTCTTAGTAGTGTCTACAGCTGACGATTTGTCCTTTCGTCATCTAAGAATTTCTTTACACGACGAGATAATTTTTTGTCGGCTAAGAAACACTTAGACGACAAATATTCTAACTTAGGTGACGAATTGTTTTCGTCGGCTAAGTAAATCTTTGCCTTTATAATCTCATTTTATTTCCAGATCGGGAAAATCGGAGAAGATAGAGAAGAAAAAAAAAATTCTCTCAAATTCCTGTAGCAATTCATATCTGGTGGTGAAACTCTTCAATTTGGGTCTCCTTGAGTTTTGTCTACCTCTACCCATTGGTTTCTAGCTATGTATAATCTCTTTCTCCCTCTCTTTTTCTCCATATTTTTTGTTCAGTTTTCTGGTGAAGAATTCCGGTCACATGTTGATTATTTTGTTTGTTAATTACGTTATTTGTGTTGATTATGTGATTTTTTTATTTTTTTTTTACCGCTGTGATATTTTGTTACTTGGGTTAAAGCTTAATTATATATATTGGGGAGCGGAGACCAAAAAAAAGAAAAGAAAGAAAGATAAGGGAGATAAGGGAGGGGTCGAGAGAGAAAAGAAAAGAAAGAGAAGGAGAGGGAGAGGGAGAGGGAGAGGGAGACGGGAAGGAAGAAGAAGAAGAAGAAGAAGAAGAAGAAGAAGAGGGAGAAGAGAGAAGGTATGGTGGGTGGGTTTCGTTTCCAGAAGAGAGACCGTGAGGAGTGAATCTCTTCTCAGAGTGCATCGCTATTCTTCCTTTACTTTTATTTTCTTTCCTTGGTCGATTTCTTCCTTGTGGTCTATTATGCTGGAGTGATTCTATTGTGAGTGGCTCTTTACAATATTCCTTTTTCTTGAATTCCCTTGGTTGTTTTCTATATTGAGATTATGTTGTTCAACTGTGAGTGACTCCTCTGTATTGTAAGTTTTACTTAATTTTCTTTATGGCTCTGTGTGTTTTGTTAAGATTCATGGCTTTGTGATTGATAGTGTGACGGTGTGAGTTATTATTACTTCTCAGATCAACTAATTGAATTGAGATCGATTGAGTAGATAATCGGGTGGAAGGTTTATTATCTTTTGGCTTTGGGCATATGGCAATTTGCGGGTTTGGTGGGATATAATATCAAGTACTGAATCAGGATTGTATATTTCTGAGTGATGTGTACGTGTCTGATCCTTACTTTTATTTTGGTTTTGTGATTCATTTGTGAAAGCATGAGTTTCAATGATTTTGTCAGTGGGGACTTTTGAGTGTTCAGATTATATTATGAACTTGATCACTGTGGTAGTTGTGAAATCATGTTGACTGCACGAGTGGCTTGAGGAGTTTGTTTGATCATGATTATTGGTTAATCATTTGGCATGCATTTGACTGACAATGTATGACAATTTGGCATGTTTTGGTGTGTTCTTGCTATTTGTGAGGTGAGTCGTACCAAGCATATGAGTTTGTGAATTACATTCTGATTTTGGTAAACACTTTTGTTGTTTTGGAATGATTGCAAAGGTTTGTGGGTGTTTGATGTCCAATGAATTTTATCATAGGAGCATCAACACCATATATATATTTAGTATTGCTCTAGTCAACAAGAGCGGAGGTGTTGACAGTGTGCACATTACTTATGACGTTACCATATAAAGTGGCGCGATCATTGAGTTTAGGTAGCTCGGGCTAAACAAAGCCAAGACATAGCTAACAGGTTTGCGGTGACATTCCTATTATTGTCTTAGTGAACAGGTTTGCAGAGGCATCACCATATGATATATAAATTGTGGGATGCAGTGACGTCTTGAAACGACTTATAAGCTGACAATGACAACTTGACCTTTTCGGTGATTTCTTTGATCATTGTATTGATCATGCTTCATGTGGGTGATTTGGTTACTGTGTTCTTGGTGCTTTGTTGTGAGATATTTGTTGAATGGCAATGTGTACCTGTGTGGTGTCCTTAGTTGTTGTGATTTATTGAATCTTGTTAGTGTGATCATCGAGTTTAGTATTGTGTATGTCTTTGCTTTTGAGTCACTCACTGAGCCTATTTTGCTTATCCCTCAGTGTGATTTGTGTTTGCAGATTTCGTGGTAGTAAGGGTGGTGGCTCTGAAACTTTGGTTGAACTTGTTTTCCTTTTATTATATTTTTTTCAGTACTTGTAAATAGTATTTTGTCCAGTTTCATTTTATTTGAGCTCAATCTATGCACAGGTTATGTATTGGTTATTATAAAATTTATTTACCTTCTTCTATCTTTCTCTTGTGGTATTTGTGGAAAAGCTTGAGATCCCATATTTAATTTTGGGATCGGGGTGTGACAATTTTGTGGTATCAGAGCCTGTCCTCGGCCGGAAATGTGCTGACGCGGACGTCGGACGTCGGACGTCGGACCCTAAGGGGGGTGGATTGTGATAATCCTGACCTGACCTGACCTGATCTGGTTAGAGAAGCTAGCATGTAAGTAAATTACGCATCCCATATTGCCCGGAGGAGAGTGGATGCTGTGCTTATATGTACAGAGTCGGGTTGATACATTGAGACGCGTTTTGGGGTGAAATCTCAAGAACAAATCCGTACGGGCCAGTGGGCCCAAAGCGGACAATATCTCAAATGTGTGGACTGGGCTGTTACAGATTATATATACTTAAAACTAGTAGCCCTGAAGGGTCGATATCGGAGTCATATATTGCACAATAGGTTGTAACCTATTGCAGCTTATATCTCCTTAATACTGACGAGGCGTCTTCTTCTACCGTGGCCAACAACACACGTCATTCCAATCTTTCATTAGTTTCAGATGATGTACAAACGTTTGGTAAATTACCAAATTCTGAAAGACTAAGCGATGCTGAGATTATTGAAGCTCATTGGTGCGTACTGCAACACTCTGAGGAAGTACAATATTTTCTTAAGGAGCATTTGAAGCTCATGAAATAAAATCCTAGAAATAGGAGGCTGGAAGAGAAGCACAAAATAGAATTTCTCAATTACTTTTTTGAATGGGTACGTTCATTTTCCAATTCAATATTTGGTGTTTTGTATTTGGTCTTATTATGGTAATTTCAATTATAATTTTTCATTTACAATATTGCAGGTGGGACAACTGCAATGAGAAAATAGTGATTGGTATTATCTGGCATTGCACCATTTGACCGGTAAGCCGACAAGGCACAGTCTGCGTGCTGGATGTTTTGTAAATAGCATCAAGTTTGTGACACTATATCGGGATTGTAACCGTAAAACCCAAAACTACGGTGTCATGGTAGATGGAGATGAATTTTCCTACTATATATGGAGTGTTACTCACCGTTATCGAACTAATCTACGGAGATGGTAAACTAGTTGTGTTGTTCAAGTGTAAATGGTATAATACTGACACTAGTGTACCGAGTAGTACGAAGATGGGGATGAATTTTTCTACTATGGAGTGTAAACTCGCCGTTATTAGTGAGCACAAACACAAGCTGGTATGATAATGAGCCGTTTAATTTTGCCACAATGACAAAACAAGTGTTTTATCTTGATGATCCAAAGGCTGGTAGAGGTTAGAAAGTGGTTAACATGATGTCACATAGAAATATATGGAGTGTAACTACACTTGAAGGGGTGAAGAACGTGTTGACGAGGACGCATATCAAGAGTCTTCGGCCTCTCATATTCCTGATATAGGGGATATTCGCATCAACATCAAATTCAATATTGTACAATTGAATAAGTTTATCGATCCAGAAGATGAAGATGACTCAGACGCTTCTGAAGAGTTGTTTGATTCAGATGATGAAAAGGCGAATGATACAAAGGATGAGAATTATGTATGATTTGAACCATCGATATGGTTGACTTATGGATTCAAATTTAAAAAATATCAAATGTAGTGTTTCAAATTTTTTTTAATTATTGAAATTTTTTTTAATTATTGCACTAACGATTACGGTTCTCTATTTGACTCTATAGTCTTTGTTGAAGTATAGACTAATATATTGTAGTATGTGTTTTTTATTTAACTAACAATATTTTAAAAAAAACTAATAATAATATATTTTTTTTTTTAAAAGAAACAGATAGAAAAACGACTTGAACGACGAAAACAATTACATTTGGTCGTATAAGTCCAAAAGGGGCGGGTGAAAGTTCTGCGAGAATTTTCAATATTTTGGGCGAAAAAATAAAAAATTTGTCCTTACTTAGTAGACGAAAGTGCGTCAGTTCATCGCCTAAGTACCTTTAAAATCCCCGTGTTTTTCTTCACTTCACTGAAAAATCTATTCTCAGAAAACCTAAAACTCTCTCAAATCCCATTCGACCGCTGTCCTCCCCTCGCCTTCCCCCGACGGACACCGCCGCCCAATATGAGCACCTCTCCTTCATTTCTCTCTCTTCCCTAGTCTTCAGATCCCTAGAAATCTTCCAAATTAGGGATTACATCTATCGTCACAAACCCAGTCGAGGTCAAGGTATGAAATTCTTAACACCCATTCGATTGAGTGAGTTTCCTGCTATGTTCGATTTGGGTTTTCCTGCCATGTTTTTTTTTTGTTCTTATTCTTCAATCAAGTGTTGTATATTGTGTTTGGGGTTTAGGATTATTTGTGAACCTAATCTAGGCCTGGGTTTTTATAAGAGAATTTGGTTCTTGAAAACCTAATCTAGTTAGGTGCAAGGATTCATAGTCCAAATAGGACTTGTTAGGACCATATCTCTATAATCTGCATTACATATTCGCACCCACCTTAATTACTCTCCACACCCATGGTAGTCACCACAGATGTACTCTCTGCACTCATCAGCTACAAACAAGTCCTGAAGTACCATATTAGATAGTCCACAGCTTTTTGTTTTGTTAGTATTCAATTATGCTTCCAATGTGCAGGAACAATATGCCGCCAACTAGTAAGGTTTGGAATAAACAGATGCAGAATGAAAAAGATGACCAACTACAACATGAGGTTGTCGAGCAGTACACTCGCTCCCACTCTATACCTGTGCCAGCTTCAGCACCCCCTATACCTCCCCCACTGCCACTCGTTGAAGAAGTTACAACCCCTCTGTTGGCAACACCCGCTCCTCAAAGTGACCGCTCATCCACCATAAAAAGCGCTCGCCGCAAACCTCGTCAAGAAGGAGGTAGTCTTAAACACATAAATTTTTAGTTAATTTTGGTAATGTTATTCTAAAAGATTAAATTATGTGAATTCATTTTCATGTTAATGATGTTATACTAGAAAATAATTGAAATGAATACTTGATGTTACATATACGCCCCTCAGCTTGGAGAGGTTGATATATGCAGATGGTTTAATTAGGTGCAGTAAATAATATATGCAGAACAAAAACGATAAGGAGATTTGCCTTGTAATGCAGTCACTTGAATACAAAAGCTTAAGCTGTCATTCTGTCAATAATATGTATATTTAGCCAAGATTTTCTCTAGCTAGCAAATGATTAAGCAAGAAGGTCGCTGTAGTTCTTGAAACCGACCACAACATTTTCCTTTTCCTTGCATTTGGTTTTGTCTGTAATTGTCTAAATGATGCAGTAATCATATGATTATAATAATTTTATTGCAGCACCTTCCCCGAAACGCATTCGGGGGTTGGTTAAAGGCTTAAAGGCCCAGGAGCATTACGATAACACCAAACAGAAGATCAAAGTAACTTTTGATGACATTTTCATTCACGGACCGGAGAACGGCAAAGTCCATAGCTTGTTGACTCATGACATTGGCCACATCATACGAAACTACATAAACATTGAGGTGCCTACTTGGAAGAAGCTTGACATTAAAGAGAAGAAGAAGTTGTCAAAAGAACTTTCTGTAAGAGAAAAACCTGTCAAATGTAGGTTTTCATTAATTTTCATCTCTTTAAGTTCATTAATTGGTTTTCTCTTTGTGATAGGCCTGTTATGATATCGACTTTGCGCTCACTTCCCCAGAGTGGAAATGGATCGCCAAGCAGGCTTACACTGTGTACAAGAACTTCAAGAGCTCTCTCAATACGTTTAGGGAGAAGAATCCAAGGGAGATACCAGATGAGTTTCTGCATAGGGAAGACCAGTGGCACTGGCTAGTTAAACACTTTGAGTCGGAAGAATTTCAGGTACATTATTTATATATCTGATAATTTAATAAACATGTAATTTTAACTTGTACTTTTCTTATTTATTAAATACTGTGCAACAGAGACGATCTGTCGCCAACAAGAGGAACCGAGGTAAGAAGACTCTGCACCACAAGACTGGATCGAAGCCTTTCATCCGTAGTGCGGAAGAGCTTAGGGCCTAGGGGGACAATGTTCCACTCATATCCAATTATTCACGAGTCTATGAACCCATCAAAGAGTCTGAAAATATAGTAAGTGATTCTTTTATGAAATTGGTTGTTCTTTTTGTTGTGGTATTTTGTGTGTGGTGGGGAAAGGTTGGAGCTTTAGGGCTTTGTGGTGTTGGTTGTGGTTCTGTGGTGGCGAATTGTTAGTTTAAATAATCATACATAGGCTCCATGTATTGACCAACAGAAGGCATTGTTCTTAATGATCCACTCATATTCTCAGGTTTTCTTTTGCTGACCCAACTTGTGCTCTTAAGCATTTTAATAAACTATGGCGTATTAAAGAATTGATAATTCTTTGTGGAGACCTCAAAACATATAGAGTATAGATCTGTTTCTGTTGGTGTTGACACTGGTTCTACCTTTGGTTGTTTTCTGAAGGATATCTTTTTGTCAATCCCATTGCTCTTGGATACTTGAGCAGTTGAGCTTCAAAGTGAGCAGTCTGCATCTCATTCGAAAGTGACCGAACTGAACTTTCGGCATATTGTTGGTCTCCAAATGATTTTAGGGTCTCAATTGTGTTGAGGAAATTGGTTTTTGAGTCTACATGGTTGAGATATCATATATCATCCAAGTAAAGATTACTAATTATGACTTGGCTAAGAAACTGTAGTAATGTACATATCCTTGAATACTTGGTAGGACTGAAAAACAAGGTGAAACAATTTGGATCCTAAACCAACACCAAATGTTGAAAGTACTCATATGGGTAGTTAATCATTTAAATTTTTAATCAAACAAATGGTCCATCAAATATAAAGCATAGACAGCCAGAAGAGCAGCTGCCTGCTAATTTTCTTTTGTTTCTTAATTACATATTTTGTCATGATGTCTTGGAAAACCTAATTTACACAAATGTGATATATATTCACTGTTTCTTGTATCTTGCTTTTTTAAAATGCAGGATAAGATTAACAAGGAGGTTGACAGGGTGATGGGTGTTGTGAGGAAAGAGCACCCTGACATGCCGGAGGACCAGCTTATACATTATTTTGATTACCCCACTCAGGCCCAAGTTCTTCATGATGCACTAGGAGGGCGAAACAATAATGAAATTAAGGGGTTGGGAGGAGCATGCACTTTTGGTGTGACCACTCGGTCGTCACAGGCAGCTTCCACTTCACGTCCTCGCCGTTCCTTTGCAGTGGTCAATGAGGATGTCCAACAGGCTAAGCAAGAAGCTAAAGAAGCGAAGGAAGAGGCCCGAAAGGCAAAGCAACAAGCCTTTGAAACCAATCAGCGTATGAAGTGGTTGATGAGCTACATGGCTGAGAACTTTGGATGGCAGCCACCGCCTTTCCCGCCTCCCTCAAACGATGATGAAAGTGGAGGCAATGGGGACGGTTTATCGGTTTCTTAGTTTGGTTTTTTATAACTTTGTATTTTTGCACCAGCCTCTCCCAAACGATGACGAAGGTGGAGGCAATGGGGACTAGCTATATGTTTCCTAGCTAGTTAATTTTGAAAATATTAGTTTGTATGAACACATTAGTAGATTGTCCCAACTAATTAATTAATATTAATCTTTATTTTGACCTCAGATTCATATATTATTATTTACGTCTAAATATTAAATTTATTAATAAAAAAATTAATCCAAATTAATATTTTTCATATATCGAAATTATTTAATTTTTTTTTATAACTCACCTAAGGCAACGAAAGTTTATATTTCATCGTTTTAAAATCCTATCAATTATTTTTCATGTACCGAAATTACTGACGAAACAAAATTTCATCGCCTCAATTTAATCATTTGGTCACGAAGAATTTTGTCGCCTTACATTTAAGTGATAGGAGCATATAATGCGACGTTCTTAATGTGTTTTTACCTCTATTTATACTTTGCTTAACCCTTAATGTTGTAGAATCAAGTCATACAATAGAGTCATGAGACTTTGGTAGAGTTACAAAGAAATCGTGCTAAAAATAGATAAAAATGTACAAAAATGCTAAAAGCCGATTTAAAGAAATATAGAGATGTTTCATTGGGCTTGTAAAGCTTCAGTTATACTTTTGATGGATTTTTCTTCTCTTATATGCAGGAAACATATTGATGATTGAGCATTAGAAGGAATTATTCTAATCAGAGCAAAGAAAAGATGCCAGGAAATTACAAAGCACAAAATCTGTGCAAATCCAGTAATTCCAGTATTTTCCTGGGCACATCAACCAACTTCCAGAAATTCTGCAGGACGATTCACAAAGAACCAGAGTGCGAGCCATATATGCATGGAAAGCTCTATGAGTCTAGTTTCTACAGAACTTGGAATCGCATCAAAAGATTTCCTCAGGAGTGAGTTATGCTTGACAGAAGACAACAAGGTCAATCCTGCCGAGAAGAACAAGTTACTGCCTGCCGAGAAGCATCACGTGTTCCAGCTGCGAGCAAGGACTCCTAGCATTACAAGGAGAGATTCATGAGCTCATTTGAAGAATAGAAAAGTTGGCAAAAGAAGAAAGTTTTCAAAATAGGAAAGAAGAATTTGCCTAATCCTAACAAGAGAAGGAAAACCTAATCCGACTAAGAAATGGAAAGCTTTGCTGGTTGCAACTAGGGAAACTCTCCAAGTCCATTGAGGAGAGGTGACGCCGAATCCTTATAGGAGAAGAAAGGACGGAAAATCTGCAATGAATCATCATCAAATTCGGCAAAGAAGAATCCTAGAAGAAGAAAGAATGCAAAACCAAAACCGAATAGGATTAGGGACTTCTTTGCCGATCCACACAAGGAATTCTGTTGATTCCTTACAGCCTCTTCCTCTATATATAGAGGTATCATCTATACAGAAAAATTGTCACATCTCAAGCACAAGTACTAGCCTAAACCTCTACCAAGTCTCTCAAGCACCAAACAGAAATTACTTAGCCGAAACCCTTCCACCACATTCCATAAAAATCGTACCATCACCTTAATTTCCTGCCGAGCATCCTTCCACCATACTTGCCGAAGTCTTCAAGGTTTCTAAAGTGTGATCCGCTTCATCTATGACTCTTGTATTTAATCTAGTTTGTGTGACTTGTATAAACTTGTTTTGTTTCTTGGTTTTTGTTAAATTGTTGTATGAACCGGTTTGATGTTTATGTGATTGTTTATTGATTTTAGCATGTAAATTTCGTATGTTTGATAATTAGGATAGTAGTTATTTGATACATGTTATAGACTTAAAATCGGTTAGATCTAAGGTTGGGGCAGAAAAACCAAAACACTAGTTTCGTTTAAAGCATTTGTTGTTTAAAACTTGTAATTTTAAGTGCTAGGTTTCATGTGATAGGGTTTTATGGTTGAGTCATACTTGTAGTTGTCTTAAATCATATGCTCATTAGGTCTAATAACCTTAGAACTTGCTCGTTTAATAAGAAGAGAGTGAGGTCCTTACTTATTTGCTTGTTTTCGATTGAGATTCATGTGCTTAAATGTTAAAACATTTAAAACCGGTTTAGCATGATTTTAGGATTATACTCATAGTTAATTCTAGATAGCTAAGTAATCTAACAATTGGATGACCTCATAGGATCTAGTTGTGTCGAAACTGAAGTAAGTCTAGGGTGTCTCAATACTTGTTCCTTACTTTCAAATGTGTGAGTCTTACGTGTTAAAGAGTCTTTCTGTTAATTGTTTTTGTGAAAGATGTCGACCAAACTTGTAAATATTAGAATTATGTTTTAAATTTCGTGTCTAGGTCTAGGGCAGTTTACTGCCGAACCTCATCTTAATCTCCCATATTTTCGATTCATGCTTGTATAAATGTGTGAATATGTGTGTTTCTAACATTTTACATGTCAGGTACCCTTAATCTCCGGATAGAACGATCCCTACTTGTTTTACACTACTAACGTCTTTTGTAGGGTATTATTTGGGTGTGTTATTACCCCGGTTATGACACACGTCATTAAGGTGACGATTTATTTCGTCACGTAAGACTTTATGTTTCGTCGCCTAAGAAACAAGGTGACAACGACTATTTCGTGGACTTGGTTAAAACTTAGTTGACGAAACGTCAATTTTTGTCAGCTAAGTACTATGGCGACGCCACTTAATTGACTAAACTTAGATGATGAAATATTCGTCGGCTTAGTCATTACACGACGACTGGAGCACTTAGGTGACGAATATTTTTTGTCGCCTAAGTCGTTTTTCTTGTAGTGTATGTGTTTACGGTTGAGTGATTGAGTCTAGATATAGTATGTTAATTGTCGTTAGATCTAATGGACAATAATTAGAGTAAAATTGAGACTATAATTTGAGTTGTCACGGCGGATCCGTCTCACGTATATAATATGTAAGAACTATATTTGTCTTAATCTCTCATAAATCTATGAGAGATTTGTGCATTGATCTCTCACAAATTTGTGTTATGTGCTTGTTTAAATCTTACAATAACCTCTCCCAAACACAAAATCGATAATTGAAACTAGAAAACAAGCCAACAGGGAATAGGCACCATGATTCTAAACATCGATTAGTAATACATCTGCACCATGATTCTCATGCTTAATTTAAAAAGGAAAAATGACCATCTGCATAAAAATGGGTTAAAACTTGCCCATTTCAATGTTACCTACCCACTCTAATGAATTTTTACAAAAATACTTAACTACCCTATACTAAAACTACATATCTCTCTCTCTCTCTGGGAAAAGTTTCCCGCACTCTTCACCAGCTTAGACACACACTCTCCTCTGCACGACTGAGCACAGCGAGTCCAGTCCTCACGGACACTCACTTCGGTCAACGATGATGCCGCCGGAGCTTCAGTCGCGGCTGTACCGTCCCTACCTCTCCACGTCGGCGAGCGCCTCCTCTTCTCTCTCCTCCGCCTCATCTTTCGGCAATGGTGGCTCCCCAAACCCTAGCGCTTCTGACTCACGATTCAGCAACGACGGCGCTTCTTCTTCTAGATCTTTCAAGAACAACAACTCGCGATTCATGCCGGCGACCTTTGTGCACAACGGTCGAGTCGCCGTCGCTTTGGTCCCTTGCGGCGCCTTTCTCCTCGACCTCGGTGGCACTCCCGTCGCCGCAACCCTAACCCTAGACCTGATGATCTCCTACATCATCGACACCCTGAACTTCAAGTCCGGCGCCTTCTTCGGCTTCTAGTTCTCCCTAGTCTTCTCCCATATCGCCTTCTTCTCCTCCTCGCTCTTCTCCTCCTTCAACTCATGGCCTCTCGCCGCCCTCGCTGCCTTCCTCTGCGCCGAGACGAACTTCCTCGACGGCGTTTGGGCCTCCCTCAATTTCAAGTGTATTCAAATCGAGAATCATTCAATCGTTCTCTCCCTAGAACGGCTCGTCTTCGCATGCGTCCCCTTCGCTGCCGCCTCACTCTTACTGGGGGTCAGTAATCTGATTACTGGGGGTCAGTAATTGGATTACTGGAAATCTGGAATTTGTAACCTGATTATTGGGGGTCAGTAACCAGATTACTAGGGATCAGTAACCTGATTACTGGGGGTCAGTAACTTGATTACTAGAAATCTGAAATTTGTAAGTTGGTTACTGGGGGTCAGTAACCTGTTTACTGGGGGTCAGTACTTGATTACTGGAAATCTGAAATCTGTAAATTGCTTACTAGCTAGGTGTCAGTAACTTGAGTCCGGTGACTGAAATCCGGCAAAAAAAAAATTGATTAAAGTCAGAGTCAGTAATTTAATATTGAAAAAAAAAAATTAAAAAATTTCCGGTGAAAGAAATTTGGTGACCGGAATCCGGCGACCGATCATGGGACGCCGGCGGAGTTGGGTGACCTTTCGGGCAAAGTTCTCTATCTTCCACTTTCTCAGCACGTTAGAATTCAAAATTCTGTTAGATAAGTCAGAAGAACAAAAAAGGAAGAAAAAAATTAAAACTGTATTATGGTTGAAAATATTTGTTCAAATGGACAATAGGAGTTGTTACATTATATTTAATAGCGGAAGAAAATAAGATGGTCATTGGAATAGGTAATGAGGGAGTCAAATTAGTACTAAATGGATATTTTCTAATTTAAAAATAATAAAAATGTTATTTGTTTGTGCATGTTTTACAAAACTAGGGGCATGTCCGCATGTGTACATCCACGTATTTAAATACATATATAATATCGCGGTCCTTACTGTCCATCTTTATCAGCCAACTCCCCTGTTTCCATCTTTTAGAGTTTACCACTCTTCATATTACTTCGTAACCTTCCAACGAGCTTTCAAACTCTTTTATGTCGTTCAGCTCAACCTAACTTGAGGAGTAGTCAAACTCACACCCGAATAAATATAGCTAGCGGTAGGAACACTGTGTTAGCGCGCTTAAAACCCACTTCTGATAGAGCTGACTACGTACTGACCGGTTCTTAGTTCATCTTCAAGTTTGGGTGTGATGAAGATGGCTGTCTTGCCTGGTTTTCTGGGTGCTTTGCTTCTGTCGTCTGTCGCTGTTCTTTGCATTGTTGAAGGCCATGTCCATTACTACGACTTTGTTGTAAGTTTTACTCTCTCTCTCTCTCGTGAACGAAATCCGCCCTGTGCATTTCGGGGACTAAAAGGTCTTTTCGGCATTTCTAAAATGTTTGTAGAAGTTTACTTTTTTACTTGCATTTAGATGCCTTCACAAGAAATTAAGATGGCTAAAGATTTGTCTGTTGGTAATAATGTGATTTGACTCTGGCATTATGAAAGTCGTATGTTTTCAAATGGAAGAGTTCAATCCAAGAGATTGTTTCCTCTGTGCGTTGCTACTTTTTTTTTTTTTTTTTTTTTTTTGTAAATCTGCAAGGAAAAAAGAGTCTTATTTGTTTTTCCTGCCTTCTGTTTTAGTTAATTTGGTATATCTTTAATAGGCAATGTATTGATGCAGCTAAAGGTGGCCAACTTTACAAGGTTATGTATGACTAAGAGCATGCTGGTAGTCAATGACAGTTTTCCGGGGCCAGTCATTCGTGTGCAGAAAGGTGATACTGTTTATGTCAATCTCCAAAATCAAGGAGACTATGGTCTTACTATTCACTGGTAATAAATTTGTGATCTCTTTGTACTTCAGCTACGATGATATTGGTCAACATATACAGTTTTAAGAACATTATGTTGTGTGCAGGCATGGTGTGCATCAACCAAGGAACCCCTGGTCAGATGGTCCTGAGTATGTCACGCAGTGTCCAATTGAACCTGGAACAAATTTCACTTACGAGGTTATATTTTCTGACAAGGAGGGAACACTTTGGTGGCATGCTCATAGTGATTGGACCAGAGCTAGTGTCCATGATGCCATTGTTGTTATGCCGTCATCTGAGACAGGTTTTCCATTTCCCGAACCAGATGGAGAAGAGATACTTGTATTTGGTATGTATCTGTAGTTTCATTGTCAGAGTTAAAACTCACATTATCAGAGTCATTTTTATCGAATTGCACAAATAGGAAAAACTATTACACTGAAGTGAACCTGTGGTGACAACTTAATTACTTTTTAGAGAAAATTAGAGAAAAACCCAAAATAGCAGCCCCTTTTTAAGATAAACCCACCCTTATTTTTCCCTTCATTCTACACCCAAAATGTTCTATTTGTTCAAGGAGAAATTATAATAGGGAGAACTCTATGTTAATTGATTGATAGAGAGACCTTTATATAGGCATTACAATAAGTATCCCGATAAATCAGAGATTCCTTATCTATTACAGAATCAGCTATACTAGTCTAATTATGTTAAGACACATCCAGGAAGTTACGGAAATAACCTTCCTACAACACTCCCCCTTGTGTCGAGCGCCTAATGTCTTCATGGTGCTTACCATATTGCCTCACTAAAACCTTGCCAGCAAAACAAAAAACTCTTGGGCAAAAATAAAATGCATGGACGAAGGAAAAAGAGCACAACACACCAACACTACACTTGTGAATAACATGTGATGTAGACTCCTCCTGATGTCTAACAAACTTAGAGCTCTGATATATGGCGCATGCCTAGGCTCTTTACATGTTTCACATGCATAGATTTTCCCAAAGACTTGGTAAACAAATCTGCAACATTTGCGTCTGAACTCACTTGATTAACTTGGATGTTCAGGAATTTCTGTTGTTGTACATTGTAAAAGAACTTGGGCGATATATGCTTAGTGTTATCACCTTTGATAAAACCCAACTTCATCTGCCTCATGGAGGGCAATGATCTCTGCGTGATTCGATGAAGTAACAACCAAAGTTTGCTTGGTTGATCTCCAGGATATCGCTGTATTTCCCATGGTAAAAACATAACCAGTTTGGGAACGAGCGCGATGCGGGTCAGAGAGATACCCAGCATCCGCGAAACCAACTAACACGTTGTTGGAAGTCTTTGAGTAAGGGAGATGTCCAGAGAAGGGCACATTTGAATGGCTGGATGCGTCGCCATCATCATCTTCCACGCCGCCGGCGCCAGCAACAGTACCACGGCGTACGATGGCACTGCCGAGGCGGCCGAAAACGTTGGTATGAGGAGGGTGATTGGCCGGATTTTCTCTCTTTGTGCTGAAGGGATAGAACAGTCCCAAGTCAATGGAACCTTTCAAGTAACGAAACAAATGCTTGATACCGTTTCAATGACGATGCGTAGGCGCTGAGCTAAATCTAGCTAGTAAGTTCACAGCGAAAGCAATGTCTGGTCCAGTGCACTGTGCCAAATACAAAAGTGCCCCAATCGCACTTAAGTATGGGTACTCAGCACCAAGAATCTCTTCTTCATCCTCTTTGGGACGGAATGGATCCTTGTTTATGTCCAGACTACGAACAACCATGGGAGTAGACAACGGCGTACATGTATCCATGTTGAAACGCCTGGGCATTTTCTTCGTATAAGCAGACTGGTGAACCAGAATACCCTTGGTTCTATGCTCTAACTTAAGTCCTAAACAGAACTTGGTTTTCCCAAGATCCTTCATCTCGAACTCAGATTTCAAGAATGAAACTGTCTCTTCAATCTCACTTGAAGTACCGATGACATTCATGTCATCAACATAGACAGCTACAATAGCAAATCTAGAGTCGGTCTTTCTAATGAACACGCATGGGCATAACTCATCGTTCTTGTAACCCCTCCGAATCAAGTATTCACGTAGGCGATTGTACCACATCCTTCCGGATTGTTTAAGTCCATACAGTGAACGTTCCAGCTTAACTGCATAAGCACTCTGTGGTTTAGAGTCTTTTGATTCGGGCACATGAATTCCTTCAGGAACTCTCATGTAGATATCGGTATCTAGATCCCCATATAGATATGCTGTAACTACATCCATCAGTTGCATACTCAGTTTTTCAGACACTACTAAACTGATCAAGTAGCGGAAAGTAATGATGTCCATTACGGGAGAATATGTCTCCTCGTAGTCAATACCAGGACGCTGTGAGAAGCCTTGCGCCACAAGTCTTGCCTTATATCGTAAGATCTCATGCTTCTCATTGCGCTTACGAACAAAGACCCACTTATGTCCGACAGGTTTAACGCCTTTAGGGATCAATTCAACAGATCCAAAGACTTGCCTTTTATCTAATGAGTCAAGTTCTGCCTGTATTGGTTCTTTCCACTTCGGCCAATCTGCTCTTTGTTGACATTCAGTCACTGAGCGTGGTTCAACTTCGTCGTCATGGATGATCTCTTGTGCGACAGAATAAGCATATATATCATCGACGTGTGTGGAGGCTCTATCCACTAAGACACACGCGTTATTCAAACTGAGCGAGATTTCTTTGTTCTCTGGAGTCAACATTGGTTTTGTGTCATCCCATAGAAAAGATTCAGTTGACTCATGGACATAACTATAGTCAGAGACAATCTCATGCGATGGATTCGCATCGCCGATGATGAGCGGATTTTGTGCCTTCGCCGCTTTTTTCGAGGGTTTTTATCTCGAGAATTCTTCGGTCTCCCCCTCTTTCTGGTGGGAGCCGAGGCCGAAGCTGCTGCCCCTTCAAAGTCCATCAGGGCACCGTTGCGATCCGATTCAGCAACAGCGACGCCACGTCGTACGATGGTGCCGTCGCCGGTGTCACCCTCACCTGAGGATATGCCGACGGCACTAGGTCTTAGGGCAGCCGAACCGGTCCCGTAATTCGGGACCTCCAACCTTGCCGGTACGTTTGCAACAGGTACGTGTGATCTTGTCACTTTCGCAATATCAGTGAAAGCTTCGGGCATCGATTCCGCGACTTTCTGAAGATCAATAATGCGTTGTACTTCAAGCTTTAAGCTCACTTTGAGCAGTGCGAGGATCATGAAGAGATAAATCATTGGGGGCACACCATGTCAATTCCTGACATTCATTTAGAATGAGTGCATTCCTATCTCCCCCTAACGGCGGGAAGTGTGTCTCTTCAAAGTGACAATCTGCGAAACGCGCAGTAAATAGATCACCGGTGGTTGGTTCTAAGTAGCGGATTATCGTTGGCGAATCATAGCCAACATAGATGCCTAAACGTCGTTGTGGACCCATTTTGATACACAAAGGAAGCGTAATTGGCACATAAACTGCACAACTGAAAGTACGTAAGTGCGATAGATTGGGTTCAAAACCAGTTACCATCTGGTAGGCACTAAACGCATTGTTGGCAATGGGTCGAAAATGAATAAGCATCGCTGCATGCAGTATTGCATATCCCCAAGCAGAAACTGGCAAATTGGTTCCCATAACCAATGCCCTAGCCACTAGCTGGAGTCGCTGAATGGTGGCTTATGCAAGGCCGTTTTGAGAATGAACATGAGGAACAGGGTGTTCTACTTCAATCCCAATGGACATAAAATAATCATCAAATGCTTTGGAGGTAAACTCGGCAGCATTATCCATCCTAATAGATTTGATAGGATGGTCAGGGTGGTTAATTAGCCCTTAATTTGATGATTTGAGCTAAAAGCTTGGCGAATGTAGCATTTCTTGTAGACAACAACGCGACGTGTGACCAACGCGTCGACGCATCAACCAGTACCATAAAATACTTAAATGGGCCGCATTCTGGTTTGATTGGTCAACAAATATCACCTTGGATTCGATGTAAGAATGGTATATTATCAGTTGAAGCTCTGGCGAATGAAGGACGAGCATGCAATTTAGCAAGCACTACAAGAAAAATGGGCTTTGCCGACGAAAAAAAAAAAAACGGCCGACGAAACACTTTTTTCGTCGCAAAAAAAAAAATTTCGTCGGCTATTCCCATAGAATGGCCGACGATTTTTTATTTCGTCGCTAAAAATGAAAAATCCTCGGCTATTCTACAAGAATGGCCGACGATTTTTTCCGTCGTCCCAAATTTTTTTTTTTCGTCGGCTATACTCCTATAATGGCCGACGATTTAAAGTTTTCGTCGGCTATACAAATTTTGGAAGAATGGCCGACGAAGTTGACAATTTCGTCGGCTATAAGTCTTTATATTTTCAGATCTGGACAGAAGCTGCTCATTTGAAAAAAAACGGGAGAAAGAGTGAAAAATCTGTGGGTATTGTTGAAATCCGTCCTCTCTTACATTGTGGAGCTATATATAGGTACGTATATGTGTATATATGTTGATTTTCAGTTTTAGTTGAGTTGATTTTGAGTTTTAGTGATTTTGATATAGTAAGTGATTTTTTGTTTTGTTATTGTTTTAGTGTTAGAATGTATGTATATATGTTGATTTTGAGTTGTAGTTGAGTTGATTTTCAGTTAGAGTATAATTATGTGTTTTAATTTAATAATGTTATTTTAATTAGTGTTAATTTATATATAAATATGTTAATTAATGGTTGTTGATAGTGTAATGAACTTAAATAATGGTTGTTAATTAATGGTATATATATATATGAGTTGATGTTGATAATAATATATATTGTAATATATATATGTGTTAATTAATTTATTATTAATTAAAGTTATACATATATATTATTATCAGGCTATATATGGATCGAGATAAGAGTTGGATTTCGCTTCCAAGGAATGACCGACGATACACTACAGGAGTTGTGGATTTTATGCAGTTCGTCGAGGAAAATGCAAAGGGGAATTACCATTATTGCCCGTGCAAGAAATGTAAGTGTCGCAGTGATATGTGTCGATTTCCGATTAAGACAGTATGGGAGCACCTAAAGAGTAATGGGTTTTGGCCGAAGTACACACGTTGGATATATCACGGTGAGCCATCATTAGATGGATCGCATGATCATGGGCAGTATTTTGAGGCGGGCAGTAGTAGTACATCCAACGATCCAACAATGGCATTCGTCAACGACGTGTTTCCTTTTGAAAGCGGTGTACGTGGGGAACAATATATGCAGGACCCGGTGCAACCGTTCCCACAAGTTGTCAACACTGCTGCCTTTGACAAGTACAACAAACTGATTGCATTGCAACAGACCCCTGTGTCTTCAAGTTCTGAGAAGACAGTTCTTCAAAGTGTGATGGAGGTAATGAGGATTAAAGTCGAGACAAAAGGGAGCATCAGGCAAGTGGATGAATATCTACAGTACACTTCTTCGTTGTTGGAGGAGGGTCATCGTAATCCTACCAATCACCGTCAGGTCCGAAGTATCCTCAAAGATCTAGGGCTTTCCTACATTAAGATCCATGCATGCGCATTTGACTGCGTTCTCTTCTGGGGTAAAGATGACATCGAAGGATGAGGCCAGCCCTCACCCCCAACCACCTATATATAGGCCTCAGCTACCACCATAAATAGGTAACTTGTCTCTCTCCCTGCTTACATACGTGCCCAGGTTATATATATATTCCAACTATACTAACTTAGGCATGGGAGAGGTGAAGGCCGGCACGCCCGGTATTCCCCTTAGTAAGCAGGATTGCAGGAGATCGAGTCGGATTCATCAAGTATCTACTAGACCCCCGGGTTTAGGCAGAAACAATTGGCGCCGTCTGTGGGAAGATCGTTCAAAAAGTCAGTGTCGCTGTACCGGAAAGTAGGGCTCTAGTGACCCTTTGAGAGATCGCTAAATCCGTAGTCCGGAAGCCATGGAAGGAAGGAAGATAAAGGCCAGCACGGAAGGATCGAAAGAACGAATTCAGTTCCCCGGCCGGGCCCCACACGCAGGGGCCGCGATCGGTGCGAGGTTCGTTCTTTCCCCCGACCGCAAAGGAAGTCCGAAAGCGCGAATTCAGTTCCCCGGCCCGGCCCGTAGCATAAAGGCCGAGGTCGGTGCGAGGTTCGCACTTTCTCCTGTTCGAAACAAGGCTCACAATCGTCAAGTCTCAGAGAATCCAGACCCGTTTGGAGCAGGGGAAATAAGAGAGATGAAGGCAGAAATTGAGCGATTGCGGAAGGAGGGCGATCAGGATCGGTTAAGATCGGAGGCCCGAAGTCGGGAACTGAAGGCGGTAACCACCGCCCTGTTAGCAACCCTGGAGCGAGAAGGCCAGCCAGGTACCCCTCGGGCGGCCTCGCACACGGCAAGCAAGGCTAGCGAATTCCCGCATCTCGAAACCGGGCAGCCTACGGGCAGGAGGAAGACCGTCCATGTGCCCGTACCTCTCTTTTCAGAGGCTTTGAAAGATTCTGGCCCAGTCAAGCTCCCGTACCGCACAGATCAGGCATCAGGCGAGCGGGATAGCTCCACCGCGCGGATGATCGAGGCACTTTCTGCTTCGGTATCGGACATAAAGAGCCGCATGGAGACCAGCGAGAGGAAGGCGGGACGACCGCAGGACGGCGCACGGTTTACCGAGCGCATTGGACCCTTCCCACGCCGGATCCGGGAAACGGGGGGATTTGCCGGCCAAAGGCCTCTGAAGTTGACATACTCGGGAACGAGCTGCCCGTACCGGCACTTAGACAGCTTCAAGTCGCAGACAAGCGCTAGGGGCTATTCGGATGCCATGTGCTGCAACGTATTCCGAGAAACGCTCGCAGGGGAGGCATTGGGTTGGTTCTACGAGCTACCGGTGAACTCGGTCGAAACTTTCGCACAGTTGGCCGATAGGTTTGTCGGCCGGTTCGTCCTTAAAGCCACGGCAGCCCAGCCATCGACGGTCCTCTTCGATTGCATGTAGGCTAACCACGAACCATTACGCGCCTTCGTTAACCGGTGGCAGATCGCCACGTCCGGGGTTAGAAACTTGGATAAGAGGATCGCGGGAATGGCCTTCAAGCAAGGATTAAGAGCTGGGGAACTTTCGTACAACTTACAAGCGCAGGGGCCGCTGGCGTACGACGAGCTGATGACCGTGGCCGTTAGGCATGCTCAGGCGGAACAAGAGACATATGGGAACAAGGCGCCCAAGCGGATCTCAGAGGACATACCACCATCCCCTCACGGAAGCAAAACCGGGCGGCTACATAACAGCCGGGTACCTGTAGCCGCCAGGGGGATAGAGGCGCGGGAGGAGTGGCAACCCCGGCGAAGCAGTGACAATTATCCCCGACCAGGGAGAGGACCACCTTTTGTGCACCCAGCTCGGATCCAGGTAGCTGTGTCAGCAGAGCGGACACCACGGGCCCCGGTTCCTTCGCCAGCAAGCAAACCCCAAGAACCGGACCTTCGGATCCCAGATCGGAAACCGCAGAAGGCGGTCGTAAAAGACCAAGCCCGCCCCGGTAGCCCCAGCGCGGACCGACCGCGAGGTCGGCCGATAGGGACTATATGTACACGAACCCCCGGGTGGATCGAGGTACACGGGAGCATTAACATGATCCACGGTGGGGACCATATCGGTCAGCTCACCCGGAGCTCAAAGAAGCGGTGCCTGAGATCAATCCGGGGAAGGGAGGTTTACGCCTTCAGAGAACGAAGCGTCCAAGCCGCTAAAACCGGATGGAACTCGGTCACTTTCTATGAGGATGAAGAGCCGGAGGATGTGATCCAACCGCACACCGACCCCTTCCTTATCACGGTCCAAATAGACCACTGGATAACTAGTCGTATGCTGATCGATACTGGAGCCTCTGTCAACGTAATGTTCCGAGACGCGTACCGAGGGCTGCAAAGAGGGAGGAACAAGTTATCCCAGGATAACGAGCCGCTGATAAGCTTCTCCGGTGAGGTAGTCCAGCCTCTAGGATCCGATTACCTACCAATCATTTTCGGCAAGGGAGACAGAACGAAAACAGAGCATTTGGAATTCATCATCGTCGACTGCCTGTCGTCGTACAATGGTATAATCGGTCGGCCAGGGTTATGGAGGCTCAAAACGTTCATTGCCGGCCATATGCTGATGTTGAAGATGCCTTCACCAGCCGGAGTTATAACTATACGTGGGGACCAGAGAATCGCCCGTAAGTACTACGCAGAAGCCCTGACCCACGGGAGGAAGCGGGCCGAGGTCTTTACAACCGCTCAGCAAGTACCAGCGCCGGATCTGAGTCTTGACCCCCGTGATGACATCGCTCCAGGTAGAGTTAGGCGATTCACATTCACCGAGAAACCAGAGCGACCTTCGGTCGTGGAGGAAACCGAAGCCATCTGTATTTCCAAAGACCACCCGGACCGAAGTATAGTGATAGGGACACAACTCGACCCGGTCGTCAGGGAAGAACTCATCGCCTTTCTCCGGGACCACAGTTCGGTCTTCGCATGGTCCTACGAAGACATGCCGAGCATATCCCCAGAGATAGCCGTTCACCGGCTAAACTCATTACCCAACGTCCCCCCGACGAGGCAAAAGAGGAGGTCTTTCAGCCCGGCAAAATATGAGGCGATTAGAGAAGAAGTGCAGAAACTCATGGGCATAGGTTTCATCCGGGAAGTCCAGTACCCGCGCTGGCTCGCCAACGTGGTCATGGTACCGAAGAAGGCAGCCGGTCAGTGGCGTATGTGCGTGGACTTCACTAATCTAAACCGGGCGTACCCAAAGGACAGCTTCCCGCTCCCTCGGATTGATCAGCTCATTGACTCCACATCCGGCTTCAAGCTGCTCAGCTTCATGGACGCCTACGCCGGGTACAACCAGATAAGGATGCACCCGGATGATGAAGAACACACGTCATTCACAACCGACCGAGGCACCTACTGCTATAAGAGGATGCCGTACGGTCTAAAGAACGCCGGCGCCACCTACCAGCGGATGGTGAACCAAATGCTGGAACAAGAGATGGGCAAAACCGTGGAAGTTTACGTTGATGACATGTTGGTCAAAAGCTTAACTGCGGGGGCCCACGCCCGGGATTTGGCCGTGGTCATCGGTAAAATGCTCAAATTCGGAATGCGCTTGAACCCGAAGAAGTGTCTTTTCGGGATTTCAAAGGGTCTTTTTCTAGGGCACATCATCAGCCAGCGAGGGATAGAAGCCAACCCGCTGAAGGTCCAGGCAATCCTTGATATGGAAACACCAGGAGAGAGAAACCAGGTCCAGATCTTGACCGGCCGGTTGGCCGCCCTGGCCAGATTCATCTCCCGTTTAACCGATAAGTGCGTCCCGTTCTTTAAACTGCTCAAGGCACAGCAAACCAGGAAGATACTCTGGGCTGCGGAGCATGAGGCAGCGTTCCAGTCCATCAAAGCATACCTGGCTGCAGTTCCTCTTCTATCCAAACCACTGCCGGGAGAAATGTTGTACCTTTACATAGCCGCATCCGCAGCCGCCGTCTCCGCCGCTCTCGTCAGAAAGGAGGGCACGCTCGAACTTCCGGTATACTACGCGGGAAAGGGACTTACAGGAGCCGAGGGCCGGTACACCAATATAGAGAGATTGGCTCTAGCCTTGATTGTTAGTGCCAGGAAGCTCCGGCACTACTTCCAGGCTCATTCCATCACCTTATATACCAACCACCCCCTGCGGCAGATCCTGCAAAAACCAGACACCAGCGGGAGGCTCGTACGATGGGCAGTCGAATTAGGGGAGTTCGACATCACCTATGCCCCACGAACAGCCATCAAGGGACAGGCTGCTGCGGACTTCATATGTGAGCTCACCCCAATGGCGGTAGAAGACCATCCCGCCCCGCTCGAGGACGCAGGGGCAGAACAAACCGCCAAGGTCGAACCAGACCTTCCCACCGGCTGGAAACTTTACGTGGATGGCTCCGTAACCGCCAAACGGAGTGGGGCCGGGGTCATGATGACCTCACCCGATGGCCAATCGTACGAGTATGCACTACGGTTCCTTTTTACCACCTCCAATAACGCTGCCGAGTACGAGGCCCTCATAGCCGGTCTGCAACTGGCCAAGGAGCTGGGAATCTCATCCATGGACATATACAGCGACTCCAGCTTGGTAGTCAACCAGATGAACGGGGTGTTCGAGGTTAAAGATCCTCAGCTAGCCTCCTACCAGGCTTTGGCCAAAACACTGATCGGGTTCTTCCGCGGCGCCACGATCCAACATATTCCCCGGGAGGCAAATAGGCATGCAGACGCCCTTGCAAGGCTAGCAACCGGAAACTACCCTCCAGAGTACCGGAGAGCTAAAATCGAGACCCTCCAAAAGCCAAGTATAAGCAAGACCATCTCCGAAATATTCGCGGTAGAACAAGTACCACCAAGCTGGATGGACCCAATAGTCAAGTATCTGACCGACAAAACCAGCCCCCAGGATGCGGTGGAAGCCAGGAGGCTGCACCTCCGGTGTGCCCGGTATGGTCTCATTAACGGCCAATTATACCGAAGGGGCCACAGCTTCCCCCAGCTGAGGTGTGTGACTAAGGAGGCAGGAGAAGCAATCATGCGAGAGATCCACGAAGGGGTATGCGGTAATCACTCCGGCGCAAGGTCATTATCCCACAAGTCGCTCCGAGCGGGCTATTTCTGGCCCGATATGGCGGCAGTATCAAGGAAAATATCAGGCGGCTGCCACAAATGCCACATGTACGCCTCGGTACCTCGTGCCCCGGCAATCGCATTATCAATCCTGTTGGCACCTTGGCCTTTCGCACAGTGGGGATTGGACATCATTGGCCCTTTTCCCGTGGCAGTAGGACAATACAAGTACGCCATCGTGGCAGTGGATTACCAAACTAAATGGGTCGAGGCAGAACCTTTGATAAAGATCACTGAGGAACGGGTTAAGAAATTCCTGTGGAAAAACATCTACTGTAGGTTCGGGGTGCCGCAGACTATTATCACGGATAATGGGACGCAATTCAACAACGCGGATCTCATCCAGTACACAGCCTCCCTAGGGACCCGGATGCTGTTTGCCTCGGTAGCACACCCGCAGACCAACGGCCAGGCAGAAGCGGTCAATAAGATTATCAAAACTCTTCTTAAGAAGAAACTGGATGCCAAGAAGGGATGCTGGGCCGAGGAACTCCCAGTGGTATTATGGGCCATCCGGACAACGGCAGCAGAGGCAACAGGAGAGACCCCGTTCTGCTTGGCATTCGGGAGTGAAGCAGTGCTCCCTGTGGAGACTGAGATACCCAGCGGCAGGGTCGAGAATTACGACGCCGACACAAACGCCGACGGCTTACTACTCAACCTGGACCTCATCGAGGAGCGGCGCGACCGAGCGCACATGCGAAACCAAACCTACAAGCAGCGGGTCGCCCGGTACTACGATAGAAGGGTCCGGGAAAGAAAGCTACAAGTCGGCGACTGGGTCATGAGGAAGGTCCAGAAAAAGCCGTTGGCCTTGCAGCCAACATGGGAAGGACCCTACCAGATCACCGCGGCCGTAGGCCCGGCAACATTCCACTTCATAGACACTACGGGCATCTATTCCACCAGGCCGTGGAATATCGAACACCTACGCTTTTACCCTAGATAGTAGCAATCATAAAGGAACGAAAGTGTAATCGGCAAGCATTGCAATGTGCAGTTATGGCATTAAAGAAACTACACCAATTACAGGATATATGTACAGAGCAAACACCTAGCTAGCGCTCCCGGAACCCACAACCCCCGGCCCGCCACCCTTTAGCTCCCGCTCCTGCTCCCTCATCACGGCCAGGGCTATGTCTGCCTCCATCCGCTCGGCGTCGAGCCATCCTTTCTCCCGCCACTCCAGATACGCATCACTTATACCCTCCGTACGGGCCTTCTCCAGCATCTCCTCAAAATCTGGCGACTCCCGAAACTCGTCAACGGCCTTATCGGCCACTCCAGCAAGTTCGGATTCCACCAGCCTCTCCCGTCCCCGAATGACCGCCGTCATTTGGGCCTGCAGCTCCAAAACTTTTGCCTCCAACTCGACAATCCTCCCATCACGAGCGGCAAGCTGTCGGTTGGTTTCCTCTCTCTCCCGCACGAGTTCCGCGCTCAGCCGACCGCCTTCCTCCCTTTCCTTCGCAAGCTTGGCTTCCGCCACACCCACCTTAACACCCAGCTCCTCCACCCGCTTCTCCAGGACGGCGGCAGCCTCCATTCTGGGGCCGGCGACATAAAACCTCTGAGCCAGCTGCCAAAAGAAAGCAAAAGGAGCATCAGCTCATGTCACATCACGGAAGAGGACTCACAGAAAAACATTTACCCGTAGAGCTAGTCCCACGGGCTCCGCCATACTCTCGCCCGGATTTTCGGTCCAGGACCCCTCCCGATCGAGCCCCAAGGTTTCGATTATACCAGCCACAAGCCTACTAAATCCACCACCAGAGCTACGAACGGCTTCCAGTTCCTGAGTCCTTCGACCACCCGCCTCCACAGTCGGGACTATGGCTCGCTCCATCGGCCCGGCTGAGCTTGACGCCCCCGCATCAAATACCCTCGCTCTCTTTGCCGGACTTTCACTGTGACTACTTCGACGGTGCTCGGGCAAAACCACCGATTCCCTCTCCCGCGAGGTACGTACTGCCATTTGTCGCGCCACAGGTTCTGGCCCCGGTGGGCCCTCCGCCCGCACCTCCCGAATGCGGAGTGGGGAATTGTTCTCGCCGCCCAGCCGCCTCCCATAATGAGCGTCCGAGAACACTAGCGGCACCGGCCTTGCATGCTCCGTACGCTTCTGGGTAGCCACGTCAAGAACAATTTTTGCAGCCTCCTCCCCTATCTCCATCAACCTCGCTGCTATAAGCTCCTCATCCGGCTCGATAGTCTCCTCAACTTTAAGCGCGGGCCGAGGACCATTAGTAGGTTTTCTCCCCATCCCCAGCACCTCCAGCACGTTCCACCGAGTGAAATTGTAGGTGCTCCGGCTATCATGGTCCCAGCCATAAAACAAACGGAATAACCGTTGCTTCTCCAGGTTCTCCAATTCATAGGTCTGGTCCCCGATCGGTTGATATGCCCC
The DNA here is from genome assembly GCA_963682095.1 of Potentilla sterilis. Classification (NCBI taxonomy): domain Eukaryota; kingdom Viridiplantae; phylum Streptophyta; class Magnoliopsida; order Rosales; family Rosaceae; genus Potentilla; species Potentilla sterilis. Next base: position 28,312,542 of record OY821757.1, on the reverse strand, counting down.
GGGCACTTGATAACCCCTCCAGGTACGCTGCCACTTACCACCGGCCAGCACCACCGACCTCCTCCAGCCATCCAAAACCGTCGCCGGCAGATGCGTAATGGCAGCAGCATGATCCCGCGTGGCAAAATTCACGCAACCACGGCACTGGCCCTTTCTGCAGTAAGAAATCCTGTACAGCGCCCGAAATTCATTAACCGTGGGCCAGTCCATATAACTCAAACAGAACAGGCACCCAAGCCCAAGCAACTGCCTCCACTGATTGCTCGGAAGCTGGGCTGGGGAAAGATTCAGTGAGCTCAGCATGTACTGGACAAATCCCGGCAACGGCAGCGATAGTCCGTTGCGGAACTGGTCATCAAAAACAGCGACCCAGCCCGGCTCCGGATTACAGGCCAGCTTGCCAGGATGCAAGCCTCGAAGCTTAACGGAAGAGTTGATATCCCACCTCGACCGAAACTCCCTAATCTCCCTCTCGTCCATACTTCTGATTGCTTCGTCGCAGAAAATCGTCCCATCACCATCCCGCAGCTCGTGCCTCCTAGGCCCACGACCGCCACTGGCATAATGCGCAGATCTCCCAGACGCCATCAAACCTCAAAACAAAAGTTCAGTTCTGCCGAAAGATGGAAGAGGAGAGCAGAAGGCAAAGGGTAAGCAAAGTACGGCAGGAGGAAAGCAGATGAGACGATAAATAGGGCAACAACAAAGGTCAGGCAACCCCAGCCGTCGATCCCCTCCATCTCAGTCCACCCCCTGCCGACACGTGCCCACGGCATCAATAAAGGATCCCATACCATCATAACTGATGGAACTGATGGGCTCCCCCTTCATTGCATGTCAGCCACATGTCCCACCCGCAAGCAACAGTTAGTAAACAAGGAGCACGCAGCGAGGCGTCCCCTCTCCTCGCTTCACAAAGAAGGTCAACCTTCAAATCAACCCGACACCATTACGTGTCACGGTTATTTACACCGGCTGTATGCCATTTCACTGGAGGACTCACCCCGATATGGCAGACCGCCCGGTCGAGATCCGCCCAGCACTATGGCATTCCACCAGGCATGTGACATTCAACCAGCTCCGAAATATTCTACCGGATGTCATTCCCTACGCCTACGGGCAGGGACGAGCCAGCAACAACTCGAGGCTTCTAAACGCATGGGCTTTATAAACCCGGGCGAGCTTACATCTAACCAATGTACTCTTGTCCAGCAGGATAAAAACCCTGCATCACACTGAACTGTGATACCCTTGGGGATACATGGCGAGACTCGTTATCTCAACGCCACTCCACCGGGCAGATTGTCTCTCTAACACAGAGCAAGTCTCCCCGCAGGCTAACAAACCTGCACATTACCTCAACGCTTAAACAACAAAAGCTGAGAAGAGCTAGCAAGTGTTAAAACAACGCCTCAGCGCGGCCATAACACCCTTCGGGCACCTGTTGGCCTATTCCACGCACCAACAGGCCTTCCCGAAGGCTAGTCTGCAAGATTATCCGGGACTCGTTTTCGATATGGCAGGACGCCCGTCGAGCTCCCGTGAACTCCGCCTCGCACCGATATGGTTCATCCGGGACTCGTTTCGATACTTTAGGAACGCCCATTCAAGATCCAGATACTCACCTCGGTCACGCCCAATCTTTAACGCGGACTTGGGGAACTGAGTACCGGTAGGTTGGTAACCCTGCGGGTATGCAGGCCAAGAGCAAGACAGATCTTAAGTCCCCATTCAAGATTGCACTTGACCGGGAACTTGGGGGACTTGTTGACAGTAGCCAGAGAGGCTACACCAGGGCCCACAGACCCGCAGCAAGCGCACCAGGGCCCGGACCAGGACCCAGGATCGGACCACCAGCACCAGGCCTCGGGCCCCAGCGGTCTATCCTGCCTCCAGGGATCCTAGGACCAGGGACGCCCGCCTGCCAAAGAGGGCACCAGAATGTCCAAACAGAAGAGAACTAGTCCCACATCAAAGGATGAGGCCAGCCCTCACCCCCAACCACCTATATATAGACCTCAGCTACCACCATAAATAGGTAACTTGTCTCTCTCCCTGCTTACATACGTGCCCAGGTTATATATATTCCAACTATACTAACTTAGGCATCGGAGAGGTGAAGGCCGGCACGCCCGGTATTCCCCTTAGTAAGCAGGATTGCAGGAGATCGAGTCGGATTCATCAAGTATCTACTAGACCCCCGGGTTTAGGTAGAAACACAAGGGAAGAGAAAAATGCCTCAAGCTCCTTACACCGTCAAACCTGAGCATAAATCAGAAATTTTCCATTAGATAAGTCGGGCCAAGTATCCTTCAGGCTTTGCTGGAAATATAGCCAAGTGTGTCAACAGACAATTCAACAATCTGTACGGGTTGAAAAGTCATGACAATCATATCCTGCTACAACGTCTCTTCCCTATTTTCATTCGACCGTTCCTTCCCCGTCACGTTGTGGAGCCGTTAGTAGCGTTGGCAAGATTTTTCCAGAAGGTATGCACACGGGAAGTGAGAAAATCTGACCTCCGGGAAATGCAACAAGACATCGTTCATATCATGTGTAAATTTGAGATGATATTTCCTCCAAATTTTTTCGACATCATGCCTCACCTCATGATCCATCTTCCTCGGCAGTTGTTGCTTACCAGTCCTGTGCACTTCACTTGGATGTATCCGATGGAAATGTACGTATTTTACACCTTATGTTAATTTCCTCATCAATATGTGTGATATAGTGTTAATGTATTATCATAACACTTTAAAAACTTGATTTATAGGCAACTTGGACAATACGGTGGTTTTGTCCAAAACAGATCCGCACCTGAAGGATGTATAGCTGAAGCATATATTGGGCACGAGTGTGTCACCTACATGAAGCTGTATTTCGGAGCGTTACAGGAAAGCATACAGGAAGATGTACCGGCACAGTTCAATCTTTCCATACTCTCCGACGATGTTGTACTCGGTGGAAACATGCCAGTTTCCTACAAGTTGAAAGATTATGAGGTAGCCATTGCACATTGGTGGGTACTAATCAACTGTCCAGAAGTTCAGTTTTGGAAGGACATACATCTACGCTGTGAAGGAGTAGCAGGTGATCTCGATTACCACAACCAGACATTCGCAGAGTATTTCGGCCGCTGGGTACGTACCTTTAACACTATTCTATACGTGTTCATATATTATTGTGTATATTTATTCATATTTATAGTTGCTTCTGATGGTTGCAGATGGACCTTATTGAAAATGATAATCACCCAAATTGGTCGCACGAACTCAGACTTTTAGCGAGGAGGCCGGTCTATTCAAAAGTTTATGCGACGTGCAAGGTGAATGGTGTGTTATTTCGATGTGAAGACAGAGACCTCAGACTGAAAACACAAAATTCAGGGGTTATGGCACATGGTGGGGATGGTGGAGTTGACTATTACGGTGTTCTCCATTCGGTTGTGGAACTGCATTACGGGGAAGGCATGAAAGTGTACCTTTTCAAGTGTAGATGGTTTGACACACGGCCGCAGAGCATGAAAACCGATCAATACGGCATAAGTTCTGTGAACACTAGTACATCATGGTATGAGAACGACCCGTTCGTTTTAGCCACATGGGTGAAACAAGTGTTTTATCTTGATGATCTCGCCAAGGGTGACCCGTGGAAAGTAGTCAACACTATCCACCATCGCAACATTTACCGGGCGTCTACACTTGGAGTGGCTGAAGAGAACGAGGAAGGGGGCACCGCGTATCAAGAGCCCAACTCAAACGGTATTCCTGACTCCTCTTTTATTCGCCTAGACACGCCGGTGCGAATTCGACGTGAAGAGCCACTACTTGTTGATGTTGATCCAAATGAAGAAACTAACGAGGACTCTAGTGGTGAGGAAAGACATAGATTACCCCTATCGAGCAATTCAGAAACCGAAGAAGACTCATCCGATGATTCCGATTACAATTCGACGGATTAAGTAATTTAAATGATGTAATCCTTTCATTTGTAATCAACTCATTTCTAATGAACGGGCGTGGGGATGAGCCTCCCAGCTAGGCTGGGTTCCAAACCCCTTAAACAAAAATTTGAAATATGTTGACTGTTGGGTTTCTGGTTTTTTATGTTCAATTTTGGTTATATGTGAACAGGACATCGGAATAGGAGAGGTGTAAAACCACTGATTTTTTTGGTTTTTTTTTTCAGAGAATAGCCGACGAAAAATTCATTATTCGTCGGCTATACGTACAATGGCTGACGAAAAATTCTTTATTCGTCGGCCATAAGTTTTTTGAAAAATAATGGCCGACGAATAATGAATTTTTCGTCGGCTATACGTACAATGGCCGACGAAAAATTCATTATTTCGTCGGCCATAAGTTTTTTGAAAAATAATTATTTTATTTTTGACCGAAAACGACAAAAGAATAGTCGACGAGTACTAGGTTTGATTTCGTCGGCTATGATTAAAAAAAAAAACAAAAAAATTCAGCTTCCATTTTCTATCACTATCGACAAACCATTGCTTCATCCTTCAAATGCAAATGTGTCGTGAAATAAGATATGACCGAAATATTGAAATACGTCTACAGTTGAAAAATGAGCAGATTCCGACAAAATCTGTGTGCCGAATATTGCGATTAACTGTTTTTTACTGCCGTTTTCCTATGGGTAGCCTGACGGTCGGTAAATATTTTGAGGAAAATTTTTATACGATTAGTTGCGTCTCATCGATCTGAAACTATTCTCTGTTGAAGATCAGGCCAAAAAATATCATTTAGACGGGCCAATTTCCGTTTTCAAGCGTTTAGAGGTTTGACTCACCCGGTTGACCGTCTCGATCGATCCGTTAACGTCGTCAGATGTAGTTGGATTTTTTTTCACACATGTATTTAATCTAAACGGTGATATCTGACGGTTGGAATAGATTTTCCCAACTTTTAGATTCAAAATCGAAACATATGCACTAAGGTTCTTTAACTTGTTTACTAAGTGTTTAAGTGAATGTATAGTTTCAAATAGTTACTATACGTAGACTCTTCAAATGCAAATGTGTCGTGAAATAAGATATGACCGAAATATTGAAAAACGTCTACGGTTGAAAAATGAGAAGATTCCGACAAAATCTGTGTGCCGAATGATGCGGTTAGCTGTTTTTTATTTTCGTTTTCCTATGGGTAGCCTGACGGTCGGTAAATATTTTGATGAACATTTTTATACGATTAGTTGCGTCTCATCGATCTGAAACTATTCTATGTTGAAGGTCAGGCAAAAAAACGTCATTTAGACGGGCCAATTTCCGTTTTAAAGCGTTTAGAAGTTTGACTTTGCAGTTTGACCGTCTGGATCGAGCCTTTAACGTTGTCAGATGTAGTTGGATTTTTTTTCATACATGTTTTTAATTTAAACGGTGATATCTGACGGTTGGAATAGATTTTTCAAACTTTTAGATTCAAAATCGGAACATATGCACTACTGTTCCTTAACTTGTTTACTAAGTGTTTAAGTGAATGTATAGTTTCAAATAGTTACTATACGTAGACTGTTCAAATGCAAATGTGTCGTGAAATAAGATATGACCGAAATATTGAAATACGTCTACGGTTGAAAAATGAGCAGATTCGGACAAAATCTGTGTGCCGAATATTGCGGTTAACTGTTTTTTACTCCCGTTTTCCTATGGGTAGCCTAACGGTCGGTAAATATTTTGAGGAAAATTTTTATACGATTAGTCGCGTCTCATCGATTTGAAACTATTCTCTGTTGAAGATAAGGCCAGAAAACGTCATTTAGACAGGCCAATTTCCGTTTTAATTTATAGGGTTTAGAGGTTTGACTTCGTAGTTTGACCAAACGTTTAGCAGACGAAATACGAAATATTTGATTTCGTCGGCTAAACTCTTGCGATCCGCTTATTGTCCGCCGTTGGATGGCTGAGATCCAACGGCTGTGATTTTCCAAAGTATAGCCGACGAAATATTAAATTTCGTCGGCTAAACTCTAGTGATCCGCGCCTTTTCATTGTCCGCCGTTGGATGGGGGAGATCGGACGGCTGCTGAGCGCCTAAACTATAGCCGACGACATTCAAACAATAGCCGACGAGTTATATATTTCGTCGGCTATTCTTAATTATAGCCGACGAATTAAAGTATGTCGTCGGCTATGCTTAAGTATAGCCGACGAAATATTTTTAATTCGTCGGCTATACTATCGGGTATAAGTTTGTTGCAGCCGAACCCTAGCCTCCATTTGCTGCATTTTTCCAAATTCTCCATCCGATCCAGCGCCGCTCGCCTCGTCGTCCTCCTCCCTCTTCCTCCTCGAATCGGGCAACCCCCTCCTCCCTCTTGCTCCTCCAATCCGGCAGCCTCCCTCTTCCTCCTCCAATCCGGCCGGCCCTCCTCCAATCCGGCAGCCCTCCTCCAATCTGGCCGGCCCTCCTCCAATCCGGCAGCCTCCCTCTTCCTCCTCCTCCCTTCCATTTTCAAATCAGGGCAGTAAGTTTTTTTTTTTTTTTTCATTTATGTTAATTAATGTTAATTTAGATATAATTTAGGTATTTATGTTAATTTAGGTATAATTTAGGTATTTATGTTATTTTAGGTATAATTTACGTATTTATGTTAATTTAGGTATAATTTAGGTATTTATGTTAATTTAGGTATAATTTACGTATTTATGTTAATTTAGGTATAATTTACGTATTTATGTTAATTTAGGTATAATTTACGTATTTATGTTAATTTAGGTATAATTTACGTATTTATGTTAATTTAGGTAAATTTTAGGTATTTATGTTAATTTAGATAAATTTTAGGTATTTATGTTAATTTAGGTAATTGTTTTCAAATTTATTTTAATTGTATAATTTATGTGTAATTGTATAATTTATACGTATCAATTGGTTTTTTAATTATATAAATTGATAACTTAATTGTATAATTTAGCTTAATTATATATATAGCTTAATTATATTTAATTAGAATTTGTTATTTAATATAATATAATTTAATATGTTAGTATATAAATTTTATATTAAAATATGTTAGTATTATTGGTTATTATATTAATTAGAATTTGTTATTTAATATAATATAATTTAATATCAATTAATGTATTAATGCCTCGGGCTTTAGATGGCCGATGCATTAAGAAACCTATTCGGAGGCCGTCGTGGCAGCAGATCTAGAGGTTCTAGAAATTCCGGCAGTTCCGCAGACTCCGAGAGGACCGGTAGCCAGCCTGAGAGGACCACCAGCCAGCCGCGGAGGAGTGTAGATTCATCCCAGCCGCAGAGGACTGTGGATGCAGACCAGCCGCGACGGAGTGTGAGTTCTCGGCACCAGACCCTTCTCCAGGCGGGGCGGCCGTCGAGCACTTCACTTCCGCGTGTCGGTCCTTCCGTGGCTCCGAGGTTTAGTCGGCAGCTATTTCACGAGGAGATAGCTGCCGACGTTCCTCAGGTTCGTATGCCTGAGGTTCATCGGGAGCCGATGCCGAGTCCGACTCAGTCTGCTGCTGACTCGACTGAGGCTCCTACTCTCCCAAACCAGCTATTCCTCCCGTACAACATTCCGGCGATACCGGAGGTCGACTATCAGGGTGTGCCCATATGGCCTGATATGCCTCAGTACGTGAGTGCTGCGGAGGCATACCAGCAGCAGCCATTTGAGGACCCTGACCACCTTATTTCGGCGAGGAGAAAAAGGAAGTCGACAGACGAGTCATCCACTTCAGGTAACATTTGATTTTATTAATTAAATATTTTATTAAAATTAACGCATTAATATTTAATTTTATTAACCAATCGTCGTTTTTGTGATAGGGACAGCCGCTAGCAGTTCACGGAGGAATACGAGAGGTGTCATCTGTTTTGACACGCTCAAGAAAACTGTTGAGCGCAGCGGCAGGATCCAGATCAACGAACCTCCTAATCAGGAGGTTCAGGGGAAGAAAAAACGCGACTACTCGGGTTGCGTGGGGTCAGTGATTAGGGACAGAGTCCCTATGTTGTGGACCCGGTGGGCTGATGTGCCCCAAGAGATCAAGAAGGAGGTGAACAACGCCGCGTCGGTGAGTAATTTAAAAAATTTAATTTATTTATCGTAATATTTAATAACTTTCGGTATTATTACAATTGTAAAACTAATAAAATATTATGTTTCAGACATTCTTCGAGATTGCCGAACACAGGCGGGATTGGGCGGACACCCAGCAGAACTCGAGGTACGTTTGTTTTTATGATATTATAATTATCTTATAATTATTAATATTTTATGATATTAATAATATTTCTAATGCACTTTTGTTTTTTTCGTAGGTTCAAAGAGTGGAAGAACGAGCTGCGTTCCCACTATAACGAATACGACTACCTTGGTCGTATGGGTACTCCCAGGGAGTTCATGTTCCGGGAGTACGAGTGGCGTTGGTTGAAGACAGTAGACTTCAACAACTCAGTTATGCAGGTAAATACTAAACTTCAGTAAAAATGTTTATTTTGTTAAAATTTTAATTATTAGTTTAATTATTTTATAATTATTACACTAATATTTTTTGATGCATTTTTCTAATATTTTATTATTTGTTTGAAGCAACGTTCTCGGATAAACTCTGAGAACCGCCGCCGGAACACAACCCCCCATCATGCTGGTTCACGGCCGTTTGCACAATATCAGGAGGAGGCGCTCAGAGATCATCCTGATAGCAACCCGTACGTGGAGACGTTCAAGATCGCTTATCCACAAGCGACAGAACAGCTCGTAAGTCGTTCATTACAATTTTAAAATTTTAATTATTAATTTTACTTAATTATATATTTGTTATAATATTAATTTTTTTTCCCGTCCACTTAGGAGAGGGTCAACCGGGCCGAAGAAGAGGTGTTCCAGCAAGTAGTTCGGGAGACACAACCGAACATTTCCGAGGCAGATCTGGAAGAAGCCATGCGCCATGTCGACCGGTCCAGTGTCCAAACGGCAGCGAGGATGTTCGACGCAGCCTTCCCAAACCGGACAAACAACTTCTACTGCTGGGGTTTGGGAAGTTCTGGATTAGGGCTTCTGAAGACCACTAAGGGTGGTCAAAAGAAGGGAGGCGGGGAGAGCCAGCATATGAGGGGGGAAGTGCAGCGATTGGCCGCAGAATTGGCGACCTCGTCCCAGACAGTACAGGAGCTGCGCCGCAGCACACAACAGTATCAGGAGGAGATGCGCCGCAGAACACAGCAGTATCAGGAGGAGATGCGCCGCAGATCACAGCAGTATCAGTTGGATATGGTCGGTTGGCATGCCGAATGCGAAAGAATTCGGCAACACAACTACGACGGCCAACAAACCTGGTGGTATGAGATGTTCGCGGCACAACAACAAGGCCTTCCACCCCCGCTCCCGTTTCAGCGGTTAGCGGAACCTCCAATGCCTCAACCTCCCGAGTTCGGTCACCAGGATGACGAGCCTGATGGAGAGCAGGATGCTGGGGATGACCTGCTGGACTTTAGTGGCTTAGGTGATGATTAGGGTTTAGGGTTTATGTATATTAGAACGAATTTAATAAAAATGGTATTTAGACGTATTTCTTGTTGGTGCAAATGCATGGACTGTTTTTGTGATTTGCAGGTTGCTTGGAATGGTAATTTAGAAAATAATTTAATTTTGTTTTCCCCAAATGTAAGAATAGCCGACGATTTTGGCATTATTTCGTCGGCTATAATAACTATAGCCGACGAATTTTACCTATTTTCGTCGGCTATAAGTTGTATAGCCGACGAAATTTGTATTATTTCGTCGGCTATAACTAATTAATGCCTATTAAATATTAATATATTTCGAGAAAATAGCCGACGAAAATTTACAGAATCGTCGGCTATTGTTTTCAACCAATAGCCGACGAAAATTTATTAATTCGTCGGCTATTGGTTGTTAACAATAGCCGACGAATTAATAAATTTTCGTCGGCTATACTTACTGAATTTCGTCGGCCATACTCGAAAATACCCGACGAAATTCGTCGGCAATTTGTCCCAGGTTTGGCCGACGAAAAATATTTTCGTCGGTAAAGTCGTCGGCCATACTCTACTATAGCCGACGAATTCGTTTTTTTCGTCGGCCATTAGTATAGCCGACGGGGTTGTTCCGACGACGTATAGCCGACGAAAATTTCGTCGGCAAATAGTATAGCCGACAAAAAATAGCCATAGCCGACGAAATTTTTTTCGTCGGCCATACTTTCGGATCTGGTAGTGAAGCGATCAAGCCTTACAGAATGAGCGATAAGCATTGGAAATTGCTGTTGTGGCATAAGAGGACACATGTGGTGATGCCCCATGTCCCTGTGAAGGGTGGGACGGCACGACGTGCGGCGTAAAGGCCGCGTCCTCATCCGCCAGGTGCGCGGCCCCGAAAACCTGTGAAGGGGAGGGGCGGGGGGGGGTTGGGGCGGTGGCGAGTGTAGCGTTAAGGCCACGACCTTGCGGGGAGCTTGGCTCCTGCGTACATCACGATGTTGAGTCGCGGTAAGAGGTTCTTCCAATCGCTTTTTCGACTTGAAAAATGGATGTCCATGGGAGTTCTTTAAAATCCGGATCATCATATCACGGCTAGGGTGGCCTAGTCGAGCATGCCAAAGCTTATAATCATTAGTGTCACAAAAATTATCAGTGACAGCATATGATTCGAAGACACGGGCTGTAGTGAGATATAAGCCATTGTTTTCAATGCACGGCATCTTCTCTAAGATACGGCGGCGGCCGCGTTCTTGAGAATTAATGCATAAGTATTCTTCACCATTCTCAGCATAGGTATCTAAGTGATAACCGTTGGCACGGATATCCTTAAAACTCAGCAGGGTTTGATTTGTTCTCGGCGCATAGAGAGCATCAATGACATTGATAACGGTATCATTTGGTAACATAAATTCAGCGGTTCCTCGCCCTTTGACAACCGGCGAGGTACCTATCAATGTTATCATAGATGAACGATACGACATTAAATCCGTAAACAACTGCCTATTCCTTAGAATAGTGTGGGTAGTTCCACTATCTGCTAGACACTCAACTTCTCCACGGGACATCTACAAAGAGAAGAAAATTTTGATTAGTTTCTCGGGAGAACAGTCTAATCACTATGCCGTAGGATAGATAAAGAAAGGGGAATAAATCCCATCGAGTGTATCACATGGCATTTGGACATTATAACGTCGACTTAAGTCGGAAAATGCAAGGTTGAATGTTATATAATTAAGCAATCATCATCAGAAACCAAAATGAAACCGAGGTTGCGCACATTGTGGTGTTGATCGAACACCTTTGGTAACTGGAATAAAACGAGGACAAGCCTCTTAGGATTGGTGTTAAAACACCTCTCGGGCTGCACACCAGCCGAAGCTGTGGATGTCAAAGACATGGTGTCGTGGCACCAGAGTGTGGCAGATGCCAAGCCTACTCCACCTTAATGGGCCGATGGCGGCCCGTTCGTCTCTCTTTTTTTTGTTTTTTTTTTATTTAGGGATTGAGCGTAGGTGGGATTATACGTCCAAAATATAGAGCCTATGTGACCCAAAGGTGGCGTCACAAGAACCACATGAGTTGTTAATACACGAACCTGATTGCATAAAAACATAAAATTTCTCACAGTATGGGAAAACAGAGAAATTTTATTAAATGCCAACTTGAATACATCAACTTCTAAATCTAAAATAAACAGACTAACAAGAGTCATAAAAACATGGCGAATGCCATTACAGTACTTGATAAACTAGAAAAGTCAAATACACAGACTAATCAAAATCCGGGACATCAAGAGTTTGTGGTTGCGCCTTTGGAGAGTCCACATGATGAGCATAATTTGCGTCAATCATCTCGTCCTCAGCATAATTGCTTTCTTCAGACAGAAATCTCTTGTACTTCTTGTAGGCATTTAACATCTCCTTACTAGCTCGACAATCGCGATGGTAGTGTTTGGAGGAACCACACTTGTAGCACGGAGCAAATTGGGCATTCCGGTCATTGCTATGAGGTCTAGGAGGGTTTGGTACCGGGCCTAGACGCGGTCCGTGGCCGGTCCGGCCTCCCCCTGAAGGTGGTGCGGCTGCGCCACCTTCTCGCCTCCAAGTGTTGGAGCGTCGTGTCACTTTGTTTCCAGCATTCTGATGTCTTCCACGTATCGAATTGTACGGGGCATTGCGGCCTTTATTTTTCTGCTTTGAAGCCTTTCCATAATGAGCCTGTGGTATTGGAATTGGTTTTGTACCAACAGGTCTCTGGCTACTATTGAGCCTAATCTCAGAATGACGCTCTTTTTTAGCCAATATTGCCACAAGGTCAGCGAATGTCCTGATTCTTCCTTCATCAACTGAGATTTTATATTGATGTCCAAGGACATCGTAGGCCATGGGGAATGTATTAAATGTCTTCTCCAGAAGATCTTTATCGGTTTTGATGACGCCAACCGTGCCAAGATCCGCCTGTAGACTACTCATATCCTGATTGTATTTGTCTACTTTGTCATAATCCGAGAAACGGATTTGTTCCCATTTAAGGGTGAGCTCTGAAAGAAGCATGTCATGAACATTGTTAAATCGCTGCTGGAGCGTGTCCCATAAAATTTTTGGATCTTTTACCGACAAATATTGTCGCTTCAGAGTCAGGTGGATATGGCGTCTCAAATACATGAGGGCCTGAGCCTTGGCATGGTCCCCAAAAGGGGTGGTGGCGGCTGCATCAGTTAGAAGGGCTGGAAAGCCTTTGCTTTGGAAAGCAATTTCAACATCGGAAACCCATCGATGGTAGTCTTTGCCTTGAAGATCCAAGATCTCAAAATCAAGGCGTGACAGTGACGACGACGACATCTACAAGAGAATAGAACGTCGGATTAGTATCACTTTAAACAGATACTATCAAGTATATATTGGAATTAGAAGGGATATATTCGGTCACATAAGTGATTTTTTTTTTCGATGCATAAGCATTGATGTATAAACCGGCGACATCATATCGCACCTTCAAACAGTGGCGTACTCAGACATCCACATAAGCATCTCTTTTTCTTTTAATTCCCTTTAAACGTGATTCCCCCAGGACCATCCCTTAAAACTGCGACTGTAGGGGTGATGAATTCCCCATTCTAGGTCTCATCGGCGATTTAAGAATGGCTAGAATCGGAGTAGAAGAAAGACTAATAGCGCCCGATATAATATATATATAGTTCAAAAGCAGGAACTTTTATAAAAAGTTTACCTTTTGATCAAAGGAACGAGAGCGTAAAACTTGTTCTTCGACTCTTGTTTGGTTCTCGAGCCTCTTCCTACGCGAGTAATTTGGAGGAGCTATCTTGAAAAATTGATGGCGAGTGAACGTGCGGGCGAGCGAGCGGGCTTGGCGAGCGAGCAGGCTGGCGAGCGAGCAGGCTGGCGAGCGGGCTTGGCAAGCGAGCGGACTTGGCGAGCGAGCAGGCTGGCGAGCGGGCTTGGCAAGCGAGCGGACTTGGCGAGCGAGCAGGCTGGCGAGCGGGCTTGGCGAGCAGGCTTGCAAGTGGGCTTGGCGAGCGAGAGGGCTTGGCGAGCGGGCGGGCTTGGCGAGCGAGCGGGCTTGGCGAGCGGGCGGGCTTGGCGAGCGGGCTTGCAGGCGGCCGAGCAAGGGCTGCGGCCTAGGAGAGACCGAGAAAAAGGGGGGGGGGCACGGGTCCCGAGGAAGGAGGTGCGGCAGACGAAAAGGATGGAGGAGGAGGAAAAAAAAATTATTAGGGTTTTTCTAGGGCTCAAGGAGGTCACGTGCTGATAACGTGTTCAAGGAGAAATTATAATAGGGAGAACTCTATGTTTATTGATTGATAGAGAGGCCTTTATATAGGCATTACAATAAGTATCCCGATAAATCAGAGATTCCTTATCTATTATAGAATCAACTATATTAGTCTAATTAGGTTAAGACACATCCAGGAAGTTACGGAAATAACCTTCCTACAACACTATTTTTATTTTTGCTCAATTTTCTTGGTGTCTAATTTGCCCTTCTAATTAATGAAAAGTTAAATTAAATTCTTCCCTTAATCTTAGGTAGTTAGTTTCCATATATATTTGGAAATTTGGAATAAATCAATTTCATCCATGAATATCTCATTATTTTAAATTCATAATAGTGACTTCAATGTGTGTGTTTGTATATATATATATATATATATATATATATATATATATATATATATATATATATATATATATATATATATATAGCCCTTCCACTAAGGGATCCCTTATTTTGTCCATTTTAAGGGATCGGTTATTAGACCAACTTGTTGATCACATTTTCACATCTCCACCGTTCAATTACTAGGTTTATATGTGTAGATCATTGTTGTAAATTTTTAGCCAAAATGGTGATCGTTAAAGTGTCTAACTAAATGAAATCAATGGACGTATGAAATCTGTCAAAGCTGAACCGTTCATGTTTTTATTTGTAAATTTCAATTTTGAATGCTCTAATGAATATCAAATGGAATGAAAATTTCCAGATATGATCTACTCATATAAACATGAAAGTTGAACGGTGAAAATGTTAATATGTGATCGAAAAGTAGGTTAAATGATCGATCCCAAATGGACATAATGAGGGATCCCTTAGTAAAAGGGGCCTATATATATATATTCATCACAAAACTAACATTTTGTAATGCTTTTGAAGTTCTTGTTCTTGTTCTCCTTAATAGGTTTTTTCTTTCCAAATAGCATTCACATATGTTTTTGGTGTCTCTCTACAGCTTCCTCTAACTTTTTAATAGTTAGCTTGGTTGTTTCGAATCTAGTAGTATAGCTAGGATATAGGGAGTTAGTAAGACGAAGATTATATGAAAAATTCATACGAAGTCATACAATGTTCTATACGACAAATGCTTCTTATCGTGAGGTACACATCTTGTTGTTCGATCAATTACCTTTTTTTTCTTCTTCGTTTTAGATATATTGTTACATTAATCCACTATAAGAGGTATACTATTTTTGTTTTGTACGAGAATCATAAGTGTATATACTATAAAATCTAATAAAGATATATATTATAATTCCTCAATAAGAGGTAGAATATATTTTTCTTGCACTAGAATCATAGGTATACATACTAAAAAATTTAACAAAGAGGTATGATACATCAAATTATAGGTAAACACTTGTATGTAAGATATAATTTCTTGATGTGAAGCTTTATAACAAACGCTTATAATTCTTAGGTTGTAACTAAAAGATATACTTATTAGTTAGGTTAAAAACTTAAACTTCTACCTTTAAGTTAGGTTACAAATAGATGAATGTTAAAGAAAAATTAGTGCAAAACGCTACAGATAACACCTATCAATTTTTATGTTTCAATATAAATTTTACCTGTAAGATAGAAATTTTAAATTACCAAAACATAAGTTTCACATCATTTTCTACCTTATATCTAAACATATTTGAAAAAATAATTTATTTTATAATTTAGCAATAATGATGAGTTAAAGAAAAACTGTCAAAATCACAAGAAATCTACAATTAAGGTATTAGGATCATTCAATACTAAAAGTTGACTAATCATATTTAAATAGTGGCAATACGTAATTTTTGTTAAAATAAAAGGCCATCTATTATCTATCTTAGTAATATTTTTATGTAAATTGAAATTAAATTATACGTTATGTTGAAAATGGGTGAAAAACAAAATCCCCCTACTTTTTATCAGAAACTGTAAAGTCCGTGAAACTTTCACTTGCATCTTCTTTTATGGTCTTAGAGAATGAGAACAACATGTGTAGTTCTTGAAGCATCCATATATTTAGCTATCTGGTAAATCACAGTTACAAGCACAAAGCACATGTAGTTAAGGCAACAAATTAGATGCTTTAACTATTGTTACTTTTCTTCGTTTAATTGCAGGTTCTTGGTATTATATTGAAAATCTGAATGAGGTGATTGTTGAGGACCTCGCAGATAGTTCTGACACTCCTCGCTCTGACTGCTACACCATCAATGGACAACCAGGAGATTTCGGCCTATACCCAAATGGTATTTGACCTTATGTCAATTAAGAGAATGAATGAGTTATGTAGTGATTGTCATAATATGTCTGAAACTGTAGAGACTTAAGAACAAACGCACTACAACTGGAATTGAATGCAATAATCTTTTGTTGACAAAATTTGGCTCTTATAGCCATTTACAATGAAAACAGAAAACGCAAAACAAGTTTCACGTTAGCTAACTCTTAGCAACGTATTTGACTAACAGAACAACTAATTCAAAGATAACATCCCTAAATACAATGCTTTATTAAACAGAATGAAAGACCAAGTAAAACTCTTGGACTAAGTAAAACTCATGACTCCTTATGACAGACTCTTCATACCCTCCCTTAAACTAACCACAAAATGTAGTTAGTTTATAGTTGCTCTGCACAGACTCCCAGCATCTTTCTGAGCTTTTGAAATGCCTCCAACTTCAGTGGTTTAGTCATCACATCTGCCACCTGCTCTTGTGTGCCGCAATGAATCAACTTTATCTCACCATCCTTTGTAAGGTCTCTCAAAAAATGAAAACGCACTCTAATGTGCTTGCTTCTTCCATGCATAATAGGATTCTTTGAGAGCTTGATTGTTGAGCTATTATCACACATAATGGTAGTGCAACCTTCCTGCTTGTAGCTCAGCTCCTTTAACACCATTCTCATCCAAATTGATTGACACGCACACGCACAAGCAGCTACAAACTCTGCTTCAGTTGTTGAGAGGGTCACAATAGGCTGTTTTTTGGACATCCATGATACTGCACCCGATCCTAGCATAAACACATAACCAGATGTGCTTTTGGAGTCTTCAACATCACCTTCACTGCTCCTTTTTGTAAACAGGGTCTGCTCACATGGACACTTCTTGAAACCTTCAGTGTTAAAGTGAGCCTCAATTCGACTAAACCAAGCTCGTGGAGCTTGTTTTAGGCCGTATAAGGCTTTTTGTAGCTTGTAAACCTTATGTTCACTTCCTTTCTTCACATACCCCATCGGCTGATCCACATATACATCTTCACTGAGCTCTCCATGGAGGAACGCTGATTTAACATCCAACTGGTATATTGTCCAACTCCTTTGTGCTGCAAGTCCCACTATCATTCTCACTGTATCCATACGAGCCACAGGAGCAAATACTTCAGTAAAATCAATTCCTTTTTTCTGAGAGTACCCCTTCACTACCAACCTAGCTTTAAACTTGTCCACTTCTCCATGCTCATTCAACTTCGTTTTGTAAACCCATTTGACACCAATGGTTTTTGCTCCAGCTGGCAGATTAGTGAGTTTCCATGTCTGATTCTTGGTAATGGAATTAATCTCGTTGTCCATAGCCTTTCTCCATTTCTCTTCCTTCACAGCATCTTCGAATAAAATAGGATCGTCACAGCATCTTGTACCATATACACTGCTTCCTCCTCACTCAAACCTTTACCACTCACATAATCTCTCGTCCAGAATGGTGCCTTTCTATTTCTCCTTTCAACTATACTACCCTCTCCTACTTCTCTATTCTCAGTGTCCCTAGCTTTCTCAACTTCCTCAACTTCCTCACTAGTATTTCTAGTACCCTGAATTTCATCACTACCTTCAACAACATTGTTTTCATCACCCCTATTTTCTTCATCATTTTCTTCCTCACTAACATCATCGTCATCTCCCCACACTAATTCTGAAAGAATTTGCTCATTATAGTCTTCACCCCAATCCCATTGCCTATCTTCCTCAAAAATAACATCTTTACTTACAACCACTCTCTTTTTCTTAGGATCAAAAAGCCTATAACCTTTAGACTCTTCAATGACTCCCAACAAAATACAAGGAAAACTTTTATCATCCAATTTACCTCGTTTTGCTTCTGGAATGTGAACATGTGCAACACATCCCCAAACTCGAAAGTGATTAACAGATGGTTTGATTCCACTCCATGCTTCTTGTTGTGTGACATTCTTCACAGCTAAGGTAGCTAGGACATCGGTTTAATACATAGAAAGTCCAATTAACTGCTTCCGGCCAGAAAAGTTTTGGAATTTTCTTAGCAGATAACATTGAACGTACCATGCATGTTCATCATTGTTCTGTTCTTCCTCTCGGCAACGCCATTTTGATGTGGTGTATATGCAGTGGTGAGTTGTCTCTTGATCCCTTGCTCCTTACAAAATTCATCAAACTTGTGTGATGTGAATTCACCTCCTCTGTCTGTCCTAAGACATTTGATAGCTGCTTCTGCTTCTTTCTCCACCAACTTCTTGAAAATCTTAAAACAATCTAGTGCTTCTGACTTCTCAGACAAGAGATACATCCATGATTTACGACTAAAGTCATCAATAAAACATAAAGTATACCTCTTGCCACTGTTGGAAGTAGGTTTAATTGGTCCACAAATATCCGCATGTATCAGTTCCAAAACCTTAATTACTTGCCCGCCACACATTCCTTTTCGGGATAGCATTCCTATGTTGCTTGCCAGTGAAGCAATCGGTGCAGACAACTTTTGAGGCTCCAAACTGAGGCAAACCATGCACCATTTTTCTGAACTGTAATGTCTTTAGACCCTTGTAACTTAAATGTCCATACCTTTGATGCCATAGTTAAGTCAAATCTGAGGAGCTTGTGAGGAGGCACTCTTCCAATTGAGAATGAGGGAATGGAGAAGTTGTGGCTTCGTTGAAAAGAATGAACATGCGATTAGCACTCATTTGGGTGTGCACTATCAGACCTCTTTGCGGATGATAAATATGGCAAGCTCCATTTTGAATCAAAATAGCTAGGCCCCTTTCCTGAAGCTGTCCAACACTCAAAAGGTTGTTCCCAAGGTCTGGAACATAATAAACATCTCCAACAACAAATTTAACACCATTAAACACAAGTTTCACACTTCCCTTCCCTGCTACCTCCATTCTAGTGTTGTTTCCGCATTTAACTGAGTGTTTAGGACCAAATTCCAGACTTGAGAACATACCTCTATCACCACACATATGGTTCGAACACCCAGAATCAATGAACCAAGCATCACTTCTCTTTACCTTATGCATCTCCACATACGCCATCAGGACCAGCTCATCTTCCTCATCAAGTTCTGCATAATTGGCCTCCTTATTCCACTTTGGACATTCATACTGAAAATGTCCAAGGTTGTGACACTTGTAACATTCCACGTTTGCTTTAGTGAAGGACTGCCGTCCTCTCCCACGACCTCTTCCTCTGAAGGTTGCTCTGCCTCGACTTCTCCCACCTGTTTGATCTTCTACCTTCAACACCTGATCAGATTCTCTATTCACCCTTCTGAACTTTTGCTCATGAACCACAAGTGAGCTTTGCAACTCATCAATTGAGATGGTATTTGTATCTTTTGATTCCTCTATAGAGACCACCACATATGTAAATCTCTCAGTCAGTGTTCTCAGGATCTTCTCTACGATCATCGAGTCTGGCAGTACCTCACCGTTGCTTCTCATTTTATTGGCAATAACCATGACCCTAGCGAAATACTCTGTGATTGTTTCGCTTTCCTTCATCTCCAACACCTCAAAATCTCTTCTTAAAGATTGTAGAAGAGACTTTTTGACTTGATCATTCCCACCAAACTTCCTCTTTAGTGAGTCCCAAATAATTTTGGAAGTGCGTCTATCCAAAATCTGTTCGAAAGTCACTCTGTCGATGGCTTGATAGAGATAGTGTTTCACCTTGTGATCCTTGGTCCTTGCATTCTCCAATTGCTCTTGTTGTGTTTCAGACAACACAGTTCCCAATCGTGGTTCCTCGAATCCATTCTCCACGAGACTCCATAATCCCTTCGATCTGAGTAGATTTTCCATCAACTCACTCCAATGATCATAGTGAATACCATCGAAGTGAGAGATTTTTGCCATACCCTTATCTTCACTCATCTCTCTGTGTTTCACTCCTTTTGTTTCTCTCTAAGCTGCAGCTTTTCTCTGTCTCAGGCCCCAATGGGGCTCTGATACCAGTTTGTAGAGAACTTAAGAACAAACGCACTACAACTGGAATTGAATGCAATAATCTTTTGTTGAACAAACTTGGCTCTTATAGCCATTTACAATGAAAACAGAAAGCGCAAAACAAGTTTCACGTTAGCTAACTCTTAGCAACGTATTTGACTAACAGAACAACTAATTCAAAGATAACATCCCTAAATACAAGGCTTTATTAAACAGAATGAAAGACCAAGTAAAACTCATGACTCCTTACGACAGACTCTTCAGAAACTGAATGTCTGAGGCTGTGTGTGAAACAGTGAATAATAACATGAATATAGTATAAAATAACACGTTAAGAATTCTTGGACTGAATCAATATATATCTTACTCTTTAAATTTGGGAAGAGATCTACCATTGATGTTTCTTCATGAAACAAAGTATATATGATTGGAATTTCAATTTCATTCACCAGATGCCACAAGAAATATTTGCAGTTTTCTGACATATGCATTATCATGTTCTGTCTTCTAATTCGATTGATGTTATTTAAGTAACATTATGCGAATTAATATTTCTGATATAATCATTATAATGTCATCATTTCATTGCAGACAGTACGTATCGCTGGCAAGTAGAATATGGCAAGACGTATCTTCTTCGCCTGGTTAGTGCAGTTATGAATGCAGAGCTCTACTTTGCGATTGCTGAGCATACCCTCACTGTTGTTGGTTTGGATGGATCATATGTTAAACCGATTGTGACAGATAATATCATGATTTCCCCCGGACAGACCATGGATATTCTGGTCACAGCTAATCAGTCTCTTGGTCGATATTACATGGCTGCTAGACAATTTGATAGTGTTAGTCCAGATGATCAAAGCTATGACAAATCAAATGTTACAGCAATTCTGGAGTATAAAGGCAATTACACAACCCCAGCTTACCCTATTTATCCGAGTACCCTTCCTTCCTATGAGGATTTACTACCTGCAATAGAATTTACAAACCAAATCAAGAGCTTAGCAAGCAAAGACCACCCAATAAATGTGCCGTTGAATATAACTACCAAAATGTACATAGCAGTTGAGATGGATAGTGGTTATGTGATTGACGGTTCTGATAATGCCACAGATTCTCTTACTGCAAGTTTAAACAATATAAGCTGGGTCAATCCGACTACAGATGTGCTACTTGCCTACTACAGGTATATACTTTCTTCAATCTTTTTGTTCCTTGAAGGATTGTGATAATGCCTTTAGTTTTTGCCATTAGGCTCTATTGCAGTATGACAGTATCATTATAATCTTTTTGATCAGCGTATCATTAGAATTTAGATATGTGTTTGGAAATTTCATATATAATGCATCACTGCATAATCTTAGATGAAGAATTCAAAATACAAGTGCAATGACATTATGTCCACACCACATGTTTATGCAGGAACATGAGTGGGTTTTCTGCCTCAGACTTCCCCAATTTTCCACCAAATTTCTATGACTTTGTGAGTGAAGATTTGCCTGATACTGAGGTAACTTTTAAGGCAACCAAGGTCAAGGTGTTAGAGTACAATGAAGAGGTGGAAATAGTGTTTCAGGGTACCAATACAATTGATGCATCAGAGAATCATCCAATGCACTTGCATGGCAATAGCATTTATTTAGTTGGATCAGGTTTTGGAAATTTTAACAACGTGACTGATCCTCAAAGCTACAATTTGGTTGATCCACCGAAGATGACAACTCTTTCGGTCCCAATGAAAGGATGGGCTGCAATCAGGTTCAAAGCAAATAATCCTGGTATGCTCCGTTTACGTTTATTTTCGATTTTTGTTACATACGAAGTATATGCATGCATTATTTACTGTGGATGATTCTTGCAGGGGTTTGGTTATGGCACTGTCATTTGGACCGACATTTCAGTTGGGGCATGAGCTTTGTGATGATAGTGAAAGATGGAGGCACACCGAAGACGAGCATGCGAGAACCACCTCCTTACATGCCTCCCTGCACTGATTCACCAACCATCAGGCTTCGACCTTCCCACAAATTCAGCAGGACGGGTAAATTAATTTGAAATCATATTCACTAGGACCATCTATATACTGCTGTACTGAGTCCATATAGCATCAGAAAAGTTTTACCTAGTATTTACCTACAAACTATCAATATCTATCACTATATTTTGTGGGTTGGCGGATATTCATACTCTGTCACAACTACTTGTCAAGTTGTGAAACAAGTTCATTTTAATCTAGTGATTGCTATATCCCAAAACACCTAGCCAAGTCATTCGAAGAACTTGTATTTTAATACACCAATCGGATTCTTGAAATTAGGGGGATTGATTTGATGTCTCTAGCGACCAATCGTTAATAGGAAATGTTGGTAAAAAGGGAAGATTGGAAAGGCGCAATCTTACAGGAACTGGGGAAAGGCGGCAGACATAGTTGGTTTATTAAAATGGCTCATTACATGACTCTACACTCGATGGATTTGATCGGAGGTTCCAGGTTTGAAATGAAAATCATAAGAAAGAATTCAAAAGTCCCACTGGAAATGTAGGACGAAGTTGGGGAGGGTGGTCGGAATGTCCAGCAGAACGTACGCTAAAACCAAATGCCCGGGAAAGTTGGTTGATTTGGTTTTTGAGAAAGTTAGTTGCGTCGTATCTTCAAACCTATCATCCCAAGAGAAGGATAGGAAGCCCCTTTTCGAAAAAAAAGAAAGAAGGATAGGAAGTTTCTGATGGATGGCCATTAATCCTTATTGGTTTTCCTTGGAAATGGTAGAACGTCAATGTGTAATTGCCTTGGAGAAGGGTAATTAACCTCACATCCATCTCGTTTTCCCGCTACATGCTCAATCTGAGGTTATTTAGAGCCATATTTTTCCCATCTAACAATTTCTTATAGTTGAACTCGACGTAAGCCTGCCTTTGCCAATGAAAATATAGAAAATGACCATTTAGTGCTAATTTGACCTCCTCATTACCCATTTTAATAACCATCTTATTTTTCTCCATATTGAACATAATAAGGTAACAACTTTATTACCCATTTGAACAAATCTTTTTCAACCTTAGTACAATTTTAATTTTTTTCTTCCTTTTTTGTCCTTCTGTCTTATCTAACAGATTTTTAAATTATAATGTGTTGAGAAAGTGGAAGATAAATAAACTTTGCCGAAATGTCACCCAACTCCGCCGGCCTCCCATGGCCGGTCGCCGGAGCCTTGTCGCCGGATTCCGGTTACCAAATTTTTTTCCCCGGAATTATATATATTTTTTTTCGTCGGGTTTTTTTTTTTCAATATTAAATTATTGACTCTGACTTTAAGCATGTTATTGACTCTCAGTAATCAGATTACTGACCCCCAGTAAGCATATACAGATTCCAGATTTCCAGTAATCATGTTACTGACCCCCAGTAATCAGGTTACTGGGGGTCAGTAATTAGGTTACTGACCCCCAGTAAGCAATTTCCATATTCCAGATTTTTAGTAATCAAGTTACTGACCCTCAGTTATCAGGTTATTAATGGTTACTGGGGGTCAGTAATCAGGTTACTAGGGGTCAGTAATCAGGTTACTGACTCCCAATAACCACTAATAAGAAATTACTGACCATTAGTAATCATGTTACTGACCCCCAGTAATCAGGTTATTAGTGGTTACTGGGGGTCAGTAATACAAAGGTGAAGAAGAATAAGACGATGAATAAGAATACAAAAGTCTACAAAAGTCTGCTACACGGCTCCGACCAAGACGCCGGACCCAGGGCGCTATTTAACAGTCAGGATTTTTTTTACATTTTACATTGTTACATACGTGGTTAAACAACTCCAAGAACAACACTACAAACAACTACAATATCTTCACTCATGTGAATCACAAAAAGGAAATCAGCAATGAAAACCCAAGACAGATCTGTCACTCACAGCAATAGAGACTCTACACCCGGACTTGGCCTCCGCGTGGTGGGTAAAAAAATGCATGACCCGAACACGACCCGCCATATGGAGCCTCGACTCAATCTCCCAATCAGCCGCGAAACCTGCTAAGCCCATCACCAAGCTCAGGGGAGCCCAGTGGGCCGGAGTAGAGGAGCTGGAGGGTGGAGTCGTAGTGGCGGAAGGCGGCGCGATTGGGGTTGCGGACGGCGACGAATTGGGAGAAGTTGAAGTTGACGATGGAGTTAAGGAGAGAATGGGGGATCTGATCGATCTCTGAAAATAGTAGCTGCTGCGGTTGGGGTTGCAGACTATTGCTGCTGCGGTTGGGATCTCGGAAGGCGGCGCGGTTGGGGTTGCGGACTGCTGCTGCTGCTCTCGATGCAGCTAGCTGTAGCTGCTGCTTGGTAATTTTGGGGGTTAGGGTTTGTTAGAGGATGCGGGAAAACACAGAGAGAGAGAGAGAGAGAGAGAGAGAGAGAGAGAGAGAGAGAGAGAGAGAGAGAGAGAGAGAGAGAGAGAGAGAGAGAGAGATGGTTTTAGTATAGGGTTGTTAGGTAATTTTCCTAAGATTTATTGATATGGGATATAAACATTGGAATGGACAATTTTTAATCTTTTTTTGTACAAGTGGTCTTTTTCCCATGAAAATATGGCGTTACAAATAAATAGAAAACGTCTGATATAATTGAAATAATGAAACAATAATCAATTTGGCTAAAGAATTTTCATTTGAACTCAAGGTTTTTAGGAATCATACTTGTAGTCTTATCAATGAGATAGCCGCCTGGTCTTTGATTGTCAAGCCGTACATCCATTCTAAACTAAAAGTTCTGAAGGCATGCGCAGGGATTTTTTTATTTTTTTTAGAATGAAAATACTTTTATTCTAAGAAAAAACGATTACATAACTTGGAAAATTTCGGTGGTAGAAGTAGACAAGAGGATGAGGCTAGCTAGATTGAGTGACAGCCTTAGAGGTTATTACGACTAATGAGAAAATGAAGGCCACGTAAAATAAAATAAAAATGAGCAAATATGTGCTTACGGTTGAGTGATTGAGTCTAGATATAATATGCTAATTGTCATTAAATTTAATGGACAATTATTAGAGTAAAACTGAGACTAAAATTTGAGTTGTCACGGATCCGTCCCAAATATATAATGTGTAAGAACTATATTTGTCTTAATCTCTCATAAAATCTGTGAGAGATTTGTGCATTGATCTCTCACAAATCTGTGCTACGTGCTTGTTTAAATCTCACAATAACCTCTCCCAAACACAAAATCGATAATTGAAACTAGAAAACAAGTCAACAGGGAATAGGCACCATGATTCTAAACATCGATTAGTAATACATCTGCACCATGATTCTCATGCTTAATTTAGAAATAACAAAAATGTTATTTGTTTGTGCTAGCAGGTAGTTAATTAAGCATGTTTTACAAAACTAGGGGCATGTCCGCATGTGTACATATCTACGTATTTAAATACATATATAATATCAGAGCAACTTCTCATCATGACCTTATAACTTCTATGTATGTTCTTCAGCAAAATAATACTAAATTTTACACCCATGCATTAAAGGGATACTAATAAACTAATTAAGAACTAAAAATCTCGATCACATGTCTTGGATCATTTTTAATTTCCACCTAATCTGCAACGAGCTTTCAAACTCTTATATGTCGTTCAGCTCAACCTAACTTAAGCAGTAGTCAAACTCACACCCGAATAAATATGGCTAGCGGTAGGAAACACTGTTAGCTCAAAACGCACTTCTGATAGAGCTGACTACGTACTGGCCGGTTCTTAGTTCATCTTCAAGTTTGGGTGTGATGAAGATGGCTGTCTTGCCTGGTTTTCTGGGTGCTTTGCTTCTGTTGTCTCTCGCTGTTCTTTGCATCGTTGAAGCCAATGTCCATTACCACGACTTTGTTGTAAGTTTTACTCTCTCTCTCTCTCTCTCTCTGTCTCTCTCTCTCAACGGAAACTGATAACAACTTTGGTGTTGCAATGGACGAATGTAGTTGAAGGAGAAGAACTTTACAAGGTTATGCAGCACCAAGAGCATGCTGGTAGTGAATGATATGCTACCGGGGCCGGTGATTCGGGTGCAGAAAGGAGACACCGCCTACATCAATGTTCAAAATCAAGGAGATTATGATTTAACTA
Source organism: Potentilla sterilis (assembly GCA_963682095.1). Taxonomy (NCBI): domain Eukaryota; kingdom Viridiplantae; phylum Streptophyta; class Magnoliopsida; order Rosales; family Rosaceae; genus Potentilla; species Potentilla sterilis. Next base: position 28,286,470 of record OY821757.1, on the reverse strand, counting down.
TCCACTGGTAAATTAAATGATTTTTATGCATGCTTTCCTTTGAAATTGAGAGACTGGTGCAGTGAAAATATACTGTAAATTCTGCTGTGTAGGCATGGAGTACATCAACCAAGAAACCCATGGTCCGACGGTCCTGAGTACATAACACAGTGTCCCATTGAAGCTGGATCAAATTTTACCTATGAGGTTATATTTTCTGATGAGGAAGGAACACTTTGGTGGCACGCTCACAGTGATTGGACCCGATCTAGTGTGCATGGTTCCATTATTGTTATGCCCCTGAATGAAACTGGCTTTCCATTTCCTGAACCTGATGGAGAAGAAATTATTGTCTTCGGTACGTAAATTACATATCTGAATTAGTATTTTCACTGCATTTTCAATTTTGGTCATGTTTGCTTTGTTCGAGTAGGCAGCTTCGTTTATTTAGTCATTTGTTTTGTGTTATGACATTCTTCGAGTAAAAACCCTTCAATTAGATAGGGGATTTCACTACAACTAATTGCATTAACGGGACTATACAAAGTTAGTTAGCTCAAGTTAGTTACTTGATATAATGGTTACATATGCGTTCTTATACTGTTGGTCACTAAAATATCATGGTGGCTTATATTTGAGAATTTTCTAGGTCAGTGTCTAAATGGTCAAAGATAGATTTTTAGGTACCGATTATTAGTAATACTACAGTAAACAATATCTATATAACAAGGATAGATCTTTATAGGTTTTTATTACTTATTATTATTTGCTCTGGACAAATCCTTTATAGTCATTCATTAGTTGAGATTAAATCATCACAAGTCATTTTTTAAGTGTTCAAGGCCGGCCTCCAATGCTCATACAGTAGAAGTAGAACTAGCCATCTATGTACGTATCAGTGTATTCATGTATTTGTACCAACTTAAGTAATGTACCACCGTTTGATACCAACTTAAGGTCCTAATGTGCTTCTACTTGCAGGATCTTGGTATTTAGATGATGTAAACGAGGTAGTCGCCGAGGCCCTTGCAGATGGTGATGACACTCCTCGCTCTGATTGCTACACCATCAATAGCCAACCTGGAGATTTCTTCGCATGCTCTAATGGTATATCTCAAACTGAAAATGGATTAGATGCTAAATTGGAAGTAAACTATCTAGCATACCATATCTGATATAATTAATATCAATTTGTCATGCAGATAGTACCCATCGCTGGGAAGTCGAGTATGGGAAAACCTATATTCTTCGCATGGTTAATGCAGTGATGAATGCAGAGCTTTACTTTGCTATTGCTGATCATAATCTCACTGTTGTTGGTATGGATGGATCATATGTCAAACCTATCATCACAAACTTTACCATGATTGCTCCTGGACAAACCATGGATATCTTGGTCACAGCCAACCAGCCTCTTGGCAGGTACTACATGGCTGCTAGACAATATGACAATGTCAGGCCAGATGTTACCGACTACGACACGTCAAATGTGACAGCAATTCTCGAGTATAAAGGCAACTACACACCCCCAGAACTGCCAATTTTTCCGAGCAGCCTCCCTACATATGAGGATTTGTATTCTGCAGTAAGCTTCTCAAGCCGTATTAAGAGCTTGGCAAGCGCAGAGCACCCAATAAATGTGCCGCAGAACCTAACTACCAGAATGTATATAACAACTGAGATGAACGTGGTTACATTTACCAATGGTACCGATGAGAGAACTGGTCTTGCTTCCAGTTTAAACAATGTTAGCTGGATTAATCCATCAACAGATGTGCTGCTTGCCTACTACAGGTAATTATTTTTTCAGTGTTTTTGTACTTTGAATGATAATGGTTTTGTGGTATATTTGCTCTAACCAAATACGGTTTAAGTTGTTTCTGGTTTTCCTAATAAGGCTTTATTACACTATGAGCCTATGAGGGAATTATTAGAAGGCATAATATTAGTGGAATCCTTGAACTTTGAAAATGACATATGCATAAACATGTTATAATGCAGGAATACAAGTGGGTTTTATACCTCAGACTTTCCAGATTATCCACCGGTTTTCTTTGACTTTGTGGCCGAGGGTTTGCCGGATAGTGTTGCTACAACTGTCCAAGGAACAAAGGTCAAGGTGTTAGAGTACAATGAAGAGGTGGAAATAGTGTTTCAGGGAACTGACGTATTAGATGCATCAGAGGATCATCCAATGCATATGCATGGTTATAGCTATTATGTAGTTGGGACAGGTTTTGGAAATTTCGACAATGAAACAGACCCCAAATCGTATAATTTGGTTGATCCACCAAAAATGAACACTGTTACAGTCCCAAAGAAAGGATGGGTTGCTATCAGATTCAAAGCCAGTAATCCAGGTAAGTTTCTTTGGAATATGAAGATTCATTGGTTTTGGTTACCCTGTAGTTGGCAATGTTGACTCACTCTGGAAATATTGTTTGCAGGTGTTTGGTTTTGGCACTGTCATTTCGACCGACATCTCAGTTGGGGTATGAACACTGTGATGATAGTGAAAGATGGAGGCACCCCAGAGACGAGCATTCGGAAACCACCTGCATACATGCCTCCCTGTACTGATGCACCAACCATCAGGCAGAAACCATTTCATCATACGTCCGGCAGGAAAAGTAAATAGATTATGAATCTGATACAACCCAATTAGCTATATTAAATAAAACGACACAGAGAGACCGATGAAATCAAATATTTACATCAATATTGGGTTTTGCCTGAGCCATTGATTTTGTACATTTGGAGTTGTACTAGGACTTGAGTCTAAAACATATGTTTCAAGTAGTGAAAGAACATTATGGTTCTATATTAGTGGTGAACTCAAACAGCTGGTTCTATATTATTGATCATGCATTTGAGTTTTGGATATATATGATTCAAAATCCAAGACAAATAGAAAATAGAAATAGAAAAGGAGGGTTTCAGCCAAAGGTCTTTTAGGGACTTTTCATATGTGTCATGTATTGCACCTTTCTCTTGTACCTTATTTCTTTGTGATATCCACTTGGATTTTATAAAAGTAAAATGAAAATTGGTCTACTCATTTCATTGATAATCCTATTCATATAGGGTGAGTATTACAACGGTAATAGTAAATACATTTATGACAAATGATTGATCTTTTTAGTTACATGTATTGAATGCTAACTACATAGTTCTCTCTCGTTAGTTACATTGATGATAGGAGTATAAAATGCGACGTTCTTAATATGTTATACTCTTCAATTATACTTTGTTTAACCCTTATTACCTTAGAATCGAGTCATAAAATCGAGTCATGAGTATTTGGTAGAGTTACAAAGAAATCGTGCTAAGTTTAGTTAAAACGTACAAAATTGTCAAAGTAGCCGATTTAGAACTTAGGAGATGTTTCGTTGAATCTGTAATGCCTCGACTTTATATATGATAGAATTTTCTTCTCTTATGAGTAGTATATACATTGATGATTGAGCAATGGAAAGAATTAGAGTAAATGGAGCTAAAGAAGCTATCGAGAATTGCTATGCAAAATCGGATCCAGTAAGTTCCAGGAATTTCCTGGGCACATCACTCGATTTCCAGAATTTCTCCAGAATAGCTCATTTGGATCTAGATGGCGTGCCATACATGCATGAAAAGATCTCTAAGTCTAGTTTTGACAGGACCCGAACCAGATTTCACCCCGAAATCCGGATCAGATCCTGCGGGGACCACCTTAAGAGAGATTTTACCGAAAAATCGGCATGACCTCTCTTAAAATGGACAACCCTCACCTGTCAAAAACACAAAACACTTCTATAAAATCCACTCTGACTCTAGGAGCCACCTGCTCCCCCAGAATTCCAACAACTTCTCAACACAGAAGTAGAATCACTTTTAGAACCTCTACAATTTATCAGAGCATTCTACATAAAGTAACTAAGGATACAACATCAAAGGATTAAAAGATCCTACCGAGCGGAAGCAATACTGACGTTGACTATGCCTCGACCTGAGTATCTTTGACCTCAACTACTAGTCTGCACACTGGGCATTTTAAAACGAAGGGCCCAGGGGAAAGTAATTTAAAAACGTCAGAGTGAGTGGATAAAAATAAAATAATTTCAACTAATACTTTTAGTTAAAGACATTATATCACTTTCCCACATTTTCATACTAATCGGAAAATCACAATGCATGCATATGTATATATAAGCGTACCACATTTTATGAAAAACTCTATTAAAACAACTCAGATAAACAAAACTCCTTTGTTTATATATATATATATATATAAAATCATAACCATTTGAAAATCAACTTATAATACATCTCGATCAATCTCTTTGGTCATATAAAATCCCAGTCCACTGGTTCGGGAATCTATGAAATACCGAAAGCCTCATAAAGGAAATATTCCCGAAACTAGATAATATAAAAATATAGAAATCTTAATCCACTGCTTCGGGAATCTATCAAAAGCTGAAAATCTCATAAATGAAATATTCCCGAAGCCACATCATATAATCGTATAAAAATCTCAATCACGTCATATAATAATATAAAAATCTCAATCGACTGATGCGGGAATTTATTAAAACTGAAAGCTTCACAGAGGAAGTATTCCCGCAATCACAGTGAAAAACATCCTCATGACCAAATCCCATTGGTCATGCAACAGGGAAATATCTACCCACCACTGGAGCCTCGTCAGGCTCTGGTCCGAGAGTCCTATTGACTCCCCCCGTGTCTAAGTCTACTACCTAGACACGTCACCGCCTCAATATATACCACCCTACGTCGACCACCGAGCGTGAATCTGACCTATATGGTCAAGTCGTCACCTCGCGTGGGATGAGGCTCCGCTAGCTAGCATCAATATAATAATAACGTGGACCCTCGTGTGGTGAAAACAAATCTCGAAATACATTTCCCCTGATAAATCATCAACCATCTGAGGCTCATAATCACATAACAATATTCTAGCCTCCAGATATAACCATGAATCCCCGGAAAATCAACATGCCGTAAAATCAAAAATACCCGGCAAATCACCATGCCGTAAAATCAAATCAAATATACTTAAATCCCATCGACATGTCTCGCATGTCAGAAAAATCATAATTAATAAAATCAACAAAATCCCCGGAATTTCATTCCGGTCTACTGATTAACATACTCAAAATATTTCGAAAATATAAAACCACATGGAAATCTCATTTCCCAAGGAAATAGCAAAATCCAATATAAATATCATTACTGTCGATAAAACAAAACCATATATTCCTTAATATATCTTTTTCTTTTTCTCATATAATCTTTCATTTTTTAAAAGAAATTTCATTTCAATTAAAATAATCATGCATGCATTTGTTTTAAAAATAAAAATCCACTCACAGTCTTTTCCGAGCTGGTAGCCGTTTCGGCTCTCGTCCCGTCGAGTACCCTCTCGACCTGTCACATGGGCGAAATCGTAAATTTCTAAACCTCGGAAAACAAATATAAAACCCAAACCACGGACGTCCTCGTTCGTCCGAATTATCCCCACTTCTATTTTATTTCCGGTATTAGAATTTCGTCTCAAATACCGAAACGATCTATAACCAAATTTACTCTGGACACCCACACCGTGTCCGATCAATTCCTTTTCTAGTAAATTCGTCATAAAACCCTTTTAATCAGCTTTTAACCCTTTTACGGTAAGTCAACAGTCAAAACTACTGGTCAAACAGTAATTATTTCAGGTCAAATAGTAATTTTGAAAGTCAAACAGTAAATGGTTAAAATCCAATTACTATTTACTGTTACTGTTTACTGTTTACCTTTTTACTTTTACTAATTACTGTTTACTGTTTACTTTTACTGTTTTACCATTTACTTTTCACCTTTTACCGTTTTACCTTTTCACTTTTTACCACATCACTGTTCATCTTCTTCCTCAAGCCGCCGGAATAGTGGCGCCACCGCCACCGCCGCCGGTAGCGCTGCCGCAGGAGGCCGAAACTACCTCCATTCGGCTCCAAATTCACCCAAAAGGATCACTACCACCTCAGGACCTCCTTTCCGCCGCCCTTGCCGCCCCAAAATAGCTTCAGCCGCCGCAAACGGCGGCCGACGCGGCGGCCCGAATTCCTCAAACTCCATTTTCTCCAAAAATCAACCAATCGAACCACAAATTACATTCAATCGACTCCAATCATCGTCCTAAACTCAATTCTAACCTCCAATTTCATCAAAAACTTCAAAATCACAACCTCCAACAAAAATCACCAAAAACCCTAAAATTTTCAAAATCTAATTCCTCCTTACCTGCTACGAATCGGCTCAATTCCTTTCGTAGGATTGACGTGTGGGTCGAGGCCTTCGATTCCCGACCGGAATCGGGCCGAACCATGGCCGGAGGAGGGAGAACCACCCGATCGGGGTCGGTGCTTCTCGGACTGTGCACGGCCAAACGGCGGCGATTCGTCGTGAATCACCACCACCGGCGTGACGAGGGAGTCGAGACGGTCCGAACGCGGTGCCAGGTGGAGGGCGAACCGGAGTCGGGGGAGAGGAGAGAGAAAGGGAAGGAGAAAAGAAAAAGAAGAAAAAGAAAAAAAAAAAGAGATTTCCCTTTCGGGAAATTTTCTCCCGGCTATTTATACTCGTCCAAAATCGGCAAGTTTCGGTTTCCACGTCACAACTTTCTCGTACCAACTCCAAATAAATCATGCCGCGTGTCCACGAACTCGTTTTGACGACTCCTATTTCGTCGCAAAATAAAATCCTCGGTCAGGTCAACTTATTTAAAAGTCAACCTTTTGAATTTTCTGAATCGTAACAATTCTCGAGGAGTAAAAGTACACGTGACACTGTAAAAAGGTAATTCCACATTCGGGTCGTATCAAGTTTCCACAGAAATTGGAATCGCATCAATAACTATTTTCTGGAGGAACTGATGCTCGATTGAAGACACAAAGGTCAATCAGCCGAGAAGAAATCAAGTTTCGGACAAAAAGAGATGCAGTCCCTGTTGATAGGCTGCAGTGCCAGCCTCGACAATTTGCAGCCTGACCCTCGCTTTGTCGCGCATCCTGACACTCGCACTGCCCAGCTGTATCTGATACAGGTTTAGGCGTACCCGAGACGTATCCCAGGCGTATCCGCCGAGGTTTGGCCTATGTCACCTCGTGTCTGATATGGACACCCATACTGTCGAGAAGTGCCGGCATTGACACTACCGCTGTCGAGAAGCTGATGCACATCTGCGCAGAAGCCATGCTGCACATGCCGAGGCCCAGCCCTGCCCAACCTTGCCCATGCGTTGCCCGTGTCATGCCGAGTACTAGCCATGAAGAACATGCACACACACTGTCGACAGCCCTCGTTGGAAAGCCTTCAAATTACCCTCGCCAGACTCAAAAGCCAATTAGCTTCGCTGCCGAGAATCTGCTGCGCATGCAGCTGCCGAGGGGATCATGCCGATCCTGCCGAGAAAACCCGGAAGTTGCCGAGAAGGGTCCAAGAAGGCTGCAAGGAGATAAAGTCGTGTCCTAGGTGTGACCTACAGCTGCAAGGAAAGAAAGGAGCATGCATAGCATGTGCAACTAACCCTAGGCTGGTCAAAAGAAGAATGCCTAGTCCAACTAGGGAATGGAAAACCTAGTCTAAATCAGTTTGGGAAAACTCTCCCAAACCGTGCCCTCTTCTCCCTATATATAGAGGCCGGCTGCATCTTCTCAAATAATCTCATCTTTTGCACAAGTACTAGCCAAAAGCTCTACCAAGTCTCTAAAGCACCAAACACCAAATACTTAGCCGAATCCCACACCACCACCATCCAAAGTTTCGTCCCCTACTCTGCTCACTGCCGTGCATCTTCACCACATCTCAAGGGGTCTTCAAAGGTTCTTAAAGTGTGATCTGATCCCCTATGGCTACTGTATTTGTTCTAGTTTGTGTGTATTGTATGAACTTGATTCGATTCTTACTTTTTATTAAACTTTTATATGACCCGATTGTATTATTGATGTTTGTATCATGGTTTTGTGATTTTAACTTGTAAATTTCGTTTGTTTGATAACTATGACAGTGGTATTAGAATGCATGTGTAGGACTTAAAATCGGTTAGAACTAAGGTGAGGCCATAAAAATCGATACTTAGTCTTGTCTTGAACAAAATCTAGGTATTAGGTTTAATGTGCTAGAGTTACAATAAACTAAGTTGACGTATGATTGCTTTGATTTGTTGTGCTCACTTAGAGTGGTTAACCTTAGGACTTGCATGTTAATAAGAAGATTGACAACCTTACTTGTTTACTTGTCTATGATTATAGACTCTTGTGCTCAATGTTACGAGTTGTATAATAGTAACATCAACTTTAGGATCACTTTGCGAATAGCTAGATCTTAAAACATTAGAAGTCTCTTCAACTAGGTAAAATCGGAATACGTACTAGTTGTAATCGAAACTTGTTTGAGTCTTAAGCATGCTAAATACTTGTTTCTTACTTTCTTTCATACGTGTTTACTTGGTAAAGAGTCTTTTGTGTGAATTACTTGGCGTGAAAGATGATGATCACTTGTATATAGTAGTTTTAGGTTTTAATTTCGTGTCTTAGGTCATTAGGGCAGTAGCACTGCCGATCCACCTTTCAACCCCCATTCGTGTGTTTTAATGTATATATGTGTGAATATGTGTTTCTAACCTTTAACATGTCAGGTACCCTTAATCCCTGGACTGAACGATCCCTACTTGCTTTATACTACTAACGTCTTTTGTAGGGTTATTATTGCATGCGTGCTTCAGCACTCGTTAATTTTTGGCGCCGTTGCCGGGAATTATAAAAGCTTGATATGTTTATATATTGTTTTGTAAATTTTTCGTGTTATTGTAATTATTTTGTTGGAAGTTTTGTTGTAAAGTAGAAATATGTTTCGGCATGTAGAGTTTAAATTTCCGAAAATTATATGTTGTTGCCGAATGTGCTTTGATGTAATAACTTAGTTAAATTGCTAGGAGGCTTAGAGGATTATTTGTGTTGAGTTTGCTTTGAGTTTTGAGGGGAAGAGGATTAGGTAAGGTCACTTTTGTTGATATTATCCTTAACCCTTCATGTTATCTTTCGAGGTTCCTAACTGAGTAAGGGGCAAAAGGTTCGCCTATCAGTGTGTGTTGGCCCGACTTAGACTCAAAGGTTTGTCAAATTAGATCTCAGAGGCCCACAAACTGTTTTCTATTCTCTTTTGAAGAGGGGCGATAGGGGATTTGTCCTCCGTGGTTACCAACAAATGAGTCTTGCCTTGAGATATTTTTGGATGACACGCCTAGCCTTCTGAAATCACGGAACTTTGTGTCTAGACGATTGCACCTAGGCCGCACGTCCACCGAGCTTCAAAACTTAGAGTGAATTCGGCATGAGTGAACCTTGAGGCTTGAAACAAAACGTTTGTGTGGTTCGAACTCTCGAAGTATATCGGATAAAGCATGATACTACCGGGGGCTGCACTAGTCTATTGCACCGTTATCTCCTCTGCTCCACGCTTTGAGAGTTTGAACGAACTTAAAAGCAATTAGACTTAGAAATTTCGACATCACCATAAAATTTTCGTGTATTTTTGCTCTTCTTGCTGTGTGTATATCTCTTCTTTGTCGTGTGTATATAACTTGAAATTGTTTGAAATTTGTTTAAAATTGCCAATGTCGTGGCTTGTAATTGCCTTGCATATTCTTGTCTTCTATTTGTCTTCAATGATTCTAACTTGCTTCTCGTTGAACTATTCAGGATAATGCATGTCCGAACCTAATCTTTGGACAAGAGATAATCGAGGACGCTTGCAACGAATCAACGAAGAACACACGCTCGCCATAGCAACACCGTTACCCCCAACCGAACCATCACTTAGCTCGGCATCATCACCATCACCACCTTCTAGCCCTAGTTCGGCCCCTCTAGTTACTTTATCGTGTAACCTTAACATAGAGGGACCCTAATTTGAAGCCTTTGCCGAGCCTTCCTTCCAAGATTTCATTTTCAACTTTCCCGAGCCACCAATCATGACTTCGATCCGTGCTCAAAATGGTCATGTCACCGGAGGAAGAACCGCACCCGCGAACATCACTTTCCCTCCATGTGCAACCGGAAAGAGTGGGGAGTTTGAATTGAAGAGTGGATTTCTCCACCAATTGAGACCATATCACGACTTGGCGGGAGAGGATCCGAATAAGCATCTTCAGTGGTTCAATTTTACCACCGAAGGTATGTGCCCTACAAGTGCCGACATTCAGCACTTCAAGATGAAGGCTTTTTCGTTTTCTCTTGAGGATCAAGCCAATGAGTGGCTATTTGAGGTGCCAACTAGTCGTATCACATCGTGGGAGACGATGGTGAATGTGTTTCTACTCAAGTATTATCCGGCATCTCGTATCACTGATTTGAGGAAGCAAATCACGAGCATAAGGCAACGAGGAGATGAAATGTTCTCTGACTATTACAAGAGGTATAAAACCCTCGTTGCTTCATGTCCATCTCATGGCATTAGAGAGGGGCTACTTCTTCAGTATTTCTATGAGGGCTTGCGTCTCATGGAGAGGAAGTTTCTAGATTCGGCGGCTCAAGGATCTTTCCTTGAGCTTGATCCTACACCGGCCAAGAACTTGTTGGAGATTCGAGCATTGAATAGTCAACAATTTGGCATGTCGCGAGACAATGTCTTGAAGCACAAAGTGAATGAGACTACATCAAGTTCAGCATTGGAGAATAAGGTAGACAAGCTCTCGGATATGGTAGCAAGTCTCATGCGAGGAAAGAGAGCAAAAGTGTGTGGAGTTTGTGCCAAGAATCATGAAACCGACCAATGCCCTCAAGTTGGATCGAATGAGGGGTATGAGGATGTCAACGCCATCGGTTTTCAAGGAGGACAAAAGTTCAGCAACTTCAATCCGAGGTTCAACGATCATCCGAACTTTAGATGGTCAAACAATGACAACGTCCAAAGGCCACCTAATACAACTCCATACCAACCAAGAGCACCATATGTGCCGAGAGCACCCTTTCAGCCGAACCAAGGAACTTTTGTGCCGAACCAACAAGCACCAAATCAAGCCATGCAATCGAACAACCAAGCCTTGCCGTTTCAACCTATGCCGAACCAAGCTCAAGTCGCACCAAGCAACCCCAACTATGATGCATTAATTCAATCTCTTTCGAGTGCAACTCAAGTATTGCTCGCGGGACAACAAACGCACTCGAAAGACATAGCCGAGTGAAAGACTCAAATGGGGCAAGTCGTGGACTTCATGGGAAAGATCACTGAGCAAGGAAAGCTTCCGGGTGGAGTTATTAAAAATCCGGACCATGAGCATGCCAAAGTCATCACAACACGTAGTGGAAGAGTGTTGAATGAGCCACGAGCTAAAATTCCGAAGAAAGTTACTTTCGGACATATTTTAGATGAAGAAAGCAATATCGGCAGCCTTCCTGCCGATACTGAGCACGCTGCTGATACTGATAACGTTGTCGATGCTGCACGCCAAGCTGTGCGCAGCCTTGCCGATGCCCCAGCGCGCAGCCCTGCCGATACCCCTGTCGAGGCTACTGCCGAGAAGGCTGCAGCCGAGCGAGCTGCCAAGAAAGCTGCAATGAAGAAAAATGACACGGAGAAAAATCCCACAACATCATTGAAGGAGAGTGTGCCGATCAAAGCCAACAAGGGAGGGGAGCCAAACTCGTGCATTCCCTTCCCTTCTCGATTTGCAAAGTCTAAAAAGCATAAGTTCGAAGAGGAAGTGTCAGATATTTTCCAGAAGGTGGAAGTGAACATCCCATTGTTGGAGTGTATAAGGCAAGTGCCTAAGTATGCAAAGTTCCTCAAGGAGCTTTGTACGACAAGGAGACATACAAGGGAGACTCGTGTGGTAACTATGAGCGAAACGGTGTCGGCCGTTATTCAAAGGAAGTTGCCACCAAAGATGAAAGATCCGGGGAGCTTCAATGTGCCATGTGTGATCGGCAACACTAGGTTCGATGATGTCATGCCACTCAATGTGTATCAAACGTTGGGTATAGGGCCTCTCAAGAAGGACAATGTCATCATTCAACTTGCAGATCGATCAAGTAAGTATCCGGAGGGCTATGTCGAGGACGTGCTTGTGCAAGTGAACCATCTAATTTTTCCGGCCGATTTCTATGTGGTAGAGATGGAAGACTCACCGGTCAATAGCACTCAACTATTGCTTGGCCGGCCATTCATGAGGACGGCACGCACCAAGATTGATGTTGCGGAAGGCAACTTGACGATGGAGTTTGATGGTAAGGTAATTTAGTTCAATGTTTTTGACGCCATGAAGTATCCGGTTGTCAAGGAGGAAAAGTGCCGAGCTATTGATGTTATTGAGGAGGTCGAGCGAGTCATGTCAACCTCACTCGACGCATAGCAACAAACCATAGAGCAAGGGGCAGGATTTGACAAGAAGGGAGAACGAATCACGCAAGAAGAAGAAGAGAAACTTGAGCCATGCTTAAGGGAAGTGGTTGCCGAATTCAATGCAGCCCCACGGTTTGAGAAAGGTTCGTTCTTGTCGATCCCTAATGCCACAACAAAATTTTGTCCAAGTGTGGAGGAGGCCCCAAAGTTGGAACTAAAAGAACTCCCTAGTAATTTGAAGTATGTTTATCTTGGAGAGGAGGACACTTTACCAGTTATTGTGTCTTCAAAGCTTATTGAGAAGCAAGAGGAAGAGTTAGTAAGTGTGCTTAAGAAGTATAAAACCGCTATAGGTTGGACCTTGGCGGACATCAAGGGAATAAGCCCTACAACATGTGTTCATCGAATATTGCTTGAAGAAGGAGCGAAGCCAACAAGAGAGGGTCAAAGACGTTTGCACCCCCCCATGATGAAGGTAGTGAAAGAAGAAATCATCAAACTTTGATTGTGGGGTGATTTATTCAATCTCGAATAGCAAGTGGGTCTTACCGGTGCAAGTAGTACCAAAGAAGAGTGGTGTAACGGTTGTGAAAAATGAGAAGAATGAGCTTGTGCCTCAAAGACTTAAACCGGCCATCGTATGTGCATCGACTATAGGAAGCTCAACGCAACAACAAGGAAGGATCACATTTGCCGTTCATGGATCAAATGCTCGAAAGGTTAGCCGGCCATGAGTTTTATTCTTTTCTTGATGGTTATAGTGGCTACAACCAAATCATGATACATCTGGACGATCAAGAAAAGACTACTTTCACTTGTCCATTCGGCACCTTTGCTTATAGGAGGATGCCATTCGGCCTATGCAATGCTCTCGGGACGTTTCAAAGATGTACGTATGCTATCTTCTCGGATTTTATTGAAGATATAATCGAAGTCTTCATGGATGACTTTGGCGTTTATGGAAGTAATTTCGATACTTGCTTGAAGAACTTGGAGAAGATATTGGAGCGTTGTGTAGAGACCAACCTTGTGCTTAATTGGGAGAAGTGTCACTTCATGGTCACACAAGGCATCGTTCTTGGTCATATTATTTCGGCCAAAGGTATTGAGGTAGACCAAGCCAAAGTGCAGCTAATTCCACACTTGTCTTCGCCAAAGAATGTGAGAGACGTGAGATCTTTCCTTGGACATGCCGGTTTCTATCGAAGATTTATCAAAGATTTTTCCAAGGATGCAAAACCGATGAGTGAGCTTCTACAAAAAGATATGCCGTTTGTGTGGAGTGATACATGTGAGCAAGCCTTTGCTCGGTTAAAAGAGAAACTATGCTCGGCCCCTATTCTAGTCACACCAAATTGGGATGAGCCATTCAAACTAATGTGTGATGCTAGTGACTATGCAATGGGAGCCGTGCTCGGCCAAAGGGTGGACAAGAAGCCTTGTGCGATTTATTATGCTTCAAGAACTCTCAATGATGCTCAACTCAACTATTCAAAAACCGAGAAAGAACTCTTGGGGGTAATTTTCTCTTTGGAAAAGTTTCGATCATATCTTTTGAATTCCAAAGTCATTGTGTATAGTGATCCTGCCGCCTTGAGATATCTCATGACAAAGAAGGATGCAAAGCCAAGACTCATTCGATGGATTCTCTTACTTCAAAAATTCGACATAGAGATTAAGGACAAGAAAGGAAGTGAGAATATTGTAGCCGACCATTTGAGCTGAATTGTGAAAGACGAAGACGAGCTACAACTTCTTGAGACATTCCCGGATGAGCAACTATTTCGGCTTGATGCAACACAAGAACCTTGGTATGCTGACATTGCAAATTACCTTGCAATTCGACACTTCCCAAAGGGCATGCCGAGCCACCTCAAGAACAAGATCAAAAAGCAAGCTCGACACTACTTATGGGATGAGCCGTGTTTATAGAAGCAATGTAGTGACCAAGTTATTCGACGGTGCGTATCGGAAGAAGAGGATCGCTCCATCCTTGCCTTTTGTCATAGCGAAGCATGTGCAGGACACTTTGGACCAAAGAAGACGGCTTTGAAGGTATTAAGTTGCAGATTCTTTTGGTAAACACTTTTCAAAAACGCACACACAATGTGCATGACATGTGACCGGTGTCAAAGGGTCGGCAATATAGGGCCAAGGGACCAAATGCCGCTCACCCCCATCATTAAGGTGGAAATCTTCGACTTATGGGGCATCGACTTCATGGGACCGTTTTCATCAAGCAAAGCCTTCCTCTACATCTTGCTTGCGGTTGATTATGTGTCGAAGTGAGTTGAAGCAAAAGCCACACGCACCAATGATTCCAAAGTGGTTGCCGAATTCATCAAGACCAACATCTTCTCACGTTTTGGAGTTCCAAGAGTCTTGGTAAGTGATGGAGGCTCCCACTTTTGCAACCGAACCATTGAGGCACTAATGAAGAAGTATGACATCACACACAAGGTATCTACACCTTATCATCCTCAAACAAGTGGCATGGCCGAGGTAAGCAATCGAGAGATCAAACAAATACTAGAGAAAACCGTTGGACCTTCAAGAAGGGATTGGAGTGATCTTCTCGATGATGCTTTGTGGGCATATAGGACTGCTTACAAGACACCAATAGGTATGTCACCTTTTCGGTTAACTTATGGCAAAGCATGTCACTTACCGGTGGAGCTAGAGCACAAAGCATGGTGGGCCGTTCAAGCTTTCAACATGGATATAGATTCAGCCAGCATTCATAGGAAGCTTTAATTCAACGAACTTGAATAAATACGTAATAAAGCTTATGATGCTGCATGGATTTACAAGGTGAAGACAAAAGCCTACCATGACAAAATGATTCGAGGGAAGAAGTTTGAAGTGGGACAAAAGGTTCTCGTATTTAACACAAGACTTAGACTTTTTCCGGGCAAGCTACGCTCACGATGGGTTGGACCTTACACAGTCACTCAAGTATTTTCACATGGGAAGTAATCAATGAGGCTTCGGGAGATACCTTCAAATTTAATGGACATCGCCTCAAGCCTTACTATGAGTCATTCGAAGAACATACCACCGAAGTGACTCACGGTTGAAGACACATCGAGTATGCAGCCAGTCATTGAGCGCTCAGCTGTAGCCCAGATTCTACTCGCAGCCTCTGCCGACATTGCCGCAATGACAGCCAACGCTGCGCAGAGCCTGCCGATAGAGCCTATGCACACTGCCGATAACGCTGCCGAGCAGCCCTTCACTTCCGATACTGCCTAAAGTGCTGTCGATAATTCCTCGCAGCCTGACACCGAAGTCCTTGCCAATGTTGATGTTGTGTAGACTCCCGATGACACCAACGCTGCGCAACCTTGCGCATGCGTTTTCGATACTACTGAGATGCCACTGAACGACGCTGCCGAGAGCCCAGTCCTGCAGCCTGCCGAGGCTGCAGCGCAGCCTGTGCTGCCACATGCATATCTTGCCGATACTGCCGATAACGCCCATCATGATGTTGATGCCAATGACATTTTCAACAGCCACCTCATTGATATCCTCACAGCCGAGTTAAGCTATTTGAGCAACGAGTGAACACATGATGCACGAGTTTAGGCTAAAGGATTATAAAACACATAAGCGCTACATGGGAGGCAACCCATGTCGACTATGAAAAACGAAGGAGCCATCGACGAGTGTTTGAATTCTCTAACCTTTCTCTTTTTCATTAGTTTGTGATGCTATGATTGGAATATGTTAGACTATATTTCTATGCTTACATTGAGGACAATGTAATTTTCTAAGTGTGGGGTGGGATTATATGTTTCGTGTTTGCTTTCTAGCATAGTTTTTATTGCTTTGAGTCATATTGAAAAGTACAAAAGAAGAAAAGTCAGAAAAAGATCACACAAAAATAGTGTTTATTTATATGTTTCGTGTCTTAGGCTGCCCCTAAAGTACTCAATGATGTTTTTCTCCTCTTTGCATACATAGATGATAGTTGTGCATACTTTAGAATTGTGAGTTTCATGGATAATGTGCATTGGTAGAAGCATGTAAGACTTGTGGATTAATAAAGCATGCATGTTTTAGCTAGTTTGTTTCCATAACAACCTTGAGAGCTTTAGAGCCAAATTTCTTTCTTCATGAGTGTCAAAATTCTGAAAATTTCGAGCATGCTAGTATATGAACCTCGTTATTCTTTGTTTATTCAATGATTATGTGCCATAGCTTTTTAATGAACTCTAGAATGGTAGAACTTACTCTTGATGATTTTCAAAATGTTTTTATCATAAAAATACCTTGATTTTGAAAATGATTGAAAAAGATCTTTCTAGGTTTACCACCACAGCCAAATAAAACATGTGTCCTATTTGAGCCCATCGTGGGACACCTTAGTAAACTCCCTTGAGCCAACGTTTAACCTTTTCTTTCATCACTCTTAAACACTTTCCATGAGCTTAGTATAGTTATGCCTTTATCTTGTTTCAAAGTTTTGGCAAAGCTTGATTTTTGAAGGAGTTTTCGCGTGAAGTGATGAAGAACAAGTGTGGGATAGACTTAGCTAGAAAATTGTATGAAAATTGTATTATGCCATGCCTAGTGAAAAGAAGAAAATAAAAAGAAAAGTTACGGACAGAAAAAGAAAAGAAAAGAATTGAGTCCGAAAGAAAATTTTAAAAAAGGGCACGGTTTCAAAAGTAAATTACTAAATCTAGTCTTGAAAAGTGTTGTGAATTTGGAGTTTGTATTCATATGAAGGTATAGAATTGTTTAAATGTCGACCTTTGTTCATTTTCACAATGCTTGTGAGGAGAAAAGAATGAAATATGGGTCCAACATGATGAAATTCGGCCCTTGGCGAGAAGACATAAGGAGAAGTCGAGCTTTGCCACGTTATAGAGACATTTTTAAGCCTCCTTATCCAAATTTCGAATTTCCTCTTAGCCTAACCCCATTACATCCCTTTTCATTGATATTTTCATGATTCTTAAGATGGTTAAATTTGATTTGTGGAGTCTTTCGCAAGAATAAGTATATGGTTTTGGTTTATTGGTGCACATAGTTGTTAAATGAGGTTTTCCATAAAAATTAACAAAGAGCTTTTGTTTTTCATGATTTATGCAAGTTACTCATCGTAATTCATTATCTTTCTCTTGCATATACTTATGAGTGAATGCCATGATTCGAGTGAAAAGAAGAGAGTATACCTAGTGAGGAGATTCTGATTAGCTATACATGTTTACATGCTTATGTGTTGCTCTTACATGTTAATATTGATGTTGCATGTTCATAAAACTTGGAATTTTTGTGCTTAGCATTCTCATGCATCAACTTGAAAGCTATGTGTTCATACGAGTCTGAGACGAATCACTAAGGGCAATAGTTTGTTTAGAGTCTTAGTTTAATTTAGTCTTGCTAAGGGACAAAGTAGTGGAGTGCAATGACATCCATTACAAGAGATTATCTCCTCGTAGTCCATTACGAGAGAATATCTCCTCGTAGTCGATTCCAGTGTGTTTGTGAGATACCTTGTGCCATATGGTGAGTATATAAGCTCTTATTCTCATTACACAATCTAACACAGACATATTTGATAGGGTATATACTTGCGGTATCGGCGTCACCTGTCCAAAGTCCTATCTCTTTATTTATATAGATCGCTTCTTTCCATTAGGCCAATTTACTACGTTAGTTCAATGAAGTATGGTTTGATATTAGACTCATTATTCCACGTCCTCATGTACATTAGTGTAATATGTTTGTAGAGATCTCTATATTCTCATGGATTGGTTCTAACATTTGAGGTGTCCCCCAATGATAACCACAATCCATAAATATTCTCATGAGACAGATTTGAGTATCACTGATCAATAGATCAGGTTGTGTTAGGCAAGAGCTCAATGCAATGATCATGAGTTCTTACACACCAAGAAACAGCTCTTGCGAGTTCAAGCCATTTATTTGCTCCGCCAACTTGGTGTATATTTCAAAGTCCCAAAATTCCATATAATGTCTCCCAAAGTCCTCAGCCAAATAGCTCCTAACACCACCTCACATCCATTTACTGGTAGAACATAGAAATCATTCTCAATCTCCAACTGTTGTAGTTTAAGAGTTACTCTAGCCTCTCTCCTGGCCTTCACTCTAGCCCCACTAGCTAAAGCAACATTCAGAGGTGAAATATGATTCACTTTAATCTTGCTACCCTTCAACAAATGGGGATGAATGAAATTATGGGTGGCCCCTGAATCAATGAGCTCATGTACTACTCGACCATTTAAACTTACTTTCAATTGCATGGTGTTTGAGTTATCTCCTATAGACTGTAGCCTAATTAAAGGCTCATCCAAATCAACAATTGGTGCTACTGTTACCATTTGAGTATTATCAATCTCGTCCTCCAACTCTTCATCATCCGGTATAACTTCTATTGTCATGAGCTGACCCTTTTTTCTACAATTGTGCCCAGCTTTTATGGTTCATTACAGAAATAATATTGGTTCCTAATTCTGCCTCAGATAACTTGACTCTCATACTTCCTTGTCCTCCTTGATTGTTACCAGCATTGTTTCTTGGTGTGTAAGCAACAGATTTTGATGAATGGCTTGAACTCACTTGCTTGAAGCTGCTAGAACTACTTCCACCCTTGTTATTGCTCTTCAATCCCCTCTCATACACTAGCTAATTCACAAGCCTCATATAGAGTTCTAGGCTTCTGAGCTTGTACTCCAAATTGGATCTCCTCCTTCAGTCCTTCAATGAAACATGATAACAAGAGATCTAGGGGAAAACCAGTTGCTCTCCGAGACAATTTAGTGAAATGTTCCACATAACTTTCCACTGATATTGTCTGATTCATCCTAGCCACTGCAGCTTGATACTCCGACTTGCTGTACACAATGAATTCTCTCATCAAGAGGTCACTCAATCCTTGCCAAGAGTTTGGAAACTCATGCTTGAACATAAACCATTGATCTGATGCTTTATCAGTCAAATGCATGGTTGCTATCGACAACTTCCTGTCATCAGGAATCTGGTAGAACTCAAAATACTGCTCTGCTTTATTAAGCCGCTCAACTGGATCCGCACCTCCAAATGTACTAATGTCCAGTCTCATCTGTCTCATCATAGGTAAGCTGGGGTCAACCATTGGTTGCTGGTATGAAAAATGAGGGTAATATTGTTGGAATTGAAGGTGTAGTTGGGATGGACCTTGTTGATTTTGAGATTGATAACCCATTAAGGGTACTTTGCTTGGTGGAAGGGTGTATTTGAGCATTAGTGTGGCCACTAGTGTGAGTCTGGGAATTGATGGAAGAAGTGGTAGTGGTGGTGGCAAATGTGGTATGAGCTTTTTGGAAATTCACTTTGTTTGGAATGTTTAGCTTTGGTAATGGTCGGGATTAGGGGTGGGTATTTGGTCCCGAAATCCCGATCGACCATCCGGGACTAGACGGGATTCATGTATGAAAAATAGTGATCCCGTCCCGTCCCGTCCCGTCCCGTTTAAAATCTCATGGGACGGGACCAGGATCAGCATCCTGAATCCCGTCCCGTCCCGGGTAAAATATAAAGTTAAATATATATATATATATATATATATATATATATATATATATTGAGTCTATCTCAGCCGTTGATATCATAAAAAAATAAAAAATAAAAAAACTCAGACCGTTAGATCGCCCTAGCTCACTCAGTCACTCCTTGAGTCCTCGTCTCCTGCCTCTCACGGTCTCACAAAGTCTCACTCCTGCCTCTCACGGTCTCTCACTCCCAGCCTCATATTCTCAATCGGCCGCCAGCACCAGCCTCTCCCACTCTCCTTCTTCCTCTCCCACTCTCCTTCTGGTCTGCTCCTTCCTCGACCGCCTCCTTCCTCGCCTCCTTCCTCGCTTCCTTCCTCCTCCACAGCTTTCTCCGAGAACACCCCCACCTCGTCGTGGCGGCGCAATCTCAGATCAAGCATCGAGAGCCTCTCCATCAACGCCTCCTTCCTCGACAAGATCGCCAAGGCTCTTAGCAGCTAGGCCTCTCCATCAACGCCTCCTTCCTGAGAATTCAGGATTTCTTCAGGTGATTAAATTGTGATTAAATTGTTCGAATTTCGGAATGTGATGCTTTTGTGTGGATATAATGCTGATTTGAAAGTTACATTTGAAATTGCAGACATCACCTTCTTGTCTTCCAATTGATGGCTAGAGGGAAGAAGCTTATTGCTCGGCGAAATGAAGAAGCTTCAGGCCTTGAAGATTCAAACGACACCTTCTCAGCGACATCACCTCCTCAGCCCTCTGTGCCCCTTCAAATTGAGGAGGTAGTGCAAGAAGCTCCTTCAACCCAACAAAGTGAGCAAACTCCTTCGAGCCAGCAAACTCCTTCGACCCAACAAACTCCAGGTGATTCTAATACTTTGATGAAACGTAGTAGCTTTGTTTGGGATCACTTCAAAGAATATAAGGAAATTATAAAGAGTAAGTATGCGGAGGGGAACCCAATAAACATTGAGCAACGAAAAGGTTGTGATGCATGTTGGTTAGATCATGAGAGCACAGTGAGCACTGCCTCAGTGCCTCAGCTGTTCCCAAAATCGAAGGGGAGGCCCAAGGATGTGATGCATGTTGATTAGATCTTTGTGAGTTTGTGTTACCGAGAGCTAATATTGCTGGACATTAAGTTTATTAGATCTTTGTGTTGAATATTTGCTTTGATCTTTGCTTTGGACATTTGCTTTGTGCTAGATGTTAAATTAATAAGTTGTTAACTTGTTATTGTTGTGTACTTGTGTTGGACATTTACTTTGTTATGTAATTCAATATGTGTTTAGATTTGGTGATTATGTAATATACTTATGAATGATTTGGTGACTACTGTGACTATTGTTTGCCATCTTACTTATGGTAAGGGCACGAGTAAGATGAATGATTCTGTAATTATATTCTCAATATATTGTTGTGTACTGGACTATTGGATGTTAAATCAATATGTAATTCAATACAGCTTGATTATTACATGTAAGCCTTCGTGTAAGTACCTTGTATTTTTAACTTCATGTAATTCTGTTTTGGACATCACAGGATCCCGTTTTGGTCCCGATCCCGTTTTGGTCCCGGTCCCGTCAGTATCCAGGGCCTGGCGGGATCATTTTTAAAAAAGTGTAATCTCATTCCGTTCCGTTTAAAAACTCACGGAACAGGACCGGGATCAAGTGAATCCCGGCCCGTCCCGTCCCATGCCCACCTCTAGTCGGGATGGATGTGGAAAAATATTAATTTCTGAATTCTTGGTTTGAATGGTATGGGTTGAAGTGTTGTTTGATGATGAATGAGCAGTAGGTGAAGGTAGTGGTGATGAGTTTATTGGTCCTGGTCCAGGTCCAGGTCCAGGAGGTATCCAAATTGTATTCATCTGGGGATGTCCAAATGAACCAAACATAGTCATAGCATAAGGTCCTGAACAAGGTAATTGCATCAAGTTATACATTGACTGGAAATTAGCTTGAGTTCCACTCACCAAAGGGACATTGAAATTTGGTAGTAATAAAAGAATGGGCATTACCCCCAGTTGGAGTAACACTGAAATTAGGTAACCCATATCCTCTTGGCATCATAGATTTACCCAATTGAGTACCTCCTCTAGCTATATTCATTGCTATCATGGCAACATTTTATCCAGATCTATGACTACCCACTTGATCAACATTCAATTGAGTACTCATAGCATTAGATAAATCCATCAAAGAGTCAACACTACTAGTATTCAAATTAACACCAGAATTCTCTAATAACACAACAATAGGAGTAGCGAGTGACTGAGATGAAGAAATGTTACTCTCCACGCCCTCAATTCGAGCCAAAGTGGAAGAAGATGCTGAAGAATCCTCTATCACAGAGACCAAGCATTGAGGTGTGGTATTCGTGCCCAATCATACAGATCCAGTACCACTATGAGGGAACAGCTTAGCAACTTGAGCAACTTGTTGCTGAAACTCTTCCATCATCTGGATCTGAAAATCACGAAGCTGAGCTGCCATGGCCTCCTGTAAGGACTCCTTCATAGCATCTGAAGAGAGGGTGAGTGTCTTCCGTTTGGGTTTTCCGATTCCGGGCGCGGCTGTGATTGAGATTGGTAGTGGAAGCTTCGTGACGTTTTCCCCTTCATGTATGTGGTGGTCTTGGTTCTTCAAATAAAGCTTTGAGGAGTGAGATTTGATGAATTGAAGCTCTTGGGTTTTTGGGTGTTTTACTTATTTATTTCAGGTGATTAATTCGTCGATTTCTATCTCTCTCTGTCGTTGGTTTTAAGTTTGGTTGATCATTTGAATAATTGAAATTTTGGGGTTTTATTGCTATGTCGGGTTTTTGGTGTTAGGCTCCAATTCATGCTTCTATTAATCTGGTCTTTGTTCGGGTTTAGCTATACAAGAACTTGGGGTTAAATTTAAGGAAAAATTTCACACACAGTACCTGAACTTAGGTGGTCAGGTCAGTTTGATACCTCAACTTTTTTTCGTACCATAAACATACTCCAACTTATTTATCCGTACCGAATGTGTACCCACGTCACTGTTCCGATCAACTTTTGATGACGTGGCACCTCTGTTTTTTCAAAGTGTCCAAAATAGAAGGCTAAAATTGTCATTTCGTTTGCAAAGTGTCCTAAATCTCCTAGACTTTGATGGAAGACGGAGACTTCGATGGAAGACGGAGTCGCATCTACAGTATTGGGAACGATGGAAGACGATCGGTGGAGAATGTTCCGAATATGCAAAATAGGATTGCCATGTAAGCTCTCTAGACTTTGATCACACCTTTTTGTTTTTCTATTGAAGTGATGCACAAGGGGTTTCTAGTAGAGAAACTGGTATTGTTTTCTACTGTTTGTGTAGTCTATCAATGAAGAATATGGCATTGTAGTTGTCTTTGTAGATTAAACTAGTTTGATTCCAATCGGATTTGGGAATGGGTTCATATGGGTTTGTTTATTCCCGAGTTATGGAATATTGATGATTGAAAAGATATGCCTTGACGTCTTGTGTTATTAAATCTCTGAAAAGTATATTTTTCCCTCATTTGAAATCTGTTTCTATTTGCAGTATATGACAGTTTTGATGATTGTTATACACTAGAGTTCCACTATGGTGGCTACTTTCACAAACACTTGGATGGTACAATGAGTTACAAGGTATCTAGGTCCAATAAATTAGGTGGGGTGGCTTGGTTAGATTGGATGGACTCTGACAAGATATCATGGGTAGAATTGAACAATATAGTCTGGGAATTGGGTTACAGGGAGCTACCTATAGCATATCACTTCAAACTTCCACGCACAAGCAGTAGTGATGGGTGGATACCAATTATGAGTGATGGAGACACAAGGGAGATGATCAGGACAATGAATACCAATACAAGAACTGCTGTTGTGTATGTTACTGGTGGGGGTGTTAGAAAGAAGGAGGAGGCTGAAAGGGGAGAACCTACTCCTCAGGGATGGTGCAACCCTCTTCACAATGTGAGAGTGGAAGATAAGATCACTATGACACAGGAGGCCAATTTATTGGCAATGCAGTTAAATGGTGTGAGAAGTGGTGGTAATGGTGAGACAACTGCTGCAGTAGGTGAGGCAGAGAGTAATGAGGGCAGTGATGATCCTAGCTTGGTCCATACAACCAAGCTTGGTCCATACAGAAAAGAACTCGTAGCTTGGTGCATACAGAAAAGAAGGGAGAAGGGGAGGAAGAAACAAGAATCTAAACCTCCTAGGTATAATACTAGGAATAAGGGAAAGCAGCCTGTATACTGTGAGGAAGACAGTGATGATCCTAGCTCTTTCAGTGATGAAGACAGTGATGATCCTGCTTTCAGTCATGATTCAAATTCTGAAGATGAGAGTGAGTGCCATAAGGATGATTTCTTCTGGGACAGTGAGTATGAAAGGGATGATGAACAACCATTCAAGGAAGATGATGAAGCTTGGTTAGAAAATGTAGAGAACCCTACTGTAGTTGAAGAGTTTGAGGAGATGGGATATGCAGGTCAATGTAGTGATGGTGGTGAAAATTCAGATGGTTTGAAGAGCTTGTCTGGTTCTGAAACTGATGAAGATGAAGATGGCCATCCTGTGAAGAGAGGTAAAAAGGATTTTCCTGTTTATCCTTGGAATAGGGAAGTTGATCTGAAGAAACCTAAATTTAGATGTGGTCATGCATTTGCAAATTCTGAGGAGTTCAAGGAGGCAGTGAGGGAGTTTTCAATTCAGACTCAAAGAGGTTTATGGCTTAGGAAAAATTGCAAGACTAAAGTGGAAGTTAGGTGCCAGCTTAATTGTCCTTTCAAGATGTATGCCTCTACTAACAAAGGCACAGGGAGCACACTGTTCTTGAAGACATTCAACCCTGAGCATAAATGTGATCCTCTACTGAAGAACCATTTTATCAACTACAACAGAGTTGCAGCTGAGGTGAAGGATGCACTAATGGTTGATGAAGGCTGGTCAAGGATGGGAATCCAGCATTATTTGCAGAAAAAGCACAAGGTTGCTGTTGAGATACAAACTTGTTCAAGAGGAAGAAGCAAGGCAAAGAGATTGATTGAGGGTCATTACATTGAACAATTCAACCAGCTTGGTGCATACAGAAAAGAAATCCTAGCCAAAAATCCTGGTTCCACAGTGGAGATCAAGTGTACTTTGAAAGATGAAGTGTGCACATTCCAGAGAATTTACATTTGTTATGCAGCTGTGAAAGAAGGGTGGATTTCAGGATGCAGACCATTGATTGGAGTTGATGGGACTCACCTAAAGCCTCCCAACACTGGCCAGCTGCTAACTGCAGTGGGTATTGATGCTAATAATGGCATCTATCCTATTGCATTTGCTGTTATTGAGATAGAGAATCAGGAAACTTGGTTCTGGTTTATGGAATTGTTGAAGTGGGACTTAAAAATTGAAAGAGAAAGCTCCTACACATTCATTTCAGATAAACAAAAAGGTTTGAGCAATGCCATCAAGCACTTCTTTCCTGGAGCTGAACACAGACATTGTGTGAGGCACTTGTATGCTAACTTTAAGGGGAAACATCCAGGAGAAGGTTTAAAGCAGAGTTTGTGGAATGCAGCTAGGTCTACCACTAAGGTGTGGTATGAGAAGCATATGGCTGAGTTAAGAGCACAAAGTGAAGCTGCATATAACTGGTTCAACAAAGAAGACAGGCATCCCTCTCACTGGTCAAGGGCATATTTTAATGAAGATGCGAAATGTGACATCTTATTGAATAACCTTTGTGAAGCTTGGAATGGTGTATTGGTGGAAATAAGGGGCAAGCCTATCATAACTATGTTGGAGAGAATAAGGATGGACATGATGGTTAGGAATGCAAACAGAAGAGTTGCAGCTGAGAAGTGGAATGCCCCTGTTGGTCCTAGGATCAAGAAATTATTGGTGAATCCAACACAGTTCTCATGTAATTATCAAGCTCTGTCTGCAGGTGAACATGAGTTTCAAGTTAGTGGTGGAATATCAGATGTTCTTAGTCAACACAGTGTGGATTTGGGAAGGAGAATTTGCAGCTGCAAAAAATGGCAAGGAAGTGGAATTCCCTGCCATCATGCAATTGCTGCTATCAAAGTAAAGAAGCATGATATTGAACTGTATTGTGATGAAATGCTGAAGGTTGACAAGTATAAAGCTGCATACAGTCCCATTATTCATCCAATAGCTGGTCAAGACTTTTGGGAACCAGTTTGTTTTCCTATTGCACCTCCACCATTCAAGAGAGGAACTGGCAGACCCCAAAATAAGAGGAGAAAGGAGGCTGGGGAGAATCTGCAACCACCACCTGCTGATGGAACAATGAAGTTGAAGAGGTCTTATGTGAGAATGACATGTCAGAGATGTTTTCAGAAAGGTCACAACAAGAAAGGATGTCCATTGACAAAGGCAGCAAATGTAAGATGTGTAACTTGCAACAAATTCAATTCTCATACCTTGTTATAAAGTGATTTCCTAATACAGCTGCTGATTACTTGTTTTTTCTGTTTTATTCTTAGGGAGAAGGAACAACTCCAAAGAAGAGAATAAGGGTAAGGCCTAAGAGGGCTCCAGCTCCAAAGGGAGCAACCAATGATAACATAATCAGATCAATGCAGGGCTACAAGAGAGTGATGGAGAGACTAGCCAAAGAGAAACTGATATGATCTGCTTTGTGTGTGATACCAGAATGATCAACACAGGGTTTATTTTGTGTTATGCTTACTGTTGCTGTGGTATTTTGTGCTTGCTTTGTGTTATGACAGTATTTTGTGGCAATGTTGCCTATGGCAAGTCTTTTTTGTGTAGATAATGAACTAATGTGTAAGCAGCAACAAATGTGTAATGTGTGTTGATGAAGGTTGATGAAGGACTAATGTAAACAGTGTTGAACATATTTCAGTTTCAGCAAAGCAGAATATGGTCAAGAACATTGTAAATTGTTCTTGACATTGTGAATTGTTGGAACAGCTTACATTTCAGCTTCCATTGTGAATTGTTGGAACAGCTGACATTGTGAATTGTTGGAACAGCAGAATATTTCAGTTTCTTTGATAATGGTCTGTTAAACAGCATGCATTGTGAATTGTTGGAACAAGAACTAACACAACAACTTCATTTCAGCATACATACACCAACAACAGACCTCATTCCAGCAAAAAGTAAACACCAACAACTACATACACCAACAACTACACAACAACATAATTTGGCTTCATTTTGAAACCAGCAGAACAACAAGGAAAGCTACAACAAGAACTAGAACAGCCACAAGTGTCCTTTCCCTTTCTTTCCTCAACTTGACCTCATTCTCCATCTTGAGAAAAACTCTCTGCATAATTTCAACCCTAACTTCTGACTCAGCACATAAAAATTGCAAATCATCAACTTGTTCATGAATTCTCATAAGATGGATCCACATTACAACCATAACTATGCAAGTCTCCAACTCCCTCTTATGCATTCTGTTAACTTGATTCTCAGCATTCCTTCTTCCCCTAAGCAGATTTGGAATCAACAATCGGGCTCGATCACAGTGTGGCGGATCAATCCAAAACATGGTTGCGCATGTCCTCTACACCAGAACAAAATTATGTAATAAATAAGCATTTAGAACACACACACAAACGCACACAGCTCACAACTAACATACCTCGTTTGGGTTTCCACAAACCCCGTACCTCCTCCCATAGTCTTGCCCTTCCTCAATGCTCATGATAATCCTGCAAATCTTCCCACATCCGCACCTATTCAGATTCATCTCTCCTCTTTTCACTTCACTGCCTCAACTCCCTCTCTCTACCTCAACAAAAATGACTATTCTTTTAGATAGATAAGGGAACAGTACAAAGATAAGGGAACAGTACAAATTGGGGGGGAAACGACACGTATCTTCTTGGCGGGAAGAAAAATGGCGGTAAACATTAAGGGTAATAAGGACACTTTGCAAAAACAGAGGTGCCACGTCATCAAAATTGTCGGAAGTTGATCGGAACAGTGACGTGGGTACACATTCGGTACGGATAAATAAGTTGGAGTATGTTTATGGTACGAAAAAAAGTTGAGGTATCAAACTGACCTGACCACCTAAGTTCAGGTACTGTGTGTGAAATTTTTCCTAAATTTAATATGAAGGGAGTCAATAATTTTGATTCTGTATGTGCATAGTACTTTGGGAAGTGGTGGTGATGGACCGTGTTGTGCTAGTTTCTGAAATTTGGTATTCGTACTTAACTTGAAATTTAGGGCGGGTCTTGTCAAGTTTTTAAGGGAGAAACCCTTGACTAAGAGAAAACGAAAACAATGTGAGAGAAAAGAAAGAAGGAAATAGCAATTTTCATAGACGAAGTGAAAAGGGTTACAAATTGGGAATATATTCCGGATCGGGAGTTTGACAGCTGGGCTGCGTCGAGGGCTCGCCGGTGCTGGAGTTGAGGCCTGGGAAGGATCGGCAGCGATGAATCGTCGTCTGGTCCTGGGTTCGATGTAGCCAGATCGATCTGGAAAAAACGAAGTCTAAATTGATGGTGATTCAGGATGATGATTAACGACCCTTAATGGAAATCGAAAGAGTGCTGGACCAATCTGAAATGGACACCGGTCTGTGAAGGTTGGTCGGAGTCGTCCGGCTTTGCCTGGTCGTCATTTGGGAGAAGGTCATGGGTGCCAGAGCAGATTTCTTGGTGCCCTGAGGAGAAACAAAAGGATTCTATGTTTTATGTGTTATTCTTTTTCTGTTTTCTATTGACTATAAGATAGAATAAAGTGCTGATAACGTATAAAAGTAAAATGAGAATTGGTCAAACTCATTTCATAATCCTTTTTATATAGGGTGAGTATTACAACAGTAGAAAAGAATGGTTGAATATTTGCTTGAGTATTATTCTTCTCCATAAGGAGATATATGTAGGAATACAAAGCTACACCTACAAGGAAAATATATCATAAGATTACATAGAATAACTTACATATACATACAAGGAAAGTAAATATCCCAGAATATTCTACACTCCCCCTCAAGTTGGTGCATAGATGTCAATCATGCCCAACTTGTCAATTGAATCGTCAAATGCTTTCCTTGACACTCCTTTCGTAAGAACATCTGCGAACTGATCTTCTGTATATACGAAAGGGAATCGAATGACTTTTCAGTCTAAGTTCTCATTGATAAAGAATCGATCCACCTCCACATGCTTAGTTCGGTCATGCTGAACTGGATTATGAGCATTTTCAATCGCTAATGTGTTATCACAATGCAAGTCCATAGATTTCTTAAGCTTGAAACCTAAGTCTTTTAACACATTTCGGATTCACAGCAATTTACATACGCCATGTACCATACCTCGAAACTCTGCTTCTACACTTAATCTAGCAACAACTTTTTATTTCTTACTACGTCAAGTCGCTAGATTTCCTCCAACAAAGGTGAAGTAACCAGATGTAGATCTTCTATCAGTGTTATCACCTGCCCAATCAGCATCTGTATATCCGACGACTTCAAATTCATTGTTCTTTTCGAACAACAAACCTTTTCCAGGTGCCTTCTTGAGATACTTCAGAATACGATATACTGCATCCATATGCTCTTCACTGGGACAATGCATAAACTGACTAACCACACTCACAGCATAAGCAATATCAGGTCTAGTATGAGAAAGATAAATGAGTCTTCCTACTAGGCGTTGATACCTTCCCTTGTATGTTAGGACCTGATCTGGATAAATAGTAAGGTTGTGATTCATCTCAATTGGTGTCTCAGCTGGTTTGCAATCAAGCATCCCTGTTTCAGCTAACAGATCAAGTACATACTTGCGTTGGGACAAGGAAAATCCTTTCTTGACCTTGTCACTTCAATCCAAAGAAAATATTTCAGTTGTCTAAGATCTTTTATTTCAAACTCCTTCGAAAGATACTTTTGTAGAGCTTCCATCTCATTCGGATCATCGCCTGTGACAATCATATCATCAACATATACTATCAGAGAAGTAATCTTACCCTGACGGCGTTTGATGAACAAAGTGTGATCCGAGTTGCTCTGTTTATAACCAAACACCTTCATTGATTTGGAGAATCTCCCAAACCATGCTCTAGGAGATTGTTTTAGGCCATATAGGGACTTCTTCAATCTGCAAACCTTGTCAACATCACAAGGCTTATTACTGACACATGGCGGTAAGTCCATGTAAACTTCCTCGTCTAGCTCTCCATTGAGGAATGTATTTTTCACATCAAATTGCTAAAGAGGTCAATCTCTATTTGCTGCAAGTGAGATTAGGACTCTAACAATATTAATCTTTGCGACAGGTGCGAATGTCTCTTGGTAATCAATGCCATAGCGCTGGGTGTATCCTTTGACAACCAACCTGGTTTTATATCTGTCGATGCTCCCATCTGCATTGAGTTTCACAGTATACACCCCACGATATCCCAAGTTGAGTTTTTCTGCAAGGCTTCAAGTTCTTCATTCATCGCTTGTTTCCACTTGGGATCTGCCAATGCATCTTGTACACTACTCGGAATAGATACAGAAGAAAATTGACCGACAACAAGTGCATGTGACCCAGACAACCTATGATTAGATATATAATTGGCTATATGATATTTTGCTTTGACTTTAATATCTGGTTCATAGTGTTTCATAGGAATACCTTTGGTAACCCTCTGTGATTTCCTAACATCGATACTATCTACCCTAGATAAATTATTTGAATTTAATGGTACCTGAGGAGAAACATTCGCAGTGGATTCTTCAGTTGATGATGCAGATGGGGGACACGAAACTGTACTTGGTGTGGAAGATGTTATGTGGTCTGATGCATGTGTTGGAAAAATGGTCTGTGGCACATCTAACAAGTCAGTAGGGGGACCGGGCTTAGCATGTGTTGGTGCAGCAGGGAAAAACAGCTCAGCTGGAAGGCTTGGCTCACGGCTTGGCTCGGCGGGAGAGGGTGCAGGAGCGACATGTGGCAGCTCGGCAGAGGGCGGCTCGGCATATGATGTTGTAGGGGTGACATGTGGTGGCTCAACAGAGGGCCATGTTGTAGGGGTGACGTGTGGCGGCTCGACAGAGGGAGCTGCTGTAGGGGTGACGTGTGGCGGTTCAGCAGAGGGCCGGGTAGCTCGGCATGACTTTCTCTTTCTCCTTTTTGGTTTGCAGTGGTCCTGTCTTCACATGGTGTCTAAAGTGATGTTGTAGCTTTTGTGTCAGCACTAAATTTACTGAATTTTTCTTCTAGTGCTTCGATATCCTCAAACTCCTCCAATTCAAATACATGTTTGGAATTCCTTTCATAAGTTTTCTCCCCCTGAAGGGAAGACGCTGAAACTTTGCTTGAAAAATAAGGCTCAGATTCCCGAAAATAAACGTCAAGCGATGTATGTATTTTGTCAGTGTGGGGTTCATAACATCTGTAACCCTTCTGAAACTCTGCGTAACCCACAAAGATACATTTTCTTGCACGGTGATCGAGTTTACTTCGTTGAGGTTTGGGAATATGAATATACACTGTGCAGCCAAATACACGCGGCTCTAAGTTAGGCATTGATGGAACTGAGAGAAGTGTGTAAAGTTGTTGCTGATGGTTTTGAAACTCAATCACCCGAGAAGGAGTACGATTGATGAGATATGCAGCAGACTTTACAGCTTATCCCCAATATTCACGAGGCACATTCATGCCAAACAACGAGGCACGAACAACTTCAAGTAACTGCTGATTTTTCCGTTCTACCAATCCATTATGCTGAGGAGTATAAGAATTTGAAGTTTGATGTCGAATTCCATGAGATTGTGTGAACTCTTGCATAAGGCCATTAACATATTCTCCACCATATATTGTCAGATTCGAAAACACGAATTGTCTGTTGATATTGTGTAGACACCATCATGTGAAACTCCTTGAACCTAGAACAAACGTCACTTTTGTTCTTCAAGAGAGATACCCAAGTCATTCGGGTGCAGTCATCAATAAACGTGACGAAATAACGAGCGCCACATAGTGAAGGGATTTTTGCATGGCCCCATACATCGAAGTGGATCTTCATAAAAGGAACCGGACTTTTGTAAAGACTTGGTGAATATGAAACACGGTGACTCTTGGCTAGTTCACAAGTGTCACAATGGAAATCTGAAGCGTTGACACCAGAAAATAACTGAGGTTGCAGCTTCTTGAGATAATGGAAGTTGAGGTGGCCTAGGCGACGATGCCAAAGCCACACAGCTTGCTTCTCGACCACTCACGACTCCATGAACCTGATTAGCTTACCCCAAAAGATGTTTATATTTTTCTCCAGTCTTTGTTAGATCCATATAGTATAATTTGTCTCGTCGTACACCATAACCAAGGGTCTGTCGAGTCAGAATGTAACAATACATGCAAGAGCTAGAATGATATGACCGATGGACATGAGATTATATGCTAGTGATGGAACAACCAAGACACATTCTAAAGTTAAGGTATCAGATAAGACGACAGAACTTTCTCCAATAACTGGAGTTGGGGTATCATCAGCGGTAGACACAACATTTTAAGAGCACAACATTTTTAGAGGAATGTTTAACTCTGGTCAAGAGACTGAGGTCATTTGTCTTGTGGTCTGATGCCCTGTATCAATGTTCCAAGACCTTCGTGTTTTGCCATAAGAATTCGGAGGACTAGAAAAAATATTGTTCTTTTTTATGGTGTTGCTGGCTCGGGCTTGGGTCCCACATTGTCAGAAGAGATGAAGAAAGACCGAGTGGCAGATAGGAGACAGGAAGACCTGTCACCTCTAGCTTGGCTGGAGGAGGCAGGCCTACTGCTTTGTAGCAGAGCAAACAGAGGAAGGGTGATTGGTGATGTTACTAGCTGGGGTCCATCGGCGTCAGGAGACAGAGGCAGGTTTTGACAGAGGGGGGATCGGCTTGGGTCGGCTGGGCTGGCGGCTTGGCTGGCTCGGCTGCTCCTCCTTTTGTTTCTTGCTTTTGCGCGTTTGTGTTTGTTTTTGTGTGAGAATTTGTGCTGTGTTTTTTTTTTTCTTTTTTGCTTTTGTGATTCTGTGGGATTTGGGTTGTGCTTTTTGTGGGGTTTGGGTTGTGTTTTTTGTGTTTGTGCTTTTTTGTGGGATTTGGGTTGTGCAGCGGAAAAAATTATGGTGGTATGTAGGGTTTATAGTTTATGCTGGTTCTAATGCCAAGTAGAAAATAATGGTTGAATAGTTGCTTGAGTATTATTCTTCTATATAAGGAGGTATATGTAGGAATATAAAGCTACACCTACAAGGAAAATATATCCTAAGATTACATAGAATAACCTTCCTATACATACAAAGAAAGTAAATATCTCAAAATATTCTACACTAACGGTAATAGTAAATACATTTATAACAATAATGACTGATCGTTTTAGTTACATGTATTCAATGTTAACTACATAATTCCCTCTCGTCAGTTACATTGAAATCTTATCACCATTTTATCTTTGACTCGGCACAATGGGGAGTATTAGAAGAAAAACACATTGTGTGTCTTCATAAATGTAATTTATGATAAAGTAGTCTGGGGTTCCAATCCAAAACTAATTAGCAATGGATGGAGTAGCTCAAACCCTTATAAACCCACAGACTAGGTCCAATTTTTCCATGTGAGATTTATATCTCAACACGCCAACGCACGTGTGGTGAACTTTCAAGTCATACACGTGGACAACTATTTGGGTGACGTGGAGTCCGTGTGGCCATTTGGGCTTCACACGTGAACGTGGGTAACTTGCTCTGATACCATGATAAAGTAGTCTGGGTTTCAATCCAAAACCAATTGGCAATAGATGGAGTAGCCCAAACCCTTATAAACCCACAGGCTAGGTCCTATTTTCCCATGTGAAATTTATATCTCAACAATTTATACTACAGATGGAAAATTTATTCTATTAAATTGATTAATAAATACAAACGCTGAAGGAAAACTTATACTATTAAATTGATTAATAATACAAATCAATGAAATACAATTTCAACAGCATTTACACCGGTAGAATTGTGTATTCAAATTATGCAACACAATGTACAGATCTTGAACAGAACATGAACCTCAAATTTTATATTATCTCCTCAGATCGAAACCCCATCAGACCTGCTTTCTGCCCATACAGCAATAATAAACAAACTTTAATCCATACAACAACACAAAATGAGATCAATGTGATAATGAGCATCTACTGTCATGCATTTATAAATTGTATCCTGTCTGTAGCTACAACTTGGATACAGAGAGAAGAAAAACTCCTCTACTTAGACTAGAAAATGTACATTTCCCTCTTTTCCATAACCTACCTGTGGGGCTGTGGCTGCAAATTTTCTCTTACTAAAGGATTAAAGCTCGACTCTCCAAACTCAAAGACGACTTTCCTACTGCATGGAATCAAGATTTTGCTTCTGTAGCAGTCTTACAGCCTGTTCTTTCTTTAGGAAATTATCAAGTGTGTCTGATTAATCAGTACATTCACATATTTCAGTGTCATAGTCTACCGAATTCTCTCAAATCAATTCCTGGTGTGTATGAACTAATGATTTCAGTATCATAGTCTGCTTCCATTAACATTTTTACTAAAATTTATCTACTTAACATCCATTAATTTTAACAATTATATTCATCCTATTTGTAGTCTCATCCTTTTGTACACCCTTTAATTTCAATCAGATAGCTTCTTAAGCTGTCCACTTAGTTGCTATTCCAAACAAACAAATTAAGTACCAGCTCAAATACTATATGATAAGTGCAGTACAACAGTGAATTGAACTTCAGTATTAATGACAGTAAACTCTGGACCAACAATTACTTCAAGTAAGAAGACATAGCAGTAAACTCTGGAAGAAGGCTGTAGACTTACCTGTCACCACTTTTAAACAAAGCGAGGGATTTTGGATCTTGGGATGTCAGTCGCGATAGCTGAAAGAGGATATAGACACATATGTGGTAATGCTAGAAAGTAAGAAAATAAAACAGCAGTATGAGTAGTAACTGATGCTCATGTCTTGAGCTAGTAGCAGATTTAGTATCATAAACCCCAGACATTGAAACAGAACACCTGGAAAAGAATAATATCACTGAGATTTCCACTTTTGTAAAATTTTTCCTTAAATTGATCTTTAAGATCTCCACTAATGCGATGTATACTCTAGTCATCGAACAAAACAAGTCATAAAACTTCAAAACAAATTTTGATGAATGGTTGTCCGACCACAGTCTAATAATAGTTCAAGTTCTGATGTCTCTTATTGTTTTTCCTTAGAAATGGTAGAATGTCACGTAATGTGTAATTTTCACTCTTACTATACTGCTGTTATTTTGTACAAGAAAAATATAAAGCTACTCAAAACAAGAATAAATGAGCTAATCTCAAGTCAACAACATTATATGTATAATGTTCCTCGCGTAAGGAAGCAAACATACTTGACCGTGATGTGTGTGTGTGAAGTAGAGAACACTACCAGAAAAAAGGCTTTTGCCGACGAAATAAAAAAAAACGGGCGACGAAATAAAATTTTCGTCGGCTATTCCCAAGAATGGCCGACGAATTTTTTTTTCGTCGCTAAAAAAAAAATTCGTCGGCTATTCCCCTAAAATGGACGACGATTTTTTTTTTTCGTTGGTAAAAAAAAAAAAATCGTCGGCTATATTCATATTTTAGTCGACGATTTGAATTTTCGTCGGCCTTTCTCTGAAACTTTAGCCGACGAAAATTTTTGAAAGTATGGCCGACGAGTACTAGGTTTGATTTCGTCGGCTATGATTAAAAAAAAAAAAAAAAAACAGCTTCCATTTTCTATCACTATCGACAAACCATTGCTTCGTCCTTCAAATGCAAATGTGTCGTGAAATAAGATATGACCGAAATAATGAAATACGTCTACGGTTGAAAAATGACAAGATTCCGACAAAATCTGTGTGCCGAATATTGCGGTTAACTGTTTTTTACTTCCGTTTTCCTATGGGTAGCCTGACGGTCGGTAAATATTTTGAGGAAAATTTTTATACGATTAGTTGCGTCTCATCGATTTGAAACTATTATCTGTTGAAGGTCAGGCAAAAAAAGGTCATTTAGACAGGCCAATTACCATTTCTAAGCGTTTAAAGGGTTGACTCACCCGGTTGACCGTCCCGATCGAGCCTTTAACGTTGTCAGATGTAGTTAGATTTTTTTTCATACATGTATTTAATCTTAACGGTGATATCTGACGGTTGGAATAGATTTTCCAAACTTTTAGATTCAAAATCGGAACATATGCACTAATGTTCCTTAACTTGTTTACTAAGTGTTTAAATGAATGTATAGTTTCAAATAGTTACTATACGTACACTCTTCAAATGCAAATATGTCGTCAAATAAGATATGACCGAAATAATGAAATACGTCTACGGTTGAAAAATGACAAGATTCTGATAAAATCCGTGTGCTGAAATAATGAAATAAGTCAAAACCCGGTTTACTGCAGATTTGGCGTCCGGCGTCCGAATGACGATTGTGATACCATTCCGGAAAGGGAACGACGCCAGGAATCAAACTCGTCGCTTTGCCACGACGTGTGGGTTTTTTCGGGCTTTCGAGTTCGTTTAGAGCCTCAAAACGGCAGTTTAGTATGTTTTCA
Organism: Potentilla sterilis; assembly: GCA_963682095.1. Lineage (NCBI taxonomy): Eukaryota > Viridiplantae > Streptophyta > Magnoliopsida > Rosales > Rosaceae > Potentilla > Potentilla sterilis. The sequence continues at coordinate 28,249,990 of OY821757.1, read as the reverse complement.
TAGAATAGCCGACGAAACATTGTAATTCGTCGGCTATTCTCTAAGTTTAGCCGACGAAAAGTATATGTCGTCGGCTAAACTCTTTCGATCCGCTTATTGTCCACCGTTGGATGGCTCAGATCCAACGGCTGCTGATTTTCCAAAGCATAGCCGACGAAATATTTGAATTCGTCGGCTAAACTCTTGCGATCCGCGCCTTTTTATTGTCTGCCGTTGGATGGCTCAGATCCAACGGCTGTTGATTTTCTAAAGTATAGCCGACGAAATATATTAATTTCGTCGGCTATTCTCCTTCTAAATCTTTTAAATCGCTTCCTCCCGCCTTTTTTCTCTCCTCCCCCCCCCCCCCCCCTCCTCCTTCTCCTCCTCCTCCTCCTCCTCCTCCTCCTTCTCCTCCTCCGGCCTCCTCCTCCTCCTCCTCCTCCTCCTCCTTCCCCTCCTCCTCCTCCGATCCGGTATTTTTTTTTGCCCAAAATGCAGTTCTAGCCGACGAAATTGACATTATTTCGTTGGCTATAACTTTAAAATATTAATATATTCCGACGAAATAGCCGACGAAATAGCTCAAATCGTCGGCTATACTTCAGAACAAATAGCCGACGAATTCAAATTTCGTCGGCTATAACTTTAAAATATTAATATATTTGACCAAGCTTTGGTCGACGAAATCATTTTCGTCGGCCATAATTCGTCGGCCAAGGTTGGAATGGCCGACGAATTGGTTTTTTTCGTCGGCCATTGGTATTACCGACGGGGTTTTACCGACGAATTATAGCCGACGAAATTTTCGTCGGTAGAAGGAATAGCCGACGAAAATTTGGAATAGCCGACGAAAAAAATTTCGTCGGCTATTCTGTCAAAGCTGGTAGTGGAAGAGGATGGGGCTAGCTAGAAGAACTGAGTGACGGTCTTAGAGGTTAAGACAATTGAGAAAATGCATCCCTCATAAAAGGAAATGTGACAAATATGTGTTTATAAGGATTGCTTAGGAAATATATAATGTGAGTGAGAAAATATTAATTATAAGGGTCGATGACCACTAGCCAACATTTTGAAACTTTTGTTCACACTAACAAAATAAGATTGGAAAAAATTCTTAATCAACCCCAAAAAGAGGAAAAAGACGATAATATCCTCAAATTACTAAATGAACATCCAATAGAGGGGGTATGACTTAATTTCGTTGACTATTGACTATTGACTGTTGGATTCCGACAAAATATTACCGGAATCTAGCGACCGACAAGTACGGTTGACCTTAATAATACCCCTATTAACCCCCCCCCCCCCCCCCCCCCAATTTTAAAACTTTTGTTCACAATAACAAATTAAGACTCGAAAAATTCTCAATCAGTCCCAAAAAGAGGAAAAAGACGATAATATTCTCAAATTACAAAATGAACATCCAATAGAGGGGTTATGACTTAATTTCGTTGACTTTTTACTATTGACCGTTGGATTCCGGTGAAATATTATCGGAATCTAGCGAGCGACAACGGTTGACCATTGACTGTTGACTTTAATAATACCCCTATTAACCCCCCCCCCCCCCCCCCCCCACCCCACACACACAAATAAATCCCTACTACCCTCAATAGAATTGTCCCACAATAGAACATTTATTTTCCTCAATAGAATCCCAATGAGACTCTATTGTCCCCCAATCCCAATAGGATCATATTGCCCATCTACTACCCCCCAATAAAACCATATTGCCCCCAATAGACCATGTATTGCCTCCAATAGAACCTTGATTTCGGCCAGCAGACCTCTATTACCCCCAATAACCACCAATAGACTCTAATTTCGGTTACCATATTGTTATTGTACCCAATAAACCTCTTATTGCCTCCAATAGACCTCATATCATTAGAATTTAATATGGCAACAGATTCAAAGAAGCTTAGTCTCATCTCTCTCATTTAATTTCCACATCTAATCAAAGTCTTGGGTGGCGCATATTTTTCGGTTTGCCACGGTTGTAGTATGGCCACAGCGTTTGCCTCTGCTACCTCACCCAAGATCTCAGGTTTTTGTGTCGACCCAACCCGGTGATTTCAATCTCGAGAAGAAGATGGAGTCAACGATGGTGATACACAACACTGGTGAGAGAGAGAGAGAGAGAGAGAGAGAGAGAGAGAGAGAGAGAGAGAGAGATTGAAGGGGTAGTTTTGTCAGGATAAATATGAAAAAGTGAAAAAGAGGGCAAGTAGGAACACTCTCTTACAGTCTTATGTGCGGGTGAGAATTTCTCAAACTTAATTTTACTAGTGGGAAAGATTTCCTAAAAATTTGGGCTAATGACCATTTTCCCAAAAATGTTATTTGTTTGTGTAATTAAACTATAAAAACAGTGGGCTGCTAGCAGCTAGCTAGCTGGTCTATAAAATGTTATTGAATACATTATTTGATTTTTTTTTTCTTTTGGAGGAATGGGGGTATCAAATGCATTAGGAGAAAAATATAAAGTTACTCACCAAGATACTCTACCTGTAGCATAAATTAAAGGAAAAATGACAATTTGCACAAAAATAGGGGAAGAATTGCTTATTCCAATGTTTATAACCCAGAACAATGAATCTTGGCAAAATTACCTAACAACCCTATATTAAAAGCACTTCTCTCTCTATCTCTATCTTTCTGTCTCAACCCTATATTTCCATATCTGAAACTTATTTTCCTCTCTCTCTTCTCTCTCTTCTCTCTCTCCGCCATCGATCACCTGCACCACCCTCCGCCGCGCCTCCGACGCTTCCCGATCCCTCAAGCCGCCTCCCATCTCTCTCCTTTCTTTGACTGGTTGATTACCCACTTCAATTCTCTCAATCCTCCACAGAACCCACTTATCCATTTTTTCAATCTCTGCTCCCTAAAGAAACCCAGTACCCTAATTACTGGGTTTCTTGCTCTCCAATGGCGGCCGAGAACGCACTGAATTCCAAAGAAGTCTCGGTGATGTTCAAACAGGGCTTCATCTCCGACCAATCCCTCTCATTCTCGCTGTCAAGATTCACCCTTTCCAAGCTTCACTACTCCCCCAACTCCTCCCCCACCTCCAAAAGCCTATCTTCTCCTCCGCCGCGCTGTCGCCGCCTCAATTGACTCGGTCGAGTCACTCCCAGACCCTCTACGAGATGATGTCCTGAACAGATTCCGACCGGAGCCTCCACCAGAAGGTCCACAGGCTCATCGCAACGGCAGCGTCTCGGGACCCCAATTGGGGAGGTGGGTTGGTTTCTGGTGACGTGAGGCTGACGGTGGTGGCGAAAGATGGGTTTAGGATGTCAGTAAGTTGCTTACTAGGGGTCAGTAATCATCTCACTGGGGGTCAATAATCATCTTATTGAGGGTCATTAACCTGGATACTTGGAGCCAGTCAGTAATCATCTTACTGGAATCTTGTATGAAATGTGTTATATGATATGTCTCTTAAGTAAGAAGTATGTAAGACCTCATTTATTTGGATTTGGAATCCCTTTTGAAATTGTGATATGTGTTATATGATGCTACTTAGTTTCATTTGAAAAAAAAAAATCAATAATTATTTAAAAGAAGTCAGCAAAGTTGCATACTGGGGAGTAGTAATCATTTTACTGGGGATCAATAACCTGATTACTGGGGTAAGTAATTTGATTACTGGGGGTCAGTAACTTGATTACTGGAAATCTGGAATCTGCAAATTGCTTACTAGGGGTCAGTAACTTAATTACTGGAAATCTGAAATCTGTAAATTGCTTACTTGGGGTTAGTAACTTGAGTCAAGTGACTGGAATCCGGCTACTAAAGTAATATTGAAAAAAAAATATCCGGCGAAAAAAATTTGGTGACTGGAATCCGACAACTGACCATGGGATGCCGGCGGAGTTAGGTGACCTTTCGACAAAGTTTTTCTATCTTCCACTTTCTCAGCACGGTATAATTCAAAAGTCTGTTAGATAAGACAGACAGAAGGACAAAAAAGGAAGACTGAAAAATGGGTTAAAAACCCTTTATAAAACTAAATTTAAATGGATTAATTAAAATGTGATGCACTTATAATTAATGAAAGATGAACTTGGATTTGTATTCTCCATAATGAGGACTACAAGATTATGTGTTCATATGCCTAATTTGGTTTTGGGATGAATGAAAAATTGTCACCCAAATATGGCTATTTGAAATGGGAAAATAACTTTTGTCCCACATTGAAAAAAAGGGAAATGATGAAAGTCTTTATATAGAATCCTCTCTCTATGAGGTATAGTTGTGTAAGCACAGGCTAGACTCTCTCGAGTGCAGGGAGGGGTGCAAATTCCAGGTTGGAGCACCAAAAACTTATGTGTGCCCGTGTAACCTGCGGACACGAATGCAACTCCGATTCGAGCTCCAGGACGCAGGCTCTTTTTGCACCCAGCCAGGATTCTTTTTGGATTTTTCACCTGCTACTGGAAAAATTGTTCAATTTCTAGTAACATATATTGTAACGACCATTCAGTATGTAACAGATGAATTGTTTATGGCCATTTAGTGCTCTTTAACAGCAGTGTGTGAATTCACTACTGTTTTTAATAGCCATGGTCATCCTCACAGTATAAATAGGTCTCCTATTCCTCAGTCTACACACACCAAAAAGCATTCAGCTCTTCTCTCCTTGAAAAGTCATTCTCTCCTCTGTTCTTCTGCTCTTATTTTACTCTAGTGATAGAAAGAGGAGAATTCAAATAAGAGAAAAATAGGAGCAACCGAGCTAGAAAAGAGGAGAATTCAACTCGGATTCTATCCCCTTAAAGTTGCCGAACCTCTTCCTCCCTTGCCTCTATATATAATTCGGCAATTTTCAGAAAAATCATCTCTCTTCTCACGCACAAGCAAGGCCGAAACTCTACCAAAATAACTCCACAAAAATCTCATACATAAAGTAGAATAGCCTTACCATCCCCCCACATCAAAATCGCACCTTACCTCCACCGAATCCACCCTTTGCTGAATCCTTTTCAAGGTTCTTCAAAAGTGTGATTCGAACATCTCTTATGGCTTTATATTTTCTATATAAATTTAATACTTTGTCTATGAAGATTAAATGGATTGATGTATGTTGTTTTGGTTTTATAAATTTAACATTGAATTTCTGAAATTCTGTTATGTGTTTTGGTTTTCTTTTTGTTTAATTCTTGAACAATACATGTAACAATTTGAGTTTGTGATTTAGAGCAGTAGGTTCACATGTGTTCTTGTATGAATTTGATTAATTTGTATGAGTTCGATCATCACAAATCGTGTGCTTGAGGGCTGCCTAGGCCATGGCAGAACCGTGAGTGCCGATTTTATATGCCAGAATAATTTGGATTGCTTCATACGCTGAGTTGTTGTGATCTAAGTTATTTAAGTAGGGTTACCATAATTCAGAAAATTTTCACAATAAATAACATGAGTGACGCCATGCTTGTTTATGTGTTTCCAATTCGGCTTATCGTACATATATGTTCTTCGTATTTAATTTCGACGCTGAGTGTTATTAAACCGATTAGCATTTTGTTTAGGATTAGGTGCTGAGATAATTCTAAATACTTATGAAGTTTTAACGATTAGATGAACCGCTGATGGCTCTAATTAGAATTGGAATTGAATTTGTCTAAGTGCTATGTGAAATATTGCTGCCATGTTTCTTGAATTCGGATTTAGCATTTTATTGAGTAATTTCGTGCTAAGCTATATATATGTGTGTGAAGATGTGATCATGTGTAAATAATAGTTTAGGTTTTTATTCTTTTTAGTTTCGTAATTTTCAGTAGGTTTTAGAATTAAAATCAAAATCCCCAGTATGATTATGTGATACTTTATGTGATTGAAAGCCCTAGATTTCCCAGAACTGAACGATCCCTACCTATCCTATGCTATATTCGATATTTAAAGGGTATTATGTGAATGAAGTTGTGTTGCAGGTACAATGTGCTTCGATAATAACTCCATCCTCTGTTGTTCCTAGGAGACGAGCGCCAGTAAACCTGTTGCACCGGTAGAGGCGGCGTAATTGTCTTAAGGACAGTGTGTGACACACACACGACTCGACTCTTCCCCATCTTATTTGAAACTCATTTGGTATTGGTTGAGTATCATCCTACTTATTCTTTCATTCTGAAATTTATGTTTTTAATTTCAAATTAAGATTTATTTCAATTTATATATTTGTAATATCATATCCATTTTATTTTACAATTGCCACCGGCCTCCACTACCCCAACTCCACCAGTAAGATTTGGTGTTTTCCCAAACAGGTTACGTGCCACTGATAACACAACATTAGAAAAATTAGGGTTACCTGCATGAGACACCTACACTGTAGGGGGCACACCGGCGCAGACACCACCTTGATGCAAAAAGTAACTACAAGTGTGACAAAAACCCACCAATCTCTCATACTTGAAGTGAACTACAACCTCAATGCCATTAAAGTCAAAGTATTGGGGAGGGTAGACCTGCTCTACCCGAGAAGTAACAGCATGGTTGAACCTTACGACGTTCATCTTCAACCTTGAACTGCAGCACAAAACGACCCTCTTGATCCCGGATCGAAACCCTATTATTCAAATTCCATAGCTTCATCATCATGCCGATTACAGCTCTGGAATCCGGTAGCCTACCGCTACCCACCGACAACAAACGACCCACAACAAAGTGGTTCGTCGAAGCCGCTTTAGCACTGAGAGGACCAAAAGACTAGGGTTGGGCATTTGGGCCCGAAGGACCGAAAGCCCGGCCTAAAAACCCGAAAAAATCTCGGTCCGAGCCGAGCTCAATTTTTTTAAGGACCAGCCCGATGAAGGACCCGCCCAAAAATATTAATTTCGGTCCGAGCTCGGGTCCTGTTTTTTTTTTTTTACCTAAAACTCGCCCAGCCCGGCCCGAAACCAAGTCCAACCTATCCAAGCCCAGGCCTACTATATATGCTTTTATATGAAACCCTATCTGCCTAATCCCATTACCCCCCGTTTACCCCCCTACAGCCACACACTCTCCCCCCCCCCCCCCCCCCCCCCCCCCCACCAACAACAAAGGTCGCACCAACAACAAAGGTCGCTTCCTCCACTGCTCTTCCTCGCCGACCCTCCCTTCCTCCTTCAACTCTCCAGTCTTTGGTCTTCCTCGTCCTTGTACCACCACCAAATCCTCCTTGCCCTGCTTCTGCAAGATCAAACTCAACAACCTCCCCGTCCAGATCGCCGTCATCTCTTGCCTCCCACAGGAGACCCAAACCCTAGACGCCAACACCGGTCTAGGAGTATTGGCCGCTACCTTCCACCTCAGCACGTCCGATCTGGACCGGGTCACCTCCATGTCCATCTTCTGCCTCAAAATCACAAACTCCGCAGAGGCCCTAGTTGCTGGCGGAGCCGAGTCCTTCCTCCGCGACCGCGCCCAGTTCCGCTGCGCCTCCCTCATCTCCAGCCTCGTCACCCGGCTCGAGATCCCCGTCTCACCCCACGCGCCCTACGTCAGCCACTAGGTTTATTTTTGGGCCCGAAAAAGCCCGAAAGCCCAGCTCGGCCCGACTTGGTCAGGTTCGGGCTGGTCCTCATCTTCGAAAAAGCTAGGCTCGGCTCGGCTTGAGGGTGTCGGGCTTTGGGTCGGGCTTCGGCTCAGCCCGCGCCCAGCCCTACACAAGACTGCTTCCCATTCTCTGTGATTGCAAGAGAAGCAGCAAGACTAATTGAAACATAATCAACCACGTTGACGGAGAGAGAGGTGTCGAAGAAAAGTTTGGGAATAGAGAGAAACCCTTGGGAAATTCTAAGGTATCCGCCTATGTGGTAACCTCATTTACAATTGTGACTACGAAATTGTAGTCAAATTAGTAAAATCGAGTCATATTTTCTGTCTGAATCCGTAGACTCACAGATACCGGTAAGTCTTGGTGTGATTTCTGCCTGCAAACCCTACTAACTAAGGGAATACCGGGCAGGGCCGGTCTATTCTGCTCCGATGCCTAATTCAGTATAGTTGAAATAAACTGGTAACTTAAGCGGGAATGAATAGTTGAAGTATTGATTACATATTAATGAGGGTAGTTGAGACTCATATATAGGCTGTCGGGCATGAGGGCTAGCCTCACCCTTCGATGTGGGACTGGCCCCCCTTCTGCTCATATTGCTGGACTGTTTCGGCCCTGTTTGGGGAGCTGCTTTCCCCGGTTCCAGGCCACAAGTAAGACCTGACCAGGCGCGGGACCAGGTGTCCATGCTACGCTCCCGGGCCCTGGGCCAGGTCCAGGAGTCCTGGCTGCGGGTCTGGAGGCCTGGGTAGCCTCTCTATGTCTACTGTCAACAAGTCCCCCAAGTTCCCGGTCAAGTGTCATCTTGAATGGGGACTTAAATCTGTCTTCATTTATAGGCCCGCAGACCCGCTGAGGCACTTACCCACCGGTGCCCTAGCTCCCTAAGTTCGCGTTTAAGATTGGGCTTGGCCGGGCGTTCGAATAAACCTGTTATGATGATGCATAATGTGATGAATGCATGGTTATGATGTTGATACTGACAGTTGCATATGGGTACAAGATGTAGTACATGAAATGATAATGTGGCGTTGAAATCCGCCATGCTATGTTCCGGGAAAACCCGGTGAATATAGCGAATGGGATGATGTGACGTTGAAATCCGCCATACTATGTTCCGGGATAACCCGGTGAATATAGCGAATGGGATGACCGAGTCCCCCAAGTTAAGAACGGTAGCCACAGTAGTCGGTGAGTGCCTTGAACAGTTTGAAGAGGTCACCCAGTACCAACGGAAAACGTGCCCTGTGTTATAGGAGTTCCTGGTAGGTGTCGTGGCCCGGAGTGATCCTAGGTAGCTGTCCCCACGTGTTTCACAGCCTCTTGTTCTTGCAGGCATATAGGATGTGTAGGGTTTTTAGCCTGCTGAAAGAGTTGTCCTGTATGAGAGGATCAAGTCTCTCGGGGTGAAGCGGCCCCGTGTTGGTACCGGAGACATCCCCGATCGTTTCATACCCTTTGCCCGTACAGGCATGAGGTATGTGCAGGTTTTTAGCTTGCGGGAAGAGTTGTCCTGTGTTAGAGGATCAAGTCTCCCGGTGGGTGGCGTGGCCCGGAGTAGTTCTTGCTAGCCGTTCCCACGTCGTTGCATTTGTTCCTGCAGGTGGGATATATGTGCAAGGTTTTTAGCCTGCGGAAAGAGTTGTCATGTGTTAGAGGATCAAGTCTCCCGGGTTAATAAAGCCCGGTGGTATATTGGATCTGTTAGGCCGTATACGGCTGTCCGTAGGAATGTTTTAGTTCGACGAACCGGTTATTCCGTAGGAGAGCGATAAATTCAACAGGTGGAAAGCCCCGTACCGTTGGAATATATGTTAGAATGCCCCGTACTTGTTGGAATATTTCAGCGGTAACAATAATAATCCTGCAGGGTTTCTAGCCTGCAGGAAGAAGTCTCCTGTGTTAGAGGAAGAGTTCTTCCGGGGAATACCGAGCCGTTGTTACTTAGCTTTAGTCATTCGCCTGGCGGCGAGATAAAACGTAGGCTAGGAGCATCGGGCTCTGCATGTAAGACAGGTGGTTGTTGTAGCACTGTCTTGTTTTAAATGATGGATTCCCTCAATCTTGTCATCTGACGGTCTGGGAGATTGTCGAGGTGTCCATGGTGGGTTACGTGGACTGACCTCTTTGGCTGAGATCTGCGGCTGCGATTACCTTGCCCTTTGGAATACCCTAATTATTATTTTGGGGGGGGGGGGGGGGGGGCGGAGGGATTCAGGGGTTGGTTGTGCCGCCTATAAGATCCCTCAATCTTCCCTCTGCTCTGCCCATTGTGTTCATGCAACGGGAACCTGTCTAGAGAACATATCCGCAAAAGACGATCTCAACCCCTACAGTAAATTG